>OY744614.1:16081845-16419345 GCA_963556255.1 Allolobophora icterica | reverse complement strand
CTTCTCCAGAAATCTGTTCTTCGTGTTATTGGTTCGCATCTGGAGAGATGGACGAACGGCGGGAATGCGGAGAAGACGAGCAGGTGACGTAGTTAGTCGTGCGGAAGGAGGAGGAGGGAGGAGGAAGAAGAGGAAGAAGAGGAAGAGGAGTAGGAAGAGGAGGAGGAGAAAGAGGAAGAGGAGAAGAAAGAGGAAGAAAAGAAAGAGGAGGAGGAAGAGGTGGAAGAGGAAGAAGAAGAAGAAGAAGAAGAGGAAGAGGAGACGGGTACCTGTTCCTATAAGGCATTGCGATCTACAGGCGCCGGAATTGATTCGAACATCATCTGGCGCATGTGGTCTTCATCAGCGCCATCATCGTCTTCCTCTTCTTCCTCCTCCTTTTCTTCCGTCTTATTTTCTTCTTAATCCTCTTCCACCTACCCCTCTTCTTCTTCTTCCTCATCCTTCTCCTCCCTCTATTCTTCTTCCTTTTCTTCCGCCTTTTTTCTTCTTAATCCTCTTCCTCCTATCTCCTTTTCTTCCTCCTCCTCCTCTTCCTCGTCTTTTGTCTGTCCGAGATCCTCATCCTCGCGAGAGTGCTCCTCCGCTGCGATTGTTCGCCATCTGTCGGTGCCAAGTGGCAAAGCATCTGCACAGAACAAGGACGAGTTATTAGGAAGCACTCAACGACCTTCGCTTAACAGACTCAACACTAAACAATGCACCAAAACACACACACGCACACAACCTACAAACAAACACACACACACACACACACACACACACACACACACACACACACACACACACACACACACACACACACACACACACACACACACACACACACACACACACACACACACACACACACACACACACACACACACACACACACACACACACACACACACACACACACACACACACACACACACACACACACACACACACAAACCTACAAACACACGCACACACCTACAAACACACACACACAAATACACACAAACACAGACATGCACAAAAAACGCACACGCATACACACACAAACATACACACAAACACACACGCATATCACATACACACAATCACACACACACACACGACGGACGCACGCACGCACACAAATACTAACGCAATACATACAAAACACAGACATACAACACATATCAAACACGACACACAGAAACAAGCCCACACATACACACTACATAATTATACACTTTGCACACAATCAACAAACGCATGCACACATACGCACACACAAACACAACATATAAACGCCAGTGATGTAGTAGTCGAGTTCGGCCAAGGACTCGAGATCGAATTTTCAAACATACACACACACGCGCGCGCGCACACACACATACACACACACACACACACTCACACACACGCACGCACACGCACACACACACGCACACAAACACGCACACACACATCTGTCTTGCCAATACTGTAAAAAATGTACGTATATATACGCAGCATATCGCAATTATAATGTTGTATCAATTACATTGCAAATGTTATATGTAATTCAATTGTAATTACAACTACATGCTTGTAAATGTGAGTGAATTACAATTACAATTAGGCTACTTGATTGTGGAAGTAAATTCAAGTAACATTTTATTGTAATTCAATTACCAATTACTTTTCAATTATTCCTTTAAAAATTGGCAAACGAATGATTTAGAAATTTTTTCTATAGTTTTTTTATTTACTCAATTTTTAAACTAAGACATCCAGTGGGCCATTGGCCTGTAATCTACATTCACTGGTATTGTAAGTTTGTCTAAGTGTCAAGTATGGATAGTGGATAAATCTTGGTTTGATAGTCAGCCCTAGCCTACGGAGCCCCTCCTCTTCTTCGTCTTTTTCTCTCTTCTGTCAGATGTGTGCGACGATCAGGGACGTATCTAGCGTTGGGCTTGGGGGGCTTATGCCCCCCCAAACGAAGTTGAAGCCCCCCCCAAACAAGTCAAGCCGTTGTATGCTTACGGCTAAAATTCGTATGAACACTGTATAAATGTTGCCATGTTCAAGGCTTAAGCCCCCCCCCCCCAAACGAAAAGGCCTAGTTACGTGCCTGGCGACGATGAGGTTTTTTACAAGACGGCTCCATTTCTTCCTGTCTCTAATAGTAGTCAGGGCCGTTCTCATGTCCTTGTCTTGTTCTTTAAGATCTTTTATTACGTTTTCCATCCATAGCTTTGTTTGTCTTCCTCGACTCCGTGTTCCCTCCACGTGGCAATGTAATGCCCTTGCTGGTAATTATCTCTTGTCAATTCTTGTTGCATGCCCAGTCTATAGGCCTACAGCAGGGCATATTTTAACTGTATAACTAGTGGGACAAATGTCCCAGTAGTCTTAGGATTTGTCCCAGTAGTTAGCGTGATTTGTCCCAGGCAATGTATATTGAAACTGCATAACTAGTGGGGCAAATGTTGCAGGAGTTTTAAGATCTGTCCCAGTAGTAAAACGCATTTTCAGAGATGAATTCCCAAAAAAGTCATCAAATTTTTCAGAGATGAATTCTGAAAATAAGGTCATCATGGCCGACTTTGTCCCAGTAGTCTAAATCTGTTAAAATATGCACTGCTATGCAGTCATACAGTCTTCCTTTCTGATCTTGTCTACCAGTGTTTCTCTCTGTCCTAACTCCTTCCGGATTACCTCGTTTCGAATTCTGTCTCTTCTGGTCCTTCCTGATAATCTTCACAGCCATCCCATTTCCGCCACTAGAATCCTTCTTTCGTCCTCCTTCCGTAAGCCCCAACACTCAGATCCATATATCAGAACTGGGATGACAAATGTCATGTACAGTTTTATTTTTGTTCTTGTTGATATGCTGCTCGTCTTCCACATCCTACTTAATCTGCCAAACATCGCTGCCGTCAGGCCAATCCTGCGTTTTATGTCCTTTGTACTCTGGCCATATTCCGTTATTAATCCTCCCAGGTACGGTACACAAACTCTGTGACTTGCTCCAGCTCCTCTCCATCCAATCTCACTTTCAGCTCTTTATGTTGTTTTCCGATAGTCATTGTCTTCGTTTTTTGCACATTTATTCTGAGTCCAAACCTTTCACTACTGTCTTGTATCCTGTCTGTCAGCTCCTAGTATTGACTGGAATAAGAATCAAACTGAGAACTATCCACAGAATTGCTTGGAAGACGATCTGATGTAGCAAGACTCAATGAGGGAATGGTTAGACAGCAGTACAGTTCATTACTAGGCCTATATGAAAAATGGAGGCAGGTAGACACAAAGAACATGAGCACAGTAGAGAATACCTGGATGGAAATTAGGGACACAGAATGTATTGGACTTTAGGAAGAAACAGAGAAGGGCGTTAAGGATATCACAGGAGGTACTGGAGCTGAGTGATCAGAGAAGACGGATAAGGGCAATAGAAACACACAGCGAAGAAAATAGAAAAAACATACAAGATAACAAGAGAAATCAAAAAGAAAGTGAAGATAGAGAGTTACAGAGAGAGAAGTGACGTCACAAACAGGAACGATAAAGGGCGACACAGAGAGATACAGCAGTGACGTCACAAGCAGGTAAGGTAGAGAGCGACAGAGAGGGATACAGCAGTAACGTAGCAAACATTAAAGATAGAGAGTGACAGAGAGAGCAGTGACGTCACAAACGAGAACGATAGAGGACGCCATAGAGAGATAGGCCTACAGTGACGTAACAAAATAGGAAAGATAAAAGGCGACTGAGAGCGAGATAGAGCAGTGGCGTAACAAAGATGAAAGATAGAAGGTGACACAGAGAGAAACAGCAATGACGTAACAAATAGGAAAGATAAAAGGCGACTCCGAGAATTAGAGCAGTGACGTCACAAACACGAACAAAAGACGACGACACACAGCGATACAGCAGTGACGTCACAAACAGGAACAATAGAGGGCGACACAGAGAGATACAGCCGTAACGTCGCAAACAAAGAAAGATAGAGGGCGACAGAGAGAGAGAGAGAGAGAGAGAGAGAGAGAGAGAGAGAGAGAGAGAGAGAGAGAGAGAGAGAGAGAGAGACAGACAGACAGACAGACAGACAGACAGACAGACAGACAGACAGACAGAGACAGACAGACAGACAGACAGACAGAGAGACAGACAGAAAGACAGAGACAGAGACAGAGAGACAGAGACATAGACAGACACAGAGCAGCGACGTCACAAACAAGAACGATAGAGGGCGA
Organism: Allolobophora icterica; assembly: GCA_963556255.1. Taxonomy (NCBI): domain Eukaryota; kingdom Metazoa; phylum Annelida; class Clitellata; order Crassiclitellata; family Lumbricidae; genus Allolobophora; species Allolobophora icterica. Next base: position 16,415,149 of record OY744614.1, on the reverse strand, counting down.
CACAGAGACAGAAAGCATTGACGTAACACACAGGAAATAGAAAAGGCGGGCGAGAGAGCAGTGGCGTCACAAACAGGAAAGAGAGGGGGACACAGAGATATATAGCAGTGACGTCACGAGCAGGTAAAGTAGAGGGCGACTGAGAGAGAGATACAGCCGTGACGTAACAAACAGGAAAGCAAGTGGGCGACTGAAAGAGAGAACACTGACGTCACATACAGGAAAGATAGAGGGCGACACAGAGAGATGCAGCAGTGACGTAACAAACAGGAAAGAAAGGACGGGCTATGAGGACAATTCTGTCAGCGAAGGATTACATACAAGTTCGGATATTTTGAGTTTATCCATCAATACTGCCACTCACCGACCGTCGTCTGCTCAGTCTCCTCTACTTGTCACCACACACACTTTCCACTTCACATTGAAGTCTCACCTGTTCAAGAATTCCTACCCTGATCATCCACCTTCCAAGCATTCTGATCCTCAAAGAAACCTGTCTTAGCAACTGATCTGCCTCCTCTGGCAACCCTACTCGGACCTCCACTAGACAACGCTCTCCGGACAATCCCTCTGATACGATGCAGTGCTTGTGAATAAGCTGGTGCCTTGTGCTTAGCTTAACAGTAGCGCTTTAGAAGCTGAGATTATGACTGCGATAACCTAACAACTTGATTGAGTCGACATCTGGTGTTAAATAAAATTACCTCAACCAGCATCACTGAGTGTTGCTGCAGTGTGACTTACGCCATTGCATGCAATCATAATGGTAATTCCAGATTTATAAAGCCATTTTTAAACTCAGGTGTAGGGCACCAACTTATTCACGAGAGTTATAATCATGAACTTCAAATTTCTAAAGCGCTAGTCTAAAGCCAAGTGGTCACAAGTTTGTTTCGGAGCGCTGCGTCATGTCAGAGGGTTGTCCAGATATACCAAGTGAAGAAGAGGAGACGGAGAAGCTGCTGAGGCAGGTTTCATTTAGGACGACAGACTGGAAAACGCAGAAGTGGATGGATTTCGATAGTTGGACCTAGTAGCTTAATAATATTTAAAAATACTGATTTCATCCTTTGGGTAAAATAATAATAATAATAATAATAATAATCAACCTTACCATACTAAATTGTATAATAATAATAATAATAATGATGATAATAATTACTGATTCGGAATTAAAGAGATTTCTCAGCATGCCGAGTTCACTAGAGGGCGAGAGTCGAACAGTAGTTCCAAAACTCGGAGCGCGCAATATTCTAGTGGTTAGCCTGCTTGACAGTCGACCAAGAGGTTGGGGGTTGAAATCCCCACCATGGCAGAAATACGTTTTGAGATTTCTGCTCCATCTGCACACCTAGCCAACTCAGCTATGAGCAAAATGACAATACACAGTCGGTGGGAAGATGAGACGGCGAGGGAGAGAACTGGCCACCCACCCTCATATGCCATGGCTACAAAAAATGAAGTTGTGATAACTTCGTACCCATGACTGCCTCAGGGCTAGCTTAAGGGACTACTCCTGTTCTGAAATTCCATCTTTGTAGAAATCGAAATGATGATCTTTGGATCGGTGGCTCCGTGCTCACCATTAGAGTTTTGCCAGAAATAATGCTGAAAAAATTAAGAGTCTGAGACGAGAAAACAGTCTGACACAAATTTCTTAATCTGCCAATCGAAATATTCGATCTCGTTGAAATCAAATCATAGAATCATTCTACTCGACTCAATATTAACAACTGCTTAACAAAGTCGCACAACTTTCAATAATTTCTGTACAAAAATGTTCAACTGCTTACATACACAGATAATAACTGCAGAGTCACTTCCAAAAGCAGAAGAAAACAAAACTCTATCACTTAGTAGTCTTAACATTTTAACCTACTTCTCATAGACTTGAACAATACGCTAAAGAGAAAAATGAAACTCTATCACTCGTTAGTCTGAATATTTAACCTGCTTATCATAGACCAGTGCTTCCCAAACTTTCTGATGCTGCAGACAGATAATTTTTCCCCGGACTGGCTTTTCAACACTAGTATACACATATCACATGGTATATTAAAACATTTCACATTTCAATATATTGTCACTGTTTACTGCAACTACCCTTCTGTTGCCATGCAAGTTTAGAACCCTGAACGTTCTCATTTTCTATTTTTACATTTAATATTTTACTTTTAATACATTTAATAAATTTACAATTTAACATTTTACGCGAGTACGATCAAAATTGTGATTCCGCCTGTCACTCCGCAGCCTGGTATCCAATCACTCGCGGACAGGTACCAGGCCGTGGACCACAGTTCTGAGTAGCAATGTCATAGACTTGAATAATACAAATAAAACAGCATAACGAACCTTCTTCACTTGAATACAGCATTTTAACTTGCATCTCACAGACTTGAACAATACACTAAAGAGCAAAATGAAACTCGTATCATTTAGTAGTCTGAAAATTTAACCTGCATCACATAGACTTGAACAATACACTAAAGAGCAAAATGAAACTATCATTTAGTAGTCTGAATAATTAACTTGCATCTCACAGACTTGAACAAGACATGAAGTACAGAAAAAAAGACGTGCGAGACAGAAAAACTAAACTTCGGAGGCACAACATCACAGTTGATTAACTAAAGAACAGCACTTAGCCAGCACATGCTTGAAGAACGAAGAATGACACAGCACCTAAGAACAGAGTCATGAACCAAACAGCCAAAAACCAATTCAGTCTAATCTAATCCTAATCTGAAGATTTCAACGAGGCATCAAAGGTTGCTTCTAGTCCGGGATCATAATCAGCTATCCCGAGCAGAAATGAGAATCAAGGTGTCGCTCAGACAAGCAAGCTCAAACAGACGAGTCTTAGACTTAGAGCTGAATAGCATCAAAGAACTGACATTCATTCATTCATTGGATTTATATAGCACCTTTCCCAGAGGCGCTCTCAGCCCAACCCTGCGGAAAAGAACAGTTCCAAGTGCTTGTAGAAAGTGTATGCAGAATCCCTAGCTAAGACAACTTGCAGATCCAAAGGGAAGTCGTTGAAGGCAGATGGTCCAATCACTAAAATACAAAAGTGGGCATAACTGGACAGTGAATTCTTAAATCTTGGATGAGCAGCTGTCAAAATTCAACGTCCCGCACCATCCTAGTGCGAGATAAGCACAGCAGTTCATTAGGAATAACGAGACAAAACATTAAGCGACCAAGCAAGCAACAGTGATGGGTCAAATGGTGTAAACATTAAATGGCAGTATTGTTATGAATGGTGTGCCATCAAGATCCACGGTGTTTACAAGACTAGAGGCAGAGAAGCCTAAGTCTGGAAAAAACAGTAGTTTCTTGAGCTAGCCTGACAGGCAAGCAAGGCTATGAAGTGTGGGTGATTTCATTTATTCTTATCCTCAGCATATGAGGGGGTGCCTCCTTCTCCTTCACCGTGTGATGTTACCACCGACTGTATGGTTGGTGTATTCATTTTAGCTGAGGGGGTGAGGGTGGAGCAGAAATCTCAAAACATATTTCTGTCCTGGTGGGAATCTGAACCCCGACCTCTTGGCAACAGTCCAGCGCAATAACCACTACACTATCGCACACTCCCAGTCTGCAAAAGCACAAGACAAAACTTGCCCCAGATAAAAAGACAAGTAATGCAAAGAACACTAGCACAACAGATTAATGCCACAATGAACCAAACCAACCAGATACACAGGGCTCAAAAGACCATACAAAGTCATTCAGCAAGATATTTTGAACAATCATACATACAAGTGTAGCTGCACTTTTACGAAAAACGCCTCTTAAGATCCTCTCATTAATCACAATCTAATCTAATCACAGTGGCGTCAGAAACGTCGTCGTCAACACAAAATGCCACGTCACATCACGAGTCAGAACAGTGCAGCAGAGAAACAAATTAATTTGAGTTTCGAATAGTTCGACGACTCGGAATTCCACGAGTCCGTGCGATGTCCATCATGAACTTGCGACTTCCACGTAAAACTTTTAAGACTCGAGTTACTAGAGGTCGAGGCCGTCATAAGACCGGTTCGACGATCCTTGTCGTTTTGCGAGTTTCAGATGTGCAACGGTGTTGGCAAAGTGCTTGTTGATCTGGTCCGTTTCTTCGTTGGTCTCCAAGCTCGGCAGATCTTCGCGGATTTTCGATATCAGCTCACTCACGGTCGAGACTTCAACCTGTGGAACAAAGTGTCACTGTAGTTGCTTAAGTAAAGTTATGATAGGAGGCTCTTATAGCTGTAGAAGAAGAATAAGAAGAAGAGTAAGAGGAGGAAGAAAAGAAGTAGAGCCTTAGGCTAGCCTGAGAGGCAGGCTCAGCCAGCCATGGGTATGAAGTGCAAACAACTTCACTTTCTTAGCATCGGCATTTGAGGGTGGATGGCCAGTCCTCTCCCTCGTCATCTCATCTTCCCACCGACAGTGGGTACTCATTACAGCTGAGTCAGCAAGGGCCATTAATGTGTAGAAGCTTGTCAGAGTGGAAGATGATAAGACAGAACCTTTCTAAGGGGGAAATCAAATAGAAATCATGAACATGGAAACGATGTTAAGACGAGACCTTTACAGATAGAAGTGCATAAGAATCATCAACACGGACAATAATAATACTGGTCCTTATTACGGTTGCCAATGTCTAAACAAACTTGCCAACAAAGCCATGAAAATACAGACATAAGTTGAAAACCAGACACAAAAGAAAATTTTAAGTGTAAAATGTAAACAAACATGAAAGCAGTTCACTTAAACAATGAAAGATACAAATATTCATATATGTGAAATGTCTTGCTCATACCATACACAAAAACATAGCTTAAGACATTACAGTTTATAGAGACCTACCTCAGAGCAACCTTTTTCATAGAAGTAGATGTGGCTGTTGAGAATTTCAACGAAGAGCTGAACTTGAACGGATTTATCCATGCACTGGTTGGCAATGCGTCCCGCTTTCTTCAGACATTCCACGACGCGCTTTCCATCACGCATCTGGAAAAAAGTACAGAATTCGTTATATCTATACTGGAAAAAGTCGCATATTTCCATTTCAAATCTTCCTTCTGACAAATTGTAATTGTAGATTCCAATTTTCTAAAGCGCGCTACTCTAAAGCTAAGCACAAGCACCAGCTTATTCACGAGTGCTGCGTCATATCCGAGTGTTGTCCGAGATCGATGTCCATTGGAGGTCTGAGTCTGGTTGCCATAGAGACCAGAGAGGCAGAGCAGCTCTTATGGCAGGTTTCACGGAGGATGAGAAAGCTTGGAAGGCAGAGGATCAGATGGATTAGGGTAGAAATTTCTGAAGAGGTGAGACTTCTGTTTGGAGTGGAAAGACCGGTGGGGTAATGAGTAGAGGCAAAGATGACAAACGATCATCTAGTTTACCAAGATATGCCACTTCCTGTACTTCAAAACATGTGCACATTAGTCATTGTGTAGACACAAAGCAGATGGTTGGCTAGACTGTAGAACGGAATCAACGGATCAGTATCAAATGATACAGCCATGTATAATTTGAACTAATAGTTAGTTCATTAGACCCAGAACATAATACGACCTTGCTGACTGGCCCAGATCTCTCAAATGACAACCAGCAGATTAACTTTCAGTTTATCAAGCACACCATATAATATAATCGATAATATAATGCAAAATATATAAAATAATATACATACCCATATATATTTGACCTCATTACAGCTCAAGACCTATCTTTTAAAGTATCATCAGGCCATCATTGATTTTTTAACTCATGTACAGCGCCACTTCCTTCAGCCTCACCTGGGCTACAGAGCTATGTAAATTGTCATTATTATTGTTAATGTTGTTATTATTATTAATATTATTATTATAGATGGGTTGGCTGATTAAAGTGTAGTACCTGGTGAACTGGTTGATATAATTTTGAAATGCTTTGCTCCATGGACAGCCAGTGCAATGGTCACATTGTCAGAATATCATGATAAATGAATATTCTAATTATCATGAATGGGAATCCACAACAAAAACTTCCTACAGTCCACATCTGCCATTAAGTGGCATAACCACTCCTCACCTTCTACACCACTGATGTCCTTGCATTTTTCGGGATTAGAACATGTGCAAGCACATGGTAATGCCACTCACCTCTTTGCCACCGCCATCCTTGCACTTTCCTGACCAGAACATGTGAGAGCAGGTGGTAACACCACGGCACTGGTCCGGCTTCTTGAGAAGCTTCGAGGCCGCAAGAGCACACTGGGTCCTCAGAGGCTCATGGTTCTCCTCACTGAAGCAAGTTATCTTCTCAAACGTTGAAATTATGAGTGTGATGGCTGCCAACTGCGCTTTGCTGTCGCTAATCTCATCCTCGTAAAGCGTAAATGCCTAGAGCCAAGTAACAGCGTAATTTAATCAAGAATTTATATAGCACATATATATTTTGTTTGTAAGTGAAAACGTAAAGCATGCATGCTTGTACTAAGGTAACTGATGTAACAGTTTCTGCTTCTAAAATGTAAAGGCCTACAAAAAGTCATCATCATTTGTTTGAAAAACTGTATAACACGTTTTCTTGATCATTTCTTTTTTACATTAAGCAAGTGCCTGGAAGAACTTTAGCATAGCAGGGAACAGCATCTGTGTGAAACAGATATCTTGATTATAAGCAGCTAAATTTAAGCACATAATGATATAATGTAAACTGAAATTTATTTTAAAATAACTTTTCTGAAATATTCAAAAAATAGGACAAAGATAATCGGGTCCAATTTCTTATACCTCAGAGCATTTGAAGACTCTACTGTAAAGGCCAATCGTGTCCTACCTGGGACATAAACTCGTAGGCCACAGTTTCGTGGTTTTCAAACTCCATCTGTGAGATGACTAGCGCGCCCTGGAGGAAGAGCCGAAGTGGTAGCTCAGCCAGTTCCGCCTTGATCAGCGCTCCAATCGTCTGGTGGCAGAACTGAAAGATTTTCTGACACTTCTTCTCCCATTTGTCATCCTGACAACAAAAAGACAAGACTAGCATATGAAGAAGTGCTAGCAACATAATGTTTGCAGCCTCAACACACACACCAGTCATACGCCATGCCTCTGATTCATGTTAAATACCTCTGATTCACGCTACATGCCTCCGATTCAGGCTAAATACCTCTGATTCACGTTAGATGCCTCTGATTCACGTTACACGCCTCTGATTCATGTCATATGCCTGTGATTCATGTTAAATACCTCTGATTAACATTAGATGCCTCTTATTCACGTTTTACACTTTTTATGTAATTTTCACATCTGGCACATGTAGCATCAAGCAACTTCTTCAGGGTCGTAACCCCGAGTCTACTCATCCATCTAAAACCCACAATCGTTGATTACAAACCCAATGCACTACCAAAAAGACCCCAACATTCCAGCTCACCTCTTCACGTAACTCGTAATACTTGAGGGCAAGACGGTAAGCGGAAAAAATGATCGGGGGCAGGGTGTGTCGAATTCGTCGATTGCCCCCATTGGCAAACTGCTTGCGTGCCATGCTTAACACCTGCAAAAGAAAACCTTACTGATTGTAAACATATTCAACACTACAAGAGCATAAGAAATCCTTTGTCATTTGCTTGCTCACTGTACAAATATAAAAACTGTGATAATGCTAGTTGGAACGAATGCTTCAATATCAAGCCTGTTAGTTTAAATTCCAACCATAGGCCTAAGTAACATTTTTTATGCTGACTTAAGTTTTATGTTTGTTCAGAGCTATACAACTGCATAACAAGTTAAGACTTCTAAAACTGTTTATAATACTACATCATTTTAATTCTACAAACATTATCTACTTTATCAATATTGTATATATTGTTGTTGTCAAGTGTGGGCTCTCGTTTCATGCTAATATGTAGGGTCATTCCACGTCAAATCAACCAGTAAAATAACAATTTGCCATCATACCCCTTTGGATTTTTCTGTGCTTGGGCGAAAATTGGCCTCTGTGCAATATTTACAAATTTATAGATTAAAACCCAAAGGTAACACCACCCAGATTCTTGCATATTTGGAAAGAGCACAAAAAACTGATTACCCCAAAAAATATTCAGCCCTCTAGCTTATTTTCTGGCCAAGATATGACTGTCCAAAGTTGGTGGATCATGCTGTTTTCTCGTGATTCGTTTTTGGTTATTAACTTTAAAAATTAATATCTTGGTCAAATGTTGAGATATTCTGCTGAAATTTTCACCATTATTCCTAATTTTAGATGTAATTTATGTACAAAAAATTTCAGAAAGATCCTAAGGGGTGTGATGTACACCCCTGGTTGATTTGACGTGGAATGACCCTGTACTTACTTAATATGTACTTACTGTGCTAGCCTATGAGACGAGGACTGGAGTTTTATCATTTACTAAAGTAATGCATAGAAAACTAGACGAGTCAGCAGTACTGGTTTCATGGACACAATTGGAGCTCAACCAACAGAGTATCATAATTCTAGAGAGAGCTAATCATAATACACTGGAGTCTGTATTCACATCAAGAATGGCGTTATAAAACAGTTGAGTTATGTTGTGGTTGAGTAATAATGCAGTCGAGTTATAATGTGGTTGAGTTATAACACGGTTAAGTTGTAACGTGTTTGAGTTACAACGCAGTTGAGTTATAACGTGGTTGAGTAGTAACATAATAATAATAATAATAATCTTCTTTATTAATTAAAACTGACAGATGCAGAAAGATTACTTTGAAACATAACTGTACAATCAAATCTTAATTAAACACAAGGTTTGGCAGCCATGCAAGGCGCCGCCCTAGAGGGGGTTACGTGTATCGAACCGCAAATCTAATGCTCTCCTGGATATGAGTGTTACCATTACTCTATCCCCCTCCCCATGTTTAAGCTATAGCGTGGTTGAGATATAACGTGGCTGCTATAACATGGTTTTTATGTGATTGTGTCACAACATGGTTGATCTATAAAATGGTTGAGCTATAACACAATTGAGCTATAACGTGGTGTATAATGTAAACTTTGAGTTATAACGCAGTTAAGTTATACTGCGGTTGTATTATAACAAGGTTAAGTTATAACAATGTAATTTTCTAAAGATTGGCTAAATTTGGGACCTATGTTATAACCATCTTATATCAGAATTCGTTACAACAAACCATCAAAACCAAACCTTACTATATAAGAAATCAAACTTTACCGTACAACACCAAAACTCACCGTACAAATCCAACCGTACCATACCATGCCGTTTCTTAGCATACCTAAGAAACATCCATGCATGGAAAAGCGACTTACCAAATACTGTTGGTCTGGGGTTGAACCTGAGAAGAGCTGGATGAATCGTCCCATGTAGCCCTGCTCCTCCGCAAAGTCTTCCTCATCCTCCGTCTCCGGCTGATCACTCTGGTCCTGCACCAGAGGACCAACCAGATTCAGAATGCCCTCCACCTGTGCACCAAAGCAGCACAACATCAATACACTTGTGGCAAAATCATCAGCAGCAGCAGCACCATCACCACCACCAGCATCATTATCGTCATCACCACAACCATTAACCCTCAAGTGACCAACTGGGGTCCTGAGGGACCCCAGCATAGTGTCGGCCTGTGGTATTTTTTGGCTATCAAATATTTTGTCACGGCATTTTATGAATTTGTCACCTGGATATTGCTCACTGTTTACGTCTAGTGGAATCCGGTTTTGCTTTAACGGTATTTTTTAAAATAAATAATATCCAGTGGGGTCCCGCAGGACCCCAGTTTCAGCAATGCTTTTCTAGAGAACCGAACGCTACTTTAAGAAGATATATTATGACAGGAGAATTGGTCTGGAGCGATACGATGCAAAAGAAGACCTACCGGTACTCTTGAAGAGAGTGCTGATGGAGAATACGATAGCACGGATAATCTAAATTTATATAGCGCCCTTTCAAGAAGTCTACTCAGTATCGCATCCGATCCAGTCCCGGTCAAAAAGAAAGGTCTGGAGAAGGCCATAGAAAGTACCTGAGATGTCCCTAAGGGGACAACGACTCAGGTTCGGAGAATGATGATCATGTATCTGAGAACTCTGAAAACAGTGATTGTGGAAAGTGCAGGCGAGGAAGACGACACAGAAACGCAATGCCTATCTGTTCAAGCCACCACTGCTCAAGGCACTATTTCAGGTAGAAAAAGAGGTCGTGGCAATAGGTTGCGTGGTAGAGAAGTAGGAGGATAGCAAGTAGGAAGATAGCAAGTAGGAAGATAGCAAGTAGGAAGATAGCAAGTAGGAAGATAGCAAGTAGGAAGATAGCAAGGTGATGCAGTTGGAGCAAATTCGGCATCAGGTCATCCGATGACTGACAAATACGGCTTTTGTGGGAAAGACAGCTTCCGGCATCAGGCCGTCGGCGAGTTCAAGATGTCATTCGAGTACCTGCTGGTGTAAGTGCCGCACCACGGTATGACACAATTTGTTATATGTACCAGCTTTCTTGGCTCCTGAAATTGTAGAAGGCATTGTTCTTGAGACGAACAGAGAGGCAAGGAGACGAATACGTGTCTGGAATGAACGAAATCCTCAAGATCAACGTGCTGAATGGAAACCTGTCAATGACAAGGAAATCCTGACGTTCATTGGACTCTGCATACTCCCTGCCCACTTACTCTTGAAATGTTTGTTCCTAAACCAGGCAAAGCTGTATTAGCTATATCCATGCTACACCACAATGCTACCACCGATGCTCAGATGATCAGCAATCCAGAAATAATCCTCCATTAGGCCCTACAGTGGAACCAAAAACCGGTGTTGACAATATGGATCACCTGGGTACAATGCACACCAAAAGAAGAAAAATCAGCCGTTGGCTCATGGTGCTGTTTTTCAACATCCTCGACATAGCTGGAATTGCTTCTTATATTCTGTGTCTGGCAACAAGGCAGATTTCGAAGACCACACGGCGACGACGTATCTTATTGATAGAGCTCGGATATGCCATAGTAACACCGCACATGAAACAACAAGCAATGACTCCTATAATCCTAGCATCAATCAGAGCTGCGATGAAGAACTGTGTTGTAGAAGTTCAACACTGTCAACAACACTCAGCTTCAATCTCCAGAAGGTCGAAGGCCAAGCGTCGACGATGCTCACTGTGCCAACGCGGTAAAACAAGAAGGCAGCGTGAATGTACTTCATGTAACCGGCCTAATTTTATCTTGTCAGACAATTAGATGGTAAGCAAAACCCAGGTAAACAATGAACAGTTAGAACTTGTACTTGTAGCAAAATAAAGTGAAGTTTAAACAAGAGCAGAAAGCATTGAATGTGTCATCGCCTATTGGGGTCCCACGGGACCCCAGTTGGTCATATTAAGGAGTAAAATATGTTGGTCGCATGAGGGTTAACAACGCTACCATCATCGTCATCATCATCAGAACCGCCACCACCACCATCATCACCACCACTACCACTATCTCCACCACCACAATCATCGTCATCACCATCACTATCACCACCACCACCACTGTCATCACTACCACCACATTCTCATCATCATCATTACCACAACCATCTCCAACACATTCTTCATCATTATCATCATCACTGCTACAACCACTCCACTACCATTCTTATCACTTTCATCATTATCAGTTCCTCATTACCCAGACACTTAATACAGCACCTTTCAAGTGCACCCGAAACTTCTAACAATGTTGTCTTTGACGCCAATCAAGTTAACATGTTAGGGGTCATTGCATAATTACGTAACGCTCGAGGGTGGGTGGGTGGGGTCCTTGAAAACGTTACGAAACGTTACGTGGGTGGGTGTATGGAGATGAATGTTACGTAACGCTTTTACCAACCGTTAAGTTATAATAAATTTTAAATTAACATCGAATGACACTTTAGACAAGATGTGATCGAAGTTCAAACTTCGTGCCACTGACTTAAAACTTAACTAAAAACACGCAATAGTATAAATTGTGAAGGTCCGGCCCTTCATTGTCCCACGAGAGCCATACAGACAACGAAGCAACGCGCTTAAGTGACCTATTTCTGTATATAAATATGGCCCAATGGCGAATGACCAAACTGGTTAGACGCTCTGCTATAGATCTAAAATAACCTGAGATTTCGTCTGCGAAAATTAAGGACGCAATCTTGATGTTCTTGGTTGATTTTTCGGACAAGACTTTGGTTATTTTACTCACATAAAAACAGAAATTTGACAGTTTCAATAAGAAACTGAACGTGAGTTGCCTTTGAAAGGTTGTTTTAAGGGACAGACAATTGTATTCCGTCGGGGTTTCTTATAGGCCCTATCCTTTGCCGAACTTTAAAATAACCTAAATAATAAATGTTCGATCACTTACCGTGAATTCGAAGGGCAAGACCCGGATGTCCATTGGTTTTGGAATAGATTATTACACGGTAGATCGGTTTGATAATGTAATTGAGACCGTTAATAAACCTGAGAAGTTACGTTTAGTGTAGTTCTTCTGTAGAGAGATTCGCCGGTAAAACCGTAATTTACGTTGCTAAATTCAACATGTTTTCAGGCCCGTAGTTTACGTTGCTAAATGAATGCCATGTCTTCACGTAAACTACGGTTTTACCAATTCGCCACCCGGGCGCGTTACGTAACGCTGGGGCAGGTGGGTGGGTGGGTCTAGGGAAACGTTACGAAGCGTTACATGGTGGGTGGGTCAAAAATGGTCATTTTCGGCGTTACGTAATTATGCAACGACCCCTTACAATGAATTACTTTCTAGAGCTGACTTTTTCAAAAACATGTTCCTAACCATGTCGTATCAGAATTTATGTTACACTGATTCTCTATTTAGTATACTGTGCTTACTAGCCAACGATCGCCCCATACAATCCCATACAAAAGCTCGCCACTGCCCGTACTCTGGTAGTGCCAGTCCAAAGCCTGGATAAAGGAGGAGGGCGATACTAATCATCTTTGTTCTGACACAGCATCGCTCAGCAGAAACTACCTACACACTCTCAACTTCACCACTGTAGCTTTCGGGTGGTGCCAGTCCCAAGCCTGGATAAAGGAGGGCGATGCTAATGATTTTCGTTTCCTACCTGCTCTGGAGCCGGGATGATCGTTTCGTTCTCAAGGGCGTTGAGAATAATGTGGATGCTCATTGTCTTGCGCGCCTGATAGTCGAGATACTCCATCAGCGGGCCGTAATGCTCCAGCCTCAGCAGCTCAAGCACGTTGTTGTAGTTGTCAACGGGTATCTTCATCAGCCTCATCAGCTCTCGGGAAACTGCACTCGACGCCTCCAGGCTACAGCAACAGACGTATCAAACACACGCATTTGTACATATAAACTCAAATGTTTAATTTGCCATGCTAGCTGCTAGTAGCTTACCAGTAGCACTAGCTACTAGTGACTTAAAGGTAGCATTTAGCTTCTAGTTGCTTACAAGTAGCATTTAGTTGCTAGTAGCTTACAAGTAGCATTAGCTATTAGTGGCTTAAAAGTAGCATTCACCTTCTAGTAGCTTACAAGCAGTGAATAAAAAATATTTTCATTAATGTCAAGCAAAATTTAGAACAGAAAATATTGATTTCTGTTAAGTTTAACTGTGACGATAACTGAAACTATTTTAAGAACTAAAACTGAAATAGAACTGAAATTGAGGACATATGAACTGAAATAGAACTAAAATGAAAATTATTTCCTGAAGTAAAATATCACTGCTTACAAGTAGCATTTAGCTGCTACTAGCTTACAAGTAGCATTAGCTACCAGTGGATTAAACATAGCTTTTAGCTTCCAGTAGCTTAAAAGTAGCATTTGGTTGGTAGTAGGATAAGTAGCATTAGCCACTAGTGGCTAAAAGGTAGCATTAGCTGCTAGCAGCTTACAGGTCGTTTCAGTAAAATACATGTATCACTTGCTGTTAGTAGCTTACAAGGTGGCATTAGTAGAATACAGGGAACATTTGTTTTTTAATTTTTGTCTGCATGTTTTGTCATTCAACGTTTTCCATTCTGTTTTTTGCTATATTGTTTTTCCTTTTTTCCTTTCCACAAAAGTCGAGACTTACTGGTCAAGGTTGAGGCGATGGAAGATCTCTTCCGTCGTCTCGAGGACCTTGTCGACGTAGTCGATCTTGTTTGGATAGCACTTGAGTGCAAGGTTGATCAGCGCCACCTGGAGTGAAACGATGTCCTCGGGAGGCATATCCGGCCGGTTCTGGAAATGAGTAAAACAGAAGTTCACAGCCGGTCAAGTGGTTTTCTGCGTAATAGGAGACATTTTAGTAATCATAATCAAACATCTATGAAACCAGTGCTCAAAATATTATACAGAAACCAGATATAGTGGAAAAAAGTATTGAAATCGAGTATCGGTGAGGCTAAAAAGTATTGGCGATACACAAGCAATACCAACAAAAGAAACTATAACAGCACTCACAGTGATAATGAAAAAGTATCAGCGATAACAAGTTATAGCGATACTGTATCGCAATACTCACAGCAGCCCTGGTATAACACATGAGCATATGTATCTACAGATATAAGACGATATTAGTACATCTATCTGTATAAGACGATATTAGTACATCTATCTGTATAAGACGATATTAGTACATCAATATGTTTCTGTATTTATGTGTGTATATGCACGTATAAACGGATGAATGTCTGTGTCTGTACATGACCGAATCATGAGGCTTCTTCAAATCCAATTTCCTTACAACTAATTAATCAATTGATTGTAATCACCTGAATGATGAGTGAAATTTGCTGCGAGAAGATGTCAAACAGTTGAATTTCGTTGGGAATGGTTCGTGCAACGTCACCTTTACGTGAAAACTGGGCAAGTCTGAAAAAACGCAATGCAAATGAACACAAGTCACGTGAAAACAAGTCACGGTCAAAAGAACACATGTCATGGTCACAAGAACACAAGTCACTGCACATGAACACATGTCATGGTCACGTCATGGTCACATGAAAACAAGTCACGGTCACATGAACACAAGTCATGGTCACATGAACACATGTCACATGAACGCAAATCACGGTCACATGAACACAAGTCACACGAACACAAGTCACGGTCACATGAAAACAAGTCACGGTCACATGAACACAAGTCACACGAACACAAGTCACGGTCACATGAACACAAGTCACGATCACTAAAATAGCCCTCCTGCTCCCAGCCAACATATATTTATTGACACCACTGCTGCAATTGTAATTAGCGTATTATCAATGGAAGTATAGGCCAGCCAAGACCTAGTGGGTCTATTTGACCCTTTTTGGTTGACTTGTTGACCTCAACATCAACTGTCTATGTTACACTGTTCTAGGACTGCATTTCATTATGATTAAATATGATGCTGACAAGTCATACAACGGCTATCAATAATTCATTCATTCAGTCATTCACTCATTAGCAGGCTAACCACTACACTATCGACCATGAACAAAAGCCCTGCAGAATTAAGAACTGCTCTGTGCATTAAAACAGTTCTTACAAAGCCTTCTTCTAAAGTCATCTTCTTACTTTGTGTCTCTTGCTATTCTGGAAAGAACAGCAAAAAAGAGACTTCTGTTTTCAGAAGAGGCCTCTTTCAAAAATGGTAAAGCCTCCAAACATGCAGCCCAAGTACAGTAACAGAACTGCCTCCAAGTTTTCAAAGCTGCACTATGAGGGTGTTACTTTGGAACTCAAACAGAATAACAGACTAGAGGTAGTCTTCTGGCTCCACCTACCTATCGATGAGAGCTATGATAACATTTTTAACGTTGACATCTGGATGAAGATCTGCACAGGCGTGCAAGAAGCTGTTCAGAGTCTGCAGGTGATACTCGTCAGGAAACACCTGTAACAGGCATCAGGTAATAATATTAAGCACCCATGTATACGTCAAGCGATGTTACTCATCTCCAACAGATGAGTAATCTGTAGTATAATACTACAGCATTGGGAAACATGCCTTATGACAAGAGCATATAAACCAGGCCATGTATAAAATACTTAAAGGTCAATGTTTAGTGCTACACTGCAGATCTTGAACAGCACATCAACCACTAGTGCGTTATGTTAATAACTGTGGAGGATGTAAAGCAGGTCATTTACGAGATCCAAGGTCATGTACAGGATTCATAAACAAGATCCATCCACAGGATTCAGATCATATTATATACAAATTAAGGTCATCTACAAGACTCAGATCATCTACAATATTCAGGTCATCTGATATATTAAGATCATCTACAGGACTCTAAGAAAAGGGCTTTGACTGAAGAGGATTTGCTGCTTTTGGTGCAGGCTCACCTGGATGACACATTCCATCAGGTATTCCTGTGCTATTGCATCCTTACAACTGACCACCTGCTCCAGAACTCCAGGAAGAACCAACTGCTCAATCAAAAACAAACCAGTCAATCATCAGTAAATTTAACTCAATTATTAACTATAATGATTTAGTTTTGCTTAATTATGTATTATTATCATTTGTTATTATCAGTTATCATCATTATTATTAAATATCAATAATCACCTGCAATTTTAAGACAGCGCAGTGCAACTACTTCAAGTCAATGTAATGTAATGTTACTGCAACTACTTCAAGTCAATATCATGTTTCAAAAGACAGTTGCTGTAACATTACATTACATTAACCGGAAGTAGTTGCTGTAACACTACATTACATTAACTGGAAGCAGTTCCTATAACATCACATCACACTGACAAATAAATAAATAAATAAAATTAACACAGATAAATAAAACCGACCTTCTTGTATTTTTCAACGTCCACGCACTCCAGCTGACTCAACCGGACGAGATTCGTTCCGACGAGAATTCGCAGTTCCCTGCGCTCTTGTTCTCGCTTCTCTCGGTCGCGCGAGTGACCCTGGTGCTGCATCCGGACCCAGAGCTTGTTCATCTCAGCAAAGTTCAGCTGGATAAAGTCGATCGAGTCACGAACGGTTCCAGCATCCGCATCCGAGCTACAGAGGCAGAACAACAGTTAACTGCACTTGTGTGGATCAACAAAGTTACACCACACATTATTACTATTGTTATCATTATTATCGTGCACTTATTAAGCGCCACTGTCCAGGTATCAGTTGATGACGCTGAGCAACTGTGATTGACAGACGTGTTCAAAGCTCCTACACAGAGTGACGTGAATATGATATGATTTTAACAGAAAAAAACTACCTGTTGACCATCTTGTTCAGACCAGCAATTGCCCTCGGTGCCGCATGCGACATAACAGACATCTCTCCCCTAAAAGAAAGAAATAATTTATTTTCAAAAGGTCTAAATGACAACAGAACAAATAAGAAGTAATAAAAACAAAAGGCAGACAATTGCCTCATATGCCAGAAATACATAACTGAATATGAATCAATATATAATTAAATAAACGATAACATCAACATTACAGTTAGTTATAGTTAGCTACCAACACAGTTATCTGCAGTTACAGTTAGCTACAGTTTTAGTTACAATTAGTTACAGTTACAGTTAGCTACAGTTACAGTTAGTAACAGTTAACCATAGTTACAGTTAGAGACAGTTAGCTACATTTACAGTTATTTATAATTACAATTACTTACAGTTAGCTACACTTAGTACAAATCTCTCACGTCTTATACAAATACATGTAACAATAATTATATAAATAGTCATCAAATGTGTAACTGTCATTTTCTGATGGTGCAATTCCATACCTGGATAAAAGGGGCGGGCTACGCTAATCATCTTTGTTATGACACAGCTTAGTTTTTAAAAAGAGAAACTACCAACCAACGAGATAATGTGCGGCTAAGATTTGGTCATCATACCCTTCTGAGTCCTCCTCCACATCGGGCAACACGTTCTTGGTGCACTGGAGCAGGTAGTTGCGGAGGAACAGACCACGCAGTGGATGCTGCACTCCACGACACATCTCCACGAGATCCTTCAGGATGTCCTTGCGAGACAACTCGTTCGACTTGATGTAGACGACCCCAACCGTTATCAGCAGATATCTGCAACAATTTCAATCACACTTCAACGATGACACAAAAATCTCATCACTTCTATAGTGCCATAATCATAAATCACAAAGCATCCTATCGATGGTCACTTAAAGTGAAATCATAGTGAAAGTCTTAATCCATTACAGAAGCCAGGTTGAAATCCGAATCTTAGGTTTATCATAACTATAACTATAATACTGTAAGTAATCTTTGTTAACAAACACCCAAACTTTACAACACTGACAATGCATACAATAGGAATTGGAATTCAAACTAACAGGTTTGATATCGGAGCAATCATTAAAACTAGCATCAGTGTTTTAGTTCTCAAGTAAGAGCTCGGAGGGTTGAAAATTTTACAGATCACCAAAGTACACAAAAGCAGGAACAAAAACTAAAGTTGTTAATACGTTGCACACGAAATAACTGACACTCATGAGGTATTTTAGTTTCCTCACTCCTCAACATCTTTTGAGCTAATTAGCCAAAGAAGAGCAAGAGAATTGAACTAAAGCACTGACTAGCATTATCACAATCTTCTACAGCGAGCACCCTAAACAATCAGCTACTGTTTCAGACATGACAATTCAACTCAGCAATTCAGGCTTTTGACACAAGATCAGTGAGACTGTTTTCTCAAATCTGCAGCAAGAATGAGAAAAGTCGAAGTAACTCACAGCCTCGGAATAATGTTCCCTGCGTACTGGACAAGCTCGTAGAGATCGGTGACCTTACGACCTTTGGAGAATTCATCCAGTAGATATGTCTCCAGGTGGCGCAGCTCATCCGAAATGGCCATATCTTCCACAGGTCAAGGTCAAGCAACAAACGCCAACTAATTCAAGATGGAGCATTTGTGGGACAGCTCCAAGGCAAAAGGGCATTTGTAGGGCAATTGTAGGGTAAGAAGGCACTCACAGGCTAATAGGGCATTTGTAAGTATGTGTGTATGCATTTACAGAGCGCGATATAAGTAACTCATCAGGGCGCTCCCACACTGCACCTCGACTCTGGAACGAAATTCCCGAATTCCGCATATTCTCGGGAATTCCTTCACCAATACCGCCACTCACCCACCGTCATCTGCCTCAGGTTCCTCTACTTATCACCTCACAGGCTTTCCACTCAAAACTGATGTCTCACCTCTAAGAATTTCTACCCTAATCCATCTGATCCTCTGCCTTCCAAGCTTTCTCGTCCTCAATGAAACCCACCTTAGCAGCTGCTCTGCCTCCCCATGGTCTCTCTGGCAACTGAACTCGGACCTCCATTGGACGTCGATCACTCAACAACCCTTCTGATATGAGCAGCACTTGTAAATAAGCTGGTGCTCTGCACTTAGCTTTAGAGTAGCATGTTGGAAATTTGGAGTTTACGATTACCATATGATTATGACGAAGTAAACATGCGAAATCTTACGACATACTTTTAAAAGTGCACTATCAGACATACAATACAAATTACATCTATGGTCACAGAAATGCTTTGACAAAAGAACATCCTAAATAAAATTGTAGATTATCTATGGTATACATCCATACATTGTGTACCTATACGTAAGGGGGTGACGGGTGAAGTTAAACTGCTATTTTGCAAGAGACAATTTTTATAGCACCGGGGTAAAATAAAACCACCATATTTAATCTACTAAAATAAACTTGCGACAGTAGAAAGCAGGCAAAAGGATACATAGTTCGTAGTAGCTTTTCGGAGACAGAAGGGAAGTACGCAGTTCACTCAGCATGTTGGATGCATGCTTCAATCCATCCATCAGTTTGCTTTTGTCCTACAACAATCAATCAGTTCTAGTAATTAATCAAGACAATTACACATGTGAAATATATCAAAGAAAACTAGTAAATATGACATCAATAATGACTATCACTGGTATTATAATTCATATTATTATTTACATCATTTACTATATAACCTGCACTAAATAATCTTTACAATGGTGGGCATTTAAAACTGTACAACAGTATTTGATCCTGTTTTCCTTCCAAGGTTCAGAAGTGCACACATGTGACAAAATCATCCAACAGAACATTGATGGTGCTGAGCAACTTCCGTCGTGCCAAGGACTTGCTCAAGGTCCTTAAGCAGTCACTGTCTCATGCAAATTACAAGTTGAGCGCTCTAACCATTTGGCTAATGTGCCGTAACCTTCTTGCTCAGCTCAACTCTCTTAGAATTTCTCTGAAGACTTACAAGACATCGTTTCATCTGAAATGACTGGGTCTTTACGACGCCCAGCGCTTCTTCCAGAAGCTTCTCTTGCTCTTCCTGCGGTGTCATTGCAGCAAGGTCAAAGCTCAACCTAAAACAACCAAACCAAT
This sequence comes from Allolobophora icterica, assembly GCA_963556255.1. Lineage (NCBI taxonomy): Eukaryota > Metazoa > Annelida > Clitellata > Crassiclitellata > Lumbricidae > Allolobophora > Allolobophora icterica. The sequence goes on along the minus strand of OY744614.1, from coordinate 16,394,813 downwards.
ACAAGAGATACTCATTAAAACACCGTCTCCGATAGTTTAGTTAAAACTGTTAATGGATGTGTGTCAACTTAATCCCAAGAGTCCTCTCAGTAAGCCACAAGCTAATTAAGGACACTTTAAGCAAGTCTATTCCAGAGTTGCTTGGAAAAGACTTGCTGTGCGTTAAATGTAGACATGGCACACATCCAACGAAACAAACAGTAAATCGCAAACAGCTTTTAGTCAGTAATTAATCTTCCATTTTCTCAGCAGATGCTACACTCAAGTTGGCAGAAGAGCAGTCCCTTAAGCTAACCCTGGGCATGCAATGTTAGCAACTTCCTTATCTTAGCCTCGGAATATAAGGGCGGGTAGCCAGTCCTCTCCCTTACTAACTGATCATACCACCGACATTGTACAGTATTCATTTTAAAAGCCAAGTTCATTATGAGTCGCAGATGAACCTGAACGTTCAAATAAATTTAAGCTAAACTCTGCAGTCTGTGAAATTAAAATACTTTCTCGCCATCTCAACGATGGGAATCAACAAACTTGTTTATTTTTTAAATACTCGATTGGTCCACAATGTAAACCAAAGCATCGTGGTAAATAAGATTACACCTACAAAAGCCCTTTAAGACATTTAATTTGTACAACTGGCTACTTAGGCTTATAGAGCTGTGGTTCTATATGGTCTGATTCTCAAGTGCCCTAAGTGGTACTTATCATAATAGCGCTACACAAAGCGCTGTACGTCAAGTCTCCTTCGGATACGTAATTTCGAAGACTTGTCTTTAATATCGCGCATTCACCTACTTTTACGCGAATACAACAACACTTCCTTCGGCAGCTTAATAACTCGTTAATTAGTCACGAGACTGTAGCCGCAGATTGTTCCTAATCGTCTATAACCGATCCACACACAAACATCGAAACAGCAACTTCGGTCTCAAGTTCACAGCAATAACCCGAAAATAAATCCGAACCACTTCCGATCAAAACGGCTGATTTTATCCGTATAGCGACGAATTTTTACGTAAAATAGTATTTTGTACGAATGAAAATAGTGAATTTACCCGAAAATTCAACAAAACCCTATTATGTTGTTCTCCTCCCACTGGGCCAGGCCACGTGATGCCTGGGGTCACGTGAGCATGGACGACGAGATGATCTCGTGACTTAGCCTCAAAATTTCTCAGCGGCTGAAACCCTAATTGTAATTACCAAACTTTTTATAAGCTCCACTTGTAAGCCAATCGCAGGCACCGGCTTATTGTTGACCGCTGCGTCAAGTCAGATGGGTTGTCCCAAGAGTAGTCAAAAGGAGGTCCGAGTTCTTTTTCTAGTGGACCTAGAAAACCGCTCGTCAGCAATGAACTTTGCCTAATCGTAGCTTCCAAACTTCAACGCTACTTAAAAACTAACGGCAGGGCACTACTATAATTTTATTCCCGAGCGCTGCGGTGCGACAGAGGTGTTTTCAGAGATACCCAGGGCTGTAGTCGAGGGTATACGCGGGTATACAGCGTATACTCACCTCTAGAGATCGTATACTCACCTCACAAAATATTTATTTTTATTTATATTAAAATACTATGGAGTATACTCACAAAATACTGTAGCGTATACTCACCTCTAATTTGTTTCGGAAAACTAACCGGTAGGCCTAGCGTGTACTCACCTCAAATTTTACCACTACAGCCCTTGAGATACCAATTGAAGAACCAATTCCGGGTGCCAGAAGACCAGAGAGGAGGGTGGAGGCAGAGGAGGTGCCTACAGGCAGGTTTTGTTTAAGACGATATCTACGTAGGCCTACGCTACACCACCGGGGGACGCGGTGGTGTAGTACGTGGTCTGTTCTGTGCCTTTAGACCGGAGGGTCGCAGGTTCGAATCTACCTCAAGCCACTGCTTATAGCGACCCAACGCCATCGATGTTCTGTCGTATTGTTGTGTGCACTTCTGAACTTTGGAAGGAGGGCAGTATCAAAATACAGTTGTATTGTATTGTATTGGAAATAGCCTACGATCGACAGAGCGCAAACAGAGGTGTAACTTTGGTCTAAAATGTGCGGGGGTACCAATTTCTTACATACACGAAGCAAGGCGGAGATAATTGTGATCTCTGGGAAGGCACAATAATAAAATATTGATCGGCATCGTCCAAGAAGTGGGGGTTAGGGTACCCCAGTCCAAAAAGTGGGGGTACGTACCCATCGTACCCCCACAAATTTCGCCTATGCATCACGATGACCATGATGCTAGGTCATTGTTTTGAGTCTTGAGGGTTCAAATGAATTATGAAGGCCTTCTCCAAGAAAATATAATAATAAATTTCATGGGTGGCGATCCCGGGGGGTCGAGGGGGACAAGACGTACCCCCACCTTTAAGAGTGGGGGGACACGCCATACATCGGACCCCCAAATTTTGAAGAAACACAAAAAAAAGGTCATCACATTTTTTTTACTCGAGTTATAAACAATTTTTCGGCCTCTTTTTTGACCAGATCAGTTCAAAACTCTTTTTTGACCAGATCAGTTCCCAAATATCCTCCCCACCTCTGAAACAAGATCGCCGCCACTGATAATAATAATAATCTTTTCTTTAATTAAGCGCCTGCAAACGCACTGCGCTGTACAGTGAACATACATATAGTAGAAACGGCAGCCACGCAGGGCGCCTTACATACATGTATTAAGTAGAAGCACAAGATAACAGCTAGTTTTACAGGAGTCGAATATAACTGCTTATGCGGCAGCCCACATACGGCGCCAAATCACGGTCTACTATTCATTTAACCACCGCCGCCGCCTAGCGAGTGGAAGGCAGAATTAACCTTAAATTAACGGGTGTCTTACGGGGTTCGATCTTGGTACCTTCAGCTCTTCACGCCAGTGTGTTATCCATTACTCTACGGGCCCCCCAAAATTTACCAACATCTGTTGCATCAGAAGCCATTTACATCGATGATGATTCTCTCATCAAGTTCACAGCAATAAACATCGATGATGCACCAATAGGCCTATTGGGCCCTGTTTAAATCTTCTGGGTCAAAAAATTGGTAGGCCTTGTAGAAATACCCTCGTTTCACCGAAAATTACGCCTATGGGAGACCGAAAATGATTGGACACAAACTGCACGTGATCAACATCGGTTCCGTGATTGGATAATCGATGACGCCATCGGGTAAAACAAAGGTACTGATCGATGACGTAATAATCTATTGTTATGGGAACACTTATAGCGTGCGCTTATCTGAAGTTTCTTCTGAAATATTCACTCGAAAATGTCGATTTTGGATCCATTTTCGACGTATTTTTTGGCCGAAATGACAAACCTCATGTTCAGAAATAAGACGATCAACAAGGTGATCGATAACACAAGGTAGGCCCTATTAAATAATACTATTAAATCATTTGTTATCGAAATATTCGATTAAACGAGCCGGCAGGAGTGAGGACGGTGAGAAATGCTGATAACTTTGTTATAGAAATGAATGGTTAACTGCATAGGCCTATACATATGTATGTAGGCCCTATGTGGTTTATTTTGATGATGATGATGATGATGATGATGATGATGATGATGATGATGATGATGATGATGATGATGATGATAATAATAAAATAATAATAATAATAATAATAATAATCTTTATTAATTCAAACTGACAAACGCAGTAAGATTACATTGAAACATGACAGTACAATCATGATCTTAATTAAACACACGTCTGGCAGCAATGGAAGGCGGGTTACGGGTAGGCCTATCGAACCGCGATCTAATGCTCCTGGCCATGAGTGTTACCAATACTCTATCTCTCAGATAATACAGACCTTCTACTACCTTAACATTAAAATTAATATATACAGAATTAAAATCATTTACAGACATTTCAAAGCGACCATGGTGAGTGGCTAGGAAGAGGGAAAGGACGCAACCCAATCCAGTTTAAAAGACAGCATGCAGGGCGAAAAGCATGATATGCATTCTGACCGTCAGATTTTGGAGCTGAACGATGGGTATTAAACGGTGGTCCCGCCTGGAATTCTGATAGATTACAGCCTCAATTTTTTTTAACGCAGATGAGACTTGGCTGGGGGCCGGGGCGAGGGGCGATGGCGTGAACTCCGCACTGTGGCTCTGTATTGTCTGTGTGTGGGGTTGCTTGTTGGTTTTTGTATTTATATTCGTTTTGTATTTGTATTCGTTTTGTATTTGTATTCGTTTTGTATTTTTTGTATTGTTTAATTTTTGGTTTATTGTTTTATTTTTTGTTTATTGTTTTTTTGTTTATTGGTTTTTGTTTTGTTTAGTGTTTTATTTTTTTGTTTCTTTTATTTTTTATTTATTTATTTTTGTTTATTTTTTTGGTTTATTGTTTTTTAGTAGTAGTACTGCTGGGCCTTTGGCGCGGCTTAAAATCCCGTAAGCTCATTAAGGCAGAGGGCCTCTGGCGTGGATTAAAATCCTGTAAGCCCACATTTTGTTGGTTTTTGTTGTTTATTGTCATTTTTTGGTTTATTATCTTTATTATTATTTTATTATTATTTTTATTATTTTTTTAGTTTCGTTGTTTGTTGTTGCTTATTGTAATTTTTTTGTTTATTGTCTTTTTGTTGTGTATTATCGTTGTTGTTTGTTGTTAAATGTTGTTGCCCTGGAATGAGCCGAGGGATGAGGACTGAGGAGTATGATAGAAGACTAGATCAGAAGGAAGAAGAGACAGAATGTGGAATCAAATCTCAAATCAGCAACCGCTACTCGGAAACTAAACGAGACGCAGATGCTGACACAGAAGTTCTTCTTTTTATGTCTGTGAAGAACGGTTTTTATACATAGAATTCAGTAATCAATTAACAGTTCTGGGAAGGCAGATTGAATTCTACTTCTCTGTTGAGACGCTGATGGAGGCTTTAGTGCTGACGAAAACAGAATGACTGGTATTCTTCTGACAAAGATTCTGGCTGAAATTTAGTATATGTAAAGAAACAGAAACGAAAAGCAGTTAGGCCTATTAATTTATTTAACCACTTATTCCTCTATCCACTATCCATCCAGTCATTCATTCATCTATCTATTCATCCCTTCACTACTTCCGTTCAATCATTCGTTCATTCCTTTAAATGTCGATTCGTCTTTCCTTTCTTCCATCCGATCGTTAACTCGCTCATTCATTCAGTCACTCAGTTACTCGGTCGTTTAGGCCCATTCATTAATTCTTCAATCCATCCATCCAATTCTTTCCTAACCCATGCATTCGGCGAATTTATGCAGTCTTGTTGTCAAGACCTTAAACCTCAAGACCAAGACCAAGACTTTGAACCTTGAGACCAAGACCAAGACTTTGAACCTCAACACCAAGACCAAGACTTTGAACCTCAAGACCTAGACCAAGACTTGAACCTCAACACCAAGACCGAGACCCAAAAAATCACATTCAGCCCCACACTTCTTTTCCTTACAGAAAATTTGTCAAGTCGGACTCGGACTCGGACTCGCTATTTTAATGAAACATGAGTCTTTTATTTTATTCAGACAAATTAACCTTAAATGCAGACTGCAGAGAATTCTGAATTCGTATATATTTACAAAAGTTCTTCATGCAGAATGTTATTCCAAATGTCTTTTGTATTTTATAAAAACCAATTCGCTCAGAATTTTCTGACTAAGACGTGCCTTGTGGGGCCTCATACAAAATGTGAAAATATACGTTCTACAGGTGCTGAAGTCGCCGGCACACACAGTAGCTTTTCAAGCACTGGATGCAAATGTACAATCGTGAGCCTTTTTAAATCGTCCAGTGGTTTATCAGACCATCTGGCTTCAGAAAAATTCTCGGCAGGGCGGGCAGGGCTTCCAGACACAGCATAACTTATAGCTGCTGCTGCCGATGGGTTTTCCTGACCAACAAGACTTGCATCTGTCCGCAGGTATTTGTCGTATGCTAAGATGCAAACAGGCTTGATAAATTTGTAAATTTTTGAGTTTTGATATATGACTGTTCATATTGACAGCCGGTCTTGGTCTTGCGAGACCAAGACCAAGACCAAGACTTTGAACATCAAGACCAAGACCAAGACTTTGAACCTCAAGACCAAGACCAAGACTTTTGGTCTCAAGACCAAGACTTTTAAAAACGAACTCGAGTGCACTCGAGACCAAGACCTTGGTCTTGAGGACAACAAGTCTGAATTTATGTAGCTACTCTACAAATACGTTTGGCTCTTAGTATAATATTCATTCACTCTGAGAATTTGTATAGCGCCTCTTCAAGAGACCTACACAGAAGCGCTCCCAGCCCAGCCACAGCTAAAGAAATGTGATTTGAGGGACTTACAGAAAGCAGGCAAGCAGGCATACATGATTAGCAATCGTATCGTATCTTATTTGGAGATTAGTGTAGTGTCTGCGTTGGTCGCCTGAGATTCGGGGTTGCCGACCAACGGAAGAAGACGAAGAAGACTCGGGTGTTGTCGAGTCAGCAGCACGACACCAGACCAGCGACTCCGACACACAGAGCACGATCCACAGACTGAGCGACTTTACAGTCTTAAGTTCTTAACATTGCTCTTAAATGCCCTTCTGGTCGGCGTCGCTTGGTCTACCGAGATTCGGGGTTACCGACCAACGGAAGACACTACATTTGTATAGCGCCGCTCGCAGCTGATGCCACTCAGCAGCGATCCCAGTGCGAAGAGTAGGCTTGATGCACAAGCACACACTACAGAGTGACAACTGAAGACACGTCGTACAGCTCGAGAACTGCTTATTAGTGCTTAAGTTAGACTCCAAGACGATAGACGGAACTGGAGCCAGACCATTACTTTATTTACCTAATTTACATTAATTTACTTAGGGCTTACTTGCGGTAGTGGTGAATGCGTGCCGTGACCTAATGGCTGCCAGGGGCGTAATTTTGGTCTAAAAAGTGGGGATACCAATTTCTTACATACACGAAGCAAGGTGGAGACTGCGATCTTTGGGAAGACACCATGGGCGGCGATCCCGGGGTGTCGAGGGGGACAAGACCCTCACCTTTCACAGTGGGGGTGGGAGGGGGAGACACACCATACATCCGATCCCCAAATTTGGAAGAAACACCAAAAAAGGTCATCAAATTTTTACCTCTATTTGAGCAGATCAGTTCAAAACTCTTTTTTGACCAAATAAGTTCAAAAGTGTCCCCCACCTATCAAACAAGATCGCCGACAGTGGAAGGAACCATAATAAAATATCGATTGGCATTGTTAAAAAAGTTGGGGGGTACGGTACCCCAGTCCAAAAACTGAGGGTTACGGGTACCCCTCGTACCCCCACAAATTACGCCTATGGAACCACAGCTCGTGTTACTGTGACATCGCAGACAGGGGCGGACTGGCCCACCGGGCATTTGCCCGGTGGCCTGGCCTGGCAAGTTGATGAAATAAATTTTCTTTGAAATTCTGTAAAGTTCCCTCACACTTACAGAATATTTGGCAATTAAAACAATATAAAAGTAAAACTGAAAATAACATCTGACGCAGTGACGTTGCAGACTAGCGTAGGCGTACATTAAAATTCAAATGTAAATGGCTGTAATACTGTAACGAAGTAGTTTAGCTTCCGGTTTTGGCGGCCATTTTTGGTAGGAAGCTACATCTGGCGCTGGCGCTTGAAACTCTCTTGTCGCTTAAGGGAGGGGGAAACGATATTTGCGACGCTGCGTCCTCGATTCAGTAGGATCACTTCCCATTCCCACGGTTTGATGATGGAATGGACAGATGTTCTCTTCGAAGCGATGTACCGCTGAGTTAGCGGACAAGTTGACCTTTGCCCGGATTCGGCGACGGTCTCCCGACGACGCTATCCTGGTCACTGGTCAGCGAGACCCCCTACTGAGGTCATATGTAATGCCCCGTGAAATAGATGTCTGGACAGTAATATGCTCTCGTGGGAACTCTTTAAACCTCGGGTGCACTTCGCATAACTGAAGCGAGGAAAGATATGGTAGCATTTCCGATAGATTGGAACGGTTGTTCGATTACCGTTTCAGCCGAGTCAGTCTGCTCGTGGTAGCCGGTAGGAGTCGTTGGTTTGCTTTCGAAGACAACGGACGGTAGTTCTTGTCATGTTTTCGGAGGCGTAGATAGTCCGTTCTGTCTTGCGCGTTGGAAGGCTATATAGTTAGCTTGACTTCCTCGGCCGATATAGAAGTCGCCATTTCTTTCTCGCTCGTTTTTCATGGAGTGCCTCTGTATCATCCTTGGCGCTACAGAAGTCCTGCGGGGAAGACCAATTTGCCAAGGGGAAGTCTTATCAAATTACTTTCTAACTGTTACTTTCCAACAGGGTAATACGATTGATGATGACATAATGATTACAGATTACTTGCGAACGTTATACTATAGGCCTAATCTGCAGTACAGATTATAATGTAATTCGTGTGTAAAGTTACAGAAAGGATTTTTAACTCAGAGGCTGTTAGTGTTAAGAGTCCCGATTATAAAATTTTGCATAATCCAGTAGTGAGGCTTTTAAACCATTGCGAAGTATTGACGTTATAGGCTGTAGTATAAACACTTTTTACTTAGATGTCTAAGCGTTCTGTGGATAAGTCTTCTGAGCGCCATAGCGATGAGGAATCGGCAAGGGAAACCCCTATATCGAGCCCGGCCTCCTCTAGAGTGGTAGAAGAAATTAGGTCTATGTTTGACACATTTATGCAGCGCCATGAAAAAAGCTTGGAATGACAAGGGACTGAGCATAGAACATTTATGGAACGCCAAGGGACGGAGCAAAGGATGTTTATGGACCGCCAGAAAACCTCTTTGGAACGTCAAGGTGAAACCTTACAGAAATTGGAAAGACGTTTAAGTAGGCTAGAAACGCCTTATAGGCCTAGTTTAAATCGTTGGAAAGCTTCGATGAACTTTTCCTCACAACGGAAGTTCAATGCTATACCTGAAAAATTGTGTTACGTGAATAGGTTACTACTAAATTAAATAATGCTAAAAAATAACTTTAGTTTTCACCAATTGAGTGGGTCATGCTTTTATTAATAATAGGAGAGAAAATACTGTAGAAATGGAAGAAGGTAACAGCGGCAAGTAGCCTACGAACGAAGTTATTCAATTCTAAAATATAGGGCCTATAAAGAACCATCTAAGAAACTAAATGACTCAAGATCACTTGGAAGCAGTTATGCCTATGTCATGTGAAAAAAATGTTTTATATCAGTTAAGCTCTGAAAAGATTATTGATGAAGTGGCAAAAAAGAGCAGACTTTTAAAGAATACTTTAATGTATTAGAACTTCAGTGGTAGTAAGTTCTAATTCTTGTACATGTGCTCCATTTCTTAGCAATTCTAATTCTGTTACCTTCTTCCGCGCGTATCCAGTTTAAAATTGTTTTTCTTACCTCTCGAGCGTTCCAGGGCAAAGCTCCTCGTTACCTTTGTGACCTTATCTGTCGACCTCTGTCGGTTGCCTCTGGTCGTCCTCTCCGCTCTTTTGACCGACATGACCTCTTGGTCCCTCGGACCCGGACTTCTATGGCTCAACACCGTGCCTACGCATCTGCTGGCCCGTCCCTTTGGAATGATCTTCCTCCTATGACTCGTTCTCAGATTCTAACTGGGGGAATTTCTGCTACTACTCGATGTCTTAAGACTTTTCTTTTCTCACGAAGCTCTGCGCACTGGGAGCGCCTCTGATTAGGTTGTACTGCGAGAGGCGCTTTACAAATGCATAAATACAATACAATACAATACAATACAATTCTAATGCTAAGCCTTAGCATAACTTAATTCTTAGCAGCTAAGAACGTACGCAACCTATCAAAGTTTTCTGTACAAGTTAGTATTACCTATCGGTTCAGAATTTCACAACCCCCTCCCCGGACCCATCTCCTCAGTGGCCTGCCAAGATAGCTGAATTGCTCGGCCTGCAACTCTCCTCCAGTCCGCCCCTGATCGCAGATGAGACTGCGGACAATACACCAAGGTACTAAAGTGAGCCTTTCAGGTCTCTAATTGTCATCCGTTCTCGACAGCCCGGGTTGCTCTAGTATGTATAGGCAGGGGCGTCTATCCCCCTAAGTCATTGGAGCAACGTCCTTTTCCCCCTCTTCTTCCCCCTCCCCGTTCCTCCCCCCCTAAAATGGTGAAACACACACTGACAGATCTCCCCCCTATTTCTTGGGTGGAGCATTTACTCCAAGGTTTCTATGGTGTAGACGCCCCTGTGTATAGGAAGCCAGCACTTGCGAGACTCCCGCACTTGAACACGTCATTGAGGGTGAGCCATGTCTGGACAAGTCCCCAAGAGAGTCCATGCAAGCTATCCTCCGTCATTGTATATATGGTGACCCACAGACAGTTATGCGGAAAAGGCCAACAGCAATTCTTACAGCCTCGTCGTCAGATTGCAGACCACAGGTCGTTATTGGGAGGGCATATAGCCGGTATGGTGTGCAGACAATGCCGTAGCTAGGGGGTGTTTGGGTGTTTAAACACCATCCGAAATTAAATAATGTCAAATGACATAATGCATTTACTAACTTCAAACCCCTTAGTCCAGTTGCGTCACAAGTGGGGTACGTGCGGGGGTACCGGCCGCACCGGGTGTGCGGCTTCAGAGGGGTGACACCAATATGACAAACTGACTGTCTACAAAATTATTTGTGTGCAGAGTTTCAGCAGAAATTTATTATTTTTAAATTAACAATAACAGAAAACAACAAAAACATTTTTCGTAGCCTACTGTATCAGTATCAATTTACCTAAAGCTGAATCCTTAAGTAGTGGTAAAGTTAGAGGCGAGTACACGCTAGCTACCGGTTAGTTTACTTTTCCGAAACAAATTGGAGGTGAGTATAATGGTTAGTTTTTCGAAACATATTAGAGGTGAGTACAAATATTTTGTGAGGTGAGCATACGGTCTCTAGAGGTGAGTACACGCTGTATACCCGCGTATTCCCTCGACTACAGCCCTGACCTTTTTGAACCTTCTAATGAGGGTAACCCCATGACTTACCGCACTGGGTGACACCAACCCTAGTGACGCCACTGCCTTAGGCGGTTGACTCGGTTGCTTGTCGGCTTGCTCACACCCAAGCAAAATCCTGGCTACGGCCTTGGATGCAGAGGCTGCATGCTTTAAATCGAGCTTCATGGTAGGCGTAGGCTATATCAGGTGCCAATTGAATGGTTGCAATCGTTTACGTAACTAAGTAAGTAAGTATTTTCTTTATTGAGAAGCACAAGCAAACGCACAGCGCTGTACATGGAAAACATATTACAGTCAAATAATCAAACAATATAACAATTATATAAAAGAGAAATTACTGCAAATTAAGTGATACATAAGGAGGATAGGAGAGGAGAAGAGAAAAGTAGCCAAATCTTGGAGAGCATAGTTATTTGTATAGCATCCTAGCGAGAAAGCATTTCTGAGACAAGTTGTCATACCTTGGGAGCTCACGGTTGTGGGACCGTGGTCGCATAGAGTAGAGAGTGTTTTGTCCCAATAAGATTGTTTATGGGAGAAGTTCTAGTCTCGGTGCAAACTTTAGCTTTCGGCACACAAAAGTTGTACCATCGCTTCGAAGTGTGCTTCTGTGTTTCAATGTAGTCTACATTACCCAGCGTGGAGAATTCAAGAGCGTACCTGCAACAGAACCCAGAAAGGCAGGAAGCGCAAGCCTTAACTGGAAGAGAAGCCTGAATACGCTAATTTTCTCGTTGACAATTATTGATGATTTGCTATTAGTCCTATAGGCTATAGCTGATTTAAAAAATCTAAATGACTGCATCAATAGACAAAAGTTGTTGTAGAAAAGCGTAGAAGCGATGCACTCGAGCATCTGTTAGCTTGATTTGTATTAATCGCGCGATTGTAGCTTTTCCCTGCCACAAATAATAAGCCTGTAGAGTATAGATCTATATGCAAAGTAGACGGAGTTTGAGAAATTGTAGGCTTAGGCCTGCTGTGAAATTTTTCTGAAATGATTTACAGTAAAAATAACGGCGATGTCCGGCGAAGGGAATGTTAAGAAACCTTAATAGGGCCTACTAGGGTTGTCCGAATAGGTGATTATCACTATTCGGCCGAATACGAATAATTGGACCAACTATTCGGCCGAATATAAATAGTGTACAAACTAGGTCTACCGACAACATTGAAAAATACGTTAATGTTCATTCACTGTACACAAAGAATGAGACAATACCGACACTGCGATACCGCAGTCCAGGCAGTAGGCAACGCCTGGCTGCAACCACGGCATACGTTATTATGTTAATGAGAGAGTTACTTCAGTCCACTCGCTACAGCAGCCGCATATGCAGAAACAGATGTCACGTGACAACTATTCGTATTCGGTCCGACCGCTACTATTCGGCCGAATGCCGAATAGATATTTGGCCCACTATTCGGCCCCGAAGCGAATAGGCTACGAAGCAAATGTTCGGTACAGCCCTACTTAAAACATGAGACCACAACCATACCCTCAAACGACCCTATCGCAGAGGGTAGGGCATTGGCCCCGGGCGCTGCAGCAAGATTCCGGGCAGAGAGAAATGTTTAAATGACCAAGCCGCTTTGGTGACCTCAAACTTTTCAGTTGAGGTAATGTGATGTTTAGTATAACTGCATGATAATAATTAGTGTGCACTCCTCGGTAGATATACGAAGCACGTACCAGTTAAAATAATATTTCCATGTAGAATTTTAAAATTGTAGATGTGTTTAGTCTAATGCGTACCTCATTAAAACCATGTCCTACTAGGCCTATTACAATTTTTCATTCTCACCTAGTGTCCGTGACCCTCGATAGCACTCTCTCGTTTTCTGAATACCTCTCGCACGTGACGCGATCCTGTTTCTATCACTTGAGGTGTTTGAGGGCCATCAGGAGAGCTGTTCGCCTTCTCTGTTTACTACTATGGTCCATGCCTTCATTTGCTGCCACATTGATTATTAAAATTCTGGGCTCCTATAAGGCGCGCCTTTCGTCCGTATACAGTCTGTTCTGAACGCGGCTGCCAGGCTCGTTGCCCGTTTTCCTCGCTTCTCTCACATGATTGATGTACTTCATTGGCTTGCCGTTGCTTCCCGCATTCAATACAAGGTTCTCCTCCTGGTCTCTAGGACTCAGCAGGGTAAAGCTCCATAGTACCTCTGTGACCTAATGCGTGAACCTCTCTCTGCTCTCTCTTCCCTCCCTCTTCGGTCCACGGACCGATCTGATCTCCTTTTCCTCGGGCTAAAACTTCGTTGGCTCAGCATCGTGCTTTGGCCATCCTTGGCCCTTCCTTATGGAATGACTTGTCCCCTCACTCTGTAGTAAGATAATTATTGTTTGGGATCTCGCCCTCTTCTCTCGCTGCCTTTCCTTTCCTTTTCCCTCAGGACTGTCACGCTGGGAGCGCCTCTGAATAGGCCTAGTCTATACTGTGAGCGGTGTTTTATAAATAACCATATCAGAGGCGCGTTTACAGAAAACGGGGCCCTAGGCGTAAACATTTTTGGGGGCCCTTCTGAAGTTGTAAACTGAGAGTGTGAGACTCTGCCATGTTGGTGTTTAGCCTATCATGTGCAAAAACCCACGAAGTTGAACTTAAAGCCGTTTAAATTGTGAGTGTTATTGAGACTGTAGGCCCTAATTAAGATTAGTTATAGAAGCTATTTTCAAGGAATGTGAAGTTATTTGATTTAATGATTTTAGTAAAAAAAAACTGACATAGGGTGTTGAAACAACAATGAACGCGAAATACGTGGCCAGTTTTACTTCTTGAATAAATTATCGAGCTCTTAAATTGTCTCCATTATTGTGATAAATTAATCACAAATTGTTTTGGATAATTCTATAATTGGAAAAATATTTTCCATCGTTTGGGGGCCCTCCGAGATTTGGGGGTTGTAGGCGCGCGCCTATTGCGCCTACGTGTAAACGCGCCTCTGAACCATATTAAATATGAAAATGATATGACACGATAATGCAGACTCTTGCAAAGAATCTAAACACGGCAAGCAGACCTATTCGCTGAGGCCGATAACAAGATGCCAACTATAGGAACTTTTGTTGAAAACGGTAAACTTCAAGAGTATAATTATTGTACCTTAGGCTATCATGAACTGTATGAACTTCAGGCATTAAACGCCCGTGTAGATCTGTGAATGATTGAAGTGACCGATATTGGTCATATTGCATTGCAGTGTACAAGTCTACCAAATATCTGCTATTTAACTTTTCTCCAAAATCTTGAAGAAACTTGAACAAACGCCGTAAAACCTATGAAATGGTGATTCGGAGGCCCAGGGACAGGCGAAACGACGATGTTCCGCAGGTCACACCCGGTCTCCATAGGGTTACCAGCATGGTTATCCTAGGCATAACAATATCAGATAATCTTGGCATTACTACCCATGTTAACCGCATTTGTAGTCAGGCACAAGGGACATAAAGGCAAGAATAGCAAAGGCAAAGGGAGTCATGGCAGGACTAAACACCATATGGAAGACCAAACAAATCAGTTACAAGACCAAATTAAATATCTTAAAAACATGTGTGTTTAGCACAGCTCTTTATGCCTGTGAATCATGGACGATTAAAAAGACGGGCCAGGATAAAATATTGGCATTTGAAATGTACTGCTATAGAAGGATACTACGCTTAAATTGGACAATGAAGGTGACGAATTTGGAGGTTCGAAGAAGACCGAATATAAAGAAAGATCTAATGCAAACAATAATGAAGAGAAAACAAAGTCTATTTGGACATATATGTAGAATGGATTACAACAGAAAAATAAAAACCGTGATGATGGGAACTATGGATGGAAATGGAAGGAGGGGCAGACCCAACAGAGAGTGGACAGACGACATCGAAGATTGGTGTAAACAAGATCTGCACAGCTTAAGAATATTAGCACAAGACCGGGGACTTTGGAAGAAACTGATAGATTATGCATTGGACACCTACGGGCCTTCGGCCCACGGATCCTGATGATGATGATGACGTCGATCGCTTTATGCGCTGCGTACCCTGGTAGCGCACAGTCTGCGAGGACCGTGCCTTTATGACGTGGTGAGAGCTACAACATTATCCAGGATACTCTAAGCCTCACCTGCATGGTGGGGATTTACAACCCAAGGGGACCGTGATAGACTGGTTGGGGGTCCTACGGCATCTCATCAGGGGACGCTGCCTCCCAGAAGACACCCCCTCCATAGAACAGTACTGCCGCTTGGCCGATTCTCGACTCTTCGCCGCAGTACGGAATATTCAAGGACATGTCCTACATGATCTGCTGCCACCTATCAAACGCACAGGCCACTTCCTGCGCCCACGAGCTCACGACCTAGAAATCCCGACCGCTGATAGCTTGTCCAGAAAAACGTTTATCATCAGGATGCTTTATGAAGCTGCTTAGTTTACGCTATGGGTAAAAACAATATAAATTGGGGATAATTGAGACAAATATTAGTAGCTAATATTAACATATTATTAGTATTAGTATATTATCTGTATAAACATGTTTACGTCGCTGTACACCAAAATGCGGTTTGCAATTGGTTCCAATAAAGAATATTCTATTCTATTCTATTCTATTCTATTCTATTCTATTCTATTCTATTCTATTCTATTCTATTCTATTCTATTCTATTCTATTCTATGAGAAAATAAATAATTAATGCGCCAATCAGGCCTACTAGTAGTTCGGACTGAAATACAGTTGACCAAGTTCACCATACTGATGATACTTACATGTTATCACCTTGTGACGACTTTTGATACCAATAAAGTCTACAAAAGTGTCCTATGGATTGTCCAAGCATAACCGAAAACCGCTAGTGCACATGGTGCCCACAGAGTAGGTAGGCGTCTGACGGTTAAGACTTGGTCTTCGGCCTTGCGGAAATGTCTACTGATGCCGGGTTCCGCCCCAGAGGGCCAAGACCCCCTCTGGGGAAGCTTAACGGCGCTTCATCAGGCCCCATTGCTGAGGGGTAGAGGAAGAGCTTGCAGTTGACATTTCTGGGCATTTTAGGCATCGATTCCTCGGCCATCTCGACTCCACTTCCATCTCTTCAAGGAGGCACTGAGACAGGGAGGTAGACATGGAGGCTGCCAGGCAAAGAGGGCGACAAGGAAGCAGAGAGGCAAGGAGGGAGACATGGAAGCACAGAGGCAATGAGGGAGACAAGGAGGCACAGAGGCAGGGAGGTAGACGTCGTGGCGGCGAGGCAAGGAGGGACACAAGGAAGCGGTGAGGCAAGGAGGGAGACAAGGAAGCACAAAGGCAAGGAGAGAGAGAAGGAGGCACAGAGGCAGGGAGGTAGACATGGAGGTGGCGAGGCAACGAGGGAGACAAGGAATCGGAGAGGCAAGAAGGGAGACAAGGAAGCAGAGAGGCAATGAGGAAGACCAGGAAGCACAGAGGCAATGAGGGAGACAAGGGGGCACAGAGGCAGGGAGGTAGACGTGGAGGCAGCCAGGCAGGGAGGGAGACGTGGAGGCGGCGAGGCAAGGAGGGAGACAAGGAAGCGGAGAGGCAAGTAGGGAGACAAGGAAGCACAGAGGCAATGTGGGAGACAAGGAGGCACAGAGGCAGGGAGGTAGACGTGGAGGCGGAGACAAGGAAGCACACAGGCAATGTGGGAGACAAGGAAGCACACAGGCAATGAGGGAGGCAAGGAGGCACAGAGGCAGGGAGGTAGACGTGGAAGCGGCGAGGCAAGGAAGGAGACAAGGAAGCAGAGAGGCAAGGAGGGAGACAAGGAAGCACTGAGGCAATGTGGGAGGCAAGGAGGCACAGAGGCAGGGAGGTAGACGTGGAGGTGGCGGGGCAAGGAGGGAGACAAGGAAGCAGAGGCAAGGAGGGAGACAAGGAAGCACTGAGGCAAGGAGGGAGACAAGGAAGCACAGAGGCAAGGAATTAGACAAGGAAGCACAGAGGCAATGTGGAAGACAAGGAGGCACAGATAAAGGGAGGTAGACGTGGAGGTGGCGAGGCAAGGAGGGAGACAAGTAAGCGGAGAGGCAAGGAGGGAGACAAGGAAGCACAGAGGCAATGTGGGAGACAAGGAGGCACAGAGGCAGGGAGTAGACGTGTAGGCGGTGAGGCAAAGAGGGAGACAAGGAAGCAGAGAGGCAAGGAGGGAGACAAGGAAGCAGAGAGGCAAGGAGGGAGACAACGAAGCACAGAGGCAATGAGGGAGACAAGGAGGCACAGAGGCAGGGAGGTAGACGTAGAGGCGACGAGGCAAGGAGGTAGACGTGGAAGCGGCGAGGCAAGGAGGGAGACAAGGAAGCAGAGAGGCAATGAGGGAGACAAGGAAGCACAGAGGCAATGAGGGAGACAAGGAGGAACAGAGGCAGGGAGGTAGACGTCGTGGCGGCGAGGCAAGGAGGTAGACGTGGAGGCGGCGAGGCAAGGAGGGAGACAAGGAAGGAGAGAGGCAATGAGGGAGACAAGGAAGCACCGAGGCAATGAGGGAGACGTGGAGGCGGCGAGGCAGGGAGGGAGACAAGGAAGCGGAGAGGCAAGGAGGGAGACAAGGAGGCACAGAGGCAGGGAGGTTAACGTGGAGGCGACGAGGCAAGGAGGTTGACGTGGAAGCGGCGAGGCAAGGAGGGATACAAGGAAGCAGAGAGGCAATGAGGGAGACAAGGAAGCACAGAGGCAATGAGGGAGACAAGGAAGCACAGAGGCAATGAGGGAGACAATGAGGAACAGAAGCAGGGAGGTAGACGTCGTGGCGGCGAGGCAAGGAGGGAGACAAGGAAGCGGAGAGGGAAGTAGGGAGACAAGGAAGCACAGAGGCAAGGAGGGAGACAAGGAAGCACAGAGGCAATGAGGGAGACAAGGAGGCACAGAGGCAGGGAGGTAGACGTGGAGGCGGCGAGGCAAGGAGGGAGACAAGGAAGCGGAGAGGCAAGGAGGGAGACAAGGAAGCGGAGAGGCAAGGAGGGAGAGAAGGAAGCACAGAGGCAATGTGGGAGACAAGGAAGCACAGAGGCAGGGTGGTAGACGTGGAGGCGGCGAGGCAGGGAGGGAGACAAGGAAGCGGAGAGGCAAGGAGGGAGACAACGAAGCGGAGAGGCACGGAGGGAGAGAAGGAAGCACAGAGGCAATGAGGGAGAGGAGGCACAGAGGCAGGGAGGTAGACGTGGAGGCGGCGAGGCAAGGAGGGAGACAAGGAAGCGGAGAGGCAAGGAGGGAGACCAGGAAGCGGAGAGGCAAGGAGGGAGAGAAGGAAGCACAGAGGCAATGTGGGAGACAAGGAAGCACAGAGGCAGTGTGGTAGACGTGGAGGCGGCGAGGCAGGGAGGGAGATAAGGAAGCGAAGAGGCAAGGAGGTAGACGTGGAAGCGGCGAGGCAAGGAGGGAGACAAGGAAGGAGAGAGGCAATGAGGGAGACAAGGAATCACCGAGGAAATGAGGGAGACAAGGAGGCAGAGAGGCAGGGAGGTAGACGTGGAGGCGGCGAGGCAAGAAGGTAAACGTGGAAGCGGCGAGGCAAGGAGGGAGACAAGGAAGGAGAGAGGCAATGAGGGAGACAAGGAAGCACCGAGGAAATGAGGGAGACAAGGAGGCAGAGAGGCAGGGAGGTAGACGTGGAGGCGGCGAGGCAGGGAGGGAGACAAGGAAGCGGCGAGGCAAGGAGGGAGACAACGAAGCTGAGAGGCAAGGAGGGAGACAAGGAAACGGAGAGGCAAGGAGCGAGACAAGGAAGCACAGAGGCAATGAGGGAGAGGAGGCACAGAGGCAGGGAGGTAGACGTGGAGGCGGCGAGGCAAGGAGGGAGACAAGGAAGCGGAGAGACAAGGAGCGAGACAAGGAAGCACAGAGTCAATGAGGGAGAGGAGGCACAGAGGCAGGGAGGTAGACGTGGAGGCGCGGAGGCAAGGAGGTAGACGTGGAAGCGGCGAGGCAAGGAGGGAGACAAGGAAGGAGAGAGGCAATGAGGGAGACAAGGAAGCACCGAGGCAATGAGGGAGACAAGGAGGCACAGAGGCAGGGAGGTAGACGTGGAGGCGGCGAGGCAGGGAGGGAGACAAGGAAGCGGAGAGGCAAGGAGGGAGACAACGCGGCTGAGAGGCAAGAAGAGAGACAAGGAAGCGGAGAGGCAAGGAGCGAGACAAGGAAGCACAGAGGCAATGAGGGAGAGGAGGCACAGAGGCAGGGAGGTAGACGTGGAAGCGGTGAGGCAAGGAAAGAGACAAGGAAGCACAGAGGCAAGGAGGGAGACAAGGAAGCACAGAGGCAATGTGGGAGACAAGGAGGCACAGAGGCAGGGAGGTAGACGTGGAGGCGGCGAGGCAGGGAGGGAGACAAGGAAGCGAAGAGGCAAGGAGGTAGACGAGGAAGCGGCGAGGAAAGGAGGGAGACAAGGAAGGAGAGAGGCAATGAGGGAGAAAAGGAAGCACCGAGGAAATGAGGGAGACAAGGAGGCAGAGAGGCAGGGAGGTAGACGTGGAGGCGGCGAGGCAGGGAGGGAGACAAGGAAGCGGAGAGGCAAGGAGGGAGACAACGAAGCTGAGAGGCAAGGAGGGAGACAAGGAAGCGGAGAGGCAAGGAGCGAGACAAGGAAGCACAGAGGCAATGAGGGAGAGGAGGCACAGAGGCAGGGAGGTAGACGTGGAGGCGGCGAGGCAAGGAGGGAGACAAGGAAGCGGAGAGGCAAGGAGGGAGACAACGCGGCTGAGAGGCAAGGAGGGAGACAAGGAAGCGGAGAGGCAAGGAGCGAGACAAGGAAGCACAGAGTCAATGAGGGAGAGGAGGCACAGAGGCAGGGAGGTAGACGTGGAGGCGGGGAGGCAAGGAGGTAGACGTGGAAGCGGCGAGGCGAGGAGGGAGACAAGGAAGGAGAGAGGCAATGAGGGAGACAAGGAAGCACCGAGGCAATGAGGGAGACAAGGAGGCACAGAGGCAGGGAGGTAGACGTGGAGGCGGCGAGGCAGGGAGGGAGACAAGGAAGCGGAGAGGCACGCAGGGACACAACGCGGCTGAGAGGCAAGGAGGGAGACAAGGAAGCGGAGAGGCAAGGAACGAGACAAGGAAGCACAGAGGCAATGAGGGAGAGGAGGCACAGAGGCAGGGAGGTAGACGTGGAGGCGGCGAGGCAAGGAGGTAGACGTGGAAGCGGCGAGGCATGGAGGGAGACAAGGAAGGAGAGAGGCAATGAGGGAGACAAGGAAGCACCGAGGCAATGAGGGAGACAAGGAGGCAGAGAGGCAGGGAGGTAGACGTGGAGGCGGCGAGGCAGGGAGGGAGACAAGGAAGCGGAGAGGCAAGGAGGGAGACAACGAAGCTGAGAGGCAAGGAGGGAGACAAGGAAGCGGAGAGGCAAGGAGCGAGACAAGGAAGCACAGAGGCAATGAGCGAGAGGAGGCACAGAGGCAGGGAGGTAGACGTGGAGGCGGCGAGGCAAGGAGGTAGACGTGGAAGCGGCGAAGCAAGGAGGGAGACAAGGAAGCGGAGAGGCAAGAAGGGAGACAACGAAGCGGAGAGGCACCGAGGGAGAGAAGGAGGCACAGAGGCAATGAGGGAGAGGAGGCACAGAGGCAGGGAGGTAGACGTGGAGGCGGCGAGGCAAGGAGGGAGACAAGGTAGCGGAGAGGCAAGGAGGGAGACAAGGAAGCGGAGAGGCAAGGAGGGAGAGAAGGAAGCACAGAGGCAATGTGGGAGACAAGGAAGCACAGAGGCAGGGTGGTAGACGTGGAGGCGGCGAGACAGGGAGGGAAACAAAGAAGCGAAGAGGCAAGGAGGGAGACAAGGAAGCACAGAGGTAATGAGGGAGAGGAGGCACAGAGGCAGGGAGGTAGACGTGGAGGCGGCGAGGCAAGGAGGTAAACGTGGAAGCGGCGAGGCAAGGAGGGAGACAAAGAAGGAGAGAGGCAATGAAGGAGAAAACAAAGCACCGAGGCAATGAGGGAGACAAGGAGGCAGAGAGGCAGGGAGGTAGACGTGGAGGCGGCGAGGCAAGGAGGGAGACAAGGAAGCGGAGAGGCAAGGAGGGAGACAAGGAAGCGGAGAGGCAAGGAGGTAGAGAAGGAAGCACAGAGGCAACGTGGGAGACAAGGAAGCACAGAGGCAGGGTGGTAGACGTGGAGGCGGCGAGGCAGGGAGGGAGACAAGGAAGCGAAGAGGCAAGGAGGGAGACAAGGAAGCGGAGAGACAAGGAGCGAGACAAGGAAGCACAGAGTCAATGAGGGAGAGGAGGCACAGAGGCAGGGAGGTAGACATGGAGGCGGCGAGGCAGGGAGGGAGACAAGGAAGCGGAGAGGCAAGGAGGGAGACAACGAGGCTGAGAGGCAAGGAGGGAGACAAGGAAGCGGAGAGGCAAGGAGGGAGACAAGGAAGCACAGAGGGAGAGGAGGCACAGAGGCAGGGAGGTAGAGGTGAAGGCGGCGAGTCAAGGAGGTAGACGTGGAAGCGGCGAGGCAAGGAGGGAGACAAGGAAGCACCGAGACAATGTGGGAGACAAGGAAGCACAGAGGCAATGAGGGAGGCAAGGAGGCACAGAGGCAGGGAGGTAGACGTGGAGGCGGTGACGCAAGGAGGGAGACAAGGAAGCAGAGAGGCAAGGAGGGAGACAAGGAAGCACAGAGGCAATGTGGGAGACAAGGAAGCACAGAGGCAATGAGGGAGACAAGGAGGCACAGAGGCAGGGAGGTAGACGTGGAGGCGGCGAGGCAGGGAGGGAGACAAGGAAGCGGAGAGGCAAGGAGGGAGACAGCGAAGCGGAGAGGCACGGAGGAAGAGAAGGAAGCACATAGGCAATGAGGGAGAGGAGGCACAGAGGCAGGGAGGTAGACGTGGAGGCGGCGAGGCAAGGAGGGAGACAAGGAAGCGGAGAGGCAAGGAGGGAGACCAGGAAGCGGAGAGGCAAGGAGGGAGAGAAGGAAGCACAGAGGCAATGTGGGAGACAAGAAAGCACAGAGGCAGTGTGGTAGACGTGGAGGCGGCGAGGCAGGGAGGGAGACAAGGAAGCGGAGAGGCAAGGAGGGAGACAACGAAGCTGAGAGGCAAGGAGGGAGACAAGGAAGCGGAGAGGCAAGGAGCGAGACAAGGAAGCACAGAGGCAATGAGGGAGAGGAGGCACAGAGGCAGGGAGGTAGAGGTGGAGGCGGCGAGTCAAGGAGGTAGACGTGGAAGCGGCGAGGCAAGGAGGGAGACAAGGAAGCACCGAGGCAATGTGGGAGACAAGGAAGCACAGAGGCAATGAGGGAGGCAAGGAGGCACAGAGGCAGGGAGGTAGACGTGGAGGCGGTGACGCAAGGAGGGAGACAAGGAAGCAGAGAGGCAAGGAGGGAGACAAGGAAGCACAGAGGCAATGTGGGAGACAAGGAAGCACAGAGGCAATGAGGGAGACAAGGAGGCACAGAGGCAGGGAGGTAGACGTGGAGGCGGCGAGGCAGGGAGGGAGACAAGGAAGCGGAGAGGCAAGGAGGGAGACAACGAAGCGGAGAGGCACGGAGGGAGAGAAGGAAGCACATAGGCAATGAGGGAGAGGAGGCACAGAGGCAGGGAGGTAGACGTGGAGGCGGCGAGGCAAGGAGGGAGACAAGGAAGCGGAGAGGCAAGGAGGGAGACCAGGAAGCGGAGAGGCAAGGAGGGAGAGAAGGAAGCACAGAGGCAATGTGGGAGACAAGAAAGCACAGAGGCAGTGTGGTAGACGTGGAGGCGGCAAGGCAGGGAGGGAGACAAGGAAGCGAAGAGGCAAGGAGGGAGACAAGAAAGCGGAGAGGCAAGGAGCGAGACAAGGAAGCACAGAGGCAATGAGGGAGAGGAGGCACAGAGGCAGGGAGGTAGACGTGGAGGCGGCGAGGCAAGGAGGTAGACGTGGAAGCGGCGAGGCATGGAGGGAGACAAGGAAGGAGAGAGGCAATGAGGGAGACAAGGAAGCACCGAGGCAATGAGGGAGACAAGGAGGCAGAGAGGCAGGGAGGTAGACGTGGAGGCGGCGAGGCAGGGAGGGAGACAAGGAAGCGGAGAGGCAAGGAGGGAGACAACGAAGCTGAGAGGCAAGGAGGGAGACAAGGAAGCGGAGAGGCAAGGAGCGAGACAAGGAAGCACAGAGGCAATGAGCGAGAGGAGGCACAGAGGCAGGGAGGTAGACGTGGAGGCGGCGAGGCAAGGAGGTAGACGTGGAAGCGGCGAAGCAAGGAGGGAGACAAGGAAGCGGAGAGGCAAGAAGGGAGACAACGAAGCGGAGAGGCACGGAGGGAGAGAAGGAGGCACAGAGGCAATGAGGGAGAGGAGGCACAGAGGCAGGGAGGTAGACGTGGAGGCGGCGAGGCAAGGAGGGAGACAAGGTAGCGGAGAGGCAAGGAGGGAGACAAGGAAGCGGAGAGGCAAGGAGGGAGACAAGGAAGGAGAGAGGCAATGAGGGAGACAAGGAATCACCGAGGAAATGAGGGAGACAAGGAGGCAGAGAGGCAAGGAGGGAGACAAGGAAGCACAGAGGCAATGTGGGAGACAAGGAGGCAGAGAGGCAGGGAGGTAGAAGTGGAGGCGGCGAGGCAAGGAGGGAGACAAGGAAGCGGAGAGGCAAGGAGGGAGACAAGGAAGCGGAGAGGCAAGGAGGTAGAGAAGGAAGCACAGAGGCAATGTGGGAGACAAGGAAACACAGAGGCAGGGTGGTAGACGTGGAGGCGGCGAGGCAGGGAGGGAGACAAGGAAGCGAAGAGGCAAGGAGGGAGACGAGGAAGCGGAGAGACAAGGAGCGAGACAAGGAAGCACAGAATCAATGAGGGAGAGGAGGCACAGAGGCAGGGAGGTAGACGGGGAGGCGGGGAGGCAAGGAGGTAGACGTGGAAGCGGCGAGGCAAGGAGGGTGACAAGGAAGGAGAGAGGCAATGAGGGAGACAAGGAAGCACCGAGGCAATGAGGGAGACATGGAGGCAGAGAGGCAGGGAGGTAGACGTGGAGGCGGCGAGGCAAGGAGGGAGACAAGGAAGCGGAGAGGCAAGGAGGGAGACAAGGAAGCGGAGAGGCAAGGAGGTAGAGAAGGAAGCACAGAGGCAATGTGGGAGACAAGGAAGCACAGAGGCAGGGTGGTAGACGTGGAGGCGGCGAGGCAGGGAGGGAGACAAGGAAGCGAAGAGGCAAGGAGGGAGACAAGGAAGGGGAGAGACAAGGAGCGAGACAAGGAAGCACAGAGTCAATGAGGGAGAGGAGGCACAGAGGCAGGGAGGTAGACGTGGAGGCGGGGAGGCAAGGAGGTAGACGTGGAAGCGGCGAGGCAAGGAGGGAGACAAGGAAGGAGAGAGGCAATGAGAGAGACAAGGAAGCACCGAGGCAATGAGGAAGACAAGGAGGCACAGAGGCAGGGAGGTAGAGGTGGAGGCGGCGAGGCAGGGAGGGAGACAAGGAAGCGGAGAGGCAAGGAGGGAGACAACGCGGCTGAGAGGCAAGGAGGGAGACAAGGAAGCGGAGAGGCAAGGAGCGAGACAAGGAAGCACAGAGGCAATGAGCGAGAGGAGGCACAGAGGCAGGGAGGTAGACGTGGAGGCGTCGAGGCAAGGAGGTAGACAATGAGGGAGAGGAGGTACAGAGGCAGGGAGGTAGACGTGGAAGCGGTGAGGCAAGGAGAGAGACTAGGAAGCACAGAGGCAAGGAGGGAGACAAGGAAGGAGAGAGGCAATGTGGGAGATAAGGAAGCACAGAGGCAATGAGGGAGGCAAGGAGGCACAGAGGCTGGGAGGTAGACGTGGAGGCGGCGAGGCAAGGAGGGAGACAAGGAAGCGGAGAGGCAAGGAGGGAGACAAGGAAGCACAGAGGCAAGGAGGGAGACAAGGAAGCACAGAGGCAATGAGGGAGACAAGAAGGCTCAGAGGCAGGGAGGTAGACGTGGAAGCGGCGAGGCAAGGAGGGAGACCAGGAAGCGGAGAGGCACTTAGGGAGACAAGGAAGCACAGAGGCAACGAGGGAGGCAAGGAGGCACAGAGGCAGGGAGGGAGACGTGGAGGCGGTGAGGCAAGGAGAGAGACTAGGAAGCAGAGAGGCAAGGAGGGAGACAAGGAAGCACAGAGGCAATGTGGGAGACAAGGAAGCACAGAGGCAATGAGGGAGACAAGGAGGCACAGAGGCAGGGAGGTAGACGTGGAGGCGGCGAGGCAAGGAGGGTGACAAGGAAGCGGAGAGGCAAGGAGGGAGACAAGGAAGCAGAGAGGCAAGGAGGGAGACAAGGAAGCACAGAGGCAATGAGGGAGACAAGGAGGCACAGAGGCAGGGAGGTAGACGTGGAGGCGGCGAGGCAGGGAGGGAGACAAGGAAGCGGAGAGGCACGGAGGGAGAGAAGGAAGCACAGAGGCAATGAGGGAGAGGAGGCACAGAGGCAGGGAGGTAGACGTGGAGGCGGCGAGGCAAGGAGGGAGACAAGGAGGCGGAGAGGCAAGGAGGGAGACAACGAAGCGGAGAGGCAAGGAGGGAGAGAAGGAAGCACAGAGGCAATGTGGGAGACAGGGAAGCACAGAGGCAGGGAGGTAGACGTGGAGGCGGCGAGGCAGGGAGGGAGACAAGGAAGCGAAGAGGCAAGGAGGGAGACAAGAAAGCGGAGAGGCAAGGAACGAGACAAGGAAGCACAGAGGCAATGATGGAGAGGAGGCACAGAGGCAGGGAGGTAGACGTGGAGGCGGCGAGGCAAGGAGGTAGACGTGGAAGCGGCGAGGCATGGAGGGAGACAAGGAAGGAGAGAGGCAATGAGGGAGACAAGGAAGCACCGAGGCAATGAGGGAGACAAGGAGGCAGAGAGGCAGGGAGGTAGACGTGGAGGCGGCGAGGCAGGGAGGGAGACAAGGAAGCGGAGAGGCAAGGAGGGAGACAACGAAGCTGAGAGGCAAGGAGGGAGACAAGGAAGCGGAGAGGCAAGGAGCGAGACAAGGAAGCACAGAGGCAATGAGCGAGAGGAGGCACAGAGGCAGGGAGGTAGACGTGGAGGCGGCGAGGCAAGGAGGTAGACGTGGAAGCGGCGAAGCAAGGAGGGAGACAAGGAAGCGGAGAGGCAAGAAGGGAGACAACGAAGCGGAGAGGCACCGAGGGAGAGAAGGAGGCACAGAGGCAATGAGGGAGAGGAGGCACAGAGGCAGGGAGGTAGACGTGGAGGCGGCGAGGCAAGGAGGGAGACAAGGTAGCGGAGAGGCAAGGAGGGAGAAAAGGAAGCGGAGAGGCAAGGAGGGAGAGAAGGAAGCACAGAGGCAATGTGGGAGACAAGGAAGCACAGAGGCAGGGTGGTAGACGTGGAGGCGGCGAGACAGGGAGGGAAACAAAGAAGCGAAGAGGCAAGGAGGGAGACAAGGAAGCACAGAGGCAATGAGGGAGAGGAGGCACAGAGGCAGGGAGGTAGACGTGGAGGCGGCGAGGCAAGGAGGTAAACGTGGAAGCGGCGAGGCAAGGAGGGAGACAAAGAAGGAGAGAGGCAATGAAGGAGAAAACAAAGCACCGAGGCAATGAGGGAGACAAGGAGGCAGAGAGGCAGGGAGGTAGACGTGGAGGCGGCGAGGCAAGGAGGGAGACAAGGAAGCGGAGAGGCAAGGAGGGAGACAAGGAAGCGGAGAGGCAAGGAGGTAGAGAAGGAAGCACAGAGGCAACGTGGGAGACAAGGAAGCACAGAGGCAGGGTGGTAGACGTGGAGGCGGCGAGGCAGGGAGGGAGACAAGGAAGCGAAGAGGCAAGGAGGGAGACAAGGAAGCGGAGAGACAAGGAGCGAGACAAGGAAGCACAGAGTCAATGAGGGAGAGGAGGCACAGAGGCAGGGAGGTAGACATGGAGGCGGCGAGGCAGGGAGGGAGACAAGGAAGCGGAGAGGCAAGGAGGGAGACAACGAGGCTGAGAGGCAAGGAGGGAGACAAGGAAGCGGAGAGGCAAGGAGGGAGACAAGGAAGCACAGAGGGAGAGGAGGCACAGAGGCAGGGAGGTAGAGGTGAAGGCGGCGAGTCAAGGAGGTAGACGTGGAAGCGGCGAGGCAAGGAGGGAGACAAGGAAGCACCGAGACAATGTGGGAGACAAGGAAGCACAGAGGCAATGAGGGAGGCAAGGAGGCACAGAGGCAGGGAGGTAGACGTGGAGGCGGTGACGCAAGGAGGGAGACAAGGAAGCAGAGAGGCAAGGAGGGAGACAAGGAAGCACAGAGGCAATGTGGGAGACAAGGAAGCACAGAGGCAATGAGGGAGACAAGGAGGCACAGAGGCAGGGAGGTAGACGTGGAGGCGGCGAGGCAGGGAGGGAGACAAGGAAGCGGAGAGGCAAGGAGGGAGACAGCGAAGCGGAGAGGCACGGAGGAAGAGAAGGAAGCACATAGGCAATGAGGGAGAGGAGGCACAGAGGCAGGGAGGTAGACGTGGAGGCGGCGAGGCAAGGAGGGAGACAAGGAAGCGGAGAGGCAAGGAGGGAGACCAGGAAGCGGAGAGGCAAGGAGGGAGAGAAGGAAGCACAGAGGCAATGTGGGAGACAAGAAAGCACAGAGGCAGTGTGGTAGACGTGGAGGCGGCGAGGCAGGGAGGGAGACAAGGAAGCGGAGAGGCAAGGAGGGAGACAACGAAGCTGAGAGGCGAGGAGGGAGACAAGGAAGCGGAGAGGCAAGGAGCGAGACAAGGAAGCACAGAGGCAATGAGGGAGAGGAGGCACAGAGGCAGGGAGGTAGAGGTGGAGGCGGCGAGTCAAGGAGGTAGACGTGGAAGCGGCGAGGCAAGGAGGGAGACAAGGAAGCACCGAGGCAATGAGGGAGACAAGGAAGCACAGAGGCAATGAGGGAGGCAAGGAGGCACAGAGGCAGGGAGGTAGACGTGGAGGCGGTGAATCAAGGAGAGAGACTAGGAAGCAGAGAGGCAAGGAGGGAGACAAGGAAGCACAGAGGCAATGTGGGAGACAAGGAAGCACAGAGGCAATGAGGGAGACTAGGAGGCACACAGGCAGGGAGGTAGACGTGGACGCGGCGAGGCAAGGAGGGTGACAAGGAAGCGGAGAGGCAAGGAGGGAGACAAGGAAGCAGAGAGGCAAGGAAGGAGACAAGGAAGCACAGAGGCAATGAGGGAGACAAGGAGGCACAGAGGCAGGGAGGTAGACGTGGAGGCGGCAGGGCAGGGAGGGAGACAAGGAAGCGGAGAGGCAAGGAGGGAGACAACGAAGCGGAGAGGCACGGAGGGAGAGAAGGAAGCACAGAGGCAATGAGGGAGAGGAGGCACAGAGGCAGGGAGGTAGACGTGGAGGCGGCGAGGCAAGGAGGGAGACAAGGAAGCGGAGAGGCAAGGAGGGAGACCAGGAAGCGGAGAGGCAAGGAGGGAGAGAAGGAAGCACAGAGGCAATGTGGGAGACAAGGAAGCACAGAGGCAGTGTGGTAGACGTGGAGGCGGCGAGGCAGGGAGGGAGACAAGGAAGCGAAGAGGCAAGGAGGTAGACGTGGAAGCGGCGAGGCAAGGAGGGAGACAAGGAAGGAGAGAGGCAATGAGGGAGAAAAGGAAGCACCGAGGAAATGAGGGAGACAAGGAGGCAGAGAGGCAGGGAGGTAGACGTGGAGGCGGCGAGGCAAGGAGGGAGACAAGGAAGCGGAGAGGCAAGGAGGGAGACAACGCGGCTGAGAGGCAAGGAGGGAGACAAGCAATCGGAGAGGCAAGGAGCGAGACAAGGAAGCACAGAGTCAATGAGGGAGAGGAGGCACAGAGGCAGGGAGGTAGACGTGGAGGCGGGGAGGCAAGGAAGTACACGTGGAAGCGGCGAGGCGAGGAGGGAGACAAGGAAAGAGAGAGGCAATGAGGGAGACAAGGAAGCACCGAGGCAATGAGGGAGACAAGGAGGCACAGAGGCAGGGAGGAAGACGTGGAGGCGGCGAGGCAGGGAGGGAGACAAGAAAGCGGAGAGGCAAGGAGGGAGACAACGCGGCTGAGAGGCAAGGAGGGAGACAAGGAAGCGGAGAGGCAAGGAGCGAGACAAGGAAGCACAGAGGCAATGAGGGAGAGGAGGCACAGAGGCAGGGAGGTAGACGTAGAAGCGGTGAGGCAAGGAGAGAGACTAGGAAGCACAGAGGCAAGGAGGGAGACAAGGAAGCGGAGAGGCAAGGAGCGAGACAAGGAAGCACAGAGGCAATGAGGGAGAGGAGTCACAGAGGCAGGGAGGTAGACGTGGAGGCGGTGAGGCAAGGAGGTAAACGTGGAAGCGGCGAGGCAAGGAGGGAGACAAGGAAGGAGAGAGGCAAGGAGACAAGGAAGCACCGAGGCAATGAGGGAGACAAGGAGGCAGAGAGGTAGACGTGGAGGCGGCGAGGCAAGGAGGGAGACAAGGAAGCGGAGAGGCAAGGAGGGAGACAAGGAAGCGGAGAGGCAAGGAGGTAGAGAAGGAAGCACAGAGGCAATGTGGGAGACAAGGAAGCACAGAGGCAGGGTGGTAGACGTGGAGGCGGCGAGGCAGGGAGGGAGACAAGGAAGCGAAGAGGCAAGGAGGGAGACAAGGAAGCGGAGAGACAAGGAGCGAGACAAGGAAGCACAGAGTCAATGAGGGAGAGGAGGCACAGAGGCAGGGAGGTAGACGTGGAGGCGCGGAGGCAAGGAGGTAGACGTGGAAGCGGCGAGGCAAGGAGGGAGACAAGGGAGGAGAGAGGCAATGAGGGAGACAAGGAAGCACCGAGGCAATGAGGGAGACAAGGAGGCACAGAGGCAGGGAGGTAGACGTGGAGGCGGCGAGGCAGGGAGGGAGACAAGGAAACGGAGAGGCAAGGAGGGAGACAACGCGGCTGAGAGGCAAGAAGAGAGACAAGGAAGCGAAGAGGCAAGGAGCGAGATAAGGAAGCACAGAGGCAATGAGGGAGAGGAGGCACAGAGGCAGGGAGGTAGACGTGGAAGCGGTGAGGCAAGGAGAGAGACAAGGAAGCACAGAGGCAAGGAGGGAGACAAGGAAGCACAGAGGCAAGGAGGGAGACAAGGAAGCACAGAGGCAATGAGGGAGACAAGAAGGCTCAGAGGCAGGGAGGTAGACGTGGAAGCGGCGAGGCAAGGAGGGAGACCAGGAAGCCGAGTGGCAAGGAGGGAGACAACGAAGCGGAGAGGCACTTAGGGAGACAAGGAAGCACAGAGGCAACGAGGGAGGCAAGGAGGCATAGAGGCAGGGAGGGAGACGTGGAAGCGGAGTGGCAAGGAGGTAGAGAAGGAAGCACAGAGGCAATGTGGGAGACAAGGAAGCACAGAGGCAGGGTGGTAGACGTGGAGGCGGCGAGGCAGGGAGGGAGACAAGGAAGCGAAGAGGCAAGGAGGGAGACAAGGAAGGGGAGAGACAAGGAGCGAGACAAGGAAGCACAGAGTCAATGAGGGAGAGGAGGCACAGAGGCAGGGAGGTAGACGTGGAGGGGGGAGGCAAGGAGGTAGACGTGGAGGCGGCGAGGCAGGGAGGGAGACAAGGAAGCGGAGAGGCAAGGAGGGAGACAACGAAGCTGAGAGGCAAGGAGGGAGACAAGGAAGCGGAGAGGCAAGGAGCGAGACAAGGAAGCACAGAGGCAATGAGCGAGAGGAGGCACAGAGGCAGGGAGGTAGACGTGGAGGCGGCGAGGCAAGGAGGTAGACGTGGAAGCGGCGAAGCAAGGAGGGAGACAAGGAAGCGGAGAGGCAAGAAGGGATACAACGAAGCGGAGAGGCACGGAGGGAGAGAAAGAGGCACAGAGGCAATGAGGGAGAGGAGGCACAGAGGCAGGGAGGTAGACGTGGAGGCGGCGAGGCAAGGAGGGAGACAAGGTAGCGGAGAGGCAAGGAGGGAGACAAGGAAGCGGAGAGGCAAGGAGGGAGACATGGAAGGAGAGAGGCAATGAGGGAGACAAGGAATCACCGAGGAAATGAGGGAGACAAGGAGGCAGAGAGGCAAGGAGGGAGACAAGGAAGCACAGAGGCAATGTGGGAGACAAGGAAGCACAGAGGCAATGAGGGAGACAAGGAGGCACAGAGGCAGGGAGGTAGACGTGGAGGCGGCGAGGCAAGGAGGGTGACAAGGAAGCGGAGAGGCAAGGAGGGAGACAAGGAAGCAGAGAGGCAAGGAGGGAGACAAGGAAGCACAGAGGCAATGAGGGAGACAAGGAGGCACAGAGGCAGGGAGGTAGACGTGGAGGCGGCGAGGCAGGGAGGGAGACAAGGAAGCGGAGAGGCACGGAGGGAGAGAAGGAAGCACAGAGGCAATGAGGGAGAGGAGGCACAGAGGC
Organism: Allolobophora icterica; assembly: GCA_963556255.1. Taxonomy (NCBI): domain Eukaryota; kingdom Metazoa; phylum Annelida; class Clitellata; order Crassiclitellata; family Lumbricidae; genus Allolobophora; species Allolobophora icterica. Next base: position 16,363,664 of record OY744614.1, on the reverse strand, counting down.
AGGGAGGTAGACGTGGAGGCGGCGAGGCAAGGAGGGAGACAAGGAGGCGGAGAGGCAAGGAGGGAGACAACGAAGCGGAGAGGCAAGGAGGGAGAGAAGGAAGCACAGAGGCAATGTGGGAGACAGGGAAGCACAGAGGCAGGGTGGTAGACGTGGAGGCGGCGAGGCAGGGAGGGAGACAAGGAAGCGAAGAGGCAAGGAGGGAGACAAGAAAGCGGAGAGGCAAGGAGCGAGACAAGGAAGCACAGAGGCAATGAGGGAGAGGAGGCACAGAGGCAGGGAGGTAGACGTGGAGGCGGCGAGGCAAGGAGGTAGACGTGGAAGCGGCGAGGCATGGAGGGAGACAAGGAAGGAGAGAGGCAATGAGGGAGACAAGGAAGCACCGAGGCAATGAGGGAGACAAGGAGGCAGAGAGGCAGGGAGGTAGACGTGGAGGCGGCGAGGCAGGGAGGGAGACAAGGAAGCGGAGAGGCAAGGAGGGAGACAACGAAGCTGAGAGGCAAGGAGGGAGACAAGGAAGCGGAGAGGCAAGGAGCGAGACAAGGAAGCACAGAGGCAATGAGCGAGAGGAGGCACAGAGGCAGGGAGGTAGACGTGGAGGCGGCGAGGCAAGGAGGTAGACGTGGAAGCGGCGAAGCAAGGAGGGAGACAAGGAAGCGGAGAGGCAAGAAGGGAGACAACGAAGCGGAGAGGCACGGAGGGAGAGAAGGAGGCACAGAGGCAATGAGGGAGAGGAGGCACAGAGGCAGGGAGGTAGACGTGGAGGCGGCGAGGCAAGGAGGGAGACAAGGTAGCGGAGAGGCAAGGAGGGAGACAAGGAAGCGGAGAGGCAAGGAGGGAGAGAAGGAAGCACAGAGGCAATGTGGGAGACAAGGAAGCACAGAGGCAGGGTGGTAGACGTGGAGGCGGCGAGACAGGGAGGGAAACAAAGAAGCGAAGAGGCAAGGAGGGAGACAAGGAAGCACAGAGGCAATGATGGAGAGGAGGCACAGAGGCAGGGAGGTAGACGTGGAGGCGGCGAGGCAAGGAGGTAAACGTGGAAGCGGCGAGGCAAGGAGGGAGACAAAGAAGGAGAGAGGCAATGAAGGAGAAAACAAAGCACCGAGGCAATGAGGGAGACAAGGAGGCAGAGAGACAGGGAGGTAGACGTGGAGGCGGCGAGGCAAGGAGGGAGACAAGGAAGCGGAGAGGCAAGGAGGGAGACAAGGAAGCGGAGAGGCAAGGAGGTAGAGAAGGAAGCACAGAGGCAACGTGGGAGACAAGGAAGCACAGAGGCAGGGTGGTAGACGTGGAGGCGGCGAGGCAGGGAGGGAGACAAGGAAGCGAAGAGGCAAGGAGGGAGACAAGGAAGCGGAGAGACAAGGAGCGAGACAAGGAAGCACAGAGTCAATGAGGGAGAGGAGGCACAGAGGCAGGGAGGTAGACATGGAGGCGGCGAGTCAAGGAGGTAGACGTGGAAGCGGCGAGGCAAGGAGGGAGACAAGGAAGCACCGAGGCAATGTGGGAGACAAGGAAGCACAGAGGCAATGAGGGAGGCAAGGAGGCACAGAGGCAGGGAGGTAGACGTGGAGGCGGTGACGCAAGGAGGGAGACAAGGAAGCAGAGAGGCAAGGAGGGAGACAAGGAAGCACAGAGGCAATGTGGGAGACAAGGAAGCACAGAGGCAATGAGGGAGACAAGGAGGCACAGAGGCAGGGAGGTAGACGTGGAGGCGGCGAGGCAGGGAGGGAGACAAGGAAGCGGAGAGGCAAGGAGGGAGACAACGAAGCGGAGAGGCACGGAGGGAGAGAAGGAAGCACATAGGCAATGAGGGAGAGGAGGCACAGAGGCAGGGAGGTAGACGTGGAGGCGGCGAGGCAAGGAGGGAGACAAGGAAGCGGAGAGGCAAGGAGGGAGACCAGGAAGCGGAGAGGCAAGGAGGGAGAGAAGGAAGCACAGAGGCAATGTGGGAGACAAGAAAGTACAGAGGCAGTGTGGTAGACGTGGAGGCGGCAAGGCAGGGAGGGAGACAAGGAAGCGAAGAGTCAAGGAGGTAGACGTGGAAGCGGCGAGGCAAGGAGGGAGACAAGGAAGCTGAGAGGCAATGAGGGAGAAAAGGAAGCACCGAGGAAATGAGGGAGACAAGGAGGCAGAGAGGCAAGGAGGGAGAGAAGGAAGCACAGAGGCAATGTGGGAGACAAGGAAGCACAGAGGCAGGGTGGTAGACGTGGAGGCGGCGAGGCAGGGAGGGAGACAAGGATGCGAAGAGGCAAGGAGGGAGACAAGGAAGCGGAGAGGCAAGGAGCGAGACAAGGAAGCACAGAGGCAATGAGGGAGAGGAGGCACAGAGGCAGGGAGGTAGACGTGGAGACGGCGAGGCAAGGAGGTAAACGTGGAAGCGGCGAGGCAAGGAGGGAGACCAGGAAGGAGAGAGGCAATGAGGGAGACAAGGAAGCACCGAGGCAATGAGGGAGACAAGGAGGCAGAGAGGCAGGGAGGTAGACGTGGAGGCGGCGAGGCAAGGAGGGAGACAAGGAAGCCGATAGGCAAGGAGGGAGACAAGGAAGCGGAGAGGCAAGGAGGTAGAGAAGGAAGCACAGAGGCAATGTGGGAGACAAGGAAGCACAGAGGCAGGGTGGTAGACGTGGAGGCAGCGAGGCAGGGAGGGAGACAAGGAAGCGAAGAGGCAAGGAGGGAGACAAGGAAGCGGAGAGACAAGGAGCGAGACAAGGAAGCACAGAGTCAATGAGGGAGAGGAGGCACAGAGGCAGGGAGGTAGACGTGGAGGCGGGGAGGCAAGGAGGTAGACGTGGAAGCAGCGAGGCAAGGAGGAAGACAAGGAAGGAGAGAGGCAATGAGGGAGACAAGGAAGCACCGAGGCAATGAGGGAGACAAGGAGGCACAGAGGCAGGAAGGTAGACGTGGAGGCGGCGAGGCAGGGAGGGAGACAAGGAAGCGGAGAGGCAAGGAGGGAGACAACGAAGCTGAGAGGCAAGGAGGGAGACAAGGAAGCGGAGAGGCAAGGAGCGAGACAAGGAAGCACAGAGGCAATGAGGGAGAGGAGGAACAGAGGCAGGGAGGTAGAGGAGGAGGCGGCGAGTCAAGGAGGTAGACGTGGAAGCGGCGAGGCAAGGAGGGAGACAAGGAAGCACCGAGGCAATGAGGGAGACAAGGAAGCACAGAGGCAATGAGGGAGGCAAGGAGGCACAGAGGCAGGGAGGTAGACGTGGAGGCGGTGAATCAAGGAGAGAGACTAGGAAGCAGAGAGGCAAGGAGGGAGACAAGGAAGCACAGAGGCAATGTGGGAGACAAGGAAGCACAGAGGCAATGAGGGAGACAAGGAGGCACACAGGCAGGGAGGTAGACGTGGACGCGGCGAGGCAAGGAGGGTGACAAGGAAGCGGAGAGGCAAGGAGGGAGACAAGGAAGCAGAGAGGCAAGGAGGGAGACAAGGAAGCACAGAGGCAATGAGGGAGACAAGGAGGCACAGAGGCAGGGAGGTAGACGTGGAGGCGGCGTGGCAGGGAGGGAGACAAGGAAGCGGAGAGGCAAGGAGGGAGACAACGAAGCGGAGAGGCACGGAGGGAGAGAAGGAAGCACAGAGGCAATGAGGGAGAGGAGGCACAGAGGCAGGGAGGTAGACGTGGAGGCGGCGAGGCAAGGAGGGAGACAAGGAAGCGGAGAGGCAAGGAGGGAGACCAGGAAGCGGAGAGGCAAGGAGGGAGAGAAGGAAGCACAGAGGCAATGTGGGAGACAAGGAAGCACAGAGGCAGTGTGGTAGACGTGGAGGCGGCGAGGCAGGGAGGGAGACAAGGAAGCGAAGAGGCAAGGAGGTAGACGTGGAAGCGGCGAGGCAAGGAGGGAGACAAGGAAGGAGAGAGGCAATGAGGGAGAAAAGGAAGCACCGAGGAAATGAGGGAGACAAGGAGGCACAGAGGCAGGGAGGTAGACGTGGAGGCGGCGAGGCAAGGAGGGAGACAAGGAAGCGGAGAGGCAAGGAGGGAGACAAGGAAGCGGAGAGGCAAGGACGGAGAAAAGGAAGCACAGAGGCAATGTGGGAGACAAGGAAGCACAGAGGCAGGGTGGTAGACGTGGAGGCGGCGAGGCAGGGAGGGAGACAAGGACGCGAAGAGGCAAGGAGGGAGAGAAGGAAGTGGAGAGGCAAGGAGCGAGACAAGGAAGCACAGAGGCAATGAGGGAGAGGAGGCACAGAGGCAGGGAGGTAGACGTGGAGGCGGCGAGGCAAGGAGGTAGACGTAGAAGCGGCGAGGCAAGGAGGGAGACAAGGAAAGAGAGGCAATGAGGGAGACAAGGAAGCACCGAGGCAATGAGGGAGACAAGGAGGCACAGAGGCAGGGAGGTAGACGTGGAGGCGGCGAGGCAGGTTGGGAGACAAGAAAGCGGAGAGGCAAGGAGGGAGACAACGCGGCTGAGAGGCAAGGAGGGAGACAAGGAAGCGGAGAGGCAAGGAGCGAGACAAGGAAGCACAGAGGCAATGAGGGAGAGGAGGCACAGAGGCAGGGAGGTAGACGTAGAAGCGGTGAGGCAAGGAGAGAGACTAGGAAGCACAGCGGCAAGGAGGGAGACAAGGAAGCGGAGAGGCAAGGAGCGAGACAAGGAAGCACAGAGGCAATGAGGGAGAGGAGTCACAGAGGCAGGGAGGTAGACGTGGAGGCGGTGAGGCAAGGAGGTAAACGTGGAAGCGGCGAGGCAAGGAGGGAGACAAGGAAGGAGAGAGGCAAGGAGACAAGGAAGCACCGAGGCAATGAGGGAGACAAGGAGGCAGAGAGGCAGGGAGGTAGACGTGGAGGCGGCGAGGCAAGGAGGGAGACAAGGAAGCGGAGAGGCAAGGAGGGAGACAACGCGGCTGAGAGGCAAGGAGGGAGACAAGCAATCGGAGAGGCAAGGAGCGAGACAAGGAAGCACAGAGTCAATGAGGGAGAGGAGGCACAGAGGCAGGGAGGTAGACGTGGAGGCGGGGAGGCAAGGAAGTACACGTGGAAGCGGCGAGGCGAGGAGGGAGACAAGGAAAGAGAGAGGCAATGAGGGAGACAAGGAAGCACCGAGGCAATGAGGGAGACAAGGAGGCACAGAGGCAGGGAGGTAGACGTGGAGGCGGCGAGGCAGGGAGGGAGACAAGAAAGCGGAGAGGCAAGGAGGGAGACAACGCGGCTGAGAGGCAAGGAGGGAGACAAGGAAGCGGAGAGGCAAGGAGCGAGACAAGGAAGCACAGAGGCAATGAGGGAGAGGAGGCACAGAGGCAGGGAGGTAGACGTAGAAGCGGTGAGGCAAGGAGAGAGACTAGGAAGCACAGAGGCAAGGAGGGAGACAAGGAAGCGGAGAGGCAAGGAGCGAGACAAGGAAGCACAGAGGCAATGAGGGAGAGGAGTCACAGAGGCAGGGAGGTAGACGTGGAGGCGGTGAGGCAAGGAGGTAAACGTGGAAGCGGCGAGGCAAGGAGGGAGACAAGGAAGGAGAGAGGCAAGGAGACAAGGAAGCACCGAGGCAATGAGGGAGACAAGGAGGCAGAGAGGTAGACGTGGAGGCGGCGAGGCAAGGAGGGAGACAAGGAAGCGGAGAGGCAAGGAGGGAGACAAGGAAGCGGAGAGGCAAGGAGGTAGAGAAGGAAGCACAGAGGCAATGTGGGAGACAAGGAAGCACAGAGGCAGGGTGGTAGACGTGGAGGCGGCGAGGCAGGGAGGGAGACAAGGAAGCGAAGAGGCAAGGAGGGAGACAAGGAAGCGGAGAGACAAGGAGCGAGACAAGGAAGCACAGAGTCAATGAGGGAGAGGAGGCACAGAGGCAGGGAGGTAGACGTGGAGGCGCGGAGGCAAGGAGGTAGACGTGGAAGCGGCGAGGCAAGGAGGGAGACAAGGGAGGAGAGAGGCAATGAGGGAGACAAGGAAGCACCGAGGCAATGAGGGAGACAAGGAGGCACAGAGGCAGGGAGGTAGACGTGGAGGCGGCGAGGCAGGGAGGGAGACAAGGAAACGGAGAGGCAAGGAGGGAGACAACGCGGCTGAGAGGCAAGAAGAGAGACAAGGAAGCGAAGAGGCAAGGAGCGAGATAAGGAAGCACAGAGGCAATGAGGGAGAGGAGGCACAGAGGCAGGGAGGTAGACGTGGAAGCGGTGAGGCAAGGAGAGAGACAAGGAAGCACAGAGGCAAGGAGGGAGACAAAGAAGCACAGAGGCAATGTGGGAGACAAGGAAGCACAGAGGCAATGAGGGAGGCAAGGAGGCACAGAGGCAGGGAGGTAGACGTGGAGGCGGCGAGGCAAGGAGGGAGACAAGGAAGCGGAGAGGCAAGGAGGGAGACAAGGAAGCACAGAGGCAAGGAGGGAGACAAGGAAGCACAGAGGCAATGAGGGAGACAAGAAGGCTCAGAGGCAGGGAGGTAGACGTGGAAGCGGCGAGGCAAGGAGGGAGACCAGGAAGCCAAGTGGCAAGGAGGGAGACAACGAAGCGGAGAGGCACTTAGGGAGACAAGGAAGCACAGAGGCAACGAGGGAGGCAAGGAGGCATAGAGGCAGGGAGGGAGACGTGGAAGCGGAGTGGCAAGGAGGTAGAGAAGGAAGCACAGAGGCAATGTGGGAGACAAGGAAGCACAGAGGCAGGGTGGTAGACGTGGAGGCGGCGAGGCAGGGAGGGAGACAAGGAAGCGAAGAGGCAAGGAGGGAGACAAGGAAGGGGAGAGACAAGGAGCGAGACAAGGAAGCACAGAGTCAATGAGGGAGAGGAGGCACAGAGGCAGGGAGGTAGACGTGGAGGGGGGAGGCAAGGAGGTAGACGTGGAGGCGGCGAGGCAGGGAGGGAGACAAGGAAGCGGAGAGGCAAGGAGGGAGACAACGAAGCTGAGAGGCAAGGAGGGAGACAAGGAAGCGGAGAGGCAAGGAGCGAGACAAGGAAGCACAGAGGCAATGAGCGAGAGGAGGCACAGAGGCAGGGAGGTAGACGTGGAGGCGGCGAGGCAAGGAGGTAGACGTGGAAGCGGCGAAGCAAGGAGGGAGACAAGGAAGCGGAGAGGCAAGAAGGGAGACAACGAAGCGGAGAGGCACGGAGGGAGAGAAAGAGGCACAGAGGCAATGAGGGAGAGGAGGCACAGAGGCAGGGAGGTAGACGTGGAGGCGGCGAGGCAAGGAGGGAGACAAGGTAGCGGAGAGGCAAGGAGGGAGACAAGGAAGCGGAGAGGCAAGGAGGGAGACATGGAAGGAGAGAGGCAATGAGGGAGACAAGGAATCACCGAGGAAATGAGGGAGACAAGGAGGCAGAGAGGCAAGGAGGGAGACAAGGAAGCACAGAGGCAATGTGGGAGACAAGGAAGCACAGAGGCAATGAGGGAGACAAGGAGGCACAGAGGCAGGGAGGTAGACGTGGAGGCGGCGAGGCAAGGAGGGTGACAAGGAAGCGGAGAGGCAAGGAGGGAGACAAGGAAGCAGAGAGGCAAGGAGGGAGACAAGGAAGCACAGAGGCAATGAGGGAGACAAGGAGGCACAGAGGCAGGGAGGTAGACGTGGAGGCGGCGAGGCAGGGAGGGAGACAAGGAAGCGGAGAGGCACGGAGGGAGAGAAGGAAGCACAGAGGCAATGAGGGAGAGGAGGCACAGAGGCAGGGAGGTAGACGTGGAGGCGGCGAGGCAAGGAGGGAGACAAGGAGGCGGAGAGGCAAGGAGGGAGACAACGAAGCGGAGAGGCAAGGAGGGAGAGAAGGAAGCACAGAGGCAATGTGGGAGACAGGGAAGCACAGAGGCAGGGTGGTAGACGTGGAGGCGGCGAGGCAGGGAGGGAGACAAGGAAGCGAAGAGGCAAGGAGGGAGACAAGAAAGCGGAGAGGCAAGGAGCGAGACAAGGAAGCACAGAGGCAATGAGGGAGAGGAGGCACAGAGGCAGGGAGGTAGACGTGGAGGCGGCGAGGCAAGGAGGTAGACGTGGAAGCGGCGAGGCATGGAGGGAGACAAGGAAGGAGAGAGGCAATGAGGGAGACAAGGAAGCACCGAGGCAATGAGGGAGACAAGGAGGCAGAGAGGCAGGGAGGTAGACGTGGAGGCGACGAGGCAGGGAGGGAGACAAGGAAGCGGAGAGGCAAGGAGGGAGACAACGAAGCTGAGAGGCAAGGAGGGAGACAAGGAAGCGGAGAGGCAAGGAGCGAGACAAGGAAGCACAGAGGCAATGAGCGAGAGGAGGCACAGAGGCAGGGAGGTAGACGTGGAGGCGGCGAGGCAAGGAGGTAGACGTGGAAGCGGCGAAGCAAGGAGGGAGACAAGGAAGCGGAGAGGCAAGAAGGGAGACAACGAAGCGGAGAGGCACGGAGGGAGAGAAGGAGGCACAGAGGCAATGAGGGAGAGGAGGCACAGAGGCAGGGAGGTAGACGTGGAGGCGGCGAGGCAAGGAGGGAGACAAGGTAGCGGAGAGGCAAGGAGGGAGACAAGGAAGCGGAGAGGCAAGGAGGGAGAGAAGGAAGCACAGAGGCAATGTGGGAGACAAGGAAGCACAGAGGCAGGGTGGTAGACGTGGAGGCGGCGAGACAGGGAGGGAAACAAAGAAGCGAAGAGGCAAGGAGGGAGACAAGGAAGCACAGAGGCAATGATGGAGAGGAGGCACAGAGGCAGGGAGGTAGACGTGGAGGCGGCGAGGCAAGGAGGTAAACGTGGAAGCGGCGAGGCAAGGAGGGAGACAAAGAAGGAGAGAGGCAATGAAGGAGAAAACAAAGCACCGAGGCAATGAGGGAGACAAGGAGGCAGAGAGACAGGGAGGTAGACGTGGAGGCGGCGAGGCAAGGAGGGAGACAAGGAAGCGGAGAGGCAAGGAGGGAGACAAGGAAGCGGAGAGGCAAGGAGGTAGAGAAGGAAGCACAGAGGCAACGTGGGAGACAAGGAAGCACAGAGGCAGGGTGGTAGACGTGGAGGCGGCGAGGCAGGGAGGGAGACAAGGAAGCGAAGAGGCAAGGAGGGAGACAAGGAAGCGGAGAGACAAGGAGCGAGACAAGGAAGCACAGAGTCAATGAGGGAGAGGAGGCACAGAGGCAGGGAGGTAGACATGGAGGCGGCGAGTCAAGGAGGTAGACGTGGAAGCGGCGAGGCAAGGAGGGAGACAAGGAAGCACCGAGGCAATGTGGGAGACAAGGAAGCACAGAGGCAATGAGGGAGGCAAGGAGGCACAGAGGCAGGGAGGTAGACGTGGAGGCGGTGACGCAAGGAGGGAGACAAGGAAGCAGAGAGGCAAGGAGGGAGACAAGGAAGCACAGAGGCAATGTGGGAGACAAGGAAGCACAGAGGCAATGAGGGAGACAAGGAGGCACAGAGGCAGGGAGGTAGACGTGGAGGCGGCGAGGCAGGGAGGGAGACAAGGAAGCGGAGAGGCAAGGAGGGAGACAACGAAGCGGAGAGGCACGGAGGGAGAGAAGGAAGCACATAGGCAATGAGGGAGAGGAGGCACAGAGGCAGGGAGGTAGACGTGGAGGCGGCGAGGCAAGGAGGGAGACAAGGAAGCGGAGAGGCAAGGAGGGAGACCAGGAAGCGGAGAGGCAAGGAGGGAGAGAAGGAAGCACAGAGGCAATGTGGGAGACAAGAAAGTACAGAGGCAGTGTGGTAGACGTGGAGGCGGCAAGGCAGGGAGGGAGACAAGGAAGCGAAGAGTCAAGGAGGTAGACGTGGAAGCGGCGAGGCAAGGAGGGAGACAAGGAAGCTGAGAGGCAATGAGGGAGAAAAGGAAGCACCGAGGAAATGAGGGAGACAAGGAGGCAGAGAGGCAAGGAGGGAGAGAAGGAAGCACAGAGGCAATGTGGGAGACAAGGAAGCACAGAGGCAGGGTGGTAGACGTGGAGGCGGCGAGGCAGGGAGGGAGACAAGGATGCGAAGAGGCAAGGAGGGAGACAAGGAAGCGGAGAGGCAAGGAGCGAGACAAGGAAGCACAGAGGCAATGAGGGAGAGGAGGCACAGAGGCAGGGAGGTAGACGTGGAGACGGCGAGGCAAGGAGGTAAACGTGGAAGCGGCGAGGCAAGGAGGGAGACCAGGAAGGAGAGAGGCAATGAGGGAGACAAGGAAGCACCGAGGCAATGAGGGAGACAAGGAGGCAGAGAGGCAGGGAGGTAGACGTGGAGGCGGCGAGGCAAGGAGGGAGACAAGGAAGCGGAGAGGCAAGGAGGGAGACAAGGAAGCGGAGAGGCAAGGAGGTAGAGAAGGAAGCACAGAGGCAATGTGGGAGACAAGGAAGCACAGAGGCAGGGTGGTAGACGTGGAGGCAGCGAGGCAGGGAGGGAGACAAGGAAGCGAAGAGGCAAGGAGGGAGACAAGGAAGCGGAGAGACAAGGAGCGAGACAAGGAAGCACAGAGTCAATGAGGGAGAGGAGGCACAGAGGCAGGGAGGTAGACGTGGAGGCGGGGAGGCAAGGAGGTAGACGTGGAAGCAGCGAGGCAAGGAGGAAGACAAGGAAGGAGAGAGGCAATGAGGGAGACAAGGAAGCACCGAGGCAATGAGGGAGACAAGGAGGCACAGAGGCAGGAAGGTAGACGTGGAGGCGGCGAGGCAGGGAGGGAGACAAGGAAGCGGAGAGGCAAGGAGGGAGACAACGAAGCTGAGAGGCAAGGAGGGAGACAAGGAAGCGGAGAGGCAAGGAGCGAGACAAGGAAGCACAGAGGCAATGAGGGAGAGGAGGAACAGAGGCAGGGAGGTAGAGGAGGAGGCGGCGAGTCAAGGAGGTAGACGTGGAAGCGGCGAGGCAAGGAGGGAGACAAGGAAGCACCGAGGCAATGAGGGAGACAAGGAAGCACAGAGGCAATGAGGGAGGCAAGGAGGCACAGAGGCAGGGAGGTAGACGTGGAGGCGGTGAATCAAGGAGAGAGACTAGGAAGCAGAGAGGCAAGGAGGGAGACAAGGAAGCACAGAGGCAATGTGGGAGACAAGGAAGCACAGAGGCAATGAGGGAGACAAGGAGGCACACAGGCAGGGAGGTAGACGTGGACGCGGCGAGGCAAGGAGGGTGACAAGGAAGCGGAGAGGCAAGGAGGGAGACAAGGAAGCAGAGAGGCAAGGAGGGAGACAAGGAAGCACAGAGGCAATGAGGGAGACAAGGAGGCACAGAGGCAGGGAGGTAGACGTGGAGGCGGCGTGGCAGGGAGGGAGACAAGGAAGCGGAGAGGCAAGGAGGGAGACAACGAAGCGGAGAGGCACGGAGGGAGAGAAGGAAGCACAGAGGCAATGAGGGAGAGGAGGCACAGAGGCAGGGAGGTAGACGTGGAGGCGGCGAGGCAAGGAGGGAGACAAGGAAGCGGAGAGGCAAGGAGGGAGACCAGGAAGCGGAGAGGCAAGGAGGGAGAGAAGGAAGCACAGAGGCAATGTGGGAGACAAGGAAGCACAGAGGCAGTGTGGTAGACGTGGAGGCGGCGAGGCAGGGAGGGAGACAAGGAAGCGAAGAGGCAAGGAGGTAGACGTGGAAGCGGCGAGGCAAGGAGGGAGACAAGGAAGGAGAGAGGCAATGAGGGAGAAAAGGAAGCACCGAGGAAATGAGGGAGACAAGGAGGCACAGAGGCAGGGAGGTAGACGTGGAGGCGGCGAGGCAAGGAGGGAGACAAGGAAGCGGAGAGGCAAGGAGGGAGACAAGGAAGCGGAGAGGCAAGGACGGAGAAAAGGAAGCACAGAGGCAATGTGGGAGACAAGGAAGCACAGAGGCAGGGTGGTAGACGTGGAGGCGGCGAGGCAGGGAGGGAGACAAGGACGCGAAGAGGCAAGGAGGGAGAGAAGGAAGTGGAGAGGCAAGGAGCGAGACAAGGAAGCACAGAGGCAATGAGGGAGAGGAGGCACAGAGGCAGGGAGGTAGACGTGGAGGCGGCGAGGCAAGGAGGTAGACGTAGAAGCGGCGAGGCAAGGAGGGAGACAAGGAAAGAGAGGCAATGAGGGAGACAAGGAAGCACCGAGGCAATGAGGGAGACAAGGAGGCACAGAGGCAGGGAGGTAGACGTGGAGGCGGCGAGGCAGGTTGGGAGACAAGAAAGCGGAGAGGCAAGGAGGGAGACAACGCGGCTGAGAGGCAAGGAGGGAGACAAGGAAGCGGAGAGGCAAGGAGCGAGACAAGGAAGCACAGAGGCAATGAGGGAGAGGAGGCACAGAGGCAGGGAGGTAGACGTAGAAGCGGTGAGGCAAGGAGAGAGACTAGGAAGCACAGCGGCAAGGAGGGAGACAAGGAAGCGGAGAGGCAAGGAGCGAGACAAGGAAGCACAGAGGCAATGAGGGAGAGGAGTCACAGAGGCAGGGAGGTAGACGTGGAGGCGGTGAGGCAAGGAGGTAAACGTGGAAGCGGCGAGGCAAGGAGGGAGACAAGGAAGGAGAGAGGCAAGGAGACAAGGAAGCACCGAGGCAATGAGGGAGACAAGGAGGCAGAGAGGTAGACGTGGAGGCGGCGAGGCAAGGAGGGAGACAAGGAAGCGGAGAGGCAAGGAGGGAGACAAGGAAGCGGAGAGGCAAGGAGGTAGAGAAGGAAGCACAGAGGCAATGTGGGAGACAAGGAAGCACAGAGGCAGGGTGGTAGACGTGGAGGCGGCGAGGCAGGGAGGGAGACAAGGAAGCGAAGAGGCAAGGAGGGAGACAAGGAAGCGGAGAGACAAGGAGCGAGACAAGGAAGCACAGAGTCAATGAGGGAGAGGAGGCACAGAGGCAGGGAGGTAGACGTGGAGGCGCGGAGGCAAGGAGGTAGACGTGGAAGCGGCGAGGCAAGGAGGGAGACAAGGAAGGAGAGAGGCAATGAGGGAGACAAGGAAGCACCGAGGCAATGAGGGAGACAAGGAGGCACAGAGGCAGGGAGGTAGACGTGGAGGCGGCGAGGCAGGGAGGGAGACAAGGAAGCGGAGAGGCAAGGAGGGAGACAACGCGGCTGAGAGGCAAGAAGAGAGACAAGGAAGCGGAGAGGCAAGGAGCGAGACAAGGAAGCACAGAGGCAATGAGGGAGAGGAGGCACAGAGGCAGGGAGGTAGACGTGGAAGCGGTGAGGCAAGGAGAGAGACAAGGAAGCACAGAGGCAAGGAGGGAGACAAGGAAGCACAGAGGCAATGTGGGAGACAAGGAAGCACAGAGGCAATGAGGGAGGCAAGGAGGCACAGAGGCAGGGAGGTAGACGTGGAGGCGGCGAGGCAAGGAGGGAGACAAGGAAGCGGAGAGGCAAGGAGGGAGACAAGGAAGCACAGAGGCAAGGAGGGAGACAAGGAAGCACAGAGGCAATGAGGGAGACAAGAAGGCTCAGAGGCAGGGAAGTAGACGTGGAAGCGGCGAGGCAAGGAGGGAGACCAGGAAGCCGAGTGGCAAGGAGGGAGACAACGAAGCGGAGAGGCACTTAGGGAGACAAGGAAGCACAGAGGCAACGAGGGAGGCAAGGAGGCATAGAGGCAGGGAGGTAGACGTGGAAGCGGCGAGGCAAGGAGAGAGACTAGGAAGCAGAGAGGCAAGGAGGGAGACAAGGAAGCACAGAGGCAATGTGGGAGAGGAGGCACAGAGGCAGGGAGGTAGAGGTGGAGGCTGCGAGTCAAGGAGGTAGACGTGGAAGCGGCGAGGCAAGGAGGGAGACAAGGAAGCACCGAGGCAATGAGGGAGACAAGGAAGCACAGAGGCAATGAGGGAGGCAAGGAGGCACAGAGGCAGGGAGGTAGACGTGGAGGCGGTGAGGCAAGGAGAGAGACTAGGAAGCAGAGAGGCAAGGAGGGAGACAAGGAAGCACAGAGGCAATGTGGGAGACAAGGAAGCACAGAGGCAATGAGGGAGACAAGGAGGCACAGAGGCAGGGAGGTAGACGTGGAGGCGGCGAGGCAAGGAGGGTGACAAGGAAGCGGAGAGGCAAGGAGGGAGACAAGGAAGCAGAGAGGCAAGGAGGGAGACAAGGAAGCATAGAGGCAATGAGGGAGACAAGGAGGCACAGAGGCAGGGAGGTAGACGTGGAGGCGGCGAGGCAGGGAGGGAGACAAGGAAGCGGAGAGGCAAGGAGGGAGACAACGAAGCGGAGAGGCACGGAGGGAGAGAAGGAAGCACAGAGGCAATGAGGGAGAGGAGGCACAAAGGCAGGGAGGTAGACGTGGAGGCGGCGAGGCAGGGAGGGAGACAAGGAAGCGAAGAGGCTAGGAGGTAGACGAGGAAGCGGCGAGGAAAGGAGGGAGACAAGGAAGGAGAGAGGCAATGAGGGAGAAAAGGAAGCACCGAGGAAATGAGGGAGACAAGGAGGCAGAGAGGCAGGGAGGTAGACGTGGAGGCGGCGAGGCAGGGAGGGAGACAAGGAAGCGGAGAGGCAAGGAGGGAGACAACCAAGCTGAGTGGCAAGGAGGGAGACAAGGAAGCGGAGAGGCAAGGAGCGAGACAAGGAAGCACAGAGGCAATGAGGGAGAGGAGGCACAGAGGCAGGGAGGTAGACGTGGAGGCGGCGAGGCAAGGAGGGAGACAAGGAAGCGGAGAGGCAAGGAGGGAGACAACGCGGCTGAGAGGCAAGGAGGGAGACAAGGAAGCGGAGAGGCAAGGAGCGAGACAAGGAAGCACAGAGTCAATGAGGGAGAGGAGGCACAGAGGCAGGGAGGTAGACGTGGAGGCGCGGAGGCAAGGAGGTAGACGTGGAAGCGGCGAGGCAAGGAGGGAGACAAGGAAGGAGAGAGGCAATGAGGGAGACAAGGAAGCACCGAGGCAATGAGGGAGACAAGGAGGCACAGAGGCAGGGAGGTAGACGTGGAGGCGGCGAGGCAGGGAGGGAGACAAGGAAGCGGAGAGGCAAGGAGGGAGACAACGCGGCTGAGAGGCAAGAAGAGAGACAAGGAAGCGGAGAGGCAAGGAGCGAGACAAGGAAGCACAGACGCAATGAGGGAGAGGAGGCACAGAGGCAGGGAGGTAGACGTGGAAGCGGTGAGGCAAGGAGAGAGACAAGGAAGCACAGAGGCAAGGAGGGAGACAAGGAAGCACAGAGGCAATGTGGGAGACAAGGAAGCACAGAGGCAATGAGGGAGGCAAGGAGGCACAGAGGCAGGGAGGTAGACGTGGAGGCGGCGAGGCAAGGAGGGAGACAAGGAAGCGGAGAGGCAAGGAGGGAGACAAGGAAGCACAGAGGCAAGGAGGGAGACAAGGAAGCACAGAGGCAATGAGGGAGACAAGAAGGCTCAGAGGCAGGGAGGTAGACGTGGAAGCGGCGAGGCAAGGAGGGAGACCAGGAAGCCGAGTGGCAAGGAGGGAGACAACGAAGCGGAGAGGCACTTAGGGAGACAAGGAAGCACAGAGGCAACGAGGGAGGCAAGGAGGCATAGAGGCAGGGAGGTAGACGTGGAAGCGGCGAGGCAAGGAGAGAGACCATAAAGCAGAGAGGCAAGGAGGGAGACAAGGAAGCACAGAGGCAATGTGGGAGAGGAGGCACAGAGGCAGGGAGGTAGAGGTGGAGGCGGCGAGTCAAGGAGGTAGACGTGGAAGCGGCGAGGCAAGGAGGGAGACAAGGAAGCACCGAGGCAATGAGGGAGACAAGGAAGCACAGAGGCAATGAGGGAGGCAAGGAGGCACAGAGGCAGGGAGGTAGACGTGGAGGCGGTGAGGCAAGGAGAGAGACTAGGAAGCAGAGAGGCAAGGAGGGAGACAAGGAAGCACAGAGGCAATGTGGGAGACAAGGAAGCACAGAGGCAATGAGGGAGACAAGGAGGCACAGAGGCAGGGAGGTAGACGTGGAGGCGGCGAGGCAAGGAGGGTGACAAGGAAGCGGAGAGGCAAGGAGGGAGACAAGGAAGCAGAGAGGCAAGGAGGGAGACAAGGAAGCACAGAGGCAATGAGGGAGACAAGGAGGCACAGAGGCAGGGAGGTAGACGTGGAGGCGGCGAGGCAGGGAGGGAGACAAGGAAGCGGAGAGGCAAGGAGGGAGACAACGAAGCGGAGAGGCACGGAGGGAGAGAAGGAAGCACAGAGGCAATGAGGGAGAGGAGGCACAAAGGCAGGGAGGTAGACGTGGAGGCGGCGAGGCAGGCAGGGAGACAAGGAAGCGAAGAGGCTAGGAGGTAGACGACGAAGCGGCGAGGAAAGGAGGATGACAAGGAAGGAGAGAGGCAATGAGGGAGAAAAGGAAGCACCGAGGAAATGAGGGAGCCAAGGAGGCAGAGAGGCAGGGAGGTAGACGTGGAGGCGGCGAGGCAGGGAGGGAGACAAGGAAGCGGAGAGGCAAAGAGGGAGACAACCAAGCTGAGAGGCAAGGAGGGAGACAAGGAAGCGGAGAGGCAAGGAGCGAGACAAGGAAGCACAGCGGCAATGAGGGAGAGGAGGCACAGAGGCAGGGAGGTAGACTTGGAGGCGGCGAGGCAAGGAGGGAGACAAGGAAGCGGAGAGGCAAGGAGGGAGACAACGCGGCTGAGAGGCAAGGAGGGAGACAAGGAAGCGGAGAGGCAAGGAGCGAGACAAGGAAGCACAGAGTCAATGAGGGAGAGGAGGCACAGAGGCAGGGAGGTAGACGTGGAGGCGGGGAGGCAAGGAGGTAGACGTGGAAGCGGCGAGGCGAGGAGGGAGACAAGGAAGGAGAGAGGCAATGAGGGAGACAAGGAAGCACCGAGGCAATGAGGGAGACAAGGAGGCACAGAGGCAGGGAGGTAGACGTGGAGGCGGCGAGGCAGGGAGGGAGACAAGGAAGCGGAGAGGCAAGCAGGGACACAACGCGGCTGAGAGGCAAGGAGGGAGACAAGGAAGCGGAGAGGCAAGGAGCGAGACAAGGAAGCACAGAGGCAATGAGGGAGAGGAGGCACAGAGGCAGGGAGGTAGACGTGGAAGCTGTGAGGCAAGGAGAGAGACTAGGAAGCACAGAGGCAAGGAGGGAGACAAGGAAGCACAGAGGCAATGTGGGAGACAAGGAAGCACAGAGGCAATGAGGGAGGCAAGGAGGCACAGAGGCAGGGAGGTAGACGTGGAGGCGGCGAGGCAAGGAGGGAGACAAGGAAGCGGAGAGGCAAGGAGGGAGACAAGGAAGCACAGAGGCAAGGAGGGAGACAAGGAAGCACAGAGGATATGAGGGAGACAAGAAGGCTCAGAGGCAGGGAGGTAGACGTGGAAGCGGCGAGGCAAGGAGGGAGACCAGGAAGCGGAGAGGCAAGGAGGGAGACAACGAAGCGGAGAGGCACTTAGGGAGACAAGGAAGCACAGAGGCAACGAGGGAGGCAAGGAGGCATAGAGGCAGGGAGGTAGACGTGGAAGCGGCGAGGCAAGGAGAGAGACTAGGAAGCAGAGAGGCAAGGAGGGAGACAAGGAAGCACAGAGGCAATGTGGGAGAGGAGGCACAGAGGCAGGGAGGTAGAGGCGGAGGCGGCGAGTCAAGGAGGTAGAGGTGGAAGCGGCGAGGCAAGGAGGGAGACAACGAAGCTGAGAGGCAAGGAGGGAGACAAGGAAGCGGAGAGGCAAGGAGCGAGACAAGGAGGCACAGAGGCAGGGAGGTAGACGTGGAGGCGGTGAGGCAAGGAGAGAGACTAGGAAGCAGAGAGGCAAGGAGGGAGACAAGGAAGCACAGAGGCAATGTGGGAGACAAGGAAGCACAGAGGCAATGAGGGAGACAAGGAGGCACAGAGGCAGGGAGGTAGACGTGGAGGCGGCGAGGCAAGGAGGGTGACAAGGAAGCGGAGAGGCAAGGAGGGAGACAAGGAAGCAAAGAGGCAAGGAGGGAGACAAGGAAGCACCGAGGCAATGAGGGAGACAAGGAGGCACAGAGGCAGGGAGGCAGACGTATAGGCGGCGAGGCAGGGAGGGAGACAAGGAAGCGGAGAGGCAAGGAGGGAGACAACGAAGCGGAGAGGCACGGATGGAGAGAAGGAAGCACAGAGGCAATGAGGGAGACAAGGAAGCACAGAGGCAGGGTGGTAGACGTGGAGGCGGCGAGGCAGGGAGGGAGACAAGGAAGCGGAGAGGCAAGGAGGGAGACAAGGAAGCGGAGAGGCAAGGAGGTAGAGAAGGAAGCACAGAGGCAATGTGGGAGACAAGGAGGCACAGAGGCAGGGAGGTAGACGTGGAGGCGGCGAGGCAGGGAGGGAGACAAGGAAGCGGAGAGGCAAGGAGGGAGACCAGGAAGCGGAGAGGCAAGGAGGGAGAGAAGGAAGCACAGAGGCAATGTGGGAGACAAGGAGGCACAGAGGCAGGGAGGTAGACGTGGAGGCGGCGAGGCAGGGAGGGAGACAAGGAAGCGGAGAGGCAAGGAGGGAGACAACGAAGCGGAGAGGCACGGAGGGAGAGAAGGAAGCACAGAGGCAATGAGGGAGAGGAGGCACAGAGGCAGGGAGGTAGACGTGGAGGCGGCGAGGCAAGGAGGGAGACAAGGAAGCGGAGAGGCAAGGAGGGAGACCAGGAAGCGGAGAGGCAAGGAGGGAGAGAAGGAAGCACAGAGGCAATGTGGGAGACAAGGAAGCACAGAGGCAGTGTGGTAGACGTGGAGGCGGCGAGGCAGGGAGGGAGATAAGGAAGCGAAGAGGCAAGGAGGTAGACGTGGAAGCGGCGAGGCAAGGAGGGAGACAAGGAAGGAGAGAGGCAATGAGGGAGACAAGGAATCACCGAGGAAATGAGGGAGACAAGGAGGCAGAGAGGCAGGGAGGTAGACGTGGAGGCGGCGAGGCAAGAAGGTAAACGTGGAAGCGGCGAGGCAAGGAGGGAGACAAGGAAGGAGAGAGGCAATGAGGGAGACAAGGAAGCACCGAGGAAATGAGGGAGACAAGGAGGCAGAGAGGCAGGGAGGTAGACGTGGAGGCGGCGAGGCAGGGAGGGAGACAAGGAAGCGGCGAGGCAAGGAGGGAGAAAACGAAGCTGAGAGGCAAGGAGGGAGACAAGGAAACGGAGAGGCAAGGAGCGAGACAAGGAAGCACAGAGGCAATGAGGGAGAGGAGGCACAGAGGCAGGGAGGTAGACGTGGAGGCGGCGAGGCAAGGAGGGAGACAAGGAAGCGGAGAGGCAAGGAGGGAGACAAGGAAGCGGAGAGGCAAGGAGGGAGAGAAGGAAGCACAGAGGCAATGTGGGAGACAAAGAAGCACAGAGGCAGTGTGGTAGACGTGGAGGCGGCGAGGCAGGGAGGGAGACAAGGAAGCGAAGAGGCAAGGAGGTAGACGTGGAAGCGGCGAGGCAATGAGGGAGACAAGGAGGCACAGAGGCAGGGAGGTAGACGTGGAGGCGGCGAGGCAGGGAGGGAGACAAGGAAGCGGAGAGGCAAGGAGGGAGACAACGAAGCTGAGAGGCAAGGAGGGAGACAAGGAAGCGGAGAGGCAAGGAGCGAGACAAGGAAGCACAGAGGCAATGAGGGAGAGGAGGCACAGAGGCAGGGAGGTAGACGTGGAGGCGGCGAGGCAAGGAGGGAGACAAGGAAGCAGAGAGGCAAGGAGGGAGACAAGGAAGCGGAGAGGCAAGGAGGGAGAGAAGGAAGCACAGAGGCAATGTGGGAGACAAGGAAGCACAGAGGCAGGGTGGTAGACGTGGAGGCGGCGAGGCAGGGAGGGAGACAAGGAAGCGAAGAGGCAAGAAGGGAGACAAGGAAGCGGAGAGGCAAGGAGCGAGACAAGGAAGCACAGAGGCAATGAGGGAGAGGAGGCACAGACGCAGGGAGGTAGACGTGGAGGCGGCGAGGCAAGGAGGTAAACGTGGAAGCGGCGAGGCAAGGAGGGAGACAAGGAAGGAGAGAGGCAATGAGGGAGACAAGGAAGCACCGAGGCAATGAGGGAGACAAGGAGGCAGAGAGGAAGGGAGGTAGACGTGGAGGCGGCGAGGCAAGGAGGGAGACAAGGAAGCGGAGAGGCAAGGAGGGAGACAAGGAAGCGGAGAGGCAAGGAGGTAGAGAAGGAAGCACAGAGGCAATGTGGGAGACAAGAAAGCACAGAGGCAGGGTGGTAAACGTGGAGGCTGCGAGGCAGGGAGGGAGACAAGGAAGCGAAGAGGCAAGGAGGGAGACAAGGAAGCGGAGAGACAAGGAGCGAGACAAGGAAGCACAGAGACAATTAAGGAGACAAGAAGGCTCAGAGGCAGGGAGGTAGACGTGGAAGCGGCGAGGCAAGGAGGGAGACAAGGAAGCGGAGAGGCAAGGAGGGAGACAACGAAGCGGAGAGGCACTTAGGGAGACAAGGAAGCACAGAGGCAACGAGGGAGGCAAGGAGGCATAGAGGCAGGGAGGTAGACGTGGAAGCGGCGAGGCAAGGAGAGAGACTAGGAAGCAGAGAGGCAAGGAGGGAGACAAGGAAGCACAGAGGCAATGTGGGAGAGGAGGCACAGAGGCAGGGAGGTAGAGGTGGAAGCGGCGAGTCAAGGAGGTAGACGTGGAAGCGGCGAGGCAAGGAGGGAGACAAGGAAGCACCGAGGCAATGAGGGAGACAAGGAAGCACAGAGGCAACGAGGGAGGCAAGGAGGCATAGAGGCAGGGAGGTAGACGTGGAAGCGGCGAGGCAAGGAGAGAGACCAGGAAGCGGAGAGGCAAGGAGGGAGAGAAGGAAGCACAGAGGCAATGTGGGAGACAAGGAAGCACAGAGGCAAGGAGGTAGACGTGGAAGCGGCGAGGCAAGGAGGGAGACAAGGAAGGAGAGAGGCAATGAGGGAGAAAAGGAAGCACCGAGGAAATGAGGGAGACAAGGAGGCAGAGAGGGAGGGAGGTAGACGTGGAGGCGGCGAGGCAGGGAGGGAGACAAAAAAGCGGAGAGGCAAGGAGGGAGACAACGAAGCTGAGAGGCAAGGAGGGAGACAAGGAAGCGGAGAGGCAAGGAGGGAGACAAGGAAGCGGAGAGGCAAGGAGGTAGAGAAGGAAGCACAGAGGCAATGTGGGAGACAAGGAAGCACAGAGGCAGGGTGGTAGACGTGGAGGCGGCGAGGCAGGGAGGGAGACAAGGAAGCGAAGAGGCAAGGAGGGAGACAAGGAAGCGGAGAGGCAAGGAGCGAGACAAGGAAGCACAGAGGCAATGAGGGAGAGGAGGCACAGAGGCAGGGAGGTAGACGTGGAGGCGGCGGGGCAAGGAGGTAAACGTGGAAGCGGCGAGGCAAGGAGGGAGACAAGGAAGGAGAGAGGCAAGGAGACAAGGAAGCACCGAGGCAATGAGGGAGACAAGGAGGCAGAGAGGTAGACGTGGAGGCGGCGAGGCAAGGAGGGAGACAAGGAAGCGGAGAGGCAAGGAGGGAGACAAGGAAGCGGAGAGACAAGGAGCGAGACAAGGAAGCACAGAGTCAATGAGGGAGAGGAGGCACAGAGGCAGGGAGGTAGACGTGGAGGCGGGGAGGCAAGGAGGTAGACGTGGAAGCGGCGAGGCAAGGAGGAAGACAAGGAAGGAGAGAGGCAATGAGGGAGACAAGGAAGCACCGAGGCAATGAGGGAGACAAGGAGGCACAGAGGCAGGGAGGTAGACGTGGAGGCGGCGAGGCAGGGAGGGAGACAAGGAAGCGGAGAGGCAAGGAGGGAGACAACGAAGCTGAGAGGCAAGGAGGGAGACAAGGAAGCGGAGAGGCAAGGAGCGAGACAAGGAAGCACAGAGGCAATGAGGGAGACAAGGAGGCACAGAGGCAGGGAGGTAGACGTGGAGGCGGCGAGGCAAGGAGGTTGACAAGGAAGCGGAGAGGCAAGGAGGGAGACAAGGAAGCAGAGAGGCAAGGAGGGAGACAAGGAAGCACAGAGGCAATGAGGGAGACAAGGAGGCACAGAGCCAGGGAGGTAGACGTGGAGGCGGCGAGGCAGGGAGGGAGACAAGGAAGCGGAGAGGCAAGGAGGGAGACAACGAAGCGGAGAGGCACGGAGGGAGAGAAGGAAGCACAGAGGCAATGAGGGAGAGGAGGCACAGAGGCAGGGAGGTAGACGTGGAGGCGGCGAGGCAAGGAGGGAGACAAGGAAGCGGAGAGGCAAGGAGGGAGACCAGGAAGCGGAGAGGCAAGGAGGGAGCGAAGGAAGCACAGAGCAATGTGGGAGACAAGGAAGCACAGAGGCAGTGTGGTAGACGTGGAGGCGGCGAGGCAGGGAGGGAGACAAGGAAGCGAAGAGGCAAGGAGGTAGACGTGGAAGCGGCGAGGCAAGGAGGGAGACAAGGAAGGAGAGAGGCAATGAGGGAGAAAAGGAAGCACCGAGAAAATGAGGGAGACAAGGAGGCAGAGAGGCAGGGAGGTAGACGTGGAGGCGGCGAGGCGAGGAGGTAGACGTGGAAGCGGCGAGGCAAGGAGGGAGACAAGGAAGGAGAGAGGCAATGAGGGAGACAAGGAAGCACAGAGGCAATGAGGGAGGCAAGGAGGCACAGAGGCAGGGAGGTAGACGTGGAAGCGGTGAGGCAAGGAGAGAGACAAGGAAGCGGAGAGGCAAGGAGGTAGAGAAGGAAGCACAGAGGCAATGTGGGAGACAAGGAAGCACAGAGGCAGGGTGGTAGACGTGGAGGCGGCGGGGCAGGGAGGGAGACAAGGAAGCGAAGAGGCAAGGAGGGAGACAAGGAAGCGGAGAGACAAGGAGCGAGACAAGGAAGCACCGAGGCAATGAGGGAGACAAGGAGGCACAGAGGCAGGGAGGTAGACGTGGAGGCGGGGAGGCAAGGAGGTAGACGTGGAAGCGGCGAGGCAAGGAGGGAGACAAGGAAGGAGAGAGGCAATGAGGGAGAGAAGGAAGCACAGAGGCAATGAGGGAGAGGAGGCACAGAGGCAGGGAGGTAGTCGTGGAGGCGGCGAGGCAAGGAGGGAGACAAGGAAGCGGAGAGGCAAGGAGGGAGACCAGGAAGCGGAGAGGCAAGGAGGGAGAGAAGGAAGCACAGAGGCAATGTGGGAGACAAAGAGGCACAGAGGCAGTGTGGTAGACGTGGAGGCGGCGAGGCAGGAAGGGAGACGTGGAGGCGGTGAGGCAAGGAGAGAGACTAGGAAGCGGAGAGGCAAGGAGGGAGACAAGGAAGCACAGAGGCAATGTGGGAGACAGGGAAGCACAGAGGCAATAAGGGAGACAAGGAGGCACAGAGGCAGTGAGGTAGACGTGGAGGCGGCGAGGCAAGGAGGGTGACAAGGAAGCGGAGAGGCAAGGAGGGAGACAAGGAAGCAGAGAGGCAAGGAGGGAGACAAGGAAGCACAGAGGCAATGAGGGAGACAAGGAGGCACAGAGGCAGGGAGGTAGACGTGGAGGCGGCGAGGCAGGGAGGGAGACAAGGAAGCGGAGAGGCAAGGAGGGAGACAACGAAGCGGAGAGGCACGGAGGGAGAGAAGGAAGCACAGAGGCAAGGAGGGAGAGGAGGCACAGAGGCAGGGAGGTAGACGTTAAGGCGGCGAGGCAAGGAGGGAGACAAGGAAGCGGAGAGGCAAGGAGGGAGACCAGGAAGCGGAAAGGCAAGGAGGGAGAGAAGGAAGCACAGAGGCAATGTGGGAGACAAGGAAGCACAGAGGCAGTGTGGTAGACGTGGAGGCGGCGAGGCAGGGAGGGAGACAAGGAAGCGAAGAGGCAAGGAGGTAGACGTGGAAGCGGCGAGGCAAGGAGGGAGACAAGGAAGGAGAGAGGCAATGAGGGAGACAAGGAAGCACCGAGGAAATGAGGGAGACAAGGAGGCAGAGAGTCAGGGAGGTAGACGTGGAGGCGGCGAGGCAGGGAGGGAGACAAGGAAGCGGAGAGGCAAGGAGGGAGACAACGAAGCTGAGAGGCAAGGAGGGAGACAAGGAAGCGGAGAGGCAAGGAGCGAGACAAGGAAGCACAGAGGCAATGAGGGAGAGGAGGCACAGAGGCAGGGAGGTAGACGTGGAGGCGGCGAGGCAAGGAGGGAGACAAGGAAGCGGAGAGGCAAGGAGGGAGACAAGGAAGCGGAGAGGCAAGGAGGGAGAGAAGGAAGCACAGAGGCAATGTGGGAGACAAGGAAGCACAGAGGCAGGGTGGTAGACGTGGAGGCGGCGCGGCAGGGAGGGAGACAAGGAAGCGAAGAGGCAAGGAGGGAGACAAGGAAGCGGAGAGGCAAGGAGCGAGACAAGGAAGCACAGAGGCAATGAGGGAGAGGAGGCACAGAGGCAGGGAGGTAGACGTGGAGGCGGCGAGGCAAGGAGGTAAACGTGGAAGCGGCGAGGCAAGGAGGGAGACAAGGAAGGAGAGAGGCAATGAGGGAGACAAGGAAGCACCGAGGCAATGAGGGAGACAAGGAGGCAGAGAGGCAGGGAGGTAGACGTGGAGGCGGCGAGGCAAGGAGGGAGACAAGGAAGCGGAGAGGCAAGGAGGGAGACAAGGAAGCGGAGAGGCAAGGAGGTAGAGAAGGAAGCACAGAGGCAATGTGGGAGACAAGGAAGCACAGAGGCAGGGTGGTAGACGTGGAGGCGGCGAGGCAGGGAGGGAGACAAGGAAGCGAAGAGGCAAGGAGGGAGACAAGGAAGCGGAGAGACAAGGAGCGAGACAAGGAAGCACAGAGTCAATGAGGGAGAGGAGGCACAGAGGCAGGGAGGTAGACGTGGAGGCGGGGAGGCAAGGAGGTAGACGTGGAAGCGGCGAGGCAAGGAGGGAGACAAGGAAGCAGAGAGGCAAGGAGGGAAACAAGGAAGCACAGAGGCAATGAGGGAGACAAGGAGGCACAGAGGCAGGGAGGTAGACGTGGAGGCGGAGAGGCAGGGAGGGAGACAAGGAAGCGGAGAGGCAAGGAGGGAGACAACGAAGCGGAGAGGCACGGAGGGAGAGAAGGAAGCACAGAGGCAATGAGGGAGAGGAGGCACAGAGGCAGGGAGGTAGACATGGAGGCGGCGAGGCAAGGAGGGAGACCAGGAAGCGGAGAGGCAAGGAGGGAGACCAGGAAGCGGAGAGGCAAGGAGGGAGAGAAGGAAGCACAGAGGCAGTGTGGTAGACGTGTAGGCGGCGAGGCAGGGAGGGAGACAAGGAAGCGAAGAGGCAAGGAGGTAGACGTGGATGCGGCGAGGCAAGGAGGGAGACAAGGAAGGAGAGAGGCAATGAGGGAGAAAAGGAAGCACCGAGGAAATGAGGGAGACAAGGAGGCAGAGAGGCAGGGAGGTAGACGTGGAGGCGGCGAGGGAGGGAGGGAGACAAGGAAGCGGAGAGGCAAGGAGGGAGACAACGAAGCTGAGAGGCAAGGAGGGAGACAAGGAAGCGGAGAGGCAAGGAGCGAGACAAGGAAGCACAGAGGCAATGAGGGAGAGGAGGCACAGAGGCAGGGAGGTAGACGTGGAGGCGGCGAGGCAAGGAGGGAGACAAGGAAGCGGAGAGGCAAGGAGGGAGACAACGCGGCTGAGAGGCAAGGAGGGAGACAAGGAAGCACAGAGGCAATGTGGGAGACAAGGAAGCACAGAGGCAATGAGGGAGGCAACGAGGCACAGAGGCAGGGAGGTAGACGTGGAGGCGGCGAGGCAAGGAGGGAGACAAGGAAGCGGAGAGGCAAGGAGCGAGACAAGGAAGCACAGAGGCAAGGAGGGAGACAAGGAAGCACAGAGGCAATGAGGGAGACAAGAAGGCTCAGAGGCAATGAGGGAGGCAACGAGGCACAGAGGCAGGGAGGTAGACGTGGAAGCGGCGAGGCAAGGAGGGAGACCAGGAAGCGGAGAGGCAAGGAGGGAGACAACGAAGCGGAGAGGCACTTAGGGAGACAAGGAAGCACAGAGGCAACGAGGGAGGCAAGGAGGCATAGAGGCAGGGAGGTAGACGTGGAAGCGGCGAGGCAAGGAGAGACTAGGAAGCAGAGAGGCAAGGATGGAGACAAGGAAGCACAGAGGCAATGTGGGAGAGGAGGCACAGAGGCAGGGAGGTAGAGGTGGAGGCGGCGAGTCAAGGAGGTAGACGTGGAAGCGGCGAGGCAAGGAGGGAGACAACGAAGCTGAGAGGCAAGGAGGGAGACAAGGAAGCGGAGAGGCAAGGAGCGAGACAAGGAGGCACAGAGGCAGGGAGGTAGACGTGGAGGCGGTGAGGCAAGGAGAGAGACTAGGAAGCAGAGAGGCAAGGAGGGAGACAAGGAAGCACAGAGGCAATGTGGGAGACAAGGAAGCACAGAGGCAATGAGGGAGACAAGGAGGCACAGAGGCAGGGAGGTAGACGTGGAGGCGGCGAGGCAAGGAGGGTGACAAGGAAGCGGAGAGGCAAGGAGGGAGACAAGGAAGCAGAGAGGCAAGGAGGGAGACAAGGAAGCACAGAAGCAATGAGGGAGAGGAGGCACAGAGGCAGGGAGGTAGACGTGGAGGCGGGGAGGCAATGAGGTAGACGTGGAAGCGGCGAGGCAAGGAGGGAGACAAGGAAGGACCGAGGCAATGAGGGAGACAAGGAAGCACAGAGGCAATGAGGGAGACAAGGAGGCACATAGGCAGGGAGGTAGACGTGGAGGCGGCGAGGCAGGGAGGGAGACAAGGAAGCGGAGAGGCAAGAGGAGACAACGAAGCGGAGAGGCACGGAGGGAGAGAAGGAAGCACAGAGGCAATGAGGGAGAGGAGGCACAGAGGCATGGAGGTAGACGTGGAAGCGGCGAGGCAAGGAGGGAGACAAGGAAGCGGAGAGGCAAGGAGGGAGACCAGGAAGCGGAGAGGCAAGGAGGGAGAGAAGGAAGCACAGAGGCAATGTGGGAGACAAGGAAGCACAGAGGCAATGAGGGAGGCAAGGAGGCACAGTGGCAGGGAGGTAGACGTGAAGGCGGTGAGGCAAGGAGAGAGACTAGGAAGCAGAGAGGCAAGGAGGGAGACAAGGAAGCACAGAGGCAATGTGGGAGACAAGGAAGCACAGAGGCAATGAGGGAGACAAGGAGGCACAGAGGCAGGGAGGTAGACGTGGAGGCGGCGAGGCAAGGAGGGTGACAAGGAAGCGGAGAGGCAAGGAGGGAGACAAGGAAGCAGAGAGGCAAGGAGGGAGACAAGGAAGCACAGAGGCAATGAGGGAGACAAGGAGGCACAGAGGCAGGGAGGTAGACGTGGAGGCGGCGAGGCAGGGAGGGAGACAAGGAAGCGGAGAGGCAGGGAGGGAGACAACGAAGCGGAGAGGCACGGAGGGAGAGAAGGAAGCACAGAGGCAATGAGGGAGAGGAGGCACAGAGGCAGGGAGGTAGACGTGGAGGTGGCGAGGCAAGGAGGGAGACAAGGAAGCGGAGAGGCAAGGAGGGAGACCAGGAAGCGGAGAGGCAAGGAGGGAGAGAAGGAAGCACAGAGGCAATGTGGGAGACAAGGAAGCACAGAGGCAGTGTGGTAGACGTGGAGGCGGCGAGGCAGGGAGGGAGACAAGCAAGCGAAGAGGCAAGGAGGTAGACGTGGAAGCGGCGAGGCAAGGAGGGAGACAAGGAAGGAGAGAGGCAAGAGGAGACAACGAAGCGGAGAGGCACGGAGGGAGAGAAGGAAGCACAGAGGCAATGAGGGAGAGGAGGCTCAGAGGCATGGAGGTAGACGTGGAAGCGGCGAGGCAAGGAGGGAGACAAGGAAGCGGAGAGGCAAGGAGGGAGAGCAGGAAGCGGAGAGGCAAGGAGGGAGAGAAGGAAGCACAGAGGCAATGTGGGAGACAAGGAAGCACAGAGGCAATGAGGGAGGCAAGGAGGCACAGTGGCAGGGAGGTAGACGTGAAGGCGGTGAGGCAAGGAGAGAGACTAGGAAGCAGAGAGGCAAGGAGGGAGACAAGGAAGCACAGAGGCAATGTGGGAGACAAGGAAGCACAGAGGCAATGAGGGAGACAAGGAGGCACAGAGGCAGGGAGGTAGACGTGGAGGCGGCGAGGCAAGGAGGGTGACAAGGAAGCGGAGAGGCAAGGAGGGAGACAAGGAAGCAGAGAGGCAAGGAGGGAGACAAGGAAGCACAGAGGCAATGAGGGAGACAAGGAGGCACAGAGGCAGGGAGGTAGACGTGGAGGCGGCGAGGCAGGGAGGGAGACAAGGAAGCGGAGAGGCAGGGAGGGAGACAACGAAGCGGAGAGGCACGGAGGGAGAGAAGGAAGCACAGAGGCAATGAGGGAGAGGAGGCACAGAGGCAGGGAGGTAGACGTGGAGGTGGCGAGGCAAGGAGGGAGACAAGGAAGCGGAGAGGCAAGGAGGGAGACCAGGAAGCGGAGAGGCAAGGAGGGAGAGAAGGAAGCACAGAGGCAATGTGGGAGACAAGGAAGCACAGAGGCAGTGTGGTAGACGTGGAGGCGGCGAGGTAGGGAGGGAGACAAGGAAGCGAAGAGGCAAGGAGGTAGACGTGGAAGCGGCGAGGCAAGGAGGGAGACAAGGAAGGAGAGAGGCAATGAGGGAGAAAAGGAAGCACCGAGGAAATGAGGGAGACAAGGAGGCTGAGAGGCAGGGAGGTAGACGTGGAGGCGGCGAGGCAGGGAGGGAGACAAGGAAGCAGAGAGGCAAGGAGGGAGACAACGAAGCTGAGAGGCAAGGAGGGAGACAAGGAAGCGGAGAGGCAAGGAGCGAGACAAGGAAGCACAGAAACAATGAGGGAGAGGAGGCACAGAGGCAGGAAGGTAGACGTGGAGGCGGCGAGGCAAGGAGGGAGACAAGGAAGCGGAGAGGCAAGGAGGGAGACAAGGAAGCGGAGAGGCAAGGAGGGAGAGAAGGAAGCACAGAGGCAATGTGGGAGACAAGGAAGCACAGAGGCAGGGTGGTAGACGTGGAGGCGGCGAGGCAGGGAGGGAGACAAGGAAGCGAAGAGGCAAGGAGAGAGACAAGGAAGCGGAGAGGCAAGGAGCGAGACAAGGAAGCACAGAGGCAATGAGGGAGAGGAGGCACAGAGGCAGGGAGGTAGACGTGGAGGCGGCGAGGCAAGGAGGTAAACGTGGAAGCGGCGAGGCAAGGAGGGAGACAAGGAAGGAGAGAGGCAATGAGGGAGACAAGGAAGCACCGAGGCAATGAGGGAGACAAGGAGGCAGAGAGGCAGGGAGGTAGACGTGGAGGCGGCGAGGCAAGGAGGGAGACAAGGAAGCGGAGAGGCAAGGAGGAAGACAAGGAAGCGGAGAGGCAAGGAAGCGGAGAGGCAAGGAGGTAGAGAAGGAAGAACAGAGGCAATGTGGGAGACAAGGAAACACAGAGGCAGGGTGGTAGACGTGGAGGCGGCGAGGCAGGGAGGGAGACAAGGAAGCGAAGAGGCAAGGAGGGAGACAAGGAAGCGGAGAGACAAGGAGCGAGACAAGGAAGCACAGAGACAATTAGGGAGACAAGAAGGCTCAGAGGCAGGGAGGTAGACGTGGAAGCGGCGAGGCAAGGAGGGAGACAAGGAAGCGGAGAGGCAAGGAGGGAGACAACGAAGCGGAGAGGCACTTAGGGAGACAAGGAAGCACAGAGGCAACGAGGGAGGCAAGGAGGCATAGAGGCAGGGAGGTAGACGTGGAAGCGGCGAGGCAAGGAGAGAGACTAGGAAGCAGAGAGGCAAGGAGGGAGACAAGGAAGCACAGAGGCAATGTGGGAGAGGAGGCACAGAGGCAGGGAGGTAGAGGTGGAAGCGGCGAGTCAAGGAGGTAGACGTGGAAGCGGCGAGGCAAGGAGGGAGACAAGGAAGCACCGAGGCAATGAGGGAGACAAGGTAGCACAGAGGCAACGAGGGAGGCAAGGAGGCATAGAGGCAGGGAGGTAGACGTGGAAGCGGCGAGGCAAGGAGAGAGACCAGGAAGCGGAGAGGCAAGGAGGGAGAGAAGGAAGCGGAGAGGCAAGGAGGGAGACAAGGAAGCGGAGAGGCAAGGAGGGAGACAAGGAAGCGGAGAGGCAAGGAGGTAGAGAAGGAAGCACAGAGGCAATGTGGGAGACAAGGAAGCACAGAGGCAGGGTGGTAGACGTGGAGGCGGCGAGGCAGGGAGGGAGACAAGGAAGCGAAGAGGCAAGGAGGGAGACAAGGAAGCGGAGAGGCAAGGAGCGAGACAAGGAAGCACAGAGGCAATGAGGGAGAGGAGGCACAGAGGCAGGGAGGTAGACGTGGAGGCGGCGAGGCAAGGAGGTAAACGTGGAAGCGGCGAGGCAAGGAGGGAGACAAGGAAGGAGAGAGGCAAGGAGACAAGGAAGCACCGAGGCAATGAGGGAGACAAGGAGGCAGAGAGGTAGACGTGGAGGTGGCGAGGCAAGGAGGGAGACAAGGAAGCGGAGAGGCAAGGAGGGAGACAAGGAAGCGGAGAGGCAAGGAGGTAGAGAAGGAAGCACAGAGGCAATGTGGGAGACAAGGAAGCACAGAGGCAGGGTGGTAGACGTGGAGGGGCGAGGCAGGGAGGGAGACAAGGAAGCGAAGAGGCAAGGAGGGAGACAAGGAAGCGGAGAGACAAGGAGCGAGACAAGGAAGCACAGAGTCAATGAGGGAGAGGAGGCACAGAGGCAGGGAGGTAGACGTGGAGGCGGGGAGGCAAGGAGGTAGACGTGGCAGCGGCGAGGCAAGGAGGAAGACAAGGAAGGAGAGAGGCAATGAGGGAGACAAGGAAGCACAGAGGCAATGAGGGAGACAAGGAGGCACAGAGGCAGGGAGGTAGACGTGGAGGCGGCGAGGCAGGGAGGGAGACAAGGAAGCGGAGAGGCAAGGAGGGAGACAACGAAGCTGAGAGGCAAGGAGGGAGACAAGGAAGCGGAGAGGCAAGGAGCGAGACAAGGAAGCACAGAGGCAATGAGGGAGACAAGGAGGCACAGAGGCAGGGAGGTAGACGTGGAGGCGGCGAGGCAAGGAGGTTGACAAGGAAGCGGAGAGGCAAGGAGGGAGACAAGGAAGCAGAGAGGCAAGGAGGGAGACAAGGAAGCACAGAGGCAATGAGGGAGACAAGGAGGCACAGAGCCAGGGAGGTAGACGTGGAGGCGGCGAGGCAGGGAGGGAGACAAGGAAGCGGAGAGGCAAGGAGGGAGACAACGAAGCGGAGAGGCACGGAGGCAGAGAAGGAAGCACAGAGGCAATGAGGGAGAGGAGGCACAGAGGCAGGGAGGTAGACGTGGAGGCGGCGAGGCAAGGAGGGAGACAAGGAAGCGGAGAGGCAAGGAGGGAGACCAGGAAGCGGAGAGGCAAGGAGGGAGCGAAGGAAGCACAGAGGCAATGTGGGAGACAAGGAAGCACAGAGGCAGTGTGGTAGACGTGGAGGCGGCGAGGCAGGGAGGGAGACAAGGAAGCGAAGAGGCAAGGAGGTAGACGTGGAAGCGGCGAGGCAAGGAGGGAGACAAGGAAGGAGAGAGGCAATGAGGGAGAAAAGGAAGCACCGAGGAAATGAGGGAGACAAGGAGGCAGAGAGGCAGGGAGGTAGATGTGGAGGCGGCGAGGCAAGGAGGTAGACGTGGAAGCGGCGAGGCAAGGAGGGAGACAAGGAAGGAGAGAGGCAATGAGGGAGACAAGGAAGCACAGAGGCAATGAGGGAGGCAAGGAGGCACAGAGGCAGGGAGGTAGACGTGGAAGCGGTGAGGCAAGGAGAGAGACAACGAAGCTGAGAGGCAAGGAGGGAGACAAGGAAGCGGAGAGGCAAGGAGGGAGACAAGGAAGCGGAGAGGCAAGGAGGTAGAGAAGGAAGCACAGAGGCAATGTGGGAGACAAGGAAGCACAGAGGCAGGGTGGTAGACGTGGAGGCGGCGAGGCAGGGAGGGAGACAAGGAAGCGAAGAGGCAAGGAGGGAGACAAGGAAGCGGAGAGGCAAGGAGCGAGACAAGGAAGCACAGAGGCAATGAGGGAGAGGAGGCACAGAGGCAGGGAGGTAGACGTGGAGGCGGCGAGGCAAGGAGGTAAACGTGGAAGCGGCGAGGCAAGGAGGGAGACAAGGAAGGAGAGAGGCAAGGAGACAAGGAAGCACCGAGGCAATGAGGGAGACAAGGAGGCAGAGAGGTAGACGTGGAGGCGGCGAGGCAAGGAGGGAGACAAGGAAGCGGAGAGGCAAGGAGGGAGACAACGAAGCTGAGAGGCAATGGAGGGAGACAAGGAAGCGGAGAGGCAAGGAGCGAGACAAGGAAGCACAGAAACAATGAGGGAGAGGAGGCACAGAGGCAGGGAGGTAGACGTGGAGGCGGCGAGGCAAGGAGGGAGACAAGGAAGCGGAGAGGCAAGGAGGGAGACAAGGAAGCGGAGAGGCAAGGAGGGAGAGAAGGAAGCACAGAGGCAATGTGGGAGACAAGGAAGCACAGAGGCAGGGTGGTAGACGTGGAGGCGGCGAGGCAGGGAGGGAGACAAGGAAGCGAAGAGGCAAGGAGAGAGACAAGGAAGCGGAGAGGCAAGGAGCGAGACAAGGAAGCACAGAGGCAATGAGGGAGAGGAGGCACAGAGGCAGGGAGGTAGACGTGGAGGCGGCGAGGCAAGGAGGTAAACGTGGAAGCGGCGAGGCAAGGAGGGAGACAAGGAAGGAGAGAGGCAATGAGGGAGACAAGGAAGCACCGAGGCAATGAGGGAGACAAGGAGGCAGAGAGGCAGGGAGGTAGACGTGGAGGCGGCGAGGCAAGGAGGGAGACAAGGAAGCGGAGAGGCAAGGAGGAAGACAAGGAAGCGGAGAGGCAAGGAAGCGGAGAGGCAAGGAGGTAGAGAAGGAAGAACAGAGGCAATGTGGGAGACAAGGAAACACAGAGGCAGGGTGGTAGACGTGGAGGCGGCGAGGCAGGGAGGGAGACAAGGAAGCGAAGAGGCAAGGAGGGAGACAAGGAAGCGGAGAGACAAGGAGCGAGACAAGGAAGCACAGAGACAATTAGGGAGACAAGAAGGCTCAGAGGCAGGGAGGTAGACGTGGAAGCGGCGAGGCAAGGAGGGAGACAAGGAAGCGGAGAGGCAAGGAGGGAGACAACGAAGCGGAGAGGCACTTAGGGAGACAAGGAAGCACAGAGGCAACGAGGGAGGCAAGGAGGCATAGAGGCAGGGAGGTAGACGTGGAAGCGGCGAGGCAAGGAGAGAGACTAGGAAGCAGAGAGGCAAGGAGGGAGACAAGGAAGCACAGAGGCAATGTGGGAGAGGAGGCACAGAGGCAGGGAGGTAGAGGTGGAAGCGGCGAGTCAAGGAGGTAGACGTGGAAGCGGCGAGGCAAGGAGGGAGACAAGGAAGCACCGAGGCAATGAGGGAGACAAGGTAGCACAGAGGCAACGAGGGAGGCAAGGAGGCATAGAGGCAGGGAGGTAGACGTGGAAGCGGCGAGGCAAGGAGAGAGACCAGGAAGCGGAGAGGCAAGGAGGGAGAGAAGGAAGCGGAGAGGCAAGGAGGGAGACAAGGAAGCGGAGAGGCAAGGAGGGAGACAAGGAAGCGGAGAGGCAAGGAGGTAGAGAAGGAAGCACAGAGGCAATGTGGGAGACAAGGAAGCACAGAGGCAGGGTGGTAGACGTGGAGGCGGCGAGGCAGGGAGGGAGACAAGGAAGCGAAGAGGCAAGGAGGGAGACAAGGAAGCGGAGAGGCAAGGAGCGAGACAAGGAAGCACAGAGGCAATGAGGGAGAGGAGGCACAGAGGCAGGGAGGTAGACGTGGAGGCGGCGAGGCAAGGAGGTAAACGTGGAAGCGGCGAGGCAAGGAGGGAGACAAGGAAGGAGAGAGGCAAGGAGACAAGGAAGCACCGAGGCAATGAGGGAGACAAGGAGGCAGAGAGGTAGACGTGGAGGCGGCGAGGCAAGGAGGGAGACAAGGAAGCGGAGAGGCAAGGAGGGAGACAAGGAAGCGGAGAGGCAAGGAGGTAGAGAAGGAAGCACAGAGGCAATGTGGGAGACAAGGAAGCACAGAGGCAGGGTGGTAGACGTGGAGGCGGCGAGGCAGGGAGGGAGACAAGGAAGCGAAGAGGCAAGGAGGGAGACAAGGAAGCGGAGAGACAAGGAGCGAGACAAGGAAGCACAGAGTCAATGAGGGAGAGGAGGCACAGAGGCAGGGAGGTAGACGTGGAGGCGGGGAGGCAAGGAGGTAGACGTGGCAGCGGCGAGGCAAGGAGGAAGACAAGGAAGGAGAGAGGCAATGAGGGAGACAAGGAAGCACAGAGGCAATGAGGGAGACAAGGAGGCACAGAGGCAGGGAGGTAGACGTGGAGGCGGCGAGGCAGGGAGGGAGACAAGGAAGCGGAGAGGCAAGGAGGGAGACAACGAAGCTGAGAGGCAAGGAGGGAGACAAGGAAGCGGAGAGGCAAGGAGCGAGACAAGGAAGCACAGAGGCAATGAGGGAGACAAGGAGGCACAGAGGCAGGGAGGTAGACGTGGAGGCGGCGAGGCAAGGAGGTTGACAAGGAAGCGGAGAGGCAAGGAGGGAGACAAGGAAGCAGAGAGGCAAGGAGGGAGACAAGGAAGCACAGAGGCAATGAGGGAGACAAGGAGGCACAGAGCCAGGGAGGTAGACGTGGAGGCGGCGAGGCAGGGAGGGAGACAAGGAAGCGGAGAGGCAAGGAGGGAGACAACGAAGCGGAGAGGCACGGAGGCAGAGAAGGAAGCACAGAGGCAATGAGGGAGAGGAGGCACAGAGGCAGGGAGGTAGACGTGGAGGCGGCGTGGCAAGGAGGGAGACAAGGAAGCGGAGAGGCAAGGAGGGAGACCAGGAAGCGGAGAGGCAAGGAGGGAGCGAAGGAAGCACAGAGGCAATGTGGGAGACAAGGAAGCACAGAGGCAGTGTGGTAGACGTGGAGGCGGCGAGGCAGGGAGGGAGACAAGGAAGCGAAGAGGCAAGGAGGTAGACGTGGAAGCGGCGAGGCAAGGAGGGAGACAAGGAAGGAGAGAGGCAATGAGGGAGAAAAGGAAGCACCGAGGAAATGAGGGAGACAAGGAGGCAGAGAGGCAGGGAGGTAGATGTGGAGGCGGCGAGGCAAGGAGGTAGACGTGGAAGCGGCGAGGCAAGGAGGGAGACAAGGAAGGAGAGAGGCAATGAGGGAGACAAGGAAGCACAGAGGCAATGAGGGAGGCAAGGAGGCACAGAGGCAGGGAGGTAGACGTGGAAGCGGTGAGGCAAGGAGAGAGACAACGAAGCTGAGAGGCAAGGAGGGAGACAAGGAAGCGGAGAGGCAAGGAGGGAGACAAGGAAGCGGAGAGGCAAGGAGGTAGAGAAGGAAGCACAGAGGCAATGTGGGAGACAAGGAAGCACAGAGGCAGGGTGGTAGACGTGGAGGCGGCGAGGCAGGGAGGGAGACAAGGAAGCGAAGAGGCAAGGAGGGAGACAAGGAAGCGGAGAGGCAAGGAGCGAGACAAGGAAGCACAGAGGCAATGAGGGAGAGGAGGCACAGAGGCAGGGAGGTAGACGTGGAGGCGGCGAGGCAAGGAGGTAAACGTGGAAGCGGCGAGGCAAGGAGGGAGACAAGGAGAGAGGCAAGGAGACAAGGAAGCACCGAGGCAATGAGGGAGACAAGGAGGCAGAGAGGTAGACGTGGAGGCGGCGAGGCAAGGAGGGAGACAAGGAAGCGGAGAGGCAAGGAGGGAGACAAGGAAGCGGAGAGGCAAGGAGGTAGAGAAGGAAGCACAGAGGCAATGTGGGAGACAAGGAAGCACAGAGGCAGGGTGGTAGACGTGGAGGCGGCGAGGCAGGGAGGGAGACAAGGAAGCGAAGAGGCAAGGAGGGAGACAAGGAAGCGGAGAGACAAGGAGCGAGACAAGGAGCGAGACAAGGAAGCACAGAGTCAATGAGGGAGAGGAGGCACAGAGGCAGGGGGGTAGACGTGGAGGCGGGGAGGCAAGAAGGTAGACGTGGCAGCGGCGAGGCAAGGAGGAAGATAAGGAAGGAGAGAGGCAATGAGGGAGACAAGGAAGCACCGAGGCAATGAGGGAGACAAGGAGGCACAGAGGCAGGGAGGTAGACGTGGAGGCGGCGAGGCAGGGAGGGAGACAACGAAGCGGAGAGGCAAGGAGGGAGACAACGAAGCTGAGAGGCAAGGAGGGAGACAAGGAAGCGGAGAGGCAAGGAGCGAGACAAGGAAGCACAGAGGCAATGAGGGAGACAAGGAGGCACAGAGGCAGGGAGGTAGACGTGGAGGCGGCGAGGCAAGGAGGTTGACAAGGAAGCGGAGAGGCAAGGAGGGAGACAAGGAAGCAGAGAGGCAAGGAGGGAGACAAGGAAGCACAGAGGCAATGAGGGAGACAAGGAGGCACAGAGCCAGGGAGGTAGACGTGGAGGCGGCGAGGCAGGGAGGGAGACAAGGAAGCGGAGAGGCAAGGAGGGAGACAACGAAGCGGAGAGGCACGGAGGGAGACAAGGAAGCACAGAGGCAATGAGGGAGAGGAGGCACAGAGGCAGGGAGGTAGACGTGGAGGCGGCGAGGCAAGGAGGGAGACAAGGAAGCGGAGAGGCAAGGAGGGAGACAACGAAGCTGAGAGGCAAGGAGGGAGACAAGGAAGCGGAGAGGCAAGGAGCGAGACAAGGAAACACCGAGGCAATGAGGGAGACAAGGAGGCACAGAGGCAGGGAGGTAGACGTGGAGGCGGTGAGGCAGGGAGGGAGACAAGGAAGCGGAGAGGCAAGGAGGGAGACAACGCGGCTGAGAGGCAAGGAGGGAGACAAGGAAGCGGAGAGGCAAGGAGCGAGACAAGGAAGCACAGAGGCAATGAGGGAGAGGAGGCACAGAGGCAGGGAGGTAGACGTGGAAGCGGTGAGGCAAGGAGAGAGACTAGGAAGCACAGAGGCAAGGAGGGAGACAAGGAAGCACAGAGGCAATGTGGGAGACAAGGAAGCACAGAGGCAATGAGGGAGGCAAGGGGGCAAAGAGGCAGGGAGGTAGACGTGGAGGCGGCGATGCAAGGAGGGAGACAAGGAAGCGGAGAGGCAAGGAGGGAGACAAGGAAGCACAGAGGCAAGGAGGGAGACAAGGAAGCACAGAGACAATGAGGGAGACAAGAAGGCTCAGAGGCAGGGAGGTAGACGTGGAAGCGGCGAGGCAAGGAGGGAGACCAGGAAGCGGAGAGGCAAGGAGGGAGACAACGAAGCGGAGAGGCACTTAGGGAGACAAGGAAGCACAGAGGCAACGAGGGAGGCAAGGAGGCATAGAGGCAGGGAGGTAGACGTGGAAGCGGCGAGGCAAGGAGAGAGACTAGGAAGCAGAGAGGCAAGGAGGGAGACAAGGAAGCACAGAGGCAATGTGGGAGAGGAGGCACAGAGGCAGGGAGGTAGAGGTGGAGGCGGCGAGTCAAGGAGGTAGACGTGGAAGCGGCGAGGCAGGGAGGGAGACAAGGAAGCGAAGAGGCAAGGAGGGAGACAAGGAAGCGGAGAGACAAGGAGCGAGACAAGGAAGCACCGAGGCAATGAGGGAGACAAAGAGGCACAGAGGCAGGGAGGTAGACGTGGAGGCGGGGAGGCAAGGAGGTAGACGTGGAAGCGGCGAGGCAAGGAGGGAGACAAGTAAGGAGAGAGGCAATGAGGGAGACAAGGAAGCACCGAGGCAATGAAAGAGCCAAGGAGGCACAGAGGAGGGAGGTAGACATGGAGGCGGCGAGGCAGGGAGGGAGACAAGGAAGCGGAGAGGCAAGGAGGGAGACAACGCGGCTTTGAGGCAAGGAGGGAGACAAGGAAGCGGAGAGGCAAGGAGGGAGACAAGGAAGCGGAGAGGCAAGGAGCGAGACAAGGAAGCACAGAGGCAATGAGGGAGAGGAGGCACAGAGGCAGGGAGGTAGACGTGGAAGCGGTGAGGCAAGGAGAGAGACTAGGAAGCACAGAGGCAAGGAGGGAGACAAGGAAGCACAGAGGCAATGTGGGAGACAAGGAAGCACAGAGGCAATGAGGGAGGCAAGGAGGCACAGAGGCAGGGAGGTAGACGTGGAGGCGGCGAGGCAGGGAGGGAGACAAGGAAGCGGAGAGGCAAGGAGCGAGACAAGGAAGCACAGAGGCAAGGAGGGAGACAAGGAAGCACAGAGGCATTGAGGGAGACAAGAAGGCTCAGAGGCACGGAGGTAGACGTGGAAGCGGCGAGGCAAGGAGGGAGACCAGGAAGCGGAGAGGCAAGGAGGGAGACAAGGTAGGAGAGAGGCAATGAGGGAGACAAGGAAACACCGAGGCAATGAGGGAGACAAGGAGGCACAGAGGCAGGGAGGTAGACGTGGAGGCGGTGAGGCAGGGAGGGAGACAAGGAAGCGGAGAGGCAAGGAGGGAGACAACGCGGCTGAGAGGCAAGGAGGGAGACAAGGAAGCGGAGAGGCAAGGAGCGAGACAAGGAAGCACAGAGGCAATGAGGGAGAGGAGGCACAGAGGCAGGGAGGTAGACGTGGAAGCGGTGAGGCATGGAGAGAGACTAGGAAGCACAGAGGCAAGGAGGGAGACAAGGAAGCACAGAGGCAATGTGGGAGACAAGGAAGCACAGAGGCAATGAGGGAGGCAAGGAGGCACAGAGGCAGGGAGGTAGACGTGGAGGCGGCGAGGCAAGGAGGGAGACAAGGAAGCGGAGAGGCAAGGAGCGAGACAAGGAAGCACAGAGGCAATGAGGGAGAGGAGGCACAGAGGCAGGGAGGTAGACGTGGAAGCGGTGAGGCATGGAGAGAGACTAGGAAGCACAGAGGCAAGGAGGGAGACAAGGAAGCACAGAGGCAATGTGGGAGACAAGGAAGCACAGAGGCAATGAGGGAGGCAAGGAGGCACAGAGGCAGGGAGGTAGACGTGGAGGCGGCGAGGCAAGGAGGGAGACAAGGAAGCGGAGAGGCAAGGAGCGAGACAAGGAAGCACAGAGGCAAGGAGGGAGACAAGGAAGCAGAGAGGCATTGAGGGAGACAAGAAGGCTCAGAGGCACGGAGGTAGACGTGGAAGCGGCGAGGCAAGGAGGGAGACCAGGAAGCGGAGAGGCAAGGAGGGAGACAACGAAGCGGAGAGGCACTTAGGGAGACAAGGAAGCACAGAGGCAACGAGGGAGGAAAGGAGGCATAGAGGCAGGGAGGTAGAGGTGGAGGCGGCGAGTCAAGGAGGTAGACGTGGAA
Source organism: Allolobophora icterica (assembly GCA_963556255.1). Classification (NCBI taxonomy): domain Eukaryota; kingdom Metazoa; phylum Annelida; class Clitellata; order Crassiclitellata; family Lumbricidae; genus Allolobophora; species Allolobophora icterica. The sequence continues at coordinate 16,325,057 of OY744614.1, read as the reverse complement.
GCGGCGAGGCAAGGAGGGAGACAAGGAAGCACCGAGGCAATGAGGGAGACAAGGAAGCACAGAGGCAATGAGGGAGGCAAGGAGGCACAGAGGCAGGGAGGTAGACATGGAAGCGGCGAGGCAAGGAGAGAGACTAGGAAGCAGAGAGGCAAGGAGGGAGACAAGGAAGCACCGAGGCAATGAAGGAGACAAGGAAGCACAGAGGCAATGAGGGAGGCAAGGAGGCATAGAGGCAGGGAGGTAGACGTGGAAGCGGCGAGGCAAGGAGAGAGAATAGGAAGCAGAGAGGCAAGGAGGGAGACAAGGAAGCACAGAGGCAATGTGGGAGAGGAGGCACAGAGGCAGGGAGGTAGAGGTGGAGGCGTTGAGTCAAGGAGGTAGACGTGGAAGCGGCGAGGCAAGGAGGGAGACAAGGAAGCACCGAGGCAATGAGGGAGACAAGGAAGCACAGAGACAATGAGGGACGCAAGGAGGCACAGAGGCAGGGAGGTAGACGTGGAGGCGGCGAGGCAAGGAGGGTGACAAGGAAGCGGAGAGGCAAGGAGGGAGACAAGGAAGCAGAGAGGCAAGGAGGGAGACAAGGAAGCACAGAGGCAATGAGGGAGAGGAGGCACAGAGGCAGGGAGGTAGACGTGGAGGCGGCGAGGCAAGGAGGGAGACAAGGAAGCGGAGAGGCAAGGAGGGAGACCAGGAAGCGGAGAGGCAAGGAGGGAGAGAAGGAAGCACAGAGGCAATGTGGGAGACAAGGAAGCACAGAGGCAGTGTGGTAGACGTGGAGGCGGCGGGGCAGGGAGGGAGACGTGGAGGCGGTGAGGCAAGGAGAGAGAATAGGAAGAACAGAGGCAAGGAAAGAGACAAGGAAGCACAGAGGCAATGTGGGAGACAAGGAAGCACAGAGGCAATAAGGGAGACAAGGAGGCACAGAGGCAGGGAGGTAGACGTGGAGGCGGCGAGGCAAGGAGGGTGACAAGGAAGCGGAGAGGCAAGGAGGGAGACAAGGAAGCAGAGAGGCAAGGAGGGAGACAAGGAAGCACAGAGGCAATGAGGGAGACAAGGAGACACAGAGGCAGGGAGGGAGACAAGGAAGCGGAGAGGCAAGGAGGGAGACAACGAAGCGGAGAGGCATGGAGGGAGAGAAGGAAGCACAGAGGCAATGAGGGAGAGGAGGCACAGAGGCAGGGAGGTAGACGTGGAGGCGGCGAGGCAAGGAGGGAGACAAGGAAGCGGAGAGGCAAGGAGGGAGACCAGGAAGCGGAGAGGCAAGGAGGGAGAGAAGGAAGCACCGAGGCAATGTGGGAGACAAGGAAGCACAGAGGCAGTGTGGTAGACGTGGAGGCGGCGAGGCAGGGAGGGAGACAAGGAAGCGAAGAGGCAAGGAGGTAGACGTGGAAGCGGCGAGGCAAGGAGGGAGACAAGGAAAGAGAGAGGCAATGAGGGAGACAAGGAAGCACCGAGGAAATGAGGGAGACAAGGAGGCAGAGAGGCAGGGAGGTAGACGTGGAGGCGGCGAGGCAGGGAGGGAGACAAGGAAGCGGAGAGGCAAGGAGGGAGACAACGAAGCTGAGGGGCAAGGAGGGAGACAAGGAAGCGGAGAGGCAAGGAGCGAGACAAGGAAGCACAGAGACAATGAGGGAGAGGAGGCACAGAGGTAGGGAGGTAGACGTGGAGGCGGCGAGGCAAGGAGGGAGACAAGGAAGCGGAGAGGCAAGGAGGGAGACAAGGAAGCGGAGAGGCAAGGAGGGAGAGAAGGAAGCACAGAGGCAATGTGGGAGACAAGGAAGCACAGAGGCAGGGTGGTAGACGTGGAGGCGGCGAGGCAGGGAGGGAGACAAGGAAGCGAAGAGGCAAGGAGGGAGACAAGGAAGCGGAGAGGCAAGGAGCGAGACAAGGAAGCACAGAGGCAATGAGGGAGAGGAGGCACAGAGGCAGGGAGGTAGACGTGGAGGCGGTGAGGAAAGGAGAGAGACTAGGAAGCAGAGAGGCAAGGAGGGAGACAAGGAAGCACAGAGGCAATGTGGGAGACAAGGAAGCACAGAGGCAATAAGGGAGACAAGGAGGCACAGAGGCAGGGAGGTGGACGTGGAGGCGGCGAGGCAAGGAGGGTGACAAGGAAGCGGAGAGGCAAGGAGGGAGACAAGGAAGCAGAGAGGCAAGGAGGGAGACAAGGAAGCACAGAGGCAATGAGGGAGACAAGGAGGCACAGAGGCAGGGAGGTAGACGTGGAGGCGGCGAGGCAGGGAGGGAGACAAGGAAGCGGAGAGGTAAGGAGGGAGACAACGAAGCGGAGAGGCACGGAGGGAGAGAAGTAAGCACAGAGGCAATGAGGGAGAGGAGGCACAGAGGCAGGGAGGTAGACGTGGAGGCGGCGAGGCAAGGAGGGAGACAAGGAAGCGGAGAGGCAAGGAGGGAGACAAGGAAGCACAGAGGCAAGGAGGGAGACAAGGAAGCACAGAGGCAATGTGGGAGACAAGGAAGCACAGAGGCAATGAGGGACGCAAGGGGGCACAGAGGCAGGGAGGTAGACGTGGAGGCGGCGATGCAAGGAGGGAGAGAAGGAAGCGGAGAGGCAAGGAGGGAGACAAGGAAGCACAGAGGCAAGGAGGGAGACAAGGAAGCACAGAGACAATGAGGGAGACAAGAAGGCTCAGAGGCAGGGAGGTAGACGTGGAAGCGGCGAGGCAAGGAGGGAGACCAGGAAGCGGAGAGGCAAGGAGGGAGACAACGAAGCGGAGAGGCACTTAGGGAGACAAGGAAGCACAGAGGCAACGAGGGAGGCAAGGAGGCATAGAGGCAGGGAGGTAGACGTGGAAGCGGCGAGGCAAGGAGAGAGACTAGGAAGCAGAGAGGCAAGGAGGGAGACAAGGAAGCACAGAGGCAATGTGGGAGAGGAGGCACAGAGGCAGGGAGGTAAAGGTGGAGGCGGCGAGTCAAGGAGGTAGACGTGGAAGCGGCGAGGCAAGGAGGGAGACAAGGAAGCACCGAGGCAATGAGGGAGACAAGGAAGCACAGAGGCAATGAGGGAGGCAAGGAGGCACAGAGGCAGGGAGGTAGACGTGGAGGCGGTGAGGAAAGGAGAGAGACTAGGAAGCAGAGAGGCAAGGAGGGAGACAAGGAAGCACAGAGGCAATGTGGGAGACAAGGAAGCACAGAGGCAATAAGGGAGACAAGGAGGCACAGAGGCAGGGAGGTGGACGTGGAGGCGGCGAGGCAAGGAGGGTGACAAGGAAGCGGAGAGGCAAGGAGGGAGACAAGGAAGCAGAGAGGCAAGGAGGGAGACAAGGAAGCACAGAGGCAATGAGGGAGACAAGGAGGCACAGAGGCAGGGAGGTAGACGTGGAGGCGGCGAGGCAGGGAGGGAGACAAGGAAGCGGAGAGGTAAGGAGGGAGACAACGAAGCGGAGAGGCACGGAGGGAGAGAAGTAAGCACAGAGGCAATGAGGGAGAGGAGGCACAGAGGCAGGGAGGTAGACGTGGAGGCGGCGAGGCAAGGAGGGAGACAAGGAAGCGGAGAGGCAAGGAGGGAGACCAGGAAGCGGAGAGGCAAGGAGGGAGAGAAGGAAGCACAGAGGCAATGTGGGAGACAAGGAAGCACAGAGGCAGTGCGGTAGACGTGGTGGCGGCGAGGCAGGGAGGGAGACAAGGAAGCGAAGAGGCAAGGAGGTAGACGTGGAAGCGGCGAGGCAAGGAGGGAGACAAGGAAGGAGAGAGGCAATGAGGGAGACAAGGAAGCACCGAGGAAATGAGGGAGACAAGGAGGCAGAGAGGCAGGGAGGTAGACGTGGAGGCGGCGAGGCAGGGAGGGAGACAAGGAAGCGGAGAGGCAAGGAGGGAGACAACGAAGCTGAGAGGCAATAAGGGAGACAAGGAAGCGGAGAGGCAAGGAGCGAGACAAGGAAGCACAGAGGCAATGAGGGAGAGGAGGCACAGAGGCAGGGAGGTAGACGTGGAGGCGGCGAGGCAAGGAGGGAGACAAGGAAGCGGAGAGGCAAGGAGGGAGACAAGGAAGCGGAGAGGCAAGGAGGGAGAGAAGGAACCACAGAGGCAATGTGGGAGACAAGAAAGCACAGAGGCAGGGTGGTAGACGTGGAGGCGGCGAGGCAGGGAGGGAGACAAGGAAGCGAAGAGGCAAGGAGGGAGACAAGGAAGCGGAGAGGCAAGGAGCGAGACAAGGAAGCACAGAGGCAATGAGGGAGAGGAGGCACAGAGGCAGGGAGGTAGACGTGGAGGCGGCGAGGCAAGGAGGTAAACGTGGAAGCGGCGAGGCAAGGAGGGAGACAAGGAAGGAGAGAGGCAATGAGGGAGACAAGGAAGCACCGAGGCAATGAGGGAGACAAGGAGGCAGAGAGGCAGGGAGGTAGACGTGGAGGCGACGAGGCAAGGAGGGAGACAAGGAAGCGGAGAGGCAAGGAGGGAGACAAGGAAGCGGAGAGGCAAGGAGGTAGAGAAGGAAGCACAGAGGCAATGTGGGAGACAAGGAAGCACAGAGGCAGGGTGGTAGACGTGGAGGCGGCGAGGCAGGGAGGGAGACAAGGAAGCGAAGAGGCAAGGAGGGAGACAAGGAAGTGGAGAGACAAGGAGCGAGACAAGGAAGCACAGAGTCAATGAGGGAGAGGAGGCACAGAGGCAGGGAGGTAGACGTGGAGGCGGGGAGGCAAGGAGGTAGACGTGGAAGCGGCGAGGCAAGGAGGGAGACAAGGAAGGAGAGAGGCAATGAGGGAGACAAGGAAACACCGAGGCAATGAGGGAGACAAGGAGGCACAGAGGCAGGGAGGTAGACGTGGAGGCGGCGAGGCAGGGAGGGAGACAAGGAAGCGGAGAGGCAAGGAGGGAGACAACGAAGCTGAGAGGCAAGGAGGGAGACAAGGAAGCGGAGAGGCAAGGAGCGAGACAAGGAAGCACAGAGGCAATGAGGGAGAGGAGGCACAGAGGCAGGGAGGTAGACGTGGAGGCGGCGAGGCAAGGAGGGAGACAAGGAAGCGGAGAGGCAAGGAGGGAGACAAAATCAAGCGGAGAGGCAAGGAGGGAGAGAAGGAAGCACAGAGGCAATGTGGGAGACAAGGAAGCACAGAGGCAGGGTGGTAGACGTGGAGGCGGCGAGGCAGGGAGGGAGACAAGGAAGCGAAGAGGCAAGGAGGGAGACAAGGAAGCGGAGAGGCAAGGAGCGAGACAAGGAAGCACAGAGGCAATGACGGAGAGGAGGCACAGAGGCAGGGAGGTAGACGTGGAGGCGGCGAGGCAAGGAGGTAAACGTGGAAGCGGCGAGGCAAGGAGGGAGACAAGGAAAAAGAGGCAATGAGAAAGACAAGGAAGCACCGAGGCAATGAGGGAGACAAGGAGGCAGAGAGGCAGGGAGGTAGACGTGGAGGCGACGAGGCAAGGAGGGAGACAAGGAAGCGGACAGGCAAGAGGGAGACAAGGAAGCGGAGAGGCAAGGAGGTAGAGAAGGAAGCACAGAGGCAATGTGGGAGACAAGGAAGCACAGAGGCAGGGTGGTAGACGTGGAGGCGGCGAGGCAGGGAGGGAGACAAGGAAGCGAAGAGGCAAGGAGGGAGACAAGGAAGCGGAGAGACAAGGAGCGAGAGAAGGAAGCACAGAGTCAATGAGGGAGAGGAGGCACAGAGGCAGGGAGGTAGACGTGGAGGCGGGGAGGCAAGGAGGTAGACGTGGAAGCGGCGAGGCAAGGAGGGAGACAAGGTAGGAGAGAGGCAATGAGGGAGACAAGGAAACACCGAGGCAATGAGGGAGACAAGGAGGCACAGAGGCAGGGAGGTAGACGTGGAGGCGATGAGGCAGGGAGGGAGACAAGGAAGCGGAGAGGCAAGGAGGGAGACAACGCGGCTGAGAGGCAAGGAGGGAGACAAGGAAGCGGAGAGGCAAGGAGCGAGACAAGGAAGCACAGAGGCAATGAGGGAGAGGAGGCACAGAGGCAGGGAGGTAGACGTGGAAGCGGTGAGGCAAGGAGAGAGACTAGGAAGCACAGAGGCAAGGAGGGAGACAAGGAAGCACAGAGGCAATGTGGGAGACAAGGAAGCACAGAGGCAATGAGGGAGGCAAGGGGGCACAGAGGCAGGGAGGTAGACGTGGAGGCGGCGATGCAAGGAGGGAGACAAGGAAGCGGAGAGGCAAGGAGGGAGACAAGGAAGCACAGAGGCAAGGAGGGAGACAAGGAAGCACAGAGACAATGAGGGAGACAAGAAGGCTCAGAGGCAGGGAGGTAGACGTGGAAGCGGCGAGGCAAGGAGGGAGACCAGGAAGCGGAGAGGCAAGGAGGGAGACAACGAAGCGGAGAGGCAATGTTGGAGAGGAGGCACAGAGGCAGGGAGGTAGACGTGGAGGCGGCGATGCAAGGAGGGAGACAAGGAAGCGGAGAGGCAAGGAGGGAGACAAGGAAGCACAGAGGCAAGGAGGGAGACAAGGAAGCACAGAGGCAACGAGGGAGGCAAGGAGGCATAGAGGCAGGGAGGTAGACGTGGAAGCGGCGAGGCAAGGAGAGAGACTAGGAAGCAGAGAGGCAAGGAGGGAGACAAGGAAGCACAGAGGCAATGTGGGAGAGGAGGCACAGAGGCAGGGAGGTAGAGGTGGAGGCGGCGAGTCAAGGAGGTAGACGTGGAAGCGGCGAGGCAGGGAGGGAGACAAGGAAGCGAAGAGGCAAGGAGGGAGACAAGGAAGCGGAGAGACAAGGAGCGAGACAAGGAAGCACCGAGGCAATGAGGGAGACAAGGAGGCACAGAGGCAGGGAGGTAGACGTGGAGGCGGGGAGGCAAGGAGGGAGACAAGGAAGGAGAGAGGCAATGAGGGAGACAAGGAAGCACCGAGGCAATGAAAGAGCCAAGGAGGCACAGAGGAGGGAGGTAGACATGGAGGCGGCGAGGCAGGGAGGGAGACAAGGAAGCGGAGAGGCAAGGAGGGAGACAACGCGGCTTTGAGGCAAGGAGGGAGACAAGGAAGCGGAGAGGCAAGGAGGGAGACAAGGAAGCGGAGAGGCAAGGAGCGAGACAAGGAAGCACAGAGGCAATGAGGGAGAGGAGGCACAGAGGCAGGGAGGTAGACGTGGAAGCGGTGAGGCAAGGAGAGAGACTAGGAAGCACAGAGGCAAGGAGGGAGACAAGGAAGCACAGAGGCAATGTGGGAGACAAGGAAGCACAGAGGCAATGAGGGAGGCAAGGAGGCACAGAGGCAGGGAGGTAGACGTGGAGGCGGCGAGGCAGGGAGGGAGACAAGGAAGCGGAGAGGCAAGGAGCGAGACAAGGAAGCACAGAGGCAAGGAGGGAGACAAGGAAGCACAGAGGCATTGAGGGAGACAAGAAGGCTCAGAGGCACGGAGGTAGACGTGGAAGCGGCGAGGCAAGGAGGGAGACCAGGAAGCGGAGAGGCAAGGAGGGAGACAAGGTAGGAGAGAGGCAATGAGGGAGACAAGGAAACACCGAGGCAATGAGGGAGACAAGGAGGCACAGAGGCAGGGAGGTAGACGTGGAGGCGGTGAGGCAGGGAGGGAGACAAGGAAGCGGAGAGGCAAGGAGGGAGACAACGCGGCTGAGAGGCAAGGAGGGAGACAAGGAAGCGGAGAGGCAAGGAGCGAGACAAGGAAGCACAGAGGCAATGAGGGAGAGGAGGCACAGAGGCAGGGAGGTAGACGTGGAAGCGGTGAGGCAAGGAGAGAGACTAGGAAGCACAGAGGCAAGGAGGGAGACAAGGAAGCACAGAGGCAATGTGGGAGACAAGGAAGCACAGAGGCAATGAGGGAGGCAAGGGGGCACAGAGGCAGGGAGGTAGACGTGGAGGCGGCGATGCAAGGAGGGAGAGAAGGAAGCGGAGAGGCAAGGAGGGAGACAAGGAAGCACAGAGGCAAGGAGGGAGACAAGGAAGCACAGAGACAGTGAGGGAGACAAGAAGGCTCAGAGGCAGGGAGGTAGACGTGGAAGCGGCGAGGCAAGGAGGGAGACCAGGAAGCGGAGAGGCAAGGAGGGAGACAACGAAGCGGAGAGGCACTTAGGGAGACAAGGAAGCACAGAGGTAACGAGGGAGGCAAGGAGGCATAGAGGCAGGGAGGTAGACGTGGAAGCGGCGAGGCAAGGAGAGAGACTAGGAAGCAGAGAGGCAAGGAGGGAGACAAGGAAGCACAGAGGCAATGTGGGAGAGGAGGCACAGAGGCAGGGAGGTAGAGGTGGAGGCGGCGAGTCAAGGAGGTAGACGTGGAAGCGGCGAGGCAGGGAGGGAGACAAGGAAGCGAAGAGGCAAGGAGGGAGACAAGGAAGCGGAGAGACAAGGAGCGAGACAAGGAAGCACCGAGGCAATGAGGGAGACAAGGAGGCACAGAGGCAGGGAGGTAGACGTGGAGGCGGCGAGGCAGGGAGGGAGACAACGAAGCGGAGAGGCAAGGAGGGAGACAACGAAGCTGAGAGGCAAGGAGGGAGACAAGGAAGCGGAGAGGCAAGGAGCGAGACAAGGAAGCACAGAGGCAATGAGGGAGACAAGGAGGCACAGAGGCAGGGAGGTAGACGTGGAGGCGGCGAGGCAAGGAGGTTGACAAGGAAGCGGAGAGGCAAGGAGGGAGACAAGGAAGCAGAGAGGCAAGGAGGGAGACAAGGAAGCACAGAGGCAATGAGGGAGACAAGGAGGCACAGAGCCAGGGAGGTAGACGTGGAGGCGGCGAGGCAGGGAGGGAGACAAGGAAGCGGAGAGGCAAGGAGGGAGACAACGAAGCGGAGAGGCACGGAGGGAGACAAGGAAGCACAGAGGCAATGAGGGAGAGGAGGCACAGAGGCAGGGAGGTAGACGTGGAGGCGGCGAGGCAAGGAGGGAGACAAGGAAGCGGAGAGGCAAGGAGGGAGACAACGAAGCTGAGAGGCAAGGAGGGAGACAAGGAAGCGGAGAGGCAAGGAGCGAGACAAGGAAACACCGAGGCAATGAGGGAGACAAGGAGGCACAGAGGCAGGGAGGTAGACGTGGAGGCGGTGAGGCAGGGAGGGAGACAAGGAAGCGGAGAGGCAAGGAGGGAGACAACGCGGCTGAGAGGCAAGGAGGGAGACAAGGAAGCGGAGAGGCAAGGAGCGAGACAAGGAAGCACAGAGGCAATGAGGGAGAGGAGGCACAGAGGCAGGGAGGTAGACGTGGAAGCGGTGAGGCAAGGAGAGAGACTAGGAAGCACAGAGGCAAGGAGGGAGACAAGGAAGCACAGAGGCAATGTGGGAGACAAGGAAGCACAGAGGCAATGAGGGAGGCAAGGGGGCAAAGAGGCAGGGAGGTAGACGTGGAGGCGGCGAGGCAGGGAGGGAGACAAGGAAGCGGAGAGGCAAGGAGGGAGACAACGAAGCTGAGGGGCAAGGAGGGAGACAAGGAAGCGGAGAGGCAAGGAGCGAGACAAGGAAGCACAGAGACAATGAGGGAGAGGAGGCACAGAGGTAGGGAGGTAGACGTGGAGGCGGCGAGGCAAGGAGGGAGACAAGGAAGCGGAGAGGCAAGGAGGGAGACAAGGAAGCGGAGAGGCAAGGAGGGAGAGAAGGAAGCACAGAGGCAATGTGGGAGACAAGGAAGCACAGAGGCAGGGTGGTAGACGTGGAGGCGGCGAGGCAGGGAGGGAGACAAGGAAGCGAAGAGGCAAGGAGGGAGACAAGGAAGCGGAGAGGCAAGGAGCGAGACAAGGAAGCACAGAGGCAATGAGGGAGAGGAGGCACAGAGGCAGGGAGGTAGACGTGGAGGCGGTGAGGAAAGGAGAGAGACTAGGAAGCAGAGAGGCAAGGAGGGAGACAAGGAAGCACAGAGGCAATGTGGGAGACAAGGAAGCACAGAGGCAATAAGGGAGACAAGGAGGCACAGAGGCAGGGAGGTGGACGTGGAGGCGGCGAGGCAAGGAGGGTGACAAGGAAGCGGAGAGGCAAGGAGGGAGACAAGGAAGCAGAGAGGCAAGGAGGGAGACAAGGAAGCACAGAGGCAATGAGGGAGACAAGGAGGCACAGAGGCAGGGAGGTAGACGTGGAGGCGGCGAGGCAGGGAGGGAGACAAGGAAGCGGAGAGGTAAGGAGGGAGACAACGAAGCGGAGAGGCACGGAGGGAGAGAAGTAAGCACAGAGGCAATGAGGGAGAGGAGGCACAGAGGCAGGGAGGTAGACGTGGAGGCGGCGAGGCAAGGAGGGAGACAAGGAAGCGGAGAGGCAAGGAGGGAGACAAGGAAGCACAGAGGCAAGGAGGGAGACAAGGAAGCACAGAGGCAATGTGGGAGACAAGGAAGCACAGAGGCAATGAGGGACGCAAGGGGGCACAGAGGCAGGGAGGTAGACGTGGAGGCGGCGATGCAAGGAGGGAGAGAAGGAAGCGGAGAGGCAAGGAGGGAGACAAGGAAGCACAGAGGCAAGGAGGGAGACAAGGAAGCACAGAGACAATGAGGGAGACAAGAAGGCTCAGAGGCAGGGAGGTAGACGTGGAAGCGGCGAGGCAAGGAGGGAGACCAGGAAGCGGAGAGGCAAGGAGGGAGACAACGAAGCGGAGAGGCACTTAGGGAGACAAGGAAGCACAGAGGCAACGAGGGAGGCAAGGAGGCATAGAGGCAGGGAGGTAGACGTGGAAGCGGCGAGGCAAGGAGAGAGACTAGGAAGCAGAGAGGCAAGGAGGGAGACAAGGAAGCACAGAGGCAATGTGGGAGAGGAGGCACAGAGGCAGGGAGGTAAAGGTGGAGGCGGCGAGTCAAGGAGGTAGACGTGGAAGCGGCGAGGCAAGGAGGGAGACAAGGAAGCACCGAGGCAATGAGGGAGACAAGGAAGCACAGAGGCAATGAGGGAGGCAAGGAGGCACAGAGGCAGGGAGGTAGACGTGGAGGCGGTGAGGAAAGGAGAGAGACTAGGAAGCAGAGAGGCAAGGAGGGAGACAAGGAAGCACAGAGGCAATGTGGGAGACAAGGAAGCACAGAGGCAATAAGGGAGACAAGGAGGCACAGAGGCAGGGAGGTGGACGTGGAGGCGGCGAGGCAAGGAGGGTGACAAGGAAGCGGAGAGGCAAGGAGGGAGACAAGGAAGCAGAGAGGCAAGGAGGGAGACAAGGAAGCACAGAGGCAATGAGGGAGACAAGGAGGCACAGAGGCAGGGAGGTAGACGTGGAGGCGGCGAGGCAGGGAGGGAGACAAGGAAGCGGAGAGGTAAGGAGGGAGACAACGAAGCGGAGAGGCACGGAGGGAGAGAAGTAAGCACAGAGGCAATGAGGGAGAGGAGGCACAGAGGCAGGGAGGTAGACGTGGAGGCGGCGAGGCAAGGAGGGAGACAAGGAAGCGGAGAGGCAAGGAGGGAGACCAGGAAGCGGAGAGGCAAGGAGGGAGAGAAGGAAGCACAGAGGCAATGTGGGAGACAAGGAAGCACAGAGGCAGTGCGGTAGACGTGGTGGCGGCGAGGCAGGGAGGGAGACAAGGAAGCGAAGAGGCAAGGAGGTAGACGTGGAAGCGGCGAGGCAAGGAGGGAGACAAGGAAGGAGAGAGGCAATGAGGGAGACAAGGAAGCACCGAGGAAATGAGGGAGACAAGGAGGCAGAGAGGCAGGGAGGTAGACGTGGAGGCGGCGAGGCAGGGAGGGAGACAAGGAAGCGGAGAGGCAAGGAGGGAGACAACGAAGCTGAGAGGCAATAAGGGAGACAAGGAAGCGGAGAGGCAAGGAGCGAGACAAGGAAGCACAGAGGCAATGAGGGAGAGGAGGCACAGAGGCAGGGAGGTAGACGTGGAGGCGGCGAGGCAAGGAGGGAGACAAGGAAGCGGAGAGGCAAGGAGGGAGACAAGGAAGCGGAGAGGCAAGGAGGGAGAGAAGGAACCACAGAGGCAATGTGGGAGACAAGAAAGCACAGAGGCAGGGTGGTAGACGTGGAGGCGGCGAGGCAGGGAGGGAGACAAGGAAGCGAAGAGGCAAGGAGGGAGACAAGGAAGCGGAGAGGCAAGGAGCGAGACAAGGAAGCACAGAGGCAATGAGGGAGAGGAGGCACAGAGGCAGGGAGGTAGACGTGGAGGCGGCGAGGCAAGGAGGTAAACGTGGAAGCGGCGAGGCAAGGAGGGAGACAAGGAAGGAGAGAGGCAATGAGGGAGACAAGGAAGCACCGAGGCAATGAGGGAGACAAGGAGGCAGAGAGGCAGGGAGGTAGACGTGGAGGCGACGAGGCAAGGAGGGAGACAAGGAAGCGGAGAGGCAAGGAGGGAGACAAGGAAGCGGAGAGGCAAGGAGGTAGAGAAGGAAGCACAGAGGCAATGTGGGAGACAAGGAAGCACAGAGGCAGGGTGGTAGACGTGGAGGCGGCGAGGCAGGGAGGGAGACAAGGAAGCGAAGAGGCAAGGAGGGAGACAAGGAAGTGGAGAGACAAGGAGCGAGACAAGGAAGCACAGAGTCAATGAGGGAGAGGAGGCACAGAGGCAGGGAGGTAGACGTGGAGGCGGGGAGGCAAGGAGGTAGACGTGGAAGCGGCGAGGCAAGGAGGGAGACAAGGAAGGAGAGAGGCAATGAGGGAGACAAGGAAACACCGAGGCAATGAGGGAGACAAGGAGGCACAGAGGCAGGGAGGTAGACGTGGAGGCGGCGAGGCAGGGAGGGAGACAAGGAAGCGGAGAGGCAAGGAGGGAGACAACGAAGCTGAGAGGCAAGGAGGGAGACAAGGAAGCGGAGAGGCAAGGAGCGAGACAAGGAAGCACAGAGGCAATGAGGGAGAGGAGGCACAGAGGCAGGGAGGTAGACGTGGAGGCGGCGAGGCAAGGAGGGAGACAAGGAAGCGGAGAGGCAAGGAGGGAGACAAAATCAAGCGGAGAGGCAAGGAGGGAGAGAAGGAAGCACAGAGGCAATGTGGGAGACAAGGAAGCACAGAGGCAGGGTGGTAGACGTGGAGGCGGCGAGGCAGGGAGGGAGACAAGGAAGCGAAGAGGCAAGGAGGGAGACAAGGAAGCGGAGAGGCAAGGAGCGAGACAAGGAAGCACAGAGGCAATGACGGAGAGGAGGCACAGAGGCAGGGAGGTAGACGTGGAGGCGGCGAGGCAAGGAGGTAAACGTGGAAGCGGCGAGGCAAGGAGGGAGACAAGGAAAAAGAGGCAATGAGAAAGACAAGGAAGCACCGAGGCAATGAGGGAGACAAGGAGGCAGAGAGGCAGGGAGGTAGACGTGGAGGCGACGAGGCAAGGAGGGAGACAAGGAAGCGGACAGGCAAGAGGGAGACAAGGAAGCGGAGAGGCAAGGAGGTAGAGAAGGAAGCACAGAGGCAATGTGGGAGACAAGGAAGCACAGAGGCAGGGTGGTAGACGTGGAGGCGGCGAGGCAGGGAGGGAGACAAGGAAGCGAAGAGGCAAGGAGGGAGACAAGGAAGCGGAGAGACAAGGAGCGAGAGAAGGAAGCACAGAGTCAATGAGGGAGAGGAGGCACAGAGGCAGGGAGGTAGACGTGGAGGCGGGGAGGCAAGGAGGTAGACGTGGAAGCGGCGAGGCAAGGAGGGAGACAAGGTAGGAGAGAGGCAATGAGGGAGACAAGGAAACACCGAGGCAATGAGGGAGACAAGGAGGCACAGAGGCAGGGAGGTAGACGTGGAGGCGATGAGGCAGGGAGGGAGACAAGGAAGCGGAGAGGCAAGGAGGGAGACAACGCGGCTGAGAGGCAAGGAGGGAGACAAGGAAGCGGAGAGGCAAGGAGCGAGACAAGGAAGCACAGAGGCAATGAGGGAGAGGAGGCACAGAGGCAGGGAGGTAGACGTGGAAGCGGTGAGGCAAGGAGAGAGACTAGGAAGCACAGAGGCAAGGAGGGAGACAAGGAAGCACAGAGGCAATGTGGGAGACAAGGAAGCACAGAGGCAATGAGGGAGGCAAGGGGGCACAGAGGCAGGGAGGTAGACGTGGAGGCGGCGATGCAAGGAGGGAGACAAGGAAGCGGAGAGGCAAGGAGGGAGACAAGGAAGCACAGAGGCAAGGAGGGAGACAAGGAAGCACAGAGACAATGAGGGAGACAAGAAGGCTCAGAGGCAGGGAGGTAGACGTGGAAGCGGCGAGGCAAGGAGGGAGACCAGGAAGCGGAGAGGCAAGGAGGGAGACAACGAAGCGGAGAGGCAATGTTGGAGAGGAGGCACAGAGGCAGGGAGGTAGACGTGGAGGCGGCGATGCAAGGAGGGAGACAAGGAAGCGGAGAGGCAAGGAGGGAGACAAGGAAGCACAGAGGCAAGGAGGGAGACAAGGAAGCACAGAGGCAACGAGGGAGGCAAGGAGGCATAGAGGCAGGGAGGTAGACGTGGAAGCGGCGAGGCAAGGAGAGAGACTAGGAAGCAGAGAGGCAAGGAGGGAGACAAGGAAGCACAGAGGCAATGTGGGAGAGGAGGCACAGAGGCAGGGAGGTAGAGGTGGAGGCGGCGAGTCAAGGAGGTAGACGTGGAAGCGGCGAGGCAGGGAGGGAGACAAGGAAGCGAAGAGGCAAGGAGGGAGACAAGGAAGCGGAGAGACAAGGAGCGAGACAAGGAAGCACCGAGGCAATGAGGGAGACAAGGAGGCACAGAGGCAGGGAGGTAGACGTGGAGGCGGGGAGGCAAGGAGGGAGACAAGGAAGGAGAGAGGCAATGAGGGAGACAAGGAAGCACCGAGGCAATGAAAGAGCCAAGGAGGCACAGAGGAGGGAGGTAGACATGGAGGCGGCGAGGCAGGGAGGGAGACAAGGAAGCGGAGAGGCAAGGAGGGAGACAACGCGGCTTTGAGGCAAGGAGGGAGACAAGGAAGCGGAGAGGCAAGGAGGGAGACAAGGAAGCGGAGAGGCAAGGAGCGAGACAAGGAAGCACAGAGGCAATGAGGGAGAGGAGGCACAGAGGCAGGGAGGTAGACGTGGAAGCGGTGAGGCAAGGAGAGAGACTAGGAAGCACAGAGGCAAGGAGGGAGACAAGGAAGCACAGAGGCAATGTGGGAGACAAGGAAGCACAGAGGCAATGAGGGAGGCAAGGAGGCACAGAGGCAGGGAGGTAGACGTGGAGGCGGCGAGGCAGGGAGGGAGACAAGGAAGCGGAGAGGCAAGGAGCGAGACAAGGAAGCACAGAGGCAAGGAGGGAGACAAGGAAGCACAGAGGCATTGAGGGAGACAAGAAGGCTCAGAGGCACGGAGGTAGACGTGGAAGCGGCGAGGCAAGGAGGGAGACCAGGAAGCGGAGAGGCAAGGAGGGAGACAAGGTAGGAGAGAGGCAATGAGGGAGACAAGGAAACACCGAGGCAATGAGGGAGACAAGGAGGCACAGAGGCAGGGAGGTAGACGTGGAGGCGGTGAGGCAGGGAGGGAGACAAGGAAGCGGAGAGGCAAGGAGGGAGACAACGCGGCTGAGAGGCAAGGAGGGAGACAAGGAAGCGGAGAGGCAAGGAGCGAGACAAGGAAGCACAGAGGCAATGAGGGAGAGGAGGCACAGAGGCAGGGAGGTAGACGTGGAAGCGGTGAGGCAAGGAGAGAGACTAGGAAGCACAGAGGCAAGGAGGGAGACAAGGAAGCACAGAGGCAATGTGGGAGACAAGGAAGCACAGAGGCAATGAGGGAGGCAAGGGGGCACAGAGGCAGGGAGGTAGACGTGGAGGCGGCGATGCAAGGAGGGAGAGAAGGAAGCGGAGAGGCAAGGAGGGAGACAAGGAAGCACAGAGGCAAGGAGGGAGACAAGGAAGCACAGAGACAGTGAGGGAGACAAGAAGGCTCAGAGGCAGGGAGGTAGACGTGGAAGCGGCGAGGCAAGGAGGGAGACCAGGAAGCGGAGAGGCAAGGAGGGAGACAACGAAGCGGAGAGGCACTTAGGGAGACAAGGAAGCACAGAGGTAACGAGGGAGGCAAGGAGGCATAGAGGCAGGGAGGTAGACGTGGAAGCGGCGAGGCAAGGAGAGAGACTAGGAAGCAGAGAGGCAAGGAGGGAGACAAGGAAGCACAGAGGCAATGTGGGAGAGGAGGCACAGAGGCAGGGAGGTAGAGGTGGAGGCGGCGAGTCAAGGAGGTAGACGTGGAAGCGGCGAGGCAGGGAGGGAGACAAGGAAGCGAAGAGGCAAGGAGGGAGACAAGGAAGCGGAGAGACAAGGAGCGAGACAAGGAAGCACCGAGGCAATGAGGGAGACAAGGAGGCACAGAGGCAGGGAGGTAGACGTGGAGGCGGCGAGGCAGGGAGGGAGACAACGAAGCGGAGAGGCAAGGAGGGAGACAACGAAGCTGAGAGGCAAGGAGGGAGACAAGGAAGCGGAGAGGCAAGGAGCGAGACAAGGAAGCACAGAGGCAATGAGGGAGACAAGGAGGCACAGAGGCAGGGAGGTAGACGTGGAGGCGGCGAGGCAAGGAGGTTGACAAGGAAGCGGAGAGGCAAGGAGGGAGACAAGGAAGCAGAGAGGCAAGGAGGGAGACAAGGAAGCACAGAGGCAATGAGGGAGACAAGGAGGCACAGAGCCAGGGAGGTAGACGTGGAGGCGGCGAGGCAGGGAGGGAGACAAGGAAGCGGAGAGGCAAGGAGGGAGACAACGAAGCGGAGAGGCACGGAGGGAGACAAGGAAGCACAGAGGCAATGAGGGAGAGGAGGCACAGAGGCAGGGAGGTAGACGTGGAGGCGGCGAGGCAAGGAGGGAGACAAGGAAGCGGAGAGGCAAGGAGGGAGACAACGAAGCTGAGAGGCAAGGAGGGAGACAAGGAAGCGGAGAGGCAAGGAGCGAGACAAGGAAACACCGAGGCAATGAGGGAGACAAGGAGGCACAGAGGCAGGGAGGTAGACGTGGAGGCGGTGAGGCAGGGAGGGAGACAAGGAAGCGGAGAGGCAAGGAGGGAGACAACGCGGCTGAGAGGCAAGGAGGGAGACAAGGAAGCGGAGAGGCAAGGAGCGAGACAAGGAAGCACAGAGGCAATGAGGGAGAGGAGGCACAGAGGCAGGGAGGTAGACGTGGAAGCGGTGAGGCAAGGAGAGAGACTAGGAAGCACAGAGGCAAGGAGGGAGACAAGGAAGCACAGAGGCAATGTGGGAGACAAGGAAGCACAGAGGCAATGAGGGAGGCAAGGGGGCAAAGAGGCAGGGAGGTAGACGTGGAGGCGGCGATGCAAGGAGGGAGACAAGGAAGCGGAGAGGCAAGGAGGGAGACAAGGAAGCACAGAGGCAAGGAGGGAGACAAGGAAGCACAGAGACAATGAGGGAGACAAGAAGGCTCAGAGGCAGGGAGGTAGACGTGGAAGCGGCGAGGCAAGGAGGGAGACCAGGAAGCGGAGAGGCAAGGAGGGAGACAACGAAGCGGAGAGGCACTTAGGGAGACAAGGAAGCACAGAGGCAACGAGGGAGGCAAGGAGGCATAGAGGCAGGGAGGTAGACGTGGAAGCGGCGAGGCAAGGAGAGAGACTAGGAAGCAGAGAGGCAAGGAGGGAGACAAGGAAGCACAGAGGCAATGTGGGAGAGGAGGCACAGAGGCAGGGAGGTAGAGGTGGAGGCGGCGAGTCAAGGAGGTAGACGTGGAAGCGGCGAGGCAGGGAGGGAGACAAGGAAGCGAAGAGGCAAGGAGGGAGACAAGGAAGCGGAGAGACAAGGAGCGAGACAAGGAAGCACCGAGGCAATGAGGGAGACAAAGAGGCACAGAGGCAGGGAGGTAGACGTGGAGGCGGGGAGGCAAGGAGGTAGACGTGGAAGCGGCGAGGCAAGGAGGGAGATAAGTAAGGAGAGAGGCAATGAGGGAGACAAGGAAGCACCGAGGCAATGAAAGAGCCAAGGAGGCACAGAGGAGGGAGGTAGACATGGAGGCGGCGAGGCAGGGAGGGAGACAAGGAAGCGGAGAGGCAAGGAGGGAGACAACGCGGCTTTGAGGCAAGGAGGGAGACAAGGAAGCGGAGAGGCAAGGAGGGAGACAAGGAAGCGGAGAGGCAAGGAGCGAGACAAGGAAGCACAGAGGCAATGAGGGAGAGGAGGCACAGAGGCAGGGAGGTAGACGTGGAAGCGGTGAGGCAAGGAGAGAGACTAGGAAGCACAGAGGCAAGGAGGGAGACAAGGAAGCACAGAGGCAATGTGGGAGACAAGGAAGCACAGAGGCAATGAGGGA
The DNA here is from genome assembly GCA_963556255.1 of Allolobophora icterica. Classification (NCBI taxonomy): domain Eukaryota; kingdom Metazoa; phylum Annelida; class Clitellata; order Crassiclitellata; family Lumbricidae; genus Allolobophora; species Allolobophora icterica. The sequence continues at coordinate 16,307,056 of OY744614.1, read as the reverse complement.
GGCAAGGAGGCACAGAGGCAGGGAGGTAGACGTGGAGGCGGCGAGGCAGGGAGGGAGACAAGGAAGCGGAGAGGCAAGGAGCGAGACAAGGAAGCACAGAGGCAAGGAGGGAGACAAGGAAGCACACAGGCATTGAGGGAGACAAGAAGGCTCAGAGGCACGGAGGTAGACGTGGAAGCGGCGAGGCAAGGAGGGAGACCAGGAAGCGGAGAGGCAAGGAGGGAGACAAGGTAGGAGAGAGGCAATGAGGGAGACAAGGAAACACCGAGGCAATGAGGGAGACAAGGAGGCACAGAGGCAGGGAGGTAGACGTGGAGGCGGTGAGGCAGGGAGGGAGACAAGGAAGCGGAGAGGCAAGGAGGGAGACAACGCGGCTGAGAGGCAAGGAGGGAGACAAGGAAGCGGAGAGGCAAGGAGCGAGACAAGGAAGCACAGAGGCAATGAGGGAGAGGAGGCACAGAGGCAGGGAGGTAGACGTGGAAGCGGTGAGGCATGGAGAGAGACTAGGAAGCACAGAGGCAAGGAGGGAGACAAGGAAGCACAGAGGCAATGTGGGAGACAAGGAAGCACAGAGGCAATGAGGGAGGCAAGGAGGCACAGAGGCAGGGAGGTAGACGTGGAGGCGGCGAGGCAAGGAGGGAGACAAGGAAGCGGAGAGGCAAGGAGCGAGACAAGGAAGCACAGAGGCAATGAGGGAGAGGAGGCACAGAGGCAGGGAGGTAGACGTGGAAGCGGTGAGGCATGGAGAGAGACTAGGAAGCACAGAGGCAAGGAGGGAGACAAGGAAGCACAGAGGCAATGTGGGAGACAAGGAAGCACAGAGGCAATGAGGGAGGCAAGGAGGCACAGAGGCAGGGAGGTAGACGTGGAGGCGGCGAGGCAAGGAGGGAGACAAGGAAGCGGAGAGGCAAGGAGCGAGACAAGGAAGCACAGAGGCAAGGAGGGAGACAAGGAAGCAGAGAGGCATTGAGGGAGACAAGAAGGCTCAGAGGCACGGAGGTAGACGTGGAAGCGGCGAGGCAAGGAGGGAGACCAGGAAGCGGAGAGGCAAGGAGGGAGACAACGAAGCGGAGAGGCACTTAGGGAGACAAGGAAGCACAGAGGCAACGAGGGAGGAAAGGAGGCATAGAGGCAGGGAGGTAGAGGTGGAGGCGGCGAGTCAAGGAGGTAGACGTGGAAGCGGCGAGGCAAGGAGGGAGACAAGGAAGCACCGAGGCAATGAGGGAGACAAGGAAGCACAGAGGCAATGAGGGAGGCAAGGAGGCACAGAGGCAGGGAGGTAGACATGGAAGCGGCGAGGCAAGGAGAGAGACTAGGAAGCAGAGAGGCAAGGAGGGAGACAAGGAAGCACCGAGGCAATGAAGGAGACAAGGAAGCACAGAGGCAATGAGGGAGGCAAGGAGGCATAGAGGCAGGGAGGTAGACGTGGAAGCGGCGAGGCAAGGAGAGAGAATAGGAAGCAGAGAGGCAAGGAGGGAGACAAGGAAGCACAGAGGCAATGTGGGAGAGGAGGCACAGAGGCAGGGAGGTAGAGGTGGAGGCGTTGAGTCAAGGAGGTAGACGTGGAAGCGGCGAGGCAAGGAGGGAGACAAGGAAGCACCGAGGCAATGAGGGAGACAAGGAAGCACAGAGACAATGAGGGACGCAAGGAGGCACAGAGGCAGGGAGGTAGACGTGGAGGCGGCGAGGCAAGGAGGGTGACAAGGAAGCGGAGAGGCAAGGAGGGAGACAAGGAAGCAGAGAGGCAAGGAGGGAGACAAGGAAGCACAGAGGCAATGAGGGAGAGGAGGCACAGAGGCAGGGAGGTAGACGTGGAGGCGGCGAGGCAAGGAGGGAGACAAGGAAGCGGAGAGGCAAGGAGGGAGACCAGGAAGCGGAGAGGCAAGGAGGGAGAGAAGGAAGCACAGAGGCAATGTGGGAGACAAGGAAGCACAGAGGCAGTGTGGTAGACGTGGAGGCGGCGGGGCAGGGAGGGAGACGTGGAGGCGGTGAGGCAAGGAGAGAGAATAGGAAGAACAGAGGCAAGGAAAGAGACAAGGAAGCACAGAGGCAATGTGGGAGACAAGGAAGCACAGAGGCAATAAGGGAGACAAGGAGGCACAGAGGCAGGGAGGTAGACGTGGAGGCGGCGAGGCAAGGAGGGTGACAAGGAAGCGGAGAGGCAAGGAGGGAGACAAGGAAGCAGAGAGGCAAGGAGGGAGACAAGGAAGCACAGAGGCAATGAGGGAGACAAGGAGACACAGAGGCAGGGAGGGAGACAAGGAAGCGGAGAGGCAAGGAGGGAGACAACGAAGCGGAGAGGCATGGAGGGAGAGAAGGAAGCACAGAGGCAATGAGGGAGAGGAGGCACAGAGGCAGGGAGGTAGACGTGGAGGCGGCGAGGCAAGGAGGGAGACAAGGAAGCGGAGAGGCAAGGAGGGAGACCAGGAAGCGGAGAGGCAAGGAGGGAGAGAAGGAAGCACAGAGGCAATGTGGGAGACAAGGAAGCACAGAGGCAGTGTGGTAGACGTGGAGGCGGCGAGGCAGGGAGGGAGACAAGGAAGCGAAGAGGCAAGGAGGTAGACGTGGAAGCGGCGAGGCAAGGAGGGAGACAAGGAAAGAGAGAGGCAATGAGGGAGACAAGGAAGCACCGAGGAAATGAGGGAGACAAGGAGGCAGAGAGGCAGGGAGGTAGACGTGGAGGCGGCGAGGCAGGGAGGGAGACAAGGAAGCGGAGAGGCAAGGAGGGAGACAACGAAGCTGAGGGGCAAGGAGGGAGACAAGGAAGCGGAGAGGCAAGGAGCGAGACAAGGAAGCACAGAGACAATGAGGGAGAGGAGGCACAGAGGTAGGGAGGTAGACGTGGAGGCGGCGAGGCAAGGAGGGAGACAAGGAAGCGGAGAGGCAAGGAGGGAGACAAGGAAGCGGAGAGGCAAGGAGGGAGAGAAGGAAGCACAGAGGCAATGTGGGAGACAAGGAAGCACAGAGGCAGGGTGGTAGACGTGGAGGCGGCGAGGCAGGGAGGGAGACAAGGAAGCGAAGAGGCAAGGAGGGAGACAAGGAAGCGGAGAGGCAAGGAGCGAGACAAGGAAGCACAGAGGCAATGAGGGAGAGGAGGCACAGAGGCAGGGAGGTAGACGTGGAGGCGGTGAGGAAAGGAGAGAGACTAGGAAGCAGAGAGGCAAGGAGGGAGACAAGGAAGCACAGAGGCAATGTGGGAGACAAGGAAGCACAGAGGCAATAAGGGAGACAAGGAGGCACAGAGGCAGGGAGGTGGACGTGGAGGCGGCGAGGCAAGGAGGGTGACAAGGAAGCGGAGAGGCAAGGAGGGAGACAAGGAAGCAGAGAGGCAAGGAGGGAGACAAGGAAGCACAGAGGCAATGAGGGAGACAAGGAGGCACAGAGGCAGGGAGGTAGACGTGGAGGCGGCGAGGCAGGGAGGGAGACAAGGAAGCGGAGAGGTAAGGAGGGAGACAACGAAGCGGAGAGGCACGGAGGGAGAGAAGTAAGCACAGAGGCAATGAGGGAGAGGAGGCACAGAGGCAGGGAGGTAGACGTGGAGGCGGCGAGGCAAGGAGGGAGACAAGGAAGCGGAGAGGCAAGGAGGGAGACAAGGAAGCACAGAGGCAAGGAGGGAGACAAGGAAGCACAGAGGCAATGTGGGAGACAAGGAAGCACAGAGGCAATGAGGGACGCAAGGGGGCACAGAGGCAGGGAGGTAGACGTGGAGGCGGCGATGCAAGGAGGGAGAGAAGGAAGCGGAGAGGCAAGGAGGGAGACAAGGAAGCACAGAGGCAAGGAGGGAGACAAGGAAGCACAGAGACAATGAGGGAGACAAGAAGGCTCAGAGGCAGGGAGGTAGACGTGGAAGCGGCGAGGCAAGGAGGGAGACCAGGAAGCGGAGAGGCAAGGAGGGAGACAACGAAGCGGAGAGGCACTTAGGGAGACAAGGAAGCACAGAGGCAACGAGGGAGGCAAGGAGGCATAGAGGCAGGGAGGTAGACGTGGAAGCGGCGAGGCAAGGAGAGAGACTAGGAAGCAGAGAGGCAAGGAGGGAGACAAGGAAGCACAGAGGCAATGTGGGAGAGGAGGCACAGAGGCAGGGAGGTAAAGGTGGAGGCGGCGAGTCAAGGAGGTAGACGTGGAAGCGGCGAGGCAAGGAGGGAGACAAGGAAGCACCGAGGCAATGAGGGAGACAAGGAAGCACAGAGGCAATGAGGGAGGCAAGGAGGCACAGAGGCAGGGAGGTAGACGTGGAGGCGGTGAGGAAAGGAGAGAGACTAGGAAGCAGAGAGGCAAGGAGGGAGACAAGGAAGCACAGAGGCAATGTGGGAGACAAGGAAGCACAGAGGCAATAAGGGAGACAAGGAGGCACAGAGGCAGGGAGGTGGACGTGGAGGCGGCGAGGCAAGGAGGGTGACAAGGAAGCGGAGAGGCAAGGAGGGAGACAAGGAAGCAGAGAGGCAAGGAGGGAGACAAGGAAGCACAGAGGCAATGAGGGAGACAAGGAGGCACAGAGGCAGGGAGGTAGACGTGGAGGCGGCGAGGCAGGGAGGGAGACAAGGAAGCGGAGAGGTAAGGAGGGAGACAACGAAGCGGAGAGGCACGGAGGGAGAGAAGTAAGCACAGAGGCAATGAGGGAGAGGAGGCACAGAGGCAGGGAGGTAGACGTGGAGGCGGCGAGGCAAGGAGGGAGACAAGGAAGCGGAGAGGCAAGGAGGGAGACCAGGAAGCGGAGAGGCAAGGAGGGAGAGAAGGAAGCACAGAGGCAATGTGGGAGACAAGGAAGCACAGAGGCAGTGCGGTAGACGTGGTGGCGGCGAGGCAGGGAGGGAGACAAGGAAGCGAAGAGGCAAGGAGGTAGACGTGGAAGCGGCGAGGCAAGGAGGGAGACAAGGAAGGAGAGAGGCAATGAGGGAGACAAGGAAGCACCGAGGAAATGAGGGAGACAAGGAGGCAGAGAGGCAGGGAGGTAGACGTGGAGGCGGCGAGGCAGGGAGGGAGACAAGGAAGCGGAGAGGCAAGGAGGGAGACAACGAAGCTGAGAGGCAATAAGGGAGACAAGGAAGCGGAGAGGCAAGGAGCGAGACAAGGAAGCACAGAGGCAATGAGGGAGAGGAGGCACAGAGGCAGGGAGGTAGACGTGGAGGCGGCGAGGCAAGGAGGGAGACAAGGAAGCGGAGAGGCAAGGAGGGAGACAAGGAAGCGGAGAGGCAAGGAGGGAGAGAAGGAACCACAGAGGCAATGTGGGAGACAAGAAAGCACAGAGGCAGGGTGGTAGACGTGGAGGCGGCGAGGCAGGGAGGGAGACAAGGAAGCGAAGAGGCAAGGAGGGAGACAAGGAAGCGGAGAGGCAAGGAGCGAGACAAGGAAGCACAGAGGCAATGAGGGAGAGGAGGCACAGAGGCAGGGAGGTAGACGTGGAGGCGGCGAGGCAAGGAGGTAAACGTGGAAGCGGCGAGGCAAGGAGGGAGACAAGGAAGGAGAGAGGCAATGAGGGAGACAAGGAAGCACCGAGGCAATGAGGGAGACAAGGAGGCAGAGAGGCAGGGAGGTAGACGTGGAGGCGACGAGGCAAGGAGGGAGACAAGGAAGCGGAGAGGCAAGGAGGGAGACAAGGAAGCGGAGAGGCAAGGAGGTAGAGAAGGAAGCACAGAGGCAATGTGGGAGACAAGGAAGCACAGAGGCAGGGTGGTAGACGTGGAGGCGGCGAGGCAGGGAGGGAGACAAGGAAGCGAAGAGGCAAGGAGGGAGACAAGGAAGTGGAGAGACAAGGAGCGAGACAAGGAAGCACAGAGTCAATGAGGGAGAGGAGGCACAGAGGCAGGGAGGTAGACGTGGAGGCGGGGAGGCAAGGAGGTAGACGTGGAAGCGGCGAGGCAAGGAGGGAGACAAGGAAGGAGAGAGGCAATGAGGGAGACAAGGAAACACCGAGGCAATGAGGGAGACAAGGAGGCACAGAGGCAGGGAGGTAGACGTGGAGGCGGCGAGGCAGGGAGGGAGACAAGGAAGCGGAGAGGCAAGGAGGGAGACAACGAAGCTGAGAGGCAAGGAGGGAGACAAGGAAGCGGAGAGGCAAGGAGCGAGACAAGGAAGCACAGAGGCAATGAGGGAGAGGAGGCACAGAGGCAGGGAGGTAGACGTGGAGGCGGCGAGGCAAGGAGGGAGACAAGGAAGCGGAGAGGCAAGGAGGGAGACAAAATCAAGCGGAGAGGCAAGGAGGGAGAGAAGGAAGCACAGAGGCAATGTGGGAGACAAGGAAGCACAGAGGCAGGGTGGTAGACGTGGAGGCGGCGAGGCAGGGAGGGAGACAAGGAAGCGAAGAGGCAAGGAGGGAGACAAGGAAGCGGAGAGGCAAGGAGCGAGACAAGGAAGCACAGAGGCAATGACGGAGAGGAGGCACAGAGGCAGGGAGGTAGACGTGGAGGCGGCGAGGCAAGGAGGTAAACGTGGAAGCGGCGAGGCAAGGAGGGAGACAAGGAAAAAGAGGCAATGAGAAAGACAAGGAAGCACCGAGGCAATGAGGGAGACAAGGAGGCAGAGAGGCAGGGAGGTAGACGTGGAGGCGACGAGGCAAGGAGGGAGACAAGGAAGCGGACAGGCAAGAGGGAGACAAGGAAGCGGAGAGGCAAGGAGGTAGAGAAGGAAGCACAGAGGCAATGTGGGAGACAAGGAAGCACAGAGGCAGGGTGGTAGACGTGGAGGCGGCGAGGCAGGGAGGGAGACAAGGAAGCGAAGAGGCAAGGAGGGAGACAAGGAAGCGGAGAGACAAGGAGCGAGAGAAGGAAGCACAGAGTCAATGAGGGAGAGGAGGCACAGAGGCAGGGAGGTAGACGTGGAGGCGGGGAGGCAAGGAGGTAGACGTGGAAGCGGCGAGGCAAGGAGGGAGACAAGGTAGGAGAGAGGCAATGAGGGAGACAAGGAAACACCGAGGCAATGAGGGAGACAAGGAGGCACAGAGGCAGGGAGGTAGACGTGGAGGCGATGAGGCAGGGAGGGAGACAAGGAAGCGGAGAGGCAAGGAGGGAGACAACGCGGCTGAGAGGCAAGGAGGGAGACAAGGAAGCGGAGAGGCAAGGAGCGAGACAAGGAAGCACAGAGGCAATGAGGGAGAGGAGGCACAGAGGCAGGGAGGTAGACGTGGAAGCGGTGAGGCAAGGAGAGAGACTAGGAAGCACAGAGGCAAGGAGGGAGACAAGGAAGCACAGAGGCAATGTGGGAGACAAGGAAGCACAGAGGCAATGAGGGAGGCAAGGGGGCACAGAGGCAGGGAGGTAGACGTGGAGGCGGCGATGCAAGGAGGGAGACAAGGAAGCGGAGAGGCAAGGAGGGAGACAAGGAAGCACAGAGGCAAGGAGGGAGACAAGGAAGCACAGAGACAATGAGGGAGACAAGAAGGCTCAGAGGCAGGGAGGTAGACGTGGAAGCGGCGAGGCAAGGAGGGAGACCAGGAAGCGGAGAGGCAAGGAGGGAGACAACGAAGCGGAGAGGCAATGTTGGAGAGGAGGCACAGAGGCAGGGAGGTAGACGTGGAGGCGGCGATGCAAGGAGGGAGACAAGGAAGCGGAGAGGCAAGGAGGGAGACAAGGAAGCACAGAGGCAAGGAGGGAGACAAGGAAGCACAGAGGCAACGAGGGAGGCAAGGAGGCATAGAGGCAGGGAGGTAGACGTGGAAGCGGCGAGGCAAGGAGAGAGACTAGGAAGCAGAGAGGCAAGGAGGGAGACAAGGAAGCACAGAGGCAATGTGGGAGAGGAGGCACAGAGGCAGGGAGGTAGAGGTGGAGGCGGCGAGTCAAGGAGGTAGACGTGGAAGCGGCGAGGCAGGGAGGGAGACAAGGAAGCGAAGAGGCAAGGAGGGAGACAAGGAAGCGGAGAGACAAGGAGCGAGACAAGGAAGCACCGAGGCAATGAGGGAGACAAGGAGGCACAGAGGCAGGGAGGTAGACGTGGAGGCGGGGAGGCAAGGAGGGAGACAAGGAAGGAGAGAGGCAATGAGGGAGACAAGGAAGCACCGAGGCAATGAAAGAGCCAAGGAGGCACAGAGGAGGGAGGTAGACATGGAGGCGGCGAGGCAGGGAGGGAGACAAGGAAGCGGAGAGGCAAGGAGGGAGACAACGCGGCTTTGAGGCAAGGAGGGAGACAAGGAAGCGGAGAGGCAAGGAGGGAGACAAGGAAGCGGAGAGGCAAGGAGCGAGACAAGGAAGCACAGAGGCAATGAGGGAGAGGAGGCACAGAGGCAGGGAGGTAGACGTGGAAGCGGTGAGGCAAGGAGAGAGACTAGGAAGCACAGAGGCAAGGAGGGAGACAAGGAAGCACAGAGGCAATGTGGGAGACAAGGAAGCACAGAGGCAATGAGGGAGGCAAGGAGGCACAGAGGCAGGGAGGTAGACGTGGAGGCGGCGAGGCAGGGAGGGAGACAAGGAAGCGGAGAGGCAAGGAGCGAGACAAGGAAGCACAGAGGCAAGGAGGGAGACAAGGAAGCACAGAGGCATTGAGGGAGACAAGAAGGCTCAGAGGCACGGAGGTAGACGTGGAAGCGGCGAGGCAAGGAGGGAGACCAGGAAGCGGAGAGGCAAGGAGGGAGACAAGGTAGGAGAGAGGCAATGAGGGAGACAAGGAAACACCGAGGCAATGAGGGAGACAAGGAGGCACAGAGGCAGGGAGGTAGACGTGGAGGCGGTGAGGCAGGGAGGGAGACAAGGAAGCGGAGAGGCAAGGAGGGAGACAACGCGGCTGAGAGGCAAGGAGGGAGACAAGGAAGCGGAGAGGCAAGGAGCGAGACAAGGAAGCACAGAGGCAATGAGGGAGAGGAGGCACAGAGGCAGGGAGGTAGACGTGGAAGCGGTGAGGCAAGGAGAGAGACTAGGAAGCACAGAGGCAAGGAGGGAGACAAGGAAGCACAGAGGCAATGTGGGAGACAAGGAAGCACAGAGGCAATGAGGGAGGCAAGGGGGCACAGAGGCAGGGAGGTAGACGTGGAGGCGGCGATGCAAGGAGGGAGAGAAGGAAGCGGAGAGGCAAGGAGGGAGACAAGGAAGCACAGAGGCAAGGAGGGAGACAAGGAAGCACAGAGACAGTGAGGGAGACAAGAAGGCTCAGAGGCAGGGAGGTAGACGTGGAAGCGGCGAGGCAAGGAGGGAGACCAGGAAGCGGAGAGGCAAGGAGGGAGACAACGAAGCGGAGAGGCACTTAGGGAGACAAGGAAGCACAGAGGTAACGAGGGAGGCAAGGAGGCATAGAGGCAGGGAGGTAGACGTGGAAGCGGCGAGGCAAGGAGAGAGACTAGGAAGCAGAGAGGCAAGGAGGGAGACAAGGAAGCACAGAGGCAATGTGGGAGAGGAGGCACAGAGGCAGGGAGGTAGAGGTGGAGGCGGCGAGTCAAGGAGGTAGACGTGGAAGCGGCGAGGCAGGGAGGGAGACAAGGAAGCGAAGAGGCAAGGAGGGAGACAAGGAAGCGGAGAGACAAGGAGCGAGACAAGGAAGCACCGAGGCAATGAGGGAGACAAGGAGGCACAGAGGCAGGGAGGTAGACGTGGAGGCGGGGAGGCAAGGAGGTAGACGTGGAAGCGGCGAGGCAAGGAGGGAGACAAGGAAGGAGAGAGGCAATGAGGGAGACAAGGAAGCACCGAGGCAATGAAAGAGCCAAGGAGGCACAGAGGAGGGAGGTAGACATGGAGGCGGCGAGGCAGGGAGGGAGACAAGGAAGCGGAGAGGCAAGGAGGGAGACAACGCGGCTTTGAGGCAAGGAGGGAGACAAGGAAGCGGAGAGGCAAGGAGGGAGACAAGGAAGCGGAGAGGCAAGGAGCGAGACAAGGAAGCACAGAGGCAATGAGGGAGAGGAGGCACAGAGGCAGGGAGGTAGACGTGGAAGCGGTGAGGCAAGGAGAGAGACTAGGAAGCACAGAGGCAAGGAGAGAGACAAGGAAGCACAGAGGCAATGTGGGAGACAAGGAAGCACAGAGGCAATGAGGGAGGCAAGGAGGCACAGAGGCAGGGAGGTAGACGTGGAGGCGGCGAGGCAAGGGGGGAGACAAGGAAGCGGAGAGGCAAGGAGCGAGACAAGGAAGCACAGAGGCAAGGAGGGAGACAAGGAAGCACAGAGGCATTGAGGGAGACAAGAAGGCTCAGAGGCACGGAGGTAGACGTGGAAGCGGCGAGGCAAGGAGGGAGACCAGGAAGCGGAGAGGCAAGGAGGGAGACAACGAAGCGGAGAGGCACTTAGGGAGACAAGGAAGCACAGAGGCAACGAGGGAGGAAAGGAGGCATAGAGGCAGGGAGGTAGAGGTGGAGGCGGCGAGTCAAGGAGGTAGACGTGGAAGCGGCGAGGCAAGGAGGGAGACAAGGAAGCACCGAGGCAATGAGGGAGACAAGGAAGCACAGAGGCAATGAGGGAGGCAAGGAGGCACAGAGGCAGGGAGGTAGACATGGAAGCGGCGAGGCAAGGAGAGAGACTAGGAAGCAGAGAGGCAAGGAGGGAGACAAGGAAGCACCGAGGCAATGAAGGAGACAAGGAAGCACAGAGGCAATGAGGGAGGCAAGGAGGCATAGAGGCAGGGAGGTAGACGTGGAAGCGGCGAGGCAAGGAGAGAGAATAGGAAGCAGAGAGGCAAGGAGGGAGACAAGGAAGCACAGAGGCAATGTGGGAGAGGAGGCACAGAGGCAGGGAGGTAGAGGTGGAGGCGGCGAGTCAAGGAGGTAGACGTGGAAGCGGCGAGACAAGGAGGGAGACAAGGAAGCACCGAGGCAATGAGGGAGACAAGGAAGCACAGAGACAATGAGGGACGCAAGGAGGCACAGAGGCAGGGAGGTAGACGTGGAGGCGGCGAGGCAAGGAGGGCGACAAGGAAGCGGAGAGGCAAGGAGGGAGACAAGGAAGCAGAGAGGCAAGGAGGGAGACAAGGAAGCACAGAGGCAATGAGGGAGACAAGGAGGCACAGAGGCAGGGAGGTAGACGTGGAGGCGGCGAGGCAGGGAGGGAGACCAGGAAGCGGAGAGGCAAGGAGGGAGACAACGAAGCGGAGAGGCACGGAGGGAGAGAAGGAAGCACAGAGGCAATGAGGGAGAGGAGGCACAGAGGCAGGGAGGTAGACGTGGAGGCGGCGAGGCAAGGAGGGAGACAAGGAAGCGGAGAGGCAAGGAGGGAGACCAGGAAGCGGAGAGGCAAGGAGGGAGAGAAGGAAGCACAGAGGCAATGTGGGAGACAAGGAAGCACAGAGGCAGTGTGGTAGACGTGGAGGCGGCGAGGCAGGGAGGGAGACGTGGAGGCGGTGAGGCAAGGAGAGAGAATAGGAAGCAGAGAGGCAAGGAAAGAGACAAGGAAGCACAGAGGTAATGTGGGAGACAAGGAAGCACAGAGGCAATAAGGGAGACAAGGAGGCACAGAGGCAGGGAGGTAGACGTGGAGGCGGCGAGGCAAGGAGGGTGACAAGGAAACGGAGAGGCAAGGAGGGAGACAAGGAAGCAGAGAGGCAAGGAGGGAGACAAGGAAGCACAGAGGCAATGAGGGAGACAAGGAGGCACAGAGGCAGGGAGGTAGACGTGGAGGCGGCGAGGCAGGGAGGGAGACAAGGAAGCGGAGAGGCAAGGAGGGAGACAACGAAGCGGAGAGGCACGGAGGGAGAGAAGGAAGCACAGAGGCAATGAGGGAGAGGAGGCACAGAGGCAGGGAGGTAGACGTGGAGGCGGCGAGGCAAGGAGGGAGACAAGGAAGCGGAGAGGCAAGGAGGGAGACCAGGAAGCGGAGAGGCAAGGAGGAAGAGAAGGAAGCACAGAGGCAATGTGGGAGACAAGGAAGCACAGAGGCAGTGTGGTAGACGTGGAGGCGGCGAGGCAGGGAGGGAGACAAGGAAGCGAAGAGGCAAGGAGGTAGACGTGGAAGCGGCGAGGCAAGGAGGGAGACAAGGAAGGAGAGAGGCAATGAGGGAGACAAGGAAGCACCGAGGAAATGAGGGAGACAAGGAGGCAGAGAGGCAGGGAGGTAGACGTGGAGGCGGCGAGGCAGGGAGGGAGACAAGGAAGCGGAGAGGCAAGGAGGGAGACAACGAAGCTGAGAGGCAAGGAGGGAGACAAGGAAGCGGAGAGGCAAGGAGCGAGACAAGGAAGCACAGAGGCAATGAGGGAGAGGAGGCACAGAGCCAGGGAGGTAGACGTGGAGGCGGCGAGGCAAGGAGGGAGACAAGGAAGCGGAGAGGCAAGGAGGGAGACAAGGAAGCGGAGAGGCAAGGAGGGAGAGAAGGAAGCACAGAGGCAATGTGGGAGACAAGGAAGCACAGAGGCAGGGTGGTAGACGTGGAGGCGGCGAGGCAGGGAGGGAGACAAGGAAGCGAAGAGGCAAGGAGGGAGACAAGGAAGCGGAGAGGCAAGGAGCGAGACAAGGAAGCACAGAGGCAATGAGGGAGAGGAGGCACAGAGGCAGGGAGGTAGACGTGGAGGCGGCGAGGCAAGGAGGTAAACGTGGAAGCGGCGAGGCAAGGAGGGAGACAAGGAAGGAGAGAGGCAATGAGGGAGACAAGGAAGCACCGAGGCAATGAGGGAGACAAGGAGGCAGAGAGGCAGGGAGGTAGACGTGGAGGCGACGAGGCAAGGAGGGAGACAAGGAAGCGGAGAGGCAAGGAGGGAGACAAGGAAGCGGAGAGGCAAGGAGGTAGAGAAGGAAGCACAGAGGCAATGTGGGAGACAAGGTAGCACAGAGGCAGGGTGGTAGACGTGGAGGCGGCGAGGCAGGGAGGGAGACAAGGAAGCGAAGAGGCAAGGAGGGAGACAAGGAAGTGGAGAGACAAGGAGCGAGACAAGGAAGCACAGAGTCAATGAGGGAGAGGAGGCACAGAGGCAGGGAGGTAGACGTGGAGGCGGGGAGGCAAGGAGGTAGACGTGGAAGCGGCGAGGCAAGGAGGGAGACAAGGAAGGAGAGAGGCAATGAGGGAGACAAGGAAACACCGAGGCAATGAGGGAGACAAGGAGGCACAGAGGCAGGGAGGTAGACGTGGAGGCGGCGAGGCAGGGAGGGAGACAAGGAAGCGGAGAGGCAAGGAGGGAGACAACGAAGCTGAGAGGCAAGGAGGGAGACAAGGAAGCGGAGAGGCAAGGAGCGAGACAAGGAAGCACAGAGGCAATGAGGGAGAGGAGGCACAGAGGCAGGGAGGTAGACGTGGAGGCGGCGAGGCAAGGAGGGAGACAAGGAAGCGGAGAGGCAAGGAGGGAGACAAGGAAGCGGAGAGGCAAGGAGGGAGAGAAGGAAGCACAGAGGCAATGTGGGAGACAAGGAAGCACAGAGGCAGGGTGGTAGACGTGGAGGCGGCGAGGCAGGGAGGGAGACAAGGAAGCGAAGAGGCAAGGAGGGAGACAAGGAAGCGGAGAGGCAAGGAGCGAGACAAGGAAGCACAGAGGCAATGACGGAGAGGAGGCACAGAGGCAGGGAGGTAGACGTGGAGGCGGCGAGGCAAGGAGGTAAACGTGGAAGCGGCGAGGCAAGGAGGGAGACAAGGAAAAAGAGGCAATGAGAAAGACAAGGAAGCACCGAGGCAATGAGGGAGACAAGGAGGCAGAGAGGCAGGGAGGTAGACGTGGAGGCGACGAGGCAAGGAGGGAGACAAGGAAGCGGACAGGCAAGAGGGAGACAAGGAAGCGGAGAGGCAAGGAGGTAGAGAAGGAAGCACAGAGGCAATGTGGGAGACAAGGAAGCACAGAGGCAGGGTGGTAGACGTGGAGGCGGCGAGGCAGGGAGGGAGACAAGGAAGCGAAGAGGCAAGGAGGGAGACAAGGAAGCGGAGAGACAAGGAGCGAGACAAGGAAGCACAGAGTCAATGAGGGAGAGGAGGCACAGAGGCAGGGAGGTAGACGTGGAGGCGGGGAGGCAAGGAGGTAGACGTGGAAGCGGCGAGGCAAGGAGGGAGACAAGGTAGGAGAGAGGCAATGAGGGAGACAAGGAAACACCGAGGCAATGAGGGAGACAAGGAGGCACAGAGGCAGGGAGGTAGACGTGGAGGCGGTGAGGCAGGGAGGGAGACAAGGAAGCGGAGAGGCAAGGAGGGAGACAACGCGGCTGAGAGGCAAGGAGGGAGACAAGGAAGCGGAGAGGCAAGGAGCGAGACAAGGAAGCACAGAGGCAATGAGGGAGAGGAGGCACAGAGGCAGGGAGGTAGACGTGGAAGCGGTGAGGCAAGGAGAGAGACTAGGAAGCACAGAGGCAAGGAGGGAGACAAGGAAGCACAGAGGCAATGTGGGAGACAAGGAAGCACAGAGGCAATGAGGGAGGCAAGGGGGCACAGAGGCAGGGAGGTAGACGTGGAGGCGGCGATGCAAGGAGGGAGACAAGGAAGCGGAGAGGCAAGGAGGGAGACAAGGAAGCACAGAGCCAAGGAGGGAGACAAGGAAGCACAGAGACAATGAGGGAGACAAGAAGGCTCAGAGGCAGGGAGGTAGACGTGGAAGCGGCGAGGCAAGGAGGGAGACCAGGAAGCGGAGAGGCAAGGAGGGAGACAACGAAGCGGAGAGGCACTTAGGGAGACAAGGAAGCACAGAGGCAACGAGGGAGGCAAGGAGGCATAGAGGCAGGGAGGTAGACGTGGAAGCGGCGAGGCAAGGAGAGAGACTAGGAAGCAGAGAGGCAAGGAGGGAGACAAGGAAGCACAGAGGCAATGTGGGAGAGGAGGCACAGAGGCAGGGAGGTAGAGGTGGAGGCGGCGAGTCAAGGAGGTAGACGTGGAAGCGGCGAGGCAGGGAGGGAGACAAGGAAGCGAAGAGGCAAGGAGGGAGACAAGGAAGCGGAGAGACAAGGAGCGAGACAAGGAAGCACCGAGGCAATGAGGGAGACAAGGAGGCACAGAGGCAGGGAGGTAGACGTGGAGGCGGGGAGGCAAGGAGGTAGACGTGGAAGCGGCGAGGCAAGGAGGGAGACAAGGAAGGAGAGAGGCAATGAGGGAGACAAGGAAGCACCGAGGCAATGAAAGAGCCAAGGAGGCACAGAGGAGGGAGGTAGACATGGAGGCGGCGAGGCAGGGAGGGAGACAAGGAAGCGGAGAGGCAAGGAGGGAGACAACGCGGCTTTGAGGCAAGGAGGGAGACAAGGAAGCGGAGAGGCAAGGAGGGAGACAAGGAAGCGGAGAGGCAAGGAGCGAGACAAGGAAGCACAGAGGCAATGAGGGAGAGGAGGCACAGAGGCAGGGAGGTAGACGTGGAAGCGGTGAGGCAAGGAGAGAGACTAGGAAGCACAGAGGCAAGGAGGGAGACAAGGAAGCACAGAGGCAATGTGGGAGACAAGGAAGCACAGAGGCAATGAGGGAGGCAAGGAGGCACAGAGGCAGGGAGGTAGACGTGGAGGCGGCGAGGCAGGGAGGGAGACAAGGAAGCGGAGAGGCAAGGAGCGAGACAAGGAAGCACAGAGGCAAGGAGGGAGACAAGGAAGCACAGAGGCATTGAGGGAGACAAGAAGGCTCAGAGGCACGGAGGTAGACGTGGAAGCGGCGAGGCAAGGAGGGAGACCAGGAAGCGGAGAGGCAAGGAGGGAGACAAGGTAGGAGAGAGGCAATGAGGGAGACAAGGAAACACCGAGGCAATGAGGGAGACAAGGAGGAACAGAGGCAGGGAGGTAGACGTGGAGGCGGTGAGGCAGGGAGGGAGACAAGGAAGCGGAGAGGCAAGGAGGGAGACAACGCGGCTGAGAGGCAAGGAGGGAGACAAGGAAGCGGAGAGGCAAGGAGCGAGACAAGGAAGCACAGAGGCAATGAGGGAGAGGAGGCACAGAGGCAGGGAGGTAGACGTGGAAGCGGTGAGGCAAGGAGAGAGACTAGGAAGCACAGAGGCAAGGAGGGAGACAAGGAAGCACAGAGGCAATGTGGGAGACAAGGAAGCACAGAGGCAAAGAGGGAGGCAAGGGGGCACAGAGGCAGGGAGGTAGACGTGGAGGCGGCGATGCAAGGAGGGAGACAAGGAAGCGGAGAGGCAAGGAGGGAGACAAGGAAGCACAGAGGCAAGGAGGGAGACAAGGAAGCACAGAGACAATGAGGGAGACAAGAAGGCTCAGAGGCAGGGAGGTAGACGTGGAAGCGGCGAGGCAAGGAGGGAGACCAGGAAGCGGAGAGGCAAGGAGGGAGACAACGAAGCGGAGAGGCAAGGAGGGAGACAAGGAAGCACAGAGGCAATGTGGGAGATTAGGCACAGAGGCAGGGAGGTAGAGGTGGAGGCGGCGAGTCAAGGACGTAGACGTGGAAGCGGCGAGGCAGGGAGGGAGACAAGGAAGCGAAGAGGCAAGGAGGGAGACAAGGAAGCGGAGAGACAAGGAGCGAGACAAGGAAGCACCGAGGCAATGAGGGAGACAAGGAGGCACAGAGGCAGGGAGGTAGACGTGGAGGCGGGGAGGCAAGGAGGTAGACGTGGAAGCGGCGAGGCAAGGAGGGAGACAAGGAAGGAGAGAGGCAATGAGGGAGACAAGGAAGCACCGAGGCAATGAAAGAGCCAAGGAGGCACAGAGGAGGGAGGTAGACATGGAGGCGGCGAGGCAGGGAGGGAGACAAGGAAGCGGAGAGGCAAGGAGGGAGACAACGCGGCTTTGAGGCAAGGAGGGAGACAAGGAAGCGGAGAGGCAAGGAGGGAGACAAGGAAGCGGAGAGGCAAGGAGCGAGACAAGGAAGCACAGAGGCAATGAGGGAGAGGAGGCACAGAGGCAGGGAGGTAGACGTGGAAGCGGTGAGGCAAGGAGAGAGACTAGGAAGCACAGAGGCAAGGAGGGAGACAAGGAAGCACAGAGGCAATGTGGGAGACAAGGAAGCACAGAGGCAATGAGGGAGGCAAGGAGGCACAGAGGCAGGGAGGTAGACGTGGAGGCGGCGAGGCAAGGGGGGAGACAAGGAAGCGGAGAGGCAAGGAGCGAGACAAGGAAGCACAGAGGCAAGGAGGGAGACAAGGAAGCACAGAGGCATTGAGGGAGACAAGAAGGCTCAGAGGCACGGAGGTAGACGTGGAAGCGGCGAGGCAAGGAGGGAGACCAGGAAGCGGAGAGGCAAGGAGGGAGACAACGAAGCGGAGAGGCACTTAGGGAGACAAGGAAGCACAGAGGCAACGAGGGAGGAAAGGAGGCATAGAGGCAGGGAGGTAGAGGTGGAGGCGGCGAGTCAAGGAGGTAGACGTGGAAGCGGCGAGGCAAGGAGGGAGACAAGGAAGCACCGAGGCAATGAGGGAGACAAGGAAGCACAGAGGCAATGAGGGAGGCAAGGAGGCACAGAGGCAGGGAGGTAGACATGGAAGCGGCGAGGCAAGGAGAGAGACTAGGAAGCAGAGAGGCAAGGAGGGAGACAAGGAAGCACCGAGGCAATGAAGGAGACAAGGAAGCACAGAGGCAATGAGGGAGGCAAGGAGGCATAGAGGCAGGGAGGTAGACGTGGAAGCGGCGAGGCAAGGAGAGAGAATAGGAAGCACAGAGGCAAGGAGGGAGACAAGGAAGCACAGAGGCAATGTGGGAGAGGAGGCACAGAGGCAGGGAGGTAGAGGTGGAGGCGGCGAGTCAAGGAGGTAGACGTGGAAGCGGCGAGGCAAGGAGGGAGACAAGGAAGCACCGAGGCAATGAGGGAGACAAGGAAGCAGAGAGGCAAGGAGGGAGACAAGGAAGCACAGAGGTAATGAGGGAGACAAGGAGGCACAGAGGCAGGGAGGTAGACGTGGAGGCGGCGAGGCAGGGAGGGAGACCAGGAAGCGGAGAGGCAAGGAGGGAGACAAGGTAGGAGAGAGGCAATGAGGGAGACAAGGAAACACCGAGGCAATGAGGGAGACAAGGAGGAACAGAGGCAGGGAGGTAGACGTGGAGGCGGTGAGGCAGGGAGGGAGACAAGGAAGCGGAGAGGCAAGGAGGGAGACAACGCGGCTGAGAGGCAAGGAGGGAGACAAGGAAGCGGAGAGGCAAGGAGGGAGACAAGGAAGCAGAGAGGCAAGGAGGGAGACAAGGAAGCACAGAGGCAATGAGGGAGACAAGGAGGCACAGAGGCAGGGAGGTAGACGTGGAGGCGGCGAGGCAGGGAGGGAGACCAGGAAGCGGAGAGGCAAGGAGGGAGACAACGAAGCGGAGAGGCACGGAGGGAGAGAAGGAAGCACAGAGGCAATGAGGGAGAGGAGGCACAGAGGCAGGGAGGTAGACGTGGAGGCGGCGAGGCAAGGAGGGAGACAAGGAAGCGGAGAGGCAAGGAGGGAGACCAGGAAGCGGAGAGGCAAGGAGGGAGAGAAGGAAGCACAGAGGCAATGTGGGAGACAAGGAAGCACAGAGGCAGTGTGGTAGACGTGGAGGCGGCGAGGCAGGGAGGGAGACGTGGAGGCGGTGAGGCAAGGAGAGAGAATAGGAAGCAGAGAGGCAAGGAAAGAGACAAGGAAGCACAGAGGTAATGTGGGAGACAAGGAAGCACAGAGGCAATAAGGGAGACAAGGAGGCACAGAGGCAGGGAGGTAGACGTGGAGGCGGCGAGGCAAGGAGGGTGACAAGGAAACGGAGAGGCAAGGAGGGAGACAAGGAAGCAGAGAGGCAAGGAGGGAGACAAGGAAGCACAGAGGCAATGAGGGAGACAAGGAGGCACAGAGGCAGGGAGGTAGACGTGGAGGCGGCGAGGCAGGGAGGGAGACAAGGAAGCGGAGAGGCAAGGAGGGAGACAACGAAGCGGAGAGGCACGGAGGGAGAGAAGGAAGCACAGAGGCAATGAGGGAGAGGAGGCACAGAGGCAGGGAGGTAGACGTGGAGGCGGCGAGGCAAGGAGGGAGACAAGGAAGCGGAGAGGCAAGGAGGGAGACCAGGAAGCGGAGAGGCAAGGAGGGAGAGAAGGAAGCACAGAGGCAATGTGGGAGACAAGGAAGCACAGAGGCAGTGTGGTAGACGTGGAGGCGGCGAGGCAGGGAGGGAGACAAGGAAGCGAAGAGGCAAGGAGGTAGACGTGGAAGCGGCGAGGCAAGGAGGGAGACAAGGAAGGAGAGAGGCAATGAGGGAGACAAGGAAGCACCGAGGAAATGAGGGAGACAAGGAGGCAGAGAGGCAGGGAGGTAGACGTGGAGGCGGCGAGGCAGGGAGGGAGACAAGGAAGCGGAGAGGCAAGGAGGGAGACAACGAAGCTGAGAGGCAAGGAGGGAGAGAAGGAAGCACAGAGGCAATGTGGGAGACAAGGAAGCACAGAGGCAGGGTGGTAGACGTGGAGGCGGCGAGGCAGGGAGGGAGACAAGGAAGCGAAGAGGCAAGGAGGGAGACAAGGAAGCGGAGAGGCAAGGAGCCAGACAAGGAAGCACAGAGGCAATGAGGGAGAGGAGGCACAGAGGCAGGGAGGTAGACGTGGAGGCGGCGAGGCAAGGAGGTAAACGTGGAAGCGGCGAGGCAAGGAGGGAGACAAGGAAGGAGAGAGGCAATGAGGGAGACAAGGAAGCACCGAGGCAATGAGGGAGACAAGGAGGCAGAGAGGCAGGGAGGTAGACGTGGAGGCGACGAGGCAAGGAGGGAGACAAGGAAGCGGAGAGGCAAGGAGGGAGACAAGGAAGCGGAGAGGCAAGGAGGTAGAGAAGGAAGCACAGAGGCAATGTGGGAGACAAGGAAGAACAGAGGCAGGGTGGTAGACGTGGAGGCGGCGAGGCAGGGAGGGAGACAAGGAAGCGAAGAGGCAAGGAGGGAGACCAGGAAGCAGAGAGACAAGGAGCGAGACAAGGAAGCACAGAGTCAATGAGGGAGAGGAGGCACAGAGGCAGGGAGGTAGACGTGGAGGCGGGGAGGCAAGGAGGTAGACGTGGAAGCGGCGAGGCAAGGAGGGAGACAAGGAAGGAGAGAGGCAATGAGGGAGACAAGGAGGCACAGAGGCAGGGAGGTAGACGTGGAAGCGGCGAGGCAGGGAGGGAGACAAGGAAGCGGAGAGGCAAGGAGGGAGACAACGCGGCTGAGAGGCAAGGAGGGAGACAAGGAAGCGGAGAGGCAAGGAGCGAGACAAGGAAGCACAGAGGCAATGAGGGAGAGGAGGCACAGAGGCAGGGAGGTAGACGTGGAAGCGGTGAGGCAAGGAGAGAGACTAGGAAGCACAGAGGCAAGGAGGGAGACAAGGAAGCACAGAGGCAATGTGGGAGACAAGGAAGCACAGAGGCAATGAGGGAGGCAAGGGGGCACAGAGGCAGGGAGGTAGACGTGGAGGCGGCGATGCAAGGAGCGAGAGAAGGAAGCGGAGAGGCAAGGAGGGAGACAAGGAAGCAGAGAGGCAAGGAGGGAGACAAGGAAGCACAGAGGCAATGAGGGAGACAAGGAGGCACAGAGGCAGGGAGGTAGACGTGGAGGCGGCGAGGCAGGGAGGGAGACCAGGAAGCGGAGAGGCAAGGAGGGAGACAACGAAGCGGAGAGGCACGGAGGGAGAGAAGGAAGCACAGAGGCAATGAGGGAGAGGAGGCACAGAGGCAGGGAGGTAGACGTGGAGGCGGCGAGGCAAGGAGGGAGACAAGGAAGCGGAGAGGCAAGGAGGGAGACCAGGAAGCGGAGAGGCAAGGAGGGAGAGAAGGAAGCACAGAGGCAATGTGGGAGACAAGGAAGCACAGAGGCAGTGTGGTAGACGTGGAGGCGGCGAGGCAGGGAGGGAGACGTGGAGGCGGTGAGGCAAGAAGAGAGAATAGGAAGCAGAGAGGCAAGGAAAGAGACAAGGAAGCACAGAGGCAATGTGGGAGACAAGGAAGCACAGAGGCAATAAGGGAGACAAGGAGGCACAGAGGCAGGGAGGTAGACGTGGAGGCGGCGAGGCAAGGAGGGTGACAAGGAAACGGAGAGGCAAGGAGGGAGACAAGGAAGCAGAGAGGCAAGGAGGGAGACAAGGAAGCACAGAGGCAATGAGGGAGACAAGGAGGCACAGAGGCAGGGAGGTAGACGTGGAGGCGGCGAGGCAGGGAGGGAGACAAGGAAGCGGAGAGGCAAGGAGGGAGACAACGAAGCGGAGAGGCACGGAGGGAGAGAAGGAAGCACAGAGGCAAGGAGGGAGACAAGGAAGCACAGAGGCAATGAGGGAGACAAGGAGGCACAGAGGCAGGGAGGGAGACGTGGAGGCGGCGAGGCAGGGAGGGAGACCAGGAAGCGGAGAGGCAAGGAGGGAGACAACGAAGCGGAGAGGCACGGAGGGAGAGAAGGAAGCACAGAGGCAATGAGGGAGAGGAGGCACAGAGGCAGGGAGGTAGACGTGGAGGCGGCGAGGCAAGGAGGGTGACAAGGAAACGGAGAGGCAAGGAGGGAGACAAGGAAGCAGAGAGGCAAGGAGGGAGACAAGGAAGCACAGAGGCAATGAGGGAGACAAGGAGGCACAGAGGCAGGGAGGTAGACGTGGAGGCGGCGAGGCAGGGAGGGAGACAAGGAAGCGGAGAGGCAAGGAGGGAGACAACGAAGCGGAGAGGCACGGAGGGAGAGAAGGAAGCACAGAGGCAATGAGGGAGAGGAGGCACAGAGGCAGGGAGGTAGACGTGGAGGCGGCGAGGCAAGGAGGGAGACAAGGAAGCGGAGAGGCAAGGAGGGAGACCAGGAAGCGGAGAGGCAAGGAGGGAGAGAAGGAAGCACAGAGGCAATGTGGGAGACAAGGAAGCACAGAGGCAGTGTGGTAGACGTGGAGGCGGCGAGGCAGGGAGGGAGACAAGGAAGCGAAGAGGCAAGGAGGTAGACGAGGAAGCGGCGAGGCAAGGAGGGAGACAAGGAAGGAGAGAGGCAATGAGGGAGACAAGGAAGCACCGAGGAAATGAGGGAGACAAGGAGGCAGAGAGGCAGGGAGGTAGACGTGGAGGCGGCGAGGCAGGGAGGGAGACAAGGAAGCGGAGAGGCAAGGAGGGAGACAACGAAGCTGAGAGGCAAGGAGGGAGACAAGGAAGCGGAGAGGCAAGGAGCGAGACAAGGAAGCACAGAGGCAATGAGGGAGAGGAGGCACAGAGGCAGGGAGGTAGACGTGGAGGCGGCGAGGCAAGGAGGGAGACAAGGAAGCGGAGAGGCAAGGAGGGAGACAAGGAAGCGGAGAGGCAAGGAGGGAGAGAAGGAAGCACAGAGGCAATGTGGGAGACAAGGAAGCACAGAGGCAGGGTGGTAGACGTGGAGGCGGCGAGGCAGGGAGGGAGACAAGGAAGCGAAGAGGCAAGGAGGGAGACAAGGAAGCGGAGAGGCAAGGAGCGAGACAAGGAAGCAGAGGCAATGAGGGAGAGGAGGCACAGAGGCAGGGAGGTAGACGTGGAGGCGGCGAGGCAAGGAGGTAAACGTGGAAGCGGCGAGTCAAGGAGGGAGACAAGGAAGGAGAGAGGCAATGAGGGAGACAAGGAAGCACCGAGGCAATGAGGGAGACAAGGAGGCAGAGAGGCAGGGAGGTAGACGTGGAGGCGACGAGGCAAGGAGGGAGACAAGGAAGCGGAGAGGCAAGGAGGGAGACAAGGAAGCGGAGAGGCAAGGAGGTAGAGAAGGAAGCACAGAGGCAATGTGGGAGACAAGGAAGCACAGAGGCAGGGTGGTAGACGTGGAGGCGGCGAGGCAGGGAAGGAGACAAGGAAGCGAAGAGGCAAGGAGGGAGACCAGGAAGCGGAGAGACAAGGAGCGAGACAAGGAAGCACAGAGTCAATGAGGGAGAGGAGGCACAGAGGCAGGGAGGTAGACGTGGAGGCGGGGAGGCAAGGAGGTAGACGTGGAAGCGGCGAGGCAAGGAGGGAGACAAGGAAGGAGAGAGGCAATGAGGGAGACAAGGAGGCACAGAGGCAGGGAGGTAGACGTGGAAGCGGCGAGGCAGGGAGGGAGACAAGGAAGCGGAGAGGCAAGGAGGGAGACAACGCGGCTGAGAGGCAAGGAGGGAGACAAGGAAGCGGAGAGGCAAGGAGCGAGACAAGGAAGCACAGAGGCAATGAGGGAGAGGAGGCACAGAGGCAGGGAGGTAGACGTGGAAGCGGTGAGGCAAGGAGAGAGACTAGGAAGCACAGAGGCAAGGAGGGAGACAAGGAAGCACAGAGGCAATGTGGGAGACAAGGAAGCACAGAGGCAATGAGGGAGGCAAGGGGGCACAGAGGCAGGGAGGTAGACGTGGAGGCGGCGATGCACGGAGGGAGAGAAGGAAGCGGAGAGGCAAGGAGGGAGACAAGGAAGCACAGAGGCAAGGAGGGAGACAAGGAAGCACAGAGACAATGAGGGAGACAAGAAGGCTCAGAGGCAGGGAGGTAGACGTGGAGGCGGCGAGGCAAGGAGGGAGACAAGGAAGCGGAGAGGCAAGGAGGGAGACAAGGAAGCGGAGAGGCAAGGAGGGAGAGAAGGAAGCACAGAGGCAATGTGGGAGACAAGGAAGCACAGAGGCAGGGTGGTAGACGTGGAGGCGGCGAGGCAGGGAGGGAGACAAGGAAGCGAAGAGGCAAGGAGGGAGACAAGGAAGCGGAGAGGCAAGGAGCGAGACAAGGAAAAAGAGAGGCAATGAGGGAGACAAGGAAGCACCGAGGCAATGAGGGAGACAAGGAGGCAGAGAGGCAGGGAGGTAGACGTGGAAGCGGTGAGGCAAGGAGAGAGACTAGGAAGCACAGAGGCAAGGAGGGAGACAAGGAAGCACAGAGGCAATGTGGGAGACAAGGAAGCACAGAGGCAATGAGGGACGCAAGGGGGCACAGAGGCAGGGAGGTAGACGTGGAGGCGGCGATGCAAGGAGGGAGAGAAGGAAGCGGAGAGGCAAAGAGGGAGACAAGGAAGCACAGAGGCAAGGAGGGAGACAAGGAAGCACAGAGACAATGAGGGAGACAAGAAGGCTCAGAGGCAGGGAGGTAGACGTGGAAGCGGCGAGGCAAGGAGGGAGACCAGGAAGCGGAGAGGCAAGGAGGGAGACAACGAAGCGGAGAGGCACTTAGGGAGACAAGGAAGCACAGAGGCAACGAGGGAGGCAAGGAGGCATAGAGGCAGGGAGGTAGACGTGGAAGCGGCGAGGCAAGGAGAGAGACAAGGAAGGAGAGAGGCAATGAGGGAGACAAGGAAGCACCGAGGAAATGAGGGAGACAAGGAGGCAGAGAGGCAATGAGGGAGAGGAGGCACAGAGGCAGGGAGGTAGACGTGGAGGCGGCGAGGCAAGGAGGGAGACAAGGAAGCGGAGAGGCAAGGAGGGAGAGAAGGAAGCACAGAGGCAATGTGGGAGACAAGGAAGCACAGAGGCAGGGTGGTAGACGTGGAGGCGGCGAGGCAGGGAGGGAGACAAGGAAGCGAAGAGGCAAGGAGGGAGACAAGGAAGCGGAGAGGCAAGGAGCGAGAGAAGGAAGCACAGAGGCAATGTGGGAGACAAGGAAGCACAGAGGCAGGGTGGTAGACGTGGAAGCGGCGAGGCAAGGAGAGAGACTAGGAAGCAGAGAGGCAAGGAGGGAGACAAGGAAGCACAGAGGCAATGTGGGAGAGGAGGCACAGAGGCAGGGAGGTAGAGGTGGAGGCGGCGAGTCAAGGAGGTAGACGTGGAAGCGGCGAGGCAGGGAGGGAGACAAGGAAGCGAAGAGGCAAGGAGGGAGACAAGGAAGCGGAGAGACAAGGAGCGAGACAAGGAAGCACCGAGGCAATGAGGGAGACAAGGAGGCACAGAGGCAGGGAGGTAGACGTGGAGGCGGGGAGGCAAGGAGGTAGACGTGGAAGCGGCGAGGCAAGGAGGGAGACAAGGAAGGAGAGAGGCAATGAGGGAGACAAGGAAGCACCGAGGCAATGAAAGAGCCAAGGAGGCACAGAGGAGGGAGGTAGACATGGAGGCGGCGAGGCAGGGAGGGAGACAAGGAAGCGGAGAGGCAAGGAGGGAGACAACGCGGCTTTGAGGCAAGGAGGGAGACAAGGAAGCGGAGAGGCAAGGAGGGAGACAAGGAAGCGGAGAGGCAAGGAGCGAGACAAGGAAGCACAGAGGCAATGAGGGAGAGGAGGCACAGAGGCAGGGAGGTAGACGTGGAAGCGGTGAGGCAAGGAGAGAGACTAGGAAGCACAGAGGCAAGGAGAGAGACAAGGAAGCACAGAGGCAATGTGGGAGACAAGGAAGCACAGAGGCAATGAGGGAGGCAAGGAGGCACAGAGGCAGGGAGGTAGACGTGGAGGCGGCGAGGCAAGGGGGGAGACAAGGAAGCGGAGAGGCAAGGAGCGAGACAAGGAAGCACAGAGGCAAGGAGGGAGACAAGGAAGCACAGAGGCATTGAGGGAGACAAGAAGGCTCAGAGGCACGGAGGTAGACGTGGAAGCGGCGAGGCAAGGAGGGAGACAAGGAAGCGGAGAGGCAAGGAGGGAGACAACGAAGCGGAGAGGCACTTAGGGAGACAAGGAAGCACAGAGGCAACGAGGGAGGAAAGGAGGCATAGAGGCAGGGAGGTAGAGGTGGAGGCGGCGAGTCAAGGAGGTAGACGTGGAAGCGGCGAGGCAAGGAGGGAGACAAGGAAGCACCGAGGCAATGAGGGAGACAAGGAAGCACAGAGGCAATGAGGGAGGCAAGGAGGCACAGAGGCAGGGAGGTAGACATGGAAGCGGCGAGGCAAGGAGAGAGACTAGGAAGCAGAGAGGCAAGGAGGGAGACAAGGAAGCACCGAGGCAATGAAGGAGACAAGGAAGCACAGAGGCAATGAGGGAGGCAAGGAGGCATAGAGGCAGGGAGGTAGACGTGGAAGCGGCGAGGCAAGGAGAGAGAATAGGAAGCAGAGAGGCAAGGAGGGAGACAAGGAAGCACAGAGGCAATGTGGGAGAGGAGGCACAGAGGCAGGGAGGTAGAGGTGGAGGCGGCGAGTCAAGGAGGTAGACGTGGAAGCGGCGAGACAAGGAGGGAGACAAGGAAGCACCGAGGCAATGAGGGAGACAAGGAAGCACAGAGACAATGAGGGACGCAAGGAGGCACAGAGGCAGGGAGGTAGACGTGGAGGCGGCGAGGCAAGGAGGGCGACAAGGAAGCGGAGAGGCAAGGAGGGAGACAAGGAAGCAGAGAGGCAAGGAGGGAGACAAGGAAGCACAGAGGCAATGAGGGAGACAAGGAGGCACAGAGGCAGGGAGGTAGACGTGGAGGCGGCGAGGCAGGGAGGGAGACCAGGAAGCGGAGAGGCAAGGAGGGAGACAACGAAGCGGAGAGGCACGGAGGGAGAGAAGGAAGCACAGAGGCAATGAGGGAGAGGAGGCACAGAGGCAGGGAGGTAGACGTGGAGGCGGCGAGGCAAGGAGGGAGACAAGGAAGCGGAGAGGCAAGGAGGGAGACCAGGAAGCGGAGAGGCAAGGAGGGAGAGAAGGAAGCACAGAGGCAATGTGGGAGACAAGGAAGCACAGAGGCAGTGTGGTAGACGTGGAGGCGGCGAGGCAGGGAGGGAGACGTGGAGGCGGTGAGGCAAGGAGAGAGAATAGGAAGCAGAGAGGCAAGGAAAGAGACAAGGAAGCACAGAGGTAATGTGGGAGACAAGGAAGCACAGAGGCAATAAGGGAGACAAGGAGGCACAGAGGCAGGGAGGTAGACGTGGAGGCGGCGAGGCAAGGAGGGTGACAAGGAAACGGAGAGGCAAGGAGGGAGACAAGGAAGCAGAGAGGCAAGGAGGGAGACAAGGAAGCACAGAGGCAATGAGGGAGACAAGGAGGCACAGAGGCAGGGAGGTAGACGTGGAGGCGGCGAGGCAGGGAGGGAGACAAGGAAGCGGAGAGGCAAGGAGGGAGACAACGAAGCGGAGAGGCACGGAGGGAGAGAAGGAAGCACAGAGGCAATGAGGGAGAGGAGGCACAGAGGCAGGGAGGTAGACGTGGAGGCGGCGAGGCAAGGAGGGAGACAAGGAAGCGGAGAGGCAAGGAGGGAGACCAGGAAGCGGAGAGGCAAGGAGGGAGAGAAGGAAGCACAGAGGCAATGTGGGAGACAAGGAAGCACAGAGGCAGTGTGGTAGACGTGGAGGCGGCGAGGCAGGGAGGGAGACAAGGAAGCGAAGAGGCAAGGAGGTAGACGTGGAAGCGGCGAGGCAAGGAGGGAGACAAGGAAGGAGAGAGGCAATGAGGGAGACAAGGAAGCACCGAGGAAATGAGGGAGACAAGGAGGCAGAGAGGCAGGGAGGTAGACGTGGAGGCGGCGAGGCAGGGAGGGAGACAAGGAAGCGGAGAGGCAAGGAGGGAGACAACGAAGCTGAGAGGCAAGGAGGGAGAGAAGGAAGCGGAGAGGCAAGGAGCGAGACAAGGAAGCACAGAGGCAATGAGGGAGAGGAGGCACAGAGCCAGGGAGGTAGACGTGGAGGCGGCGAGGCAAGGAGGGAGACAAGGAAGCGGAGAGGCAAGGAGGGAGACAAGGAAGCGGAGAGGCAAGGAGGGAGAGAAGGAAGCACAGAGGCAATGTGGGAGACAAGGAAGCACAGAGGCAGGGTGGTAGACGTGGAGGCGGCGAGGCAGGGAGGGAGACAAGGAAGCGAAGAGGCAAGGAGGGAGACAAGGAAGCGGAGAGGCAAGGAGCGAGACAAGGAAGCACAGAGGCAATGAGGGAGAGGAGGCACAGAGGCAGGGAGGTAGACGTGGAGGCGGCGAGGCAAGGAGGTAAACGTGGAAGCGGCGAGGCAAGGAGGGAGACAAGGAAGGAGAGAGGCAATGAGGGAGACAAGGAAGCACCGAGGCAATGAGGGAGACAAGGAGGCAGAGAGGCAGGGAGGTAGACGTGGAGGCGACGAGGCAAGGAGGGAGACAAGGAAGCGGAGAGGCAAGGAGGGAGACAAGGAAGCGGAGAGACAAGGAGCGAGACAAGGAAGCACCGAGGCAATGAGGGAGACAAGGAGGCACAGAGGCAGGGAGGTAGACGTGGAGGCGGGGAGGCAAGGAGGTAGACGTGGAAGCGGCGAGGCAAGGAGGGAGACAAGGAAGGAGAGAGGCAATGAGGGAGACAAGGAAGCACCGAGGCAATGAAAGAGCCAAGGAGGCACAGAGGAGGGAGGTAGACATGGAGGCGGCGAGGCAGGGAGGGAGACAAGGAAGCGGAGAGGCAAGGAGGGAGACAACGCGGCTTTGAGGCAAGGAGGGAGACAAGGAAGCGGAGAGGCAAGGAGGGAGACAAGGAAGCGGAGAGGCAAGGAGCGAGACAAGGAAGCACAGAGGCAATGAGGGAGAGGAGGCACAGAGGCAGGGAGGTAGACGTGGAAGCGGTGAGGCAAGGAGAGAGACTAGGAAGCACAGAGGCAAGGAGGGAGACAAGGAAGCACAGAGGCAATGTGGGAGACAAGGAAGCACAGAGGCAATGAGGGAGGCAAGGAGGCACAGAGGCAGGGAGGTAGACGTGGAGGCGGCGAGGCAAGGGGGGAGACAAGGAAGCGGAGAGGCAAGGAGCGAGACAAGGAAGCACAGAGGCAAGGAGGGAGACAAGGAAGCACAGAGGCATTGAGGGAGACAAGAAGGCTCAGAGGCACGGAGGTAGACGTGGAAGCGGCGAGGCAAGGAGGGAGACCAGGAAGCGGAGAGGCAAGGAGGGAGACAACGAAGCGGAGAGGCACTTAGGGAGACAAGGAAGCACAGAGGCAACGAGGGAGGAAAGGAGGCATAGAGGCAGGGAGGTAGAGGTGGAGGCGGCGAGTCAAGGAGGTAGACGTGGAAGCGGCGAGGCAAGGAGGGAGACAAGGAAGCACCGAGGCAATGAGGGAGACAAGGAAGCACAGAGGCAATGAGGGAGGCAAGGAGGCACAGAGGCAGGGAGGTAGACATGGAAGCGGCGAGGCAAGGAGAGAGACTAGGAAGCAGAGAGGCAAGGAGGGAGACAAGGAAGCACCGAGGCAATGAAGGAGACAAGGAAGCACAGAGGCAATGAGGGAGGCAAGGAGGCATAGAGGCAGGGAGGTAGACGTGGAAGCGGCGAGGCAAGGAGAGAGAATAGGAAGCACAGAGGCAAGGAGGGAGACAAGGAAGCACAGAGGCAATGTGGGAGAGGAGGCACAGAGGCAGGGAGGTAGAGGTGGAGGCGGCGAGTCAAGGAGGTAGACGTGGAAGCGGCGAGGCAAGGAGGGAGACAAGGAAGCACCGAGGCAATGAGGGAGACAAGGAAGCAGAGAGGCAAGGAGGGAGACAAGGAAGCACAGAGGTAATGAGGGAGACAAGGAGGCACAGAGGCAGGGAGGTAGACGTGGAGGCGGCGAGGCAGGGAGGGAGACCAGGAAGCGGAGAGGCAAGGAGGGAGACAAGGTAGGAGAGAGGCAATGAGGGAGACAAGGAAACACCGAGGCAATGAGGGAGACAAGGAGGAACAGAGGCAGGGAGGTAGACGTGGAGGCGGTGAGGCAGGAGGGAGACAAGGAAGCGGAGAGGCAAGGAGGGAGACAACGCGGCTGAGAGGCAAGGAGGGAGACAAGGAAGCGGAGAGGCAAGGAGGGAGACAAGGAAGCAGAGAGGCAAGGAGGGAGACAAGGAAGCACAGAGGCAATGAGGGAGACAAGGAGGCACAGAGGCAGGGAGGTAGACGTGGAGGCGGCGAGGCAGGGAGGGAGACCAGGAAGCGGAGAGGCAAGGAGGGAGACAACGAAGCGGAGAGGCACGGAGGGAGAGAAGGAAGCACAGAGGCAATGAGGGAGAGGAGGCACAGAGGCAGGGAGGTAGACGTGGAGGCGGCGAGGCAAGGAGGGAGACAAGGAAGCGGAGAGGCAAGGAGGGAGACCAGGAAGCGGAGAGGCAAGGAGGGAGAGAAGGAAGCACAGAGGCAATGTGGGAGACAAGGAAGCACAGAGGCAGTGTGGTAGACGTGGAGGCGGCGAGGCAGGGAGGGAGACGTGGAGGCGGTGAGGCAAGGAGAGAGAATAGGAAGCAGAGAGGCAAGGAAAGAGACAAGGAAGCACAGAGGTAATGTGGGAGACAAGGAAGCACAGAGGCAATAAGGGAGACAAGGAGGCACAGAGGCAGGGAGGTAGACGTGGAGGCGGCGAGGCAAGGAGGGTGACAAGGAAACGGAGAGGCAAGGAGGGAGACAAGGAAGCAGAGAGGCAAGGAGGGAGACAAGGAAGCACAGAGGCAATGAGGGAGACAAGGAGGCACAGAGGCAGGGAGGTAGACGTGGAGGCGGCGAGGCAGGGAGGGAGACAAGGAAGCGGAGAGGCAAGGAGGGAGACAACGAAGCGGAGAGGCACGGAGGGAGAGAAGGAAGCACAGAGGCAATGAGGGAGAGGAGGCACAGAGGCAGGGAGGTAGACGTGGAGGCGGCGAGGCAAGGAGGGAGACAAGGAAGCGGAGAGGCAAGGAGGGAGACCAGGAAGCGGAGAGGCAAGGAGGGAGAGAAGGAAGCACAGAGGCAATGTGGGAGACAAGGAAGCACAGAGGCAGTGTGGTAGACGTGGAGGCGGCGAGGCAGGGAGGGAGACAAGGAAGCGAAGAGGCAAGGAGGTAGACGTGGAAGCGGCGAGGCAAGGAGGGAGACAAGGAAGGAGAGAGGCAATGAGGGAGACAAGGAAGCACCGAGGAAATGAGGGAGACAAGGAGGCAGAGAGGCAGGGAGGTAGACGTGGAGGCGGCGAGGCAGGGAGGGAGACAAGGAAGCGGAGAGGCAAGGAGGGAGACAACGAAGCTGAGAGGCAAGGAGGGAGAGAAGGAAGCACAGAGGCAATGTGGGAGACAAGGAAGCACAGAGGCAGGGTGGTAGACGTGGAGGCGCCGAGGCAGGGAGGGAGACAAGGAAGCGAAGAGGCAAGGAGGGAGACAAGGAAGCGGAGAGGCAAGGAGCCAGACAAGGAAGCACAGAGGCAATGAGGGAGAGGAGGCACAGAGGCAGGGAGGTAGACGTGGAGGCGGCGAGGCAAGGAGGTAAACGTGGAAGCGGCGAGGCAAGGAGGGAGACAAGGAAGGAGAGAGGCAATGAGGGAGACAAGGAAGCACCGAGGCAATGAGGGAGACAAGGAGGCAGAGAGGCAGGGAGGTAGACGTGGAGGCGACGAGGCAAGGAGGGAGACAAGGAAGCGGAGAGGCAAGGAGGGAGACAAGGAAGCGGAGAGGCAAGGAGGTAGAGAAGGAAGCACAGAGGCAATGTGGGAGACAAGGAAGAACAGAGGCAGGGTGGTAGACGTGGAGGCGGCGAGGCAGGGAGGGAGACAAGGAAGCGAAGAGGCAAGGAGGGAGACCAGGAAGCAGAGAGACAAGGAGCGAGACAAGGAAGCACAGAGTCAATGAGGGAGAGGAGGCACAGAGGCAGGGAGGTAGACGTGGAGGCGGGGAGGCAAGGAGGTAGACGTGGAAGCGGCGAGGCAAGGAGGGAGACAAGGAAGGAGAGAGGCAATGAGGGAGACAAGGAGGCACAGAGGCAGGGAGGTAGACGTGGAAGCGGCGAGGCAGGGAGGGAGACAAGGAAGCGGAGAGGCAAGGAGGGAGACAACGCGGCTGAGAGGCAAGGAGGGAGACAAGGAAGCGGAGAGGCAAGGAGCGAGACAAGGAAGCACAGAGGCAATGAGGGAGAGGAGGCACAGAGGCAGGGAGGTAGACGTGGAAGCGGTGAGGCAAGGAGAGAGACTAGGAAGCACAGAGGCAAGGAGGGAGACAAGGAAGCACAGAGGCAATGTGGGAGACAAGGAAGCACAGAGGCAATGAGGGAGGCAAGGGGGCACAGAGGCAGGGAGGTAGACGTGGAGGCGGCGATGCAAGGAGCGAGAGAAGGAAGCGGAGAGGCAAGGAGGGAGACAAGGAAGCAGAGAGGCAAGGAGGGAGACAAGGAAGCACAGAGGCAATGAGGGAGACAAGGAGGCACAGAGGCAGGGAGGTAGACGTGGAGGCGGCGAGGCAGGGAGGGAGACCAGGAAGCGGAGAGGCAAGGAGGGAGACAACGAAGCGGAGAGGCACGGAGGGAGAGAAGGAAGCACAGAGGCAATGAGGGAGAGGAGGCACAGAGGCAGGGAGGTAGACGTGGAGGCGGCGAGGCAAGGAGGGAGACAAGGAAGCGGAGAGGCAAGGAGGGAGACCAGGAAGCGGAGAGGCAAGGAGGGAGAGAAGGAAGCACAGAGGCAATGTGGGAGACAAGGAAGCACAGAGGCAGTGTGGTAGACGTGGAGGCGGCGAGGCAGGGAGGGAGACGTGGAGGCGGTGAGGCAAGAAGAGAGAATAGGAAGCAGAGAGGCAAGGAAAGAGACAAGGAAGCACAGAGGCAATGTGGGAGACAAGGAAGCACAGAGGCAATAAGGGAGACAAGGAGGCACAGAGGCAGGGAGGTAGACGTGGAGGCGGCGAGGCAAGGAGGGTGACAAGGAAACGGAGAGGCAAGGAGGGAGACAAGGAAGCAGAGAGGCAAGGAGGGAGACAAGGAAGCACAGAGGCAATGAGGGAGACAAGGAGGCACAGAGGCAGGGAGGTAGACGTGGAGGCGGCGAGGCAGGGAGGGAGACAAGGAAGCGGAGAGGCAAGGAGGGAGACAACGAAGCGGAGAGGCACGGAGGGAGAGAAGGAAGCACAGAGGCAAGGAGGGAGACAAGGAAGCACAGAGGCAATGAGGGAGACAAGGAGGCACAGAGGCAGGGAGGGAGACGTGGAGGCGGCGAGGCAGGGAGGGAGACCAGGAAGCGGAGAGGCAAGGAGGGAGACAACGAAGCGGAGAGGCACGGAGGGAGAGAAGGAAGCACAGAGGCAATGAGGGAGAGGAGGCACAGAGGCAGGGAGGTAGACGTGGAGGCGGCGATGCAAGGAGCGAGAGAAGGAAGCGGAGAGGCAAGGAGGGAGACAAGGAAGCAGAGAGGCAAGGAGGGAGACAAGGAAGCACAGAGGCAATGAGGGAGACAAGGAGGCACAGAGGCAGGGAGGTAGACGTGGAGGCGGCGAGGCAGGGAGGGAGACCAGGAAGCGGAGAGGCAAGGAGGGAGACAACGAAGCGGAGAGGCACGGAGGGAGAGAAGGAAGCACAGAGGCAATGAGGGAGAGGAGGCACAGAGGCAGGGAGGTAGACGTGGAGGCGGCGAGGCAAGGAGGGAGACAAGGAAGCGGAGAGGCAAGGAGGGAGACCAGGAAGCGGAGAGGCAAGGAGGGAGAGAAGGAAGCACAGAGGCAATGTGGGAGACAAGGAAGCACAGAGGCAGTGTGGTAGACGTGGAGGCGGCGAGGCAGGGAGGGAGACGTGGAGGCGGTGAGGCAAGGAGAGAGAATAGGAAGCAGAGAGGCAAGGAAAGAGACAAGGAAGCACAGAGGCAATGTGGGAGACAAGGAAGCACAGAGGCAATAAGGGAGACAAGGAGGCACAGAGGCAGGGAGGTAGACGTGGAGGCGGCGAGGCAAGGAGGGTGACAAGGAAACGGAGAGGCAAGGAGGGAGACAAGGAAGCAGAGAGGCAAGGAGGGAGACAAGGAAGCACAGAGGCAATGAGGGAGACAAGGAGGCACAGAGGCAGGGAGGTAGACGTGGAGGCGGCGAGGCAGGGAGGGAGACAAGGAAGCGGAGAGGCAAGGAGGGAGACAACGAAGCGGAGAGGCACGGAGGGAGAGAAGGAAGCACAGAGGCAATGAGGGAGAGGAGGCACAGAGGCAGGGAGGTAGACGTGGAGGCGGCGAGGCAAGGAGGGAGACAAGGAAGCGGAGAGGCAAGGAGGGAGACCAGGAAGCGGAGAGGCAAGGAGGGAGAGAAGGAAGCACAGAGGCAATGTGGGAGACAAGGAAGCACAGAGGCAGTGTGGTAGACGTGGAGGCGGCGAGGCAGGGAGGGAGACAAGGAAGCGAAGAGGCAAGGAGGTAGACGAGGAAGCGGCGAGGCAAGGAGGGAGACAAGGAAGGAGAGAGGCAATGAGGGAGACAAGGAAGCACCGAGGAAATGAGGGAGACAAGGAGGCAGAGAGGCAGGGAGGTAGACGTGGAGGCGGCGAGGCAGGGAGGGAGACAAGGAAGCGGAGAGGCAAGGAGGGAGACAACGAAGCTGAGAGGCAAGGAGGGAGACAAGGAAGCGGAGAGGCAAGGAGCGAGACAAGGAAGCACAGAGGCAATGAGGGAGAGGAGGCACAGAGGCAGGGAGGTAGACGTGGAGGCGGCGAGGCAAGGAGGGAGACAAGGAAGCGGAGAGGCAAGGAGGGAGACAAGGAAGCGGAGAGGCAAGGAGGGAGAGAAGGAAGCACAGAGGCAATGTGGGAGACAAGGAAGCACAGAGGCAGGGTGGTAGACGTGGAGGCGGCGAGGCAGGGAGGGAGACAAGGAAGCGAAGAGGCAAGGAGGGAGACAAGGAAGCGGAGAGGCAAGGAGCGAGACAAGGAAGCAGAGGCAATGAGGGAGAGGAGGCACAGAGGCAGGGAGGTAGACGTGGAGGCGGCGAGGCAAGGAGGTAAACGTGGAAGCGGCGAGTCAAGGAGGGAGACAAGGAAGGAGAGAGGCAATGAGGGAGACAAGGAAGCACCGAGGCAATGAGGGAGACAAGGAGGCAGAGAGGCAGGGAGGTAGACGTGGAGGCGACGAGGCAAGGAGGGAGACAAGGAAGCGGAGAGGCAAGGAGGGAGACAAGGAAGCGGAGAGGCAAGGAGGTAGAGAAGGAAGCACAGAGGCAATGTGGGAGACAAGGAAGCACAGAGGCAGGGTGGTAGACGTGGAGGCGGCGAGGCAGGGAAGGAGACAAGGAAGCGAAGAGGCAAGGAGGGAGACCAGGAAGCGGAGAGACAAGGAGCGAGACAAGGAAGCACAGAGTCAATGAGGGAGAGGAGGCACAGAGGCAGGGAGGTAGACGTGGAGGCGGGGAGGCAAGGAGGTAGACGTGGAAGCGGCGAGGCAAGGAGGGAGACAAGGAAGGAGAGAGGCAATGAGGGAGACAAGGAGGCACAGAGGCAGGGAGGTAGACGTGGAAGCGGCGAGGCAGGGAGGGAGACAAGGAAGCGGAGAGGCAAGGAGGGAGACAACGCGGCTGAGAGGCAAGGAGGGAGACAAGGAAGCGGAGAGGCAAGGAGCGAGACAAGGAAGCACAGAGGCAATGAGGGAGAGGAGGCACAGAGGCAGGGAGGTAGACGTGGAAGCGGTGAGGCAAGGAGAGAGACTAGGAAGCACAGAGGCAAGGAGGGAGACAAGGAAGCACAGAGGCAATGTGGGAGACAAGGAAGCACAGAGGCAATGAGGGAGGCAAGGGGGCACAGAGGCAGGGAGGTAGACGTGGAGGCGGCGATGCACGGAGGGAGAGAAGGAAGCGGAGAGGCAAGGAGGGAGACAAGGAAGCACAGAGGCAAGGAGGGAGACAAGGAAGCACAGAGACAATGAGGGAGACAAGAAGGCTCAGAGGCAGGGAGGTAGACGTGGAGGCGGCGAGGCAAGGAGGGAGACAAGGAAGCGGAGAGGCAAGGAGGGAGACAAGGAAGCGGAGAGGCAAGGAGGGAGAGAAGGAAGCACAGAGGCAATGTGGGAGACAAGGAAGCACAGAGGCAGGGTGGTAGACGTGGAGGCGGCGAGGCAGGGAGGGAGACAAGGAAGCGAAGAGGCAAGGAGGGAGACAAGGAAGCGGAGAGGCAAGGAGCGAGACAAGGAAAAAGAGAGGCAATGAGGGAGACAAGGAAGCACCGAGGCAATGAGGGAGACAAGGAGGCAGAGAGGCAGGGAGGTAGACGTGGAAGCGGTGAGGCAAGGAGAGAGACTAGGAAGCACAGAGGCAAGGAGGGAGACAAGGAAGCACAGAGGCAATGTGGGAGACAAGGAAGCACAGAGGCAATGAGGGACGCAAGGGGGCACAGAGGCAGGGAGGTAGACGTGGAGGCGGCGATGCAAGGAGGGAGAGAAGGAAGCGGAGAGGCAAAGAGGGAGACAAGGAAGCACAGAGGCAAGGAGGGAGACAAGGAAGCACAGAGACAATGAGGGAGACAAGAAGGCTCAGAGGCAGGGAGGTAGACGTGGAAGCGGCGAGGCAAGGAGGGAGACCAGGAAGCGGAGAGGCAAGGAGGGAGACAACGAAGCGGAGAGGCACTTAGGGAGACAAGGAAGCACAGAGGCAACGAGGGAGGCAAGGAGGCATAGAGGCAGGGAGGTAGACGTGGAAGCGGCGAGGCAAGGAGAGAGACAAGGAAGGAGAGAGGCAATGAGGGAGACAAGGAAGCACCGAGGAAATGAGGGAGACAAGGAGGCAGAGAGGCAATGAGGGAGAGGAGGCACAGAGGCAGGGAGGTAGACGTGGAGGCGGCGAGGCAAGGAGGGAGACAAGGAAGCGGAGAGGCAAGGAGGGAGAGAAGGAAGCACAGAGGCAATGTGGGAGACAAGGAAGCACAGAGGCAGGGTGGTAGACGTGGAGGCGGCGAGGCAGGGAGGGAGACAAGGAAGCGAAGAGGCAAGGAGGGAGACAAGGAAGCGGAGAGGCAAGGAGCGAGAGAAGGAAGCACAGAGGCAATGTGGGAGACAAGGAAGCACAGAGGCAGGGTGGTAGACGTGGAAGCGGCGAGGCAAGGAGAGAGACTAGGAAGCAGAGAGGCAAGGAGGGAGACAAGGAAGCACAGAGGCAATGTGGGAGAGGAGGCACAGAGGCAGGGAGGTAGAGGTGGAGGCGGCGAGTCAAGGAGGTAGACGTGGAAGCGGCGAGGCAGGGAGGGAGACAAGGAAGCGAAGAGGCAAGGAGGGAGACAAGGAAGCGGAGAGACAAGGAGCGAGACAAGGAAGCACCGAGGCAATGAGGGAGACAAGGAGGCACAGAGGCAGGGAGGTAGACGTGGAGGCGGGGAGGCAAGGAGGTAGACGTGGAAGCGGCGAGGCAAGGAGGGAGACAAGGAAGGAGAGAGGCAATGAGGGAGACAAGGAAGCACCGAGGCAATGAAAGAGCCAAGGAGGCACAGAGGAGGGAGGTAGACATGGAGGCGGCGAGGCAGGGAGGGAGACAAGGAAGCGGAGAGGCAAGGAGGGAGACAACGCGGCTTTGAGGCAAGGAGGGAGACAAGGAAGCGGAGAGGCAAGGAGGGAGACAAGGAAGCGGAGAGGCAAGGAGCGAGACAAGGAAGCACAGAGGCAATGAGGGAGAGGAGGCACAGAGGCAGGGAGGTAGACGTGGAAGCGGTGAGGCAAGGAGAGAGACTAGGAAGCACAGAGGCAAGGAGAGAGACAAGGAAGCACAGAGGCAATGTGGGAGACAAGGAAGCACAGAGGCAATGAGGGAGGCAAGGAGGCACAGAGGCAGGGAGGTAGACGTGGAGGCGGCGAGGCAAGGGGGGAGACAAGGAAGCGGAGAGGCAAGGAGCGAGACAAGGAAGCACAGAGGCAAGGAGGGAGACAAGGAAGCACAGAGGCATTGAGGGAGACAAGAAGGCTCAGAGGCACGGAGGTAGACGTGGAAGCGGCGAGGCAAGGAGGGAGACAAGGAAGCGGAGAGGCAAGGAGGGAGACAACGAAGCGGAGAGGCACTTAGGGAGACAAGGAAGCACAGAGGCAACGAGGGAGGAAAGGAGGCATAGAGGCAGGGAGGTAGAGGTGGAGGCGGCGAGTCAAGGAGGTAGACGTGGAAGCGGCGAGGCAAGGAGGGAGACAAGGAAGCACCGAGGCAATGAGGGAGACAAGGAAGCACAGAGGCAATGAGGGAGGCAAGGAGGCACAGAGGCAGGGAGGTAGACATGGAAGCGGCGAGGCAAGGAGAGAGACTAGGAAGCAGAGAGGCAAGGAGGGAGACAAGGAAGCACCGAGGCAATGAAGGAGACAAGGAAGCACAGAGGCAATGAGGGAGGCAAGGAGGCATAGAGGCAGGGAGGTAGACGTGGAAGCGGCGAGGCAAGGAGAGAGAATAGGAAGCAGAGAGGCAAGGAGGGAGACAAGGAAGCACAGAGGCAATGTGGGAGAGGAGGCACAGAGGCAGGGAGGTAGAGGTGGAGGCGGCGAGTCAAGGAGGTAGACGTGGAAGCGGCGAGACAAGGAGGGAGACAAGGAAGCACCGAGGCAATGAGGGAGACAAGGAAGCACAGAGACAATGAGGGACGCAAGGAGGCACAGAGGCAGGGAGGTAGACGTGGAGGCGGCGAGGCAAGGAGGGCGACAAGGAAGCGGAGAGGCAAGGAGGGAGACAAGGAAGCAGAGAGGCAAGGAGGGAGACAAGGAAGCACAGAGGCAATGAGGGAGACAAGGAGGCACAGAGGCAGGGAGGTAGACGTGGAGGCGGCGAGGCAGGGAGGGAGACCAGGAAGCGGAGAGGCAAGGAGGGAGACAACGAAGCGGAGAGGCACGGAGGGAGAGAAGGAAGCACAGAGGCAATGAGGGAGAGGAGGCACAGAGGCAGGGAGGTAGACGTGGAGGCGGCGAGGCAAGGAGGGAGACAAGGAAGCGGAGAGGCAAGGAGGGAGACCAGGAAGCGGAGAGGCAAGGAGGGAGAGAAGGAAGCACAGAGGCAATGTGGGAGACAAGGAAGCACAGAGGCAGTGTGGTAGACGTGGAGGCGGCGAGGCAGGGAGGGAGACGTGGAGGCGGTGAGGCAAGGAGAGAGAATAGGAAGCAGAGAGGCAAGGAAAGAGACAAGGAAGCACAGAGGTAATGTGGGAGACAAGGAAGCACAGAGGCAATAAGGGAGACAAGGAGGCACAGAGGCAGGGAGGTAGACGTGGAGGCGGCGAGGCAAGGAGGGTGACAAGGAAACGGAGAGGCAAGGAGGGAGACAAGGAAGCAGAGAGGCAAGGAGGGAGACAAGGAAGCACAGAGGCAATGAGGGAGACAAGGAGGCACAGAGGCAGGGAGGTAGACGTGGAGGCGGCGAGGCAGGGAGGGAGACAAGGAAGCGGAGAGGCAAGGAGGGAGACAACGAAGCGGAGAGGCACGGAGGGAGAGAAGGAAGCACAGAGGCAATGAGGGAGAGGAGGCACAGAGGCAGGGAGGTAGACGTGGAGGCGGCGAGGCAAGGAGGGAGACAAGGAAGCGGAGAGGCAAGGAGGGAGACCAGGAAGCGGAGAGGCAAGGAGGGAGAGAAGGAAGCACAGAGGCAATGTGGGAGACAAGGAAGCACAGAGGCAGTGTGGTAGACGTGGAGGCGGCGAGGCAGGGAGGGAGACAAGGAAGCGAAGAGGCAAGGAGGTAGACGTGGAAGCGGCGAGGCAAGGAGGGAGACAAGGAA
Organism: Allolobophora icterica; assembly: GCA_963556255.1. NCBI lineage: Eukaryota > Metazoa > Annelida > Clitellata > Crassiclitellata > Lumbricidae > Allolobophora > Allolobophora icterica. The sequence goes on along the minus strand of OY744614.1, from coordinate 16,268,187 downwards.
GGAGAGAGGCAATGAGGGAGACAAGGAAGCACCGAGGAAATGAGGGAGACAAGGAGGCAGAGAGGCAGGGAGGTAGACGTGGAGGCGGCGAGGCAGGGAGGGAGACAAGGAAGCGGAGAGGCAAGGAGGGAGACAACGAAGCTGAGAGGCAAGGAGGGAGACAAGGAAGCGGAGAGGCAAGGAGCGAGACAAGGAAGCACAGAGGCAATGAGGGAGAGGAGGCACAGAGCCAGGGAGGTAGACGTGGAGGCGGCGAGGCAAGGAGGGAGACAAGGAAGCGGAGAGGCAAGGAGGGAGACAAGGAAGCGGAGAGGCAAGGAGGGAGAGAAGGAAGCACAGAGGCAATGTGGGAGACAAGGAAGCACAGAGGCAGGGTGGTAGACGTGGAGGCGGCGAGGCAGGGAGGGAGACAAGGAAGCGAAGAGGCAAGGAGGGAGACAAGGAAGCGGAGAGGCAAGGAGCGAGACAAGGAAGCACAGAGGCAATGAGGGAGAGGAGGCACAGAGGCAGGGAGGTAGACGTGGAGGCGGCGAGGCAAGGAGGTAAACGTGGAAGCGGCGAGGCAAGGAGGGAGACAAGGAAGGAGAGAGGCAATGAGGGAGACAAGGAAGCACCGAGGCAATGAGGGAGACAAGGAGGCAGAGAGGCAGGGAGGTAGACGTGGAGGCGACGAGGCAAGGAGGGAGACAAGGAAGCGGAGAGGCAAGGAGGGAGACAAGGAAGCGGAGAGACAAGGAGGTAGAGAAGGAAGCACAGAGGCAATGTGGGAGACAAGGAAGCACAGAGGCAGGGTGGTAGACGTGGAGGCGGCGAGGCAGGGAGGGAGACAAGGAAGCGAAGAGGCAAGGAGGGAGACAAGGAAGTGGAGAGACAAGGAGCGAGACAAGGAAGCACAGAGTTAATGAGGGAGAGGAGGCACAGAGGCAGGGAGGTAGACGTGGAGGCGGGGAGGCAAGGAGGTAGACGTGGAAGCGGCGAGGCAAGGAGGGAGACAAGGAAGGAGAGAGGCAATGAGGGAGACAAGGAAACACCGAGGCAATGAGGGAGACAAGGAGGCACAGAGGCAGGGAGGTAGACGTGGAGGCGGCGAGGCAGGGAGGGAGACAAGGAAGCGGAGAGGCAAGGAGGGAGACAACGAAGCTGAGAGGCAAGGAGGGAGACAAGGAAGCGGAGAGGCAAGGAGCGAGACAAGGAAGCACAGAGGCAATGAGGGAGAGGAGGCACAGAGGCAGGGAGGTAGACGTGGAGGCGGCGAGGCAAGGAGGGAGACAAGGAAGCGGAGAGGCAAGGAGGGAGACAAGGAAGCGGAGAGGCAAGGAGGGAGAGAAGGAAGCACAGAGGCAATGTGGGAGACAAGGAAGCACAGAGGCAGGGTGGTAGACGTGGAGGCGGCGAGGCAGGGAGGGAGACAAGGAAGCGAAGAGGCAAGGAGGGAGACAAGGAAGCGGAGAGGCAAGGAGCGAGACAAGGAAGCACAGAGGCAATGACGGAGAGGAGGCACAGAGGCAGGGAGGTAGACGTGGAGGCGGCGAGGCAAGGAGGTAAACGTGGAAGCGGCGAGGCAAGGAGGGAGACAAGGAAAAAGAGGCAATGAGAAAGACAAGGAAGCACCGAGGCAATGAGGGAGACAAGGAGGCAGAGAGGCAGGGAGGTAGACGTGGAGGCGACGAGGCAAGGAGGGAGACAAGGAAGCGGACAGGCAAGAGGGAGACAAGGAAGCGGAGAGGCAAGGAGGTAGAGAAGGAAGCACAGAGGCAATGTGGGAGACAAGGAAGCACAGAGGCAGGGTGGTAGACGTGGAGGCGGCGAGGCAGGGAGGGAGACAAGGAAGCGAAGAGGCAAGGAGGGAGACAAGGAAGCGGAGAGACAAGGAGCGAGACAAGGAAGCACAGAGTCAATGAGGGAGAGGAGGCACAGAGGCAGGGAGGTAGACGTGGAGGCGGGGAGGCAAGGAGGTAGACGTGGAAGCGGCGAGGCAAGGAGGGAGACAAGGTAGGAGAGAGGCAATGAGGGAGACAAGGAAACACCGAGGCAATGAGGGAGACAAGGAGGCACAGAGGCAGGGAGGTAGACGTGGAGGCGGTGAGGCAGGGAGGGAGACAAGGAAGCGGAGAGGCAAGGAGGGAGACAACGCGGCTGAGAGGCAAGGAGGGAGACAAGGAAGCGGAGAGGCAAGGAGCGAGACAAGGAAGCACAGAGGCAATGAGGGAGAGGAGGCACAGAGGCAGGGAGGTAGACGTGGAAGCGGTGAGGCAAGGAGAGAGACTAGGAAGCACAGAGGCAAGGAGGGAGACAAGGAAGCACAGAGGCAATGTGGGAGACAAGGAAGCACAGAGGCAATGAGGGAGGCAAGGGGGCACAGAGGCAGGGAGGTAGACGTGGAGGCGGTGATGCAAGGAGGGAGACAAGGAAGCGGAGAGGCAAGGAGGGAGACAAGGAAGCACAGAGCCAAGGAGGGAGACAAGGAAGCACAGAGACAATGAGGGAGACAAGAAGGCTCAGAGGCAGGGAGGTAGACGTGGAAGCGGCGAGGCAAGGAGGGAGACCAGGAAGCGGAGAGGCAAGGAGGGAGACAACGAAGCGGAGAGGCACTTAGGGAGACAAGGAAGCACAGAGGCAACGAGGGAGGCAAGGAGGCATAGAGGCAGGGAGGTAGACGTGGAAGCGGCGAGGCAAGGAGAGAGACTAGGAAGCAGAGAGGCAAGGAGGGAGACAAGGAAGCACAGAGGCAATGTGGGAGAGGAGGCACAGAGGCAGGGAGGTAGAGGTGGAGGCGGCGAGTCAAGGAGGTAGACGTGGAAGCGGCGAGGCAGGGAGGGAGACAAGGAAGCGAAGAGGCAAGGAGGGAGACAAGGAAGCGGAGAGACAAGGAGCGAGACAAGGAAGCACCGAGGCAATGAGGGAGACAAGGAGGCACAGAGGCAGGGAGGTAGACGTGGAGGCGGGGAGGCAAGGAGGTAGACGTGGAAGCGGCGAGGCAAGGAGGGAGACAAGGAAGGAGAGAGGCAATGAGGGAGACAAGGAAGCACCGAGGCAATGAAAGAGCCAAGGAGGCACAGAGGAGGGAGGTAGACATGGAGGCGGCGAGGCAGGGAGGGAGACAAGGAAGCGGAGAGGCAAGGAGGGAGACAACGCGGCTTTGAGGCAAGGAGGGAGACAAGGAAGCGGAGAGGCAAGGAGGGAGACAAGGAAGCGGAGAGGCAAGGAGCGAGACAAGGAAGCACAGAGGCAATGAGGGAGAGGAGGCACAGAGGCAGGGAGGTAGACGTGGAAGCGGTGAGGCAAGGAGAGAGACTAGGAAGCACAGAGGCAAGGAGGGAGACAAGGAAGCACAGAGGCAATGTGGGAGACAAGGAAGCACAGAGGCAATGAGGGAGGCAAGGAGGCACAGAGGCAGGGAGGTAGACGTGGAGGCGGCGAGGCAGGGAGGGAGACAAGGAAGCGGAGAGGCAAGGAGCGAGACAAGGAAGCACAGAGGCAAGGAGGGAGACAAGGAAGCACAGAGGCATTGAGGGAGACAAGAAGGCTCAGAGGCACGGAGGTAGACGTGGAAGCGGCGAGGCAAGGAGGGAGACCAGGAAGCGGAGAGGCAAGGAGGGAGACAAGGTAGGAGAGAGGCAATGAGGGAGACAAGGAAACACCGAGGCAATGAGGGAGACAAGGAGGAACAGAGGCAGGGAGGTAGACGTGGAGGCGGTGAGGCAGGGAGGGAGACAAGGAAGCGGAGAGGCAAGGAGGGAGACAACGCGGCTGAGAGGCAAGGAGGGAGACAAGGAAGCGGAGAGGCAAGGAGCGAGACAAGGAAGCACAGAGGCAATGAGGGAGAGGAGGCACAGAGGCAGGGAGGTAGACGTGGAAGCGGTGAGGCAAGGAGAGAGACTAGGAAGCACAGAGGCAAGGAGGGAGACAAGGAAGCACAGAGGCAATGTGGGAGACAAGGAAGCACAGAGGCAAAGAGGGAGGCAAGGGGGCACAGAGGCAGGGAGGTAGACGTGGAGGCGGCGATGCAAGGAGGGAGACAAGGAAGCGGAGAGGCAAGGAGGGAGACAAGGAAGCACAGAGGCAAGGAGGGAGACAAGGAAGCACAGAGACAATGAGGGAGACAAGAAGGCTCAGAGGCAGGGAGGTAGACGTGGAAGCGGCGAGGCAAGGAGGGAGACCAGGAAGCGGAGAGGCAAGGAGGGAGACAACGAAGCGGAGAGGCAAGGAGGGAGACAAGGAAGCACAGAGGCAATGTGGGAGATTAGGCACAGAGGCAGGGAGGTAGAGGTGGAGGCGGCGAGTCAAGGACGTAGACGTGGAAGCGGCGAGGCAGGGAGGGAGACAAGGAAGCGAAGAGGCAAGGAGGGAGACAAGGAAGCGGAGAGACAAGGAGCGAGACAAGGAAGCACCGAGGCAATGAGGGAGACAAGGAGGCACAGAGGCAGGGAGGTAGACGTGGAGGCGGGGAGGCAAGGAGGTAGACGTGGAAGCGGCGAGGCAAGGAGGGAGACAAGGAAGGAGAGAGGCAATGAGGGAGACAAGGAAGCACCGAGGCAATGAAAGAGCCAAGGAGGCACAGAGGAGGGAGGTAGACATGGAGGCGGCGAGGCAGGGAGGGAGACAAGGAAGCGGAGAGGCAAGGAGGGAGACAACGCGGCTTTGAGGCAAGGAGGGAGACAAGGAAGCGGAGAGGCAAGGAGGGAGACAAGGAAGCGGAGAGGCAAGGAGCGAGACAAGGAAGCACAGAGGCAATGAGGGAGAGGAGGCACAGAGGCAGGGAGGTAGACGTGGAAGCGGTGAGGCAAGGAGAGACACTAGGAAGCACAGAGGCAAGGAGGGAGACAAGGAAGCACAGAGGCAATGTGGGAGACAAGGAAGCACAGAGGCAATGAGGGAGGCAAGGAGGCACAGAGGCAGGGAGGTAGACGTGGAGGCGGCGAGGCAAGGGGGGAGACAAGGAAGCGGAGAGGCAAGGAGCGAGACAAGGAAGCACAGAGGCAAGGAGGGAGACAAGGAAGCACAGAGGCATTGAGGGAGACAAGAAGGCTCAGAGGCACGGAGGTAGACGTGGAAGCGGCGAGGCAAGGAGGGAGACCAGGAAGCGGAGAGGCAAGGAGGGAGACAACGAAGCGGAGAGGCACTTAGGGAGACAAGGAAGCACAGAGGCAACGAGGGAGGAAAGGAGGCATAGAGGCAGGGAGGTAGAGGTGGAGGCGGCGAGTCAAGGAGGTAGACGTGGAAGCGGCGAGGCAAGGAGGGAGACAAGGAAGCACCGAGGCAATGAGGGAGACAAGGAAGCACAGAGGCAATGAGGGAGGCAAGGAGGCACAGAGGCAGGGAGGTAGACATGGAAGCGGCGAGGCAAGGAGAGAGACTAGGAAGCAGAGAGGCAAGGAGGGAGACAAGGAAGCACCGAGGCAATGAAGGAGACAAGGAAGCACAGAGGCAATGAGGGAGGCAAGGAGGCATAGAGGCAGGGAGGTAGACGTGGAAGCGGCGAGGCAAGGAGAGAGAATAGGAAGCACAGAGGCAAGGAGGGAGACAAGGAAGCACAGAGGCAATGTGGGAGAGGAGGCACAGAGGCAGGGAGGTAGAGGTGGAGGCGGCGAGTCAAGGAGGTAGACGTGGAAGCGGCGAGGCAAGGAGGGAGACAAGGAAGCACCGAGGCAATGAGGGAGACAAGGAAGCAGAGAGGCAAGGAGGGAGACAAGGAAGCACAGAGGTAATGAGGGAGACAAGGAGGCACAGAGGCAGGGAGGTAGACGTGGAGGCGGCGAGGCAGGGAGGGAGACCAGGAAGCGGAGAGGCAAGGAGGGAGACAAGGTAGGAGAGAGGCAATGAGGGAGACAAGGAAACACCGAGGCAATGAGGGAGACAAGGAGGAACAGAGGCAGGGAGGTAGACGTGGAGGCGGTGAGGCAGGGAGGGAGACAAGGAAGCGGAGAGGCAAGGAGGGAGACAACGCGGCTGAGAGGCAAGGAGGGAGACAAGGAAGCGGAGAGGCAAGGAGGGAGACAAGGAAGCAGAGAGGCAAGGAGGGAGACAAGGAAGCACAGAGGCAATGAGGGAGACAAGGAGGCACAGAGGCAGGGAGGTAGACGTGGAGGCGGCGAGGCAGGGAGGGAGACCAGGAAGCGGAGAGGCAAGGAGGGAGACAACGAAGCGGAGAGGCACGGAGGGAGAGAAGGAAGCACAGAGGCAATGAGGGAGAGGAGGCACAGAGGCAGGGAGGTAGACGTGGAGGCGGCGAGGCAAGGAGGGAGACAAGGAAGCGGAGAGGCAAGGAGGGAGACCAGGAAGCGGAGAGGCAAGGAGGGAGAGAAGGAAGCACAGAGGCAATGTGGGAGACAAGGAAGCACAGAGGCAGTGTGGTAGACGTGGAGGCGGCGAGGCAGGGAGGGAGACGTGGAGGCGGTGAGGCAAGGAGAGAGAATAGGAAGCAGAGAGGCAAGGAAAGAGACAAGGAAGCACAGAGGTAATGTGGGAGACAAGGAAGCACAGAGGCAATAAGGGAGACAAGGAGGCACAGAGGCAGGGAGGTAGACGTGGAGGCGGCGAGGCAAGGAGGGTGACAAGGAAACGGAGAGGCAAGGAGGGAGACAAGGAAGCAGAGAGGCAAGGAGGGAGACAAGGAAGCACAGAGGCAATGAGGGAGACAAGGAGGCACAGAGGCAGGGAGGTAGACGTGGAGGCGGCGAGGCAGGGAGGGAGACAAGGAAGCGGAGAGGCAAGGAGGGAGACAACGAAGCGGAGAGGCACGGAGGGAGAGAAGGAAGCACAGAGGCAATGAGGGAGAGGAGGCACAGAGGCAGGGAGGTAGACGTGGAGGCGGCGAGGCAAGGAGGGAGACAAGGAAGCGGAGAGGCAAGGAGGGAGACCAGGAAGCGGAGAGGCAAGGAGGGAGAGAAGGAAGCACAGAGGCAATGTGGGAGACAAGGAAGCACAGAGGCAGTGTGGTAGACGTGGAGGCGGCGAGGCAGGGAGGGAGACAAGGAAGCGAAGAGGCAAGGAGGTAGACGTGGAAGCGGCGAGGCAAGGAGGGAGACAAGGAAGGAGAGAGGCAATGAGGGAGACAAGGAAGCACCGAGGAAATGAGGGAGACAAGGAGGCAGAGAGGCAGGGAGGTAGACGTGGAGGCGGCGAGGCAGGGAGGGAGACAAGGAAGCGGAGAGGCAAGGAGGGAGACAACGAAGCTGAGAGGCAAGGAGGGAGAGAAGAAAGCACAGAGGCAATGTGGGAGACAAGGAAGCACAGAGGCAGGGTGGTAGACGTGGAGGCGGCGAGGCAGGGAGGGAGACAAGGAAGCGAAGAGGCAAGGAGGGAGACAAGGAAGCGGAGAGGCAAGGAGCCAGACAAGGAAGCACAGAGGCAATGAGGGAGAGGAGGCACAGAGGCAGGGAGGTAGACGTGGAGGCGGCGAGGCAAGGAGGTAAACGTGGAAGCGGCGAGGCAAGGAGGGAGACAAGGAAGGAGAGAGGCAATGAGGGAGACAAGGAAGCACCGAGGCAATGAGGGAGACAAGGAGGCAGAGAGGCAGGGAGGTAGACGTGGAGGCGACGAGGCAAGGAGGGAGACAAGGAAGCGGAGAGGCAAGGAGGGAGACAAGGAAGCGGAGAGGCAAGGAGGTAGAGAAGGAAGCACAGAGGCAATGTGGGAGACAAGGAAGAACAGAGGCAGGGTGGTAGACGTGGAGGCGGCGAGGCAGGGAGGGAGACAAGGAAGCGAAGAGGCAAGGAGGGAGACCAGGAAGCAGAGAGACAAGGAGCGAGACAAGGAAGCACAGAGTCAATGAGGGAGAGGAGGCACAGAGGCAGGGAGGTAGACGTGGAGGCGGGGAGGCAAGGAGGTAGACGTGGAAGCGGCGAGGCAAGGAGGGAGACAAGGAAGGAGAGAGGCAATGAGGGAGACAAGGAGGCACAGAGGCAGGGAGGTAGACGTGGAAGCGGCGAGGCAGGGAGGGAGACAAGGAAGCGGAGAGGCAAGGAGGGAGACAACGCGGCTGAGAGGCAAGGAGGGAGACAAGGAAGCGGAGAGGCAAGGAGCGAGACAAGGAAGCACAGAGGCAATGAGGGAGAGGAGGCACAGAGGCAGGGAGGTAGACGTGGAAGCGGTGAGGCAAGGAGAGAGACTAGGAAGCACAGAGGCAAGGAGGGAGACAAGGAAGCACAGAGGCAATGTGGGAGACAAGGAAGCACAGAGGCAATGAGGGAGGCAAGGGGGCACAGAGGCAGGGAGGTAGACGTGGAGGCGGCGATGCAAGGAGCGAGAGAAGGAAGCGGAGAGGCAAGGAGGGAGACAAGGAAGCAGAGAGGCAAGGAGGGAGACAAGGAAGCACAGAGGCAATGAGGGAGACAAGGAGGCACAGAGGCAGGGAGGTAGACGTGGAGGCGGCGAGGCAGGGAGGGAGACCAGGAAGCGGAGAGGCAAGGAGGGAGACAACGAAGCGGAGAGGCACGGAGGGAGAGAAGGAAGCACAGAGGCAATGAGGGAGAGGAGGCACAGAGGCAGGGAGGTAGACGTGGAGGCGGCGAGGCAAGGAGGGAGACAAGGAAGCGGAGAGGCAAGGAGGGAGACCAGGAAGCGGAGAGGCAAGGAAGGAGAGAAGGAAGCACAGAGGCAATGTGGGAGACAAGGAAGCACAGAGGCAGTGTGGTAGACGTGGAGGCGGCGAGGCAGGGAGGGAGACGTGGAGGCGGTGAGGCAAGAAGAGAGAATAGGAAGCAGAGAGGCAAGGAAAGAGACAAGGAAGCACAGAGGCAATGTGGGAGACAAGGAAGCACAGAGGCAATAAGGGAGACAAGGAGGCACAGAGGCAGGGAGGTAGACGTGGAGGCGGCGAGGCAAGGAGGGTGACAAGGAAACGGAGAGGCAAGGAGGGAGACAAGGAAGCAGAGAGGCAAGGAGGGAGACAAGGAAGCACAGAGGCAATGAGGGAGACAAGGAGGCACAGAGGCAGGGAGGTAGACGTGGAGGCGGCGAGGCAGGGAGGGAGACAAGGAAGCGGAGAGGCAAGGAGGGAGACAACGAAGCGGAGAGGCACGGAGGGAGAGAAGGAAGCACAGAGGCAAGGAGGGAGACAAGGAAGCACAGAGGCAATGAGGGAGACAAGGAGGCACAGAGGCAGGGAGGGAGACGTGGAGGCGGCGAGGCAGGGAGGGAGACCAGGAAGCGGAGAGGCAAGGAGGGAGACAACGAAGCGGAGAGGCACGGAGGGAGAGAAGGAAGCACAGAGGCAATGAGGGAGAGGAGGCACAGAGGCAGGGAGGTAGACGTGGAGGCGGCGATGCAAGGAGCGAGAGAAGGAAGCGGAGAGGCAAGGAGGGAGACAAGGAAGCAGAGAGGCAAGGAGGGAGACAAGGAAGCACAGAGGCAATGAGGGAGACAAGGAGGCACAGAGGCAGGGAGGTAGACGTGGAGGCGGCGAGGCAGGGAGGGAGACCAGGAAGCGGAGAGGCAAGGAGGGAGACAACGAAGCGGAGAGGCACGGAGGGAGAGAAGGAAGCACAGAGGCAATGAGGGAGAGGAGGCACAGAGGCAGGGAGGTAGACGTGGAGGCGGCGAGGCAAGGAGGGAGACAAGGAAGCGGAGAGGCAAGGAGGGAGACCAGGAAGCGGAGAGGCAAGGAGGGAGAGAAGGAAGCACAGAGGCAATGTGGGAGACAAGGAAGCACAGAGGCAGTGTGGTAGACGTGGAGGCGGCGAGGCAGGGAGGGAGACGTGGAGGCGGTGAGGCAAGGAGAGAGAATAGGAAGCAGAGAGGCAAGGAAAGAGACAAGGAAGCACAGAGGCAATGTGGGAGACAAGGAAGCACAGAGGCAATAAGGGAGACAAGGAGGCACAGAGGCAGGGAGGTAGACGTGGAGGCGGCGAGGCAAGGAGGGTGACAAGGAAACGGAGAGGCAAGGAGGGAGACAAGGAAGCAGAGAGGCAAGGAGGGAGACAAGGAAGCACAGAGGCAATGAGGGAGACAAGGAGGCACAGAGGCAGGGAGGTAGACGTGGAGGCGGCGAGGCAGGGAGGGAGACAAGGAAGCGGAGAGGCAAGGAGGGAGACAACGAAGCGGAGAGGCACGGAGGGAGAGAAGGAAGCACAGAGGCAATGAGGGAGAGGAGGCACAGAGGCAGGGAGGTAGACGTGGAGGCGGCGAGGCAAGGAGGGAGACAAGGAAGCGGAGAGGCAAGGAGGGAGACCAGGAAGCGGAGAGGCAAGGAGGGAGAGAAGGAAGCACAGAGGCAATGTGGGAGACAAGGAAGCACAGAGGCAGTGTGGTAGACGTGGAGGCGGCGAGGCAGGGAGGGAGACAAGGAAGCGAAGAGGCAAGGAGGTAGACGAGGAAGCGGCGAGGCAAGGAGGGAGACAAGGAAGGAGAGAGGCAATGAGGGAGACAAGGAAGCACCGAGGAAATGAGGGAGACAAGGAGGCAGAGAGGCAGGGAGGTAGACGTGGAGGCGGCGAGGCAGGGAGGGAGACAAGGAAGCGGAGAGGCAAGGAGGGAGACAACGAAGCTGAGAGGCAAGGAGGGAGACAAGGAAGCGGAGAGGCAAGGAGCGAGACAAGGAAGCACAGAGGCAATGAGGGAGAGGAGGCACAGAGGCAGGGAGGTAGACGTGGAGGCGGCGAGGCAAGGAGGGAGACAAGGAAGCGGAGAGGCAAGGAGGGAGACAAGGAAGCGGAGAGGCAAGGAGGGAGAGAAGGAAGCACAGAGGCAATGTGGGAGACAAGGAAGCACAGAGGCAGGGTGGTAGACGTGGAGGCGGCGAGGCAGGGAGGGAGACAAGGAAGCGAAGAGGCAAGGAGGGAGACAAGGAAGCGGAGAGGCAAGGAGCGAGACAAGGAAGCAGAGGCAATGAGGGAGAGGAGGCACAGAGGCAGGGAGGTAGACGTGGAGGCGGCGAGGCAAGGAGGTAAACGTGGAAGCGGCGAGTCAAGGAGGGAGACAAGGAAGGAGAGAGGCAATGAGGGAGACAAGGAAGCACCGAGGCAATGAGGGAGACAAGGAGGCAGAGAGGCAGGGAGGTAGACGTGGAGGCGACGAGGCAAGGAGGGAGAGAAGGAAGCGGAGAGGCAAGGAGGGAGACAAGGAAGCGGAGAGGCAAGGAGGTAGAGAAGGAAGCACAGAGGCAATGTGGGAGACAAGGAAGCACAGAGGCAGGGTGGTAGACGTGGAGGCGGCGAGGCAGGGAAGGAGACAAGGAAGCGAAGAGGCAAGGAGGGAGACCAGGAAGCGGAGAGACAAGGAGCGAGACAAGGAAGCACAGAGTCAATGAGGGAGAGGAGGCACAGAGGCAGGGAGGTAGACGTGGAGGCGGGGAGGCAAGGAGGTAGACGTGGAAGCGGCGAGGCAAGGAGGGAGACAAGGAAGGAGAGAGGCAATGAGGGAGACAAGGAGGCACAGAGGCAGGGAGGTAGACGTGGAAGCGGCGAGGCAGGGAGGGAGACAAGGAAGCGGAGAGGCAAGGAGGGAGACAACGCGGCTGAGAGGCAAGGAGGGAGACAAGGAAGCGGAGAGGCAAGGAGCGAGACAAGGAAGCACAGAGGCAATGAGGGAGAGGAGGCACAGAGGCAGGGAGGTAGACGTGGAAGCGGTGAGGCAAGGAGAGAGACTAGGAAGCACAGAGGCAAGGAGGGAGACAAGGAAGCACAGAGGCAATGTGGGAGACAAGGAAGCACAGAGGCAATGAGGGAGGCAAGGGGGCACAGAGGCAGGGAGGTAGACGTGGAGGCGGCGATGCACGGAGGGAGAGAAGGAAGCGGAGAGGCAAGGAGGGAGACAAGGAAGCACAGAGGCAAGGAGGGAGACAAGGAAGCACAGAGACAATGAGGGAGACAAGAAGGCTCAGAGGCAGGGAGGTAGACGTGGAGGCGGCGAGGCAAGGAGGGAGACAAGGAAGCGGAGAGGCAAGGAGGGAGACAAGGAAGCGGAGAGGCAAGGAGGGAGAGAAGGAAGCACAGAGGCAATGTGGGAGACAAGGAAGCACAGAGGCAGGGTGGTAGACGTGGAGGCGGCGAGGCAGGGAGGGAGACAAGGAAGCGAAGAGGCAAGGAGGGAGACAAGGAAGCGGAGAGGCAAGGAGCGAGACAAGGAAAAAGAGAGGCAATGAGGGAGACAAGGAAGCACCGAGGCAATGAGGGAGACAAGGAGGCAGAGAGGCAGGGAGGTAGACGTGGAAGCGGTGAGGCAAGGAGAGAGACTAGGAAGCACAGAGGCAAGGAGGGAGACAAGGAAGCACAGAGGCAATGTGGGAGACAAGGAAGCACAGAGGCAATGAGGGACGCAAGGGGGCACAGAGGCAGGGAGGTAGACGTGGAGGCGGCGATGCAAGGAGGGAGAGAAGGAAGCGGAGAGGCAAAGAGGGAGACAAGGAAGCACAGAGGCAAGGAGGGAGACAAGGAAGCACAGAGACAATGAGGGAGACAAGAAGGCTCAGAGGCAGGGAGGTAGACGTGGAAGCGGCGAGGCAAGGAGGGAGACCAGGAAGCGGAGAGGCAAGGAGGGAGACAACGAAGCGGAGAGGCACTTAGGGAGACAAGGAAGCACAGAGGCAACGAGGGAGGCAAGGAGGCATAGAGGCAGGGAGGTAGACGTGGAAGCGGCGAGGCAAGGAGAGAGACAAGGAAGGAGAGAGGCAATGAGGGAGACAAGGAAGCACCGAGGAAATGAGGGAGACAAGGAGGCAGAGAGGCAATGAGGGAGAGGAGGCACAGAGGCAGGGAGGTAGACGTGGAGGCGGCGAGGCAAGGAGGGAGACAAGGAAGCGGAGAGGCAAGGAGGGAGAGAAGGAAGCACAGAGGCAATGTGGGAGACAAGGAAGCACAGAGGCAGGGTGGTAGACGTGGAGGCGGCGAGGCAGGGAGGGAGACAAGGAAGCGAAGAGGCAAGGAGGGAGACAAGGAAGCGGAGAGGCAAGGAGCGAGACAAGGAAGCACAGAGGCAATGAGGGAGAGGAGGCACAGAGGCAGGGAGGTAGACGTGGAGGCGGCGAGGCAAGGAGGTAAACGTGGAAGCGGCGAGGCAAGGAGGGAGACAAGGAAGGAGAGAGGCAATGAGGGAGACAAGGAAGCACCGAGGCAATGAGGGAGACAAGGAGGCAGAGAGGCAGGGAGGTAGACGTGGAGGCGACGAGGCAAGGAGGGAGACAAGGAAGCGGAGAGGCAAGGAGGGAGACAAGGAAGCGGAGAGGCAAGGAGGTAGAGAAGGAAGCACAGAGGCAATGTGGGAGACAAGGAAGCACAGAGGCAGGGTGGTAGACGTGGAGGCGGCGAGGCAGGGAGGGAGACAAGGAAGCGAAGAGGCAAGGAGGGAGACAAGGAAGTGGATAGGCAAGGAGCGAGACAAGGAAGCACAGAGTCAATGAGGGAGAGGAGGCACAGAGGCAGGGAGGTAGACGTGGAGGCGGGGAGGCAAGGAGGTAGACGTGGAGGCGGCGAGGCAAGGAGGGAGACAAGGAAGGAGAGAGGCAATGAGGGAGACAAGGAAGCACCGAGGCAATGAGGGAGACGTGGAGGCGGCGAGGCAGGGAGGGAGACAAGGAAGCGGAGAGGCAAGGAGGGAGACAAGGAGGCACAGAGGCAGGGAGGTTAACGTGGAGGCGACGAGGCAAGGAGGTTGACGTGGAAGCGGCGAGGCAAGGAGGGATACAAGGAAGCAGAGAGGCAATGAGGGAGACAAGGAAGCACAGAGGCAATGAGGGAGACAAGGAAGCACAGAGGCAATGAGGGAGACAATGAGGAACAGAAGCAGGGAGGTAGACGTCGTGGCGGCGAGGCAAGGAGGGAGACAAGGAAGCGGAGAGGGAAGTAGGGAGACAAGGAAGCACAGAGGCAAGGAGGGAGACAAGGAAGCACAGAGGCAATGAGGGAGACAAGGAGGCACAGAGGCAGGGAGGTAGACGTGGAGGCGGCGAGGCAAGGAGGGAGACAAGGAAGCGGAGAGGCAAGGAGGGAGACAAGGAAGCGGAGAGGCAAGGAGGGAGAGAAGGAAGCACAGAGGCAATGTGGGAGACAAGGAAGCACAGAGGCAGGGTGGTAGACGTGGAGGCGGCGAGGCAGGGAGGGAGACAAGGAAGCGGAGAGGCAAGGAGGGAGACAACGAAGCGGAGAGGCACGGAGGGAGAGAAGGAAGCACAGAGGCAATGAGGGAGAGGAGGCACAGAGGCAGGGAGGTAGACGTGGAGGCGGCGAGGCAAGGAGGGAGACAAGGAAGCGGAGAGGCAAGGAGAGAGACAAGGAAGCGGAGAGGCAAGGAGGGAGAGAAGGAAGCACAGAGGCAATGTGGGAGACAAGGAAGCACAGAGGCAGGGAGGTAGACGTGGAGGCGGCGAGGCAGGGAGGGAGACAAGGAAGCGGAGAGGCAAGGAGGGAGACAACGAAGCGGAGAGGCACGGAGGGAGAGAAGGAAGCACACAGGCAATGAGGGAGAGGAGGCACAGAGGCAGGGAGGTAGACGTGGAGGCGGGGAGGCAAGGAGGTAGACGTGGAAGCGGCGAGGCGAGGAGGGAGACAAGGAAGGAGAGAGGCAATGAGGGAGACAAGGAAACACCGAGGCAATGAGGGAGACAAGGAGGCACAGAGGCAGGGAGGTAGACGTGGAGGCGGCGAGGCAGGGAGGGAGACAAGGAAGCGGAGAGGCAAGGAGGGAGACAACGAAGCTGAGAGGCAAGGAGGGAGACAAGGAAGCGGAGAGGCAAGGAGCGAGACAAGGAAGCACAGAGGCAATGAGGGAGAGGAGGCACAGAGGCAGGGAGGTAGACGTGGAGGCGGCGAGGCAAGGAGGGAGACAAGGAAGCGGAGAGGCAAGGAGGGAGACAAGGAAGCGGAGAGGCAAGGAGGGAGAGAAGGAAGCACAGAGGCAATGTGGGAGACAAGGAATCACAGAGGCAGGGTGGTAGACGTGGAGGCGGCGAGGCAGGGAGGGAGACAAGGAAGCGAAGAGGCAAGGAGGGAGACAAGGAAGCGGAGAGGCAAGGAGCGAGACAAGGAAGCACAGAGGCAATGACGGAGAGGAGGCACAGAGGCAGGGAGGTAGACGTGGAGGCGGCGAGGCAAGGAGGTAAACGTGGAAGCGGCGAGGCAAGGAGGGAGACAAGGAAAAAGAGAGGCAATGAGAAAGACAAGGAAGCACCGAGGCAATGAGGGAGACAAGGAGGCAGAGAGGCAGGGAGGTAGACGTGGAGGCGACGAGGCAAGGAGGGAGACAAGGAAGCGGACAGGCAAGAGGGAGACAAGGAAGCGGAGAGGCAAGGAGGTAGAGAAGGAAGCACAGAGGCAATGTGGGAGACAAGGAAGCACAGAGGCAGGGTGGTAGACGTGGAGGCGGCGAGGCAGGGAGGGAGACAAGGAAGCGAAGAGGCAAGGAGGGAGACAAGGAAGCGGAGAGACAAGGAGCGAGACAAGGAAGCACAGAGTCAATGAGGGAGAGGAGGCACAGAGGCAGGGAGGTAGACGTGGAGGCGGGGAGGCAAGGAGGTAGACGTGGAAGCGGCGAGGCAAGGAGGGAGACAAGGTAGGAGAGAGGCAATGAGGGAGACAAGGAAACACCGAGGCAATGAGGGAGACAAGGAGGCACAGAGGCAGGGAGGTAGACGTGGAGGCGGTGAGGCAGGGAGGGAGACAAGGAAGCGGAGAGGCAAGGAGGGAGACAACGCGGCTGAGAGGCAAGGAGGGAGACAAGGAAGCGGAGAGGCAAGGAGCGAGACAAGGAAGCACAGAGGCAATGAGGGAGAGGAGGCACAGAGGCAGGGAGGTAGACGTGGAAGCGGTGAGGCAAGGAGAGAGACTAGGAAGCACAGAGGCAAGGAGGGAGACAAGGAAGCACAGAAGCAATGTGGGAGACAAGGAAGCACAGAGGCAATGAGGGAGGCAAGGGGGCACAGAGGCAGGGAGGTAGACGTGGAGGCGGCGATGCAAGGAGGGAGACAAGGAAGCGGAGAGGCAAGGAGGGAGACAAGGAAGCACAGAGGCAAGGAGGGAGACAAGGAAGCACAGAGACAATGAGGGAGACAAGAAGGCTCAGAGGCAGGGAGGTAGACGTGGAAGCGGCGAGGCAAGGAGGGAGACCAGGAAGCGGAGAGGCAAGGAGGGAGACAACGAAGCGGAGAGGCACTTAGGGAGACAAGGAAGCACAGAGGCAACGAGGGAGGCAAGGAGGCATAGAGGCAGGGAGGTAGACGTGGAAGCGGCGAGGCAAGGAGAGAGACTAGGAAGCAGAGAGGCAAGGAGGGAGACAAGGAAG
Source organism: Allolobophora icterica (assembly GCA_963556255.1). NCBI lineage: Eukaryota > Metazoa > Annelida > Clitellata > Crassiclitellata > Lumbricidae > Allolobophora > Allolobophora icterica. Next base: position 16,251,975 of record OY744614.1, on the reverse strand, counting down.
CACAGAGGCAATGTGGGAGAGGAGGCACAGAGGCAGGGAGGTAGAGGTGGAGGCGGCGAGTCAAGGAGGTAGACGTGGAAGCGGCGAGGCAGGGAGGGAGACAAGGAAGCGAAGAGGCAAGGAGGGAGACAAGGAAGCGGAGAGACAAGGAGCGAGACAAGGAAGCACCGAGGCAATGAGGGAGACAAGGAGGCACAGAGGCAGGGAGGTAGACGTGGAGGCGGGGAGGCAAGGAGGTAGACGTGGAAGCGGCGAGGCAAGGAGGGAGACAAGGAAGGAGAGAGGCAATGAGGGAGACAAGGAAGCACCGAGGCAATGAAAGAGCCAAGGAGGCACAGAGGAGGGAGGTAGACGTGGAGGCGGCGAGGCAGGGAGGGAGACAAGGAAGCGGAGAGGCAAGGAGGGAGACAACGCGGCTGAGAGGCAAGGAGGGAGACAAGGAAGCGGAGAGGCAAGGAGGGAGACAAGGAAGCGGAGAGGCAAGGAGCGAGACAAGGAAGCACAGAGGCAATGAGGGAGAGGAGGCACAGAGGCAGGGAGGTAGACGTGGAAGCGGTGAGGCAAGGAGAGAGACTAGGAAGCACAGAGGCAATGACGGAGAGGAGGCACAGAGGCAGGGAGGTAGACGTGGAGGCGGCGAGGCAAGGAGGTAAACGTGGAAGCGGCGAGGCAAGGAGGGAGACAAGGAAAAAGAGAGGCAATGAGGGAGACAAGGAAGCACCGAGGCAATGAGGGAGACAAGGAGGCAGAGAGGCAGGGAGGTAGACGTGGAGGCGACGAGGCAAGGAGGGAGACAAGGAAGCGGACAGGCAAGAGGGAGACAAGGAAGCGGAGAGGCAAGGAGGTAGAGAAGGAAGCACAGAGGCAATGTGGGAGACAAGGAAGCACAGAGGCAGGGTGGTAGACGTGGAGGCGGCGAGGCAGGGAGGGAGACAAGGAAGCGAAGAGGCAAGGAGGGAGACAAGGAAGCGGAGAGACAAGGAGCGAGACAAGGAAGCACAGAGTCAATGAGGGAGAGGAGGCACAGAGGCAGGGAGGTAGACGTGGAGGCGGGGAGGCAAGGAGGTAGACGTGGAAGCGGCGAGGCAAGGAGGGAGACAAGGTAGGAGAGAGGCAATGAGGGAGACAAGGAAACACCGAGGCAATGAGGGAGACAAGGAGGCACAGAGGCAGGGAGGTAGACGTGGAGGCGGTGAGGCAGGGAGGGAGACAAGGAAGCGGAGAGGCAAGGAGGGAGACAACGCGGCTGAGAGGCAAGGAGGGAGACAAGGAAGCGGAGAGGCAAGGAGCGAGACAAGGAAGCACAGAGGCAATGAGGGAGAGGAGGCACAGAGGCAGGGAGGTAGACGTGGAAGCGGTGAGGCAAGGAGAGAGACTAGGAAGCACAGAGGCAAGGAGGGAGACAAGGAAGCACAGAGGCAATGTGGGAGACAAGGAAGCACAGAGGCAATGAAGGAGGCAAGGGGGCACAGAGGCAGGGAGGTAGACGTGGAGGCGGCGATGCAAGGAGGGAGACAAGGAAGCGGAGAGGCAAGGAGGGAGACAAGGAAGCACAGAGGCAAGGAGGGAGACAAGGAAGCACAGAGACAATGAGGGAGACAAGAAGGCTCAGAGGCAGGGAGGTAGACGTGGAAGCGGCGAGGCAAGGAGGGAGACCAGGAAGCGGAGAGGCAAGGAGGGAGACAACGAAGCGGAGAGGCACTTAGGGAGACAAGGAAGCACAGAGGCAACGAGGGAGGCAAGGAGGCATAGAGGCAGGGAGGTAGACGTGGAAGCGGCGAGGCAAGGAGAGAGACTAGGAAGCAGAGAGGCAAGGAGGGAGACAAGGAAGCACAGAGGCAATGTGGGAGAGGAGGCACAGAGGCAGGGAGGTAGAGGTGGAGGCGGCGAGTCAAGGAGGTAGACGTGGAAGCGGCGAGGCAGGGAGGGAGACAAGGAAGCGAAGAGGCAAGGAGGGAGACAAGGAAGCGGAGAGACAAGGAGCGAGACAAGGAAGCACCGAGGCAATGAGGGAGACAAGGAGGCACAGAGGCAGGGAGGTAGACGTGGAGGCGGGGAGGCAAGGAGGTAGACGTGGAAGCGGCGAGGCAAGGAGGGAGACAAGGAAGGAGAGAGGCAATGAGGGAGACAAGGAAGCACCGAGGCAATGAAAGAGCCAAGGAGGCACAGAGGAAGGAGGTAGACGTGGAGGCGGCGAGGCAGGGAGGGAGACAAGGAAGCGGAGAGGCAAGGAGGGAGACAACGCGGCTGAGAGGCAAGGAGGGAGACAAGGAAGCGGAGAGGCAAGGAGGGAGACAAGGAAGCGGAGAGGCAAGGAGCGAGACAAGGAAGCACAGAGGCAATGAGGGAGAGGAGGCACAGAGGCAGGGATGTAGACGTGGAAGCGGTGAGGCAAGGAGAGAGACTAGGAAGCACAGAGGCAAGGAGGGAGACAAGGAAGCACAGAGGCAATGTGGGAGACAAGGAAGCACAGAGGCAATGAGGGAGGCAAGGAGGCACAGAGGCAGGGAGGTAGACGTGGAGGCGGCGAGGCAAGGAGGGAGACAAGGAAGCGGAGAGGCAAGGAGCGAGACAAGGAAGCACAGAGGCAAGGAGGGAGACAAGGAAGCACAGAGGCATTGAGAGAGACAAGAAGGCTCAGAGGCACGGATGTAGACGTGGAAGCGGCGAGGCAAGGAGGGAGACCAGGAAGCGGAGAGGCAAGGAGGGAGACAACGAAGTGGAGAGGCACTTAGGGAGACAAGGAAGCACAGAGGCAACGAGGGAGGAAAGGAGGCATAGAGGCAGGGAGGTAGAGGTGGAGGCGGCGAGTCAAGGAGGTAGACGTGGAAGCGGCGAGGCAAGGAGGGAGACAAGGAAGCACCGAGGCAATGAGGGAGACAAGGAAGCACAGAGGCAATGAGGGAGGCAAAAAGGCACAGAGGCAGGGAGGTAGACATGGAAGCGGCGAGGCAAGGAGAGAGACTAGGAAGCAGAGAGGCAAGGAGGGAGACAAGGAAGCACCGAGGCAATGAAGGAGACAAGGAAGCACAGAGGCAATGAGGGAGGCAAGGAGGCATAGAGGCAGGGAGGTAGACGTGGAAGCGGCGAGGCAAGGAGAGAGAATAGGAAGCAGAGAGGCAAGGAGGGAGACAAGGAAGCACAGAGGCAATGTGGGAGAGGAGGCACAGAGGCAGGGAGGTAGAGGTGGAGGCGGCGAGTCAAGGAGGTAGACGTGGAAGCGGCGAGGCAAGGAGGGAGACAAGGAAGCACCGAGGCAATGAGGGAGACAAGGAAGCACAGAGACAATGAGGGACGCAAGGAGGCACAGAGGCAGGGAGGTAGACGTGGAGGCGGCGAGGCAAGGAGGGCGACAAGGAAGCGGAGAGGCAAGGAGGGAGACAAGGAAGCAGAGAGGCAAGGAGGGAGACAAGGAAGCACAGAGGCAATGAGGGAGACAAGGAGGCACAGAGGCAGGGAGGTAGACGTGGAGGCGGCGAGGCAGGGAGGGAGACCAGGAAGCGGAGAGGCAAGGAGGGAGACAACGAAGCGGAGAGGCACGGAGGGAGAGAAGGAAGCACAGAGGCAATGAGGGAGAGGAGGCACAGAGGCAGGGAGGTAGACGTGGAGGCGGCGAGGCAAGGAGGGAGACAAGGAAGCGGAGAGGCAAGGAGGGAGACCAGGAAGCGGAGAGGCAAGGAGGGAGAGAATGAAGCACAGAGGCAATGTGGGAGACAAGGAAGCACAGAGGCAGTGTGGTAGACGGAGGCGGCGAGGCAGGGAGGGAGACGTGGAGGCGGTGAGGCAAGGAGAGAGAATAGGAAGCAGAGAGGCAAGGAAAGAGACAAGGAAGCACAGAGGCAATGTGGGAGACAAGGAAGCACAGAGGCAATAAGGGAGACAAGGAGGCACAGAGGCAGGGAGGTAGACGTGGAGGCGGCGAGGCAGGGAGGGAGACAAGGAAGCGGAGAGGCAAGGAGGGAGACAACGAAGCTGAGAGGCAAGGAGGAAGACAAGGAAGCGGAGAGGCAAGGAGCGAGACAAGGAAGCACAGAGGCAATGAGGGAGAGGAGGCACAGAGGCAGGGAGGTAGACGTGGAGGCGGCGAGGCAAGGAGGGAGACAAGGAAGCGGAGAGGCAAGGAGGGAGACAAGGAAGCGGAGAGGCAAGGAGGGAGAGAAGGAAGCACAGAGGCAATGTGGGAGACAAGGAAGCACAGAGGCAATAAGGGAGACAAGGAGGCACAGAGGCAGGGAGGTGGACGTGGAGGCGGCGAGGCAAGGAGGGTGACAAGGAAGCGGAGAGGCAAGGAGGGAGACAAGGAAGCAGAGAGGCAAGGAGGGAGACAAGGAAGCACAGAGGCAATGAGGGAGACAAGGAGGCACAGAGGCAGGGAGGTAGACGTGGAGGCGGCGAGGCAGGGAGGGAGACAAGGAAGCGGAGAGGTAAGGAGGGAGACAACGAAGCGGAGAGGCACGGAGGGAGAGAAGTAAGCACAGAGGCAATGAGGGAGAGGAGGCACAGAGGCAGGGAGGTAGACGTGGAGGCGGCGAGGCAAGGAGGGAGACAAGGAAGCGGAGAGGCAAGGAGGGAGACCAGGAAGCGGAGAGGCAAGGAGAGAGAGAAGGAAGCACAGAGGCAATGTGGGAGACAAGGAAGCACAGAGGCAGTGTGGTAGACGTGGTGGCGGCGAGGCAGGGAGGGAGACCAGGAAGCGAAGAGGCAAGGAGGTAGACGTGGAAGCGGCGAGGCAAGGAGGGAGACAAGGAAGGAGAGAGGCAATGAGGGAGACAAGGAAGCACCGAGGAAATGAGGGAGACAAGGAGGCAGAGAGGCAGGGAGGTAGACGTGGGGTCGGCGAGGCAGGGAGGGAGACAAGGAAGCGGAGAGGCCAGGAGGGAGACAACGAAGCTGAGAGGCAATGAGGGAGACAAGGAAGCGGAGAGGCAAGGAGCGAGACAAGGAAGCACAGAGGCAATGAGGGAGAGGAGGCACAGAGGCAGGGAGGTAGACGTGGAGGCGGCGAGGCAAGGAGGGAGACAAGGAAGCGGAGAGGCAAGGAGGGAGACAAGGAAGCCGAGAGGCAAGGAGGGAGAGAAGGAAGCACAAAGGCAATGTGGGAGACAAGGAAGCACAGAGGCAGGGTGGTAGACGTGGAGGCGGCGAGGCAGGGAGGGAGACAAGGAAGCGAAGAGGCAAGGAGGGAGACAAGGAAGCGGAGAGGCAAGGAGCGAGACAAGGAAGCACAGAGGCAATGAGGGAGAGGAGGCACAGAGGCAGGGAGGTAGACGTGGAGGCGGCGAGGCAAAGAGGTAAACGTGGAAGCGGCGAGGCAAGGAGGGAGACAAGGAAGGAGAGAGGCAATGAGGGAGACAAGGAAGCACCGAGGCAATGAGGGAGACAAGGAGGCAGAGAGGCAGGGAGGTAGACGTGGAGGCGACGAGGCAAGGAGGGAGACAAGGAAGCGGAGAGGCAAGGAGGGAGACAAGGAAGCGGAGAGGCAAGGAGGTAGAGAAGGAAGCACAGAGGCAATGTGGGAGACAAGGAAGCACAGAGGCAGGGTGGTAGACGTGCAGGCGGCGAGGCAGGGAGACAAGGAAGCGAAGAGGCAAGGAGGGAGACCAGGAAGCGGAGAGACAAGGAGCGAGACAAGGAAGCACAGAGTCAATGAGGGAGAGGAGGCACAGAGGCAGGGAGGTAGACGTGGAGGCGGGGAGGCAAGGAGGTAGACGTGGAAGCGGCGAGGCAAGGAGGGAGACAAGGAAGGAGAGAGGCAATGAGGGAGACAAGGAGGCACAGAGGCAGGGAGGTAGACGTGGAAGCGGCGAGGCAGGGAGGGAGACAAGGAAGCGGAGAGGCAAGGAGGGAGACAACGCGGCTGAGAGGCAAGGAGGGAGACAAGGAAGCGGAGAGGCAAGGAGCGAGACAAGGAAGCACAGAGGCAATGAGGGAGAGGAGGCACAGAGGCAGGGAGGTAGACGTGGAAGCGGTGAGGCAAGGAGAGAGACTAGGAAGCACAGAGGCAAGGAGGGAGACAAGGAAGCACAGAGGCAATGTGGGAGACAAGGAAGCACAGAGGCAAGGAGGGAGACAAGGAAGCACAGAGACAATGAGGGAGACAAGAAGGCTCAGAGGCAGGGAGGTAGACGTGGAAGCGGCGAGGCAAGGAGGGAGACCAGGAAGCGGAGAGGCAAGGAGGGAGACAACGAAGCGGAGAGGCACTTAGGGAGACAAGGAAGCACAGAGGTAACGAGGGAGGCAAGGAGGCATAGAGGCAGGGTGGTAGACGTGGAGGCGGCGAGGCAGGGAGACAAGGAAGCGAAGAGGCAAGGAGGGAGACCAGGAAGCGGAGAGACAAGGAGCGAGACAAGGAAGCACAGAGTCAATGAGGAAGAGGAGGCACAGAGGCAGGGAGGTAGACGTGGAGGCGGGGAGGCAAGGAGGTAGACGTGGAAGCGGCGAGGCAAGGAGGGAGACAAGGAAGGAGAGAGGCAATGAGGGAGACAAGGAGGCACAGAGGCAGGGAGGTAGACGTGGAAGCGGCGAGGCAGGGAGGGAGACAAGGAAGCGGAGAGGCAAGGAGGGAGACAACGCGGCTGAGAGGCAAGGAGGGAGACAAGGAAGCGGAGAGGCAAGGAGCGAGACAAGGAAGCACAGAGGCAATGAGGGAGAGGAGGCACAGAGGCAGGGAGGTAGACGTGGAAGCGGTGAGGCAAGGAGAGAGACTAGGAAGCACAGAGGCAAGGAGGGAGACAAGGAAGCACAGAGGCAATGTGGGAGACAAGGAAGCACAGAGGCAATGAGGGAGGCAAGGGGGCACAGAGGCAGGGAGGTAGACGTGGAGGCGGCGATGCAAGGAGGGAGAGAAGGAAGCGGAGAGGCAAGGAGGGAGACAAGGAAGCACAGAGGCAAGGAGGGAGACAAGGAAGCACAGAGACAATGAGGGAGACAAGAAGGCTCAGAGGCAGGGAGGTAGACGTGGAAGCGGCGAGGCAAGGAGGGAGACCAGGAAGCGGAGAGGCAAGGAGGGAGACAACGAAGCGGAGAGGCACTTAGGGAGACAAGGAAGCACAGAGGTAACGAGGGAGGCAAGGAGGCATAGAGGCAGGGAGGTAGACGTGGAAGCGGCGAGGCAAGGAGAGAGACTAGGAAGCAGAGAGGCAAGGAGGGAGACAAGGAAGCACAGAGGCAATGTGGGAGAGGAGGCACAAAGGCAGGGAGGTAGAGGTGGAGGCGGCGAGTCAAGGAGGTAGACGTGGAAGCGGCGAGGCAAGGAGGGAGACAAGGAAGCACCGAGGCAATGAGGGAGACAAGAAAGCACAGAGGCAATGAGGGAGGCAAGGAGGCACAGAGGCAGGGAGGTAGACGTGGAGGCGGTGAGGCAAGGAGAGAGACTAGGAAGCAGAGAGGCAAGGAGGGAGACAAGGAAGCACAGAGGCAATGTGGGAGACAAGGAAGCACAGAGGCAATAAGGGAGACAAGGAGGCACAGAGGCAGGGAGGTGGACGTGGAGGCGGCGAGGCAAGGAGGGTGACAAGGAAGCGGAGAGGCAAGGAGGGAGACAAGGAAGCAGAGAGGCAAGGAGGGAGACAAGGAAGCACAGAGGCAATGAGGGAGACAAGGAGGCACAGAGGCAGGGAGGTAGACGTGGAGGCGGCGAGGCAGGGAGGGAGACAAGGAAGCGGAGAGGTAAGGAGGGAGACAACGAAGCGGAGAGGCACGGAGGGAGAGAAGTAAGCACAGAGGCAATGAGGGAGAGGAGGCACAGAGGCAGGGAGGTAGACGTGGAGGCGGCGAGGCAAGGAGGGAGACAAGGAAGCGGAGAGGCAAGGAGGGAGACCAGGAAGCGGAGAGGCAAGGAGAGAGAGAAGGAAGCACAGAGGCAATGTGGGAGACAAGGAAGCACAGAGGCAGTGTGGTAGACGTGGTGGCGGCGAGGCAGGGAGGGAGACAAGGAAGCGAAGAGGCAAGGAGGTAGACGTGGAAGCGGCGAGGCAAGGAGGGAGACAAGGAAGGAGAGAGGCAATGAGGGAGACAAGGAAGCACCGAGGAAATGAGGGAGACAAGGAGGCAGAGAGGCAGGGAGGTAGACGTGGAGGCGGCGAGGCAGGGAGGGAGACAAGGAAGCGGAGAGGCCAGGAGGGAGACAACGAAGCTGAGAGGCAATGAGGGAGACAAGGAAGCGGAGAGGCAAGGAGCGAGACAAGGAAGCACCGAGGCAATGAGGGAGACAAGGAGGCAGAGAGGCAGGGAGGTAGACGTGGAGGCGACGAGGCAAGGAGGGAGACAAGGAAGCGGAGAGGAAGGAGGGAGACAAGGAAGCGGAGAGGCAAGGAGGTAGAGAAGGAAGCACAGAGGCAATGTGGGAGACAAGGAAGCACAGAGGCAGGGTGGTAGACGTGGAGGCGGCGAGGCAGGGAGGGAGACAAGGAAGCGAAGAGGCAAGGAGGGAGACAAGGAAGCGGAGAGGCAAGGAGCGAGACAAGGAAGCACAGAGGCAAGGAGGGAGACAAGGAAGCACAGAGGCATTGAGGGAGACAAGAAGGCTCAGAGGCACGGATGTAGACGTGGAAGCGGCGAGGCAAGGAGGGAGACCAGGAAGCGGAGAGGCAAGGAGGGAGACAACGAAGTGGAGAGGCACTTAGGGAGACAAGGAAGCACAGAGGCAACGAGGGAGGAAAGGAGGCATAGAGGCAGGGAGGTAGAGGTGGAGGCGGCGAGTCAAGGAGGTAGACGTGGAAGCGGCGAGGCAAGGAGGGAGACAAGGAAGCACCGAGGCAATGAGGGAGACAAGGAAGCACAGAGGCAATGAGGGAGGCAAAAAGGCACAGAGGCAGGGAGGTAGACATGGAAGCGGCGAGGCAAGGAGAGAGACTAGGAAGCAGAGAGGCAAGGAGGGAGACAAGGAAGCACCGAGGCAATGAAGGAGACAAGGAAGCACAGAGGCAATGAGGGAGGCAAGGAGGCATAGAGGCAGGGAGGTAGACGTGGAAGCGGCGAGGCAAGGAGAGAGAATAGGAAGCAGAGAGGCAAGGAGGGAGACAAGGAAGCACAGAGGCAATGTGGGAGAGGAGGCACAGAGGCAGGGAGGTAGAGGTGGAGGCGGCGAGTCAAGGAGGTAGACGTGGAAGCGGCGAGGCAAGGAGGGAGACAAGGAAGCACCGAGGCAATGAGGGAGACAAGGAAGCACAGAGACAATGAGGGACGCAAGGAGGCACAGAGGCAGGGAGGTAGACGTGGAGGCGGCGAGGCAAGGAGGGCGACAAGGAAGCGGAGAGGCAAGGAGGGAGACAAGGAAGCAGAGAGGCAAGGAGGGAGACAAGGAAGCACAGAGGCAATGAGGGAGACAAGGAGGCACAGAGGCAGGGAGGTAGACGTGGAGGCGGCGAGGCAGGGAGGGAGACCAGGAAGCGGAGAGGCAAGGAGGGAGACAACGAAGCGGAGAGGCACGGAGGGAGAGAAGGAAGCACAGAGGCAATGAGGGAGAGGAGGCACAGAGGCAGGGAGGTAGACGTGGAGGCGGCGAGGCAAGGAGGGAGACAAGGAAGCGGAGAGGCAAGGAGGGAGACCAGGAAGCGGAGAGGCAAGGAGGGAGAGAATGAAGCACAGAGGCAATGTGGGAGACAAGGAAGCACAGAGGCAGTGCGGTAGACGGAGGCGGCGAGGCAGGGAGGGAGACGTGGAGGCGGTGAGGCAAGGAGAGAGAATAGGAAGCAGAGAGGCAAGGAAAGAGACAAGGAAGCACAGAGGCAATGTGGGAGACAAGGAAGCACAGAGGCAATAAGGGAGACAAGGAGGCACAGAGGCAGGGAGGTAGACGTGGAGGCGGCGAGGCAGGGAGGGAGACAAGGAAGCGGAGAGGCAAGGAGGGAGACAACGAAGCTGAGAGGCAAGGAGGAAGACAAGGAAGCGGAGAGGCAAGGAGCGAGACAAGGAAGCACAGAGGCAATGAGGGAGAGGAGGCACAGAGGCAGGGAGGTAGACGTGGAGGCGGCGAGGCAAGGAGGGAGACAAGGAAGCGGAGAGGCAAGGAGGGAGACAAGGAAGCGGAGAGGCAAGGAGGGAGAGAAGGAAGCACAGAGGCAATGTGGGAGACAAGGAAGCACAGAGGCAATAAGGGAGACAAGGAGGCACAGAGGCAGGGAGGTGGACGTGGAGGCGGCGAGGCAAGGAGGGTGACAAGGAAGCGGAGAGGCAAGGAGGGAGACAAGGAAGCAGAGAGGCAAGGAGGGAGACAAGGAAGCACAGAGGCAATGAGGGAGACAAGGAGGCACAGAGGCAGGGAGGTAGACGTGGAGGCGGCGAGGCAGGGAGGGAGACAAGGAAGCGGAGAGGTAAGGAGGGAGACAACGAAGCGGAGAGGCACGGAGGGAGAGAAGTAAGCACAGAGGCAATGAGGGAGAGGAGGCACAGAGGCAGGGAGGTAGACGTGGAGGCGGCGAGGCAAGGAGGGAGACAAGGAAGCGGAGAGGCAAGGAGGGAGACCAGGAAGCGGAGAGGCAAGGAGAGAGAGAAGGAAGCACAGAGGCAATGTGGGAGACAAGGAAGCACAGAGGCAGTGTGGTAGACGTGGTGGCGGCGAGGCAGGGAGGGAGACCAGGAAGCGAAGAGGCAAGGAGGTAGACGTGGAAGCGGCGAGGCAAGGAGGGAGACAAGGAAGGAGAGAGGCAATGAGGGAGACAAGGAAGCACCGAGGAAATGAGGGAGACAAGGAGGCAGAGAGGCAGGGAGGTAGACGTGGAGGCGGCGAGGCAGGGAGGGAGACAAGGAAGCGGAGAGGCCAGGAGGGAGACAACGAAGCTGAGAGGCAATGAGGGAGACAAGGAAGCGGAGAGGCAAGGAGCGAGACAAGGAAGCACAGAGGCAATGAGGGAGAGGAGGCACAGAGGCAGGGAGGTAGACGTGGAGGCGGCGAGGCAAGGAGGGAGACAAGGAAGCGGAGAGGCAAGGAGGGAGACAAGGAAGCGGAGAGGCAAGGAGGGAGAGAAGGAAGCACAGAGGCAATGTGGGAGACAAGGAAGCACAGAGGCAGGGTGGTAGACGTGGAGGCGGCGAGGCAGGGAGGGAGACAAGGAAGCGAAGAGGCAAGGAGGGAGACAAGGAAGCGGAGAGGCAAGGAGCGAGACAAGGAAGCACAGAGGCAAGGAGGGAGACAAGGAAGCACAGAGACAATGAGGGAGACAAGAAGGCTCAGAGGCAGGGAGGTAGACGTGGAAGCGGCGAGGCAAGGAGGGAGACCAGGAAGCGGAGAGGCAAGGAGGGAGACAACGAAGCGGAGAGGCACTTAGGGAGACAAGGAAGCACAGAGGTAACGAGGGAGGCAAGGAGGCATAGAGGCAGGGTGGTAGACGTGGAGGCGGCGAGGCAGGGAGACAAGGAAGCGAAGAGGCAAGGAGGGAGACCAGGAAGCGGAGAGACAAGGAGCGAGACAAGGAAGCACAGAGTCAATGAGGGAGAGGAGGCACAGAGGCAGGGAGGTAGACGTGGAGGCGGGGAGGCAAGGAGGTAGACGTGGAAGCGGCGAGGCAAGGAGGGAGACAAGGAAGGAGAGAGGCAATGAGGGAGACAAGGAGGCACAGAGGCAGGGAGGTAGACGTGGAAGCGGCGAGGCAGGGAGGGAGACAAGGAAGCGGAGAGGCAAGGAGGGAGACAACGCGGCTGAGAGGCAAGGAGGGAGACAAGGAAGCGGAGAGGCAAGGAGCGAGACAAGGAAGCACAGAGGCAATGAGGGAGAGGAGGCACAGAGGCAGGGAGGTAGACGTGGAAGCGGTGAGGCAAGGAGAGAGACTAGGAAGCACAGAGGCAAGGAGGGAGACAAGGAAGCACAGAGGCAATGTGGGAGACAAGGAAGCACAGAGGCAATGAGGGAGGCAAGGGGGCACAGAGGCAGGGAGGTAGACGTGGAGGCGGCGATGCAAGGAGGGAGAGAAGGAAGCGGAGAGGCAAGGAGGGAGACAAGGAAGCACAGAGGCAAGGAGGGAGACAAGGAAGCACAGAGACAATGAGGGAGACAAGAAGGCTCAGAGGCAGGGAGGTAGACGTGGAAGCGGCGAGGCAAGGAGGGAGACCAGGAAGCGGAGAGGCAAGGAGGGAGACAACGAAGCGGAGAGGCACTTAGGGAGACAAGGAAGCACAGAGGTAACGAGGGAGGCAAGGAGGCATAGAGGCAGGGAGGTAGACGTGGAAGCGGCGAGGCAAGGAGAGAGACTAGGAAGCAGAGAGGCAAGGAGGGAGACAAGGAAGCACAGAGGCAATGTGGGAGAGGAGGCACAAAGGCAGGGAGGTAGAGGTGGAGGCGGCGAGTCAAGGAGGTAGACGTGGAAGCGGCGAGGCAAGGAGGGAGACAAGGAAGCACCGAGGCAATGAGGGAGACAAGAAAGCACAGAGGCAATGAGGGAGGCAAGGAGGCACAGAGGCAGGGAGGTAGACGTGGAGGCGGTGAGGCAAGGAGAGAGACTAGGAAGCAGAGAGGCAAGGAGGGAGACAAGGAAGCACAGAGGCAATGTGGGAGACAAGGAAGCACAGAGGCAATAAAGGAGACAAGGAGGCACAGAGGCAGGGAGGTGGACGTGGAGGCGGCGAGGCAAGGAGGGTGACAAGGAAGCGGAGAGGCAAGGAGGGAGACAAGGAAGCAGAGAGGCAAGGAGGGAGACAAGGAAGCACAGAGGCAATGAGGGAGACAAGGAGGCACAGAGGCAGGGAGGTAGACGTGGAGGCGGCGAGGCAGGGAGGGAGACAAGGAAGCGGAGAGGTAAGGAGGGAGACAACGAAGCGGAGAGGCACGGAGGGAGAGAAGTAAGCACAGAGGCAATGAGGGAGAGGAGGCACAGAGGCAGGGAGGTAGACGTGGAGGCGGCGAGGCAAGGAGGGAGACAAGGAAGCGGAGAGGCAAGGAGGGAGACCAGGAAGCGGAGAGGCAAGGAGAGAGAGAAGGAAGCACAGAGGCAATGTGGGAGACAAGGAAGCACAGAGGCAGTGTGGTAGACGTGGTGGCGGCGAGGCAGGGAGGGAGACAAGGAAGCGAAGAGGCAAGGAGGTAGACGTGGAAGCGGCGAGGCAAGGAGGGAGACAAGGAAGGAGAGAGGCAATGAGGGAGACAAGGAAGCACCGAGGAAATGAGGGAGACAAGGAGGCAGAGAGGCAGGGAGGTAGACGTGGAGGCGGCGAGGCAGGGAGGGAGACAAGGAAGCGGAGAGGCCAGGAGGGAGACAAGGAAGCACCGAGGCAATGAGGGAGACAAGGAGGCAGAGAGGCAGGGAGGTAGACGTGGAGGCGACGAGGCAAGGAGGGAGACAAGGAAGCGGAGAGGCAAGGAGGGAGACAAGGAAGCGGAGAGGCAAGGAGGTAGAGAAGGAAGCACAGAGGCAATGTGGGAGACAAGGAAGCACAGAGGCAGGGTGGTAGACGTGGAGGCGGCGAGGCAGGGAGGGAGACAAGGAAGCGAAGAGGCAAGGAGGGAGACAAGGAAGCGGAGAGACAAGGAGCGAGACAAGGAAGCACAGAGTCAATGAGGGAGAGGAGGCACAGAGGCAGGGAGGTAGACGTGGAGGCGGGGAGGCAAGGAGGTAGACGTGGAAGCGGCGAGGCAAGGAGGGAGACAAGGAAGGAGAGAGGCAATGAGGGAGACAAGGAAACACCGAGGCAATGAGGGAGACAAGGAGGCACAGAGGCAGGGAGGTAGACGTGGAGGCGGCAAGGCAGGGAGGGAGACCAGGAAGCGGAGAGGCAAGGAGGGAGACAACGAAGCGGAGAGGCACGGAGGGAGAGAAGGAAGCACAGAGGCAATGAGGGAGAGGAGGCACAGAGGCAGGGAGGTAGACGTGGAGGCGGCGAGGCAAGGAGGGAGACAAGGAAGCGGAGAGGCAAGGAGGGAGACCAGGAAGCGGAGAGGCAAGGAGGGAGAGAAGGAAGCACAGAGGCAATGTGGGAGACAAGGAAGCACAGAGGCAGTGTGGTAGACGTGGAGGCGGCGAGGCAGGGAGGGAGACGTGGAGGCGGTGAGGCAAGGAGAGAGAATAGGAAGCAGAGAGGCAAGGAAAGAGACAAGGAAGCACAGAGGCAATGTGGGAGATAAGGAAGCACAGAGGCAATAAGGGAGACAAGGAGGCACAGAGGCAGGGAGGTAGACGTGGAGGCGGCGAGGCAAGGAGGGTGACAAGGAAACGGAGAGGCAAGGAGGGAGACAAGGAAGCTGAGAGGCAAGGAGGGAGACAAGGAAGCACAGAGGCAATGAGGGAGACAAGGAGGCACAGAGGCAGGGAGGTAGACGTGGAGGCGGCGAGGCAGGGAGGGAGACAAGGAAGCGGAGAGGCAAGGAGGGAGACAACGAAGCGGAGAGGCACGGAGGGAGAGAAGGAAGCACAGAGGCAATGAGGGAGAGGAGGCACAGAGGCAGGGAGGTAGACGTGGAGGCGGCGAGGCAAGGAGGGAGACAAGGAAGCGGAGAGGCAAGGAGGGAGACCAGGAAGCGGAGAGGCAAGGAGGGAGAGAAGGAAGCACAGAGGCAATGTGGGAGACAAGGAAGCACAGAGGCAGTGTGGTAGACGTGGAGGCGGCGAGGCAGGGAGGGAGACAAGGAAGCGAAGAGGCAAGGAGGTAGACGTGGAAGCGGCGAGGCAAGGAGGGAGACAAGGAAGGAGAGAGGCAATGAGGGAGACAAGGAAGCACCGAGGAAATGAGGGAGACAAGGAGGCAGAGAGGCAGGGAGGTAGACGTGGAGGCGGCGAGGCAGGGAGGGAGACAAGGAAGCGGAGAGGCAAGGAGGGAGACAACGAAGCTGAGAGGCAAGGAGGGAGACAAGGAAGCGGAGAGGCAAGGAGGGAGAGAAGGAAGCACAGAGGCAATGTGGGAGACAAGGAAGCACAGAGGCAGGGTGGTAGACGTGGAGGCGGCGAGGCAGGGAGGGAGACAAGGAAGCGAAGAGGCAAGGAGGGAGACAAGGAAGCGGAGAGGCAAGGAGCGAGACAAGGAAGCACAGAGGCAATGAGGGAGAGGAGGCACAGAGGCAGGGAGGTAGACGTGGAGGCGGCGAGGCAAGGAGGTAAACGTGGAAGCGGCGAGGCAAGGAGGGAGACAAGGAAGGAGAGAGGCAATGAGGGAGACAAGGAAGCACCGAGGCAATGAGGGAGACAAGGAGGCAGAGAGGCAGGGAGGTAGACGTGGAGGCGACGAGGCAAGGAGGGAGACAAGGAAGCGGAGAGGCAAGGAGGTAGAGAAGGAAGCACAGAGGCAATGTGGGAGACAAGGAAGCACAGAGGCAGGGTGGTAGACGTGTAGGCGGCGAGGCAGGGAGGGAGACAAGGAAGCGAAGAGGCAAGGAGGGAGACCAGGAAGCGGAGAGACAAGGAGCGAGACAAGGAAGCACAGAGTCAATGAGGGAGAGGAGGCACAGAGGCAGAGAGGTAGACGTGGAGGCGGGGAGGCAAGGAGGTAGACGTGGAAGCGGCGAGGCAAGGAGGGAGACAAGGAAGGAGAGAGGCAATGAGGGAGACAAGGAAACACCGAGGCAATGAGGGAGACAAGGAGGCACAGAGGCAGGGAGGTAGACGTGGAGGCAGCGAGGCAGGGAGGGAGACAAGGAAGCGGAGAGGCAAGGAGGGAGACAACGAAGCTGAGAGGCAAGGAGGGAGACAAGGAAGCGGAGAGGCAAGGAGCGAGACAAGGAAGCACAGAGGCAATGAGGGAGAGGAGGCACAGAGGCAGGGAGGTAGACGTGGAGGCGGCGAGGCAAGGAGGGAGACAAGGAAGCGGCGAGGCAAGGAGGGAGACAAGGAAGCGGAGAGGCAAGGAGGGAGAGAAGGAAGCACAGAGGCAATGTGGGAGACAAGGAAGCACAGAGGCAGGGTGGTAGACTTGGAGGCGGCGAGGCAGGGAGGGAGACAAGGAAGCGAAGAGGCAAGGAGGGAGACAAGGAAGCGGAGAGGCAAGGAGCGAGACAAGGAAGCACAGAGGCAATGAGGGAGAGGAGGCACAGAGGCAGGGAGGTAGAGGTGGAGGCGGCGAGGCAAGGAGGTAAACGTGGAAGCGGCGAGGCAAGGAGGGAGACAAGGAAGGAGAGAGGCAATGAGGGAGACAAGGAAGCACCGAGGCAATGAGGGAGACAAGGAGGCAGAGAGGCAGGGAGGTAGACGTGGAGGCGACGAGGTAAGGAGGGAGACAAGGAAGAGGAGAGGCAAGGAGGGAGACAAGGAAGCGGAGAGGCAAGGAGGTAGAGAAGGAAGCACAGAGGCAATGTGGGAGACAAGGAAGCACAGAGGCAGGGTGGTAGACGTGGAGGCGGCGAGGCAGGGAGGGAGACAAGGAAGCGAAGAGGCAAGGAGGGAGACAAGGAAGCGGAGAGACAAGGAGCGAGACAAGGAAGCACAGAGTCAATGAGGGAGAGGAGGCACAGAGGCAGGGAGGTAGACGTGGAGGCGGGGAGGCAAGGAGGTAGACGTGGAAGCGGAGAGGCAAGGAGGGAGACAAGGAAGGAGAGAGGCAATGAGGGAGACAAGGAAACACCGAGGCAATGAGGGAGACAAGGAGGCACAGAGGCAGGGAGGTAGACGTGGAGGCGGCGAGGCAGGGAGGGAGACAAGGAAGCGGAGAGGCAAGGAGGGAGACAACGCGGCTGAGAGGCAAGGAGGGAGACAAGGAAGCGGAGAGGCAAGGAGCGAGACAAGGAAGCACAGAGGCAATGAGGGAGAGGAGGCACAGAGGCAGGGAGGTAGACGTGGAAGCGGTGAGGCAAGGAGAGAGACTAGGAAGCACAGAGGCAAGGAGGGAGACAAGGAAGCACAGAGGCAATGTGGGAGACAAGGAAGCACAGAGGCAATGAGGGAGGCAAGGGGGCACAGAGGCAGGGAGGTAGACGTGGAGGCGGCGATGCAAGGAGGGAGACAAGGAAGCGGAGAGGCAAGGAGGGAGACAAGGAAGCACAGAGGCAAGGAGGGAGACAAGGAAGCACAGAGACAATGAGGGAGACAAGAAGGCTCAGAGGCAGGGAGGTAGACGTGGAAGCGGCGAGGCAAGGAGGGAGACCAGGAAGCGGAGAGGCAAGGAGGGAGACAACGAAGCGGAGAGGCACTTAGGGAGACAAGGAAGCACAGAGGCAACGAGGGAGGCAAGGAGGCATAGAGGCAGGGAGGTAGACGTGGAAGCGGCGAGGCAAGGAGAGAGACTAGGAAGCAGAGAGGCAAGGAGGGAGACAAGGAAGCACAGAGGCAATGTGGGAGAGGAGGCACAGAGGCAGGGAGGTAGAGGTGGAGGCGGCGAGTCAAGGAGGTAGACGTGGAAACGGCGAGGCAAGGAGGGAGACAAGGAAGCACCGAGGCAATGAGGGAGGCAAGGAGGCACAGAGGCAGGGAGGTAGACGTGGAGGCGGTGAGGCAAGGAGAGAGACTAGGAAGCACAGAGGCAAGGAGGGAGAGAAGGAAGCACAGAGGCAATGTGGGAGACAAGGAAGCACAGAGGCAATGAGGGAGACAAGGAGGCACAGAGGCAGGGAGGTAGACGTGGAGGCGGCAAGGCAAGGAGGGTGACAAGGAAGCGGAGAGGCAAGGAGGGAGACAAGGAAGCAGAGAGGCAAGGAGGGAGACAAGGAAGCACAGAGGCAATGAGGGAGACAAGGAGGCACAGAGGCAGGGAGGTAGACGTGGAGGCGGCGAGGCAGGGAGGGAGACAAGGAAGCGGAGAGGCAAGGAGGGAGACAACGAAGCGGAGAGGCAAGGAGGGAGACAAGGAAGCACAGAGGCAATGAGGGAGAGGAGGCACAGAGGCAGGGAGGTAGACGTGGAGGCGGCGAGGCAAGGAGGGAGACAAGGAAGCGGAGAGGCAAGGAGGGAGACCAGGAAGCGGAGAGGCAAGGAGGGAGAGAAGGAAGCACAGAGGCAATGTGGGAGACAAGGAAGCACAGAGGCAGTGTGGTAGACGTGGAGGCGGCGAGGCAGGGAGGGAGACAAGGAAGCGAAGAGGCAAGGAGGTAGACGTGTAAGCGGCGAGGCAAGGAGGGAGACAAGGAAGGAGAGAGGCAATGAAGGAGACAAGGAAGCACCGAGGAAATGAGGGAGACAAGGAGGCAGAGAGGCAGGGAGGTAGACGTGGAGGCGGCGAGGCAGGGAGGGAGACAAGGAAGCGGAGAGGCAAGGAGGGAGACAACGAAGCTGAGAGGCAAGGAGGGAGACAAGGAAGCGGAGAGGCAAGGAGCGAGACAAGGAAGCACAGAGGCAATGAGGGAGAGGAGGCACAGAGGCAGGGAGGTAGACGTGGAGGCGGCGAGGCAAGGAGGTAGACGTGGAAGCGGCGAGGCAAGGAGGGAGACAAGGAAGCACAGAGGCAATGAGGGAGACAAGGAGGCACAGAGGCAGGGAGGAAGACTTCGGGGCGGCGAAGCAAGGAGGGAGACAAGGAAGCGGAGAGGCAAGGAGGGAGACAACGAAGCACAGAGGCAATGAGGGAGACAAGGAGGCACAGAGGCAGGGAAGTTATAGACATGGAGGCGGCGAGGCAACGAGGGAGACAAGGAAGCAGAGAGGCATGGAGGTAGATAAGGAAGCAGAGAGGCAGGGGAAGACATGGAAGCAGAGAGGCAGGGAGGGAGACATGGAGGCGGAGATCCAGGGACGGAGATATGAAGGCACGGTGAACGTGAGGGAGGCAAACAGGCAAGGGGTGGACACAACGGAAATCGAGGAAGGGAGACTGAGAAGCATGGAGGGAGACATGGAAACAGAGAGGTAGGGGAAAGACATAAAGGCAGAGAGGCAGGGAGGGGGAGATGAAGGCAGGGTGGAAGAGAACGGGAAGAGAGGCAGTGAGGCAGGGACGGAGACATGAAAGCACAGAGGCATCGCGGGAGACATGGAGGCAGAGAGGCAGTGAAAGGAGTGATGTGGCGGTGCCTGGGGGTTTGTCACAGCACGGGCGAGTGTATTTGGAATGGCTTGAAGGCGATTTATTTGGGTGGTGTCTATGTTTAAGAAGAGTGCATTGCAGTAATCTAATTTTTGCGTGTGCAATAGAAGTAGCTACTGTGGATGCAGTTTTGCAGTCTAGCGTTGGGCGAATTCTGCGAAGGTCACGGATGTGCATGAAGCAAGAGCGGGAGAGGTGGGTGATATGATCGGAGAAGATAATGTGCTGGTCAAAAATCACGCCTAAGTTGCGGACAGGAGAATTTGCAGTGAATGTGTTGGTGGATGTAGAGTCGAGGTTGGGGGTAATGGATGGATCTGGGATTTTCTTGAGTTGATCGCGCAGGCCAATTAGAGTAAATTCAGTTATAGCCGGGATTAAGCACAAGAGATTTGATGACATACAGAAGGAGATTCTGGAAAGCATATGGAGAAGATTATCTATGGAATGGGAGAAGCTGTTGGAATAGAAAGAGATGAATAACTGTGTCATCAGCATAAAGGTGATGATCAACTGAGGATGATTTTATGAGTGAGCTGAGTGGAGTAGTGTAAAGGATGAACAGAAGGGCCCAAGAACAGAACCTTGTGGGACAACACATGTGGTTTGTACTCGTCAACAACTCCTCAAACTAGACTTCCCAGTTCTTGCTGAGAAATTCCCGTCATAAATTTTTCTCTCTAGTGTCCGTAACCTTGGTGTTGTCCTTGACAGTATGCTCACCTTTTGTGAAGACATCGCTAATCTTACCCGTTCTTCTTACTTTCACCTGAGACGGCTATACAATGTAGGCTGGGAGGCAGGAAGACACGGAAAAATTCTGGCTAAAGATAATCAAGATCTAGCGTTCTGCACCTCGGAAACTGTGGAAACGATTGATAAGGTGCTTGGTCGGGCACGCACGGCAGCGTACAATCTACTTTCAGCTGACAAATTCCATCGTTTCTTCAACAAGAAAGTGTCTGATGTGAGAGAATCCACCGCCGACGCTGCAGACCCAACCTTCTCAACTACATCTCACCGTTTATCTTCATTCTCGCCTGTTTCCATCGATGGCATTCTGGGGGTTATCCAGTGCACTCCAAACAAGCAGTCAACTGCCGACCTTCTATCTGCGTGGCTGCTAAAGGAGTGCGCTGGTACTATTGCATCATTTGTCACTCAACTGGTCAACGATTCCAACTCAACTGGCAGAGTTCCAACGGCCTTCAAAGTCGCAACCATAACTCCGCTATCAAACGAAACCTGGCCTAGACACCGCAGATATAAAAAAAACTATCGACCAAACACGTCGAAGTGATGGCAGTGGCTGCTAAAGGAATGCGCTGGTACTATTGCCTCATTTGTCACTCCACTGGTCAACGATTCCATCTCAACTGGCGGAGATCCAACGGCCTTCAAAGTCGCAACCATAACTCCGCTATCAAACGAAACCTGGCCTAGACACCGCAGATATAAAAAACTATCGACCAAACACGTCGAAGTGATGGCAGTGGCTGCTAAAGGAATGCGCTGGTACTTTTGCCTCATTTGTCACTCAACTGGTCAACGATTCCATCTCAACTGGCAGAGTTCCAACGGCCTTCAAAGTCGCAACCATAACTCCGCTATCAAACGAAACCTGGCCTAGACACCGCAGATATAAAAAAACTATCGACCAAACACGTCGAAGTGTTGGCAGTGGCTGCTAAAGGAATGCGCTGGTACTATTGCTTCATTTGTCACTCCACTGGTCAACGATTCCATCTCAACTGGCGGAGATCCAACGGCCTTCAAAGTCGCAACCATAACTCCGCTATCAAACGAAACCTGGCCTAGACACCGCAGATATAAAAAAAAAACTATCGACCAAACACGTCGAAGTGATGGCAGTGGCTGCTAAAGGAATGCGCTGGTACTATTGCCTCATTTGTCACTCCACTGGTCAACGATTCCATCTCAACTGGCAGAGATCCAACGGCCTTCAAAGTCGCAACCATAACTCCGCTATCAAACGAAACCTGGCCTATACACCGCAGATATAAAAAAACTATCGACCAAACACGTCGAAGTGATGGCAGTGGCTGCTAAAGGAATGCGCTGGTACTATTGCCTCATTTGTCATTCAACTGGTCAACGATTCCATCTCAACTGGCAGAGATCCAACGGCCTTCAAAGTCGCAACCATAACTCCGCTATCAAACGAAACCTGGCCTAGACACCGCAGATATAAAAAAAACTATCGACCAAACACGTCAAAGTGATGGCAGTTTCCGGCTTGTTCGAGACCTGCGACGGTGCAAGAGAAGAATTCCCTTCCGCGACCGGTTGAGTTGAATTCGTAGCTCGATCTAACGCTCCTTCGTCGTTCCACGTCCGTCCGTTGCGCAGTCTCTCGATCACGTTGTCGGTTGACGCCCGAGACTCCGTTCCAACGCTCGATCCAACGCTCCTTCGTCGTTCCACGTCCCTCCGTTGCGTAGTCTCTCGATCACGTTATCGGTTGACGCCCGAGACTCCGCTCCGTCAGCAAAACGTCGGAGAAAACAAGACTTCCCTAGCGGAAGTCCAACAGCACCCGTTGGCGCGGTCAGTTCGACCTCAGTTCCAAGAAGACATCAGCAAGTCCGCTGATGTCTTCGTGCCAGCAACAAAAACTAAAACGGGCGATCGGGCCTTTCCAGTCGCTCATAATCAGGAAGCTAAAAGCATTTTAGTTTTAAAAAAACAGTTAAAACTTTACTTGCTAGGTAAAAACTCTGAGCATTAGAGAAGAACAGGATGATGAGGGCGGGAAAACGGAGATCGCTTCAGCACTGGCCGTCCGAATAGGTAAGCTAATCGAGAGGACCAACAGAAATCATCTAAAGAAAATAGATCCGAGAAGTGACGTCGGTGAGTTGTGGCGTTGTGTGGGAAAGGTGACTGGGCAGGGAAAGCGTTCTCCGCCGGATCAAGTCACATCCGCTGAAGATCTGAATAAACACTATGCTGCGGTTTCGACAGACTTGGAATAAACCTCTCCTGCACTCCGTCACACAGCGTTCGACAACCAAACTTTTATCTCAGAGATTCAAACATTTCAAATCCTCGACCGCCTTAGGTACACCGCGCCGGGTGCTGACCTTTTGCCGGCATGGTTTCTTAGGCTCGCAGCAGCGCTATACTCCGCAGTAATTACATATCTTGTTAATTTCTCCCTCTAAGCCTCCCATGTTCCAGAGCAGTGAAAATTAGCCATCATCCACCCAGTAGCTAATGTATCACAGCCTGAATCGCCAGCAGACTTCAGACCTATCTCAGTCACGCCGATACTGTCGAGGATGGTTGAGAGCTGGTCCACCGTTTTAAATATTCGGCATTTATGGTCCCTCCCATGCGCAGTCTTCTCGCTGACCAATATGCTTTCAGGCCAACAGGTTCGACTACAGCGGCGCTGATTTCCTTGCAACACCACATCACGTCTCTACTCCGAACCAACGATTACGTAACAGTGGTGTCGATCGACTTCGCAAAGGCCTTCGACATGGTCCGGCATTCAACACTGGCCTCCAAGCTGCCATCTCTAGAACTCCCTAATAACATCTACAATTGGCTAGTAGAATTCCTCACAAATCGGCGCCACGCCACTCGTTATCTGGGAGTGCTTTCCACCGTTGCAGCCATAAACGCCAGTATTGTGCAGGGCTCTGGAATTGGTCCGCCATCATTCAATGTCAATGGATCGGATCTGCATCCAAAACATCAGGAAACATCATAATCAAATACCCTGTTGGTCAGTTCATCGATGAGATCAACAATTGGTGAGAGCTCGCGATGGTAGAGAGGTGGGCGGCAGTCAACCATCTCCGCCTAAGCCATCATAAGACACAAGAGGTGGTAGTTACTCGGCGCCGAAATGTAGAACTGCCACCGTTAATAGAAGGAGTTGAGCGGGTAACGTCAATGAAGATTTTGGGGGTGATCATGCGTGACTATCTCCGCGCAGTCGACCACGTAGAAGCGGTTCTGGTCTCGTGCAGTGGATCCATGCACGCTTTGCTGATCTTAAAATCGCATGGCCTTCAACAAGTGGCCCTGCACTTGGTCGCCGTAGCAACAACCGTCTCACGAATGTTGTATGCAGCACCTGCTTAGTGGGGCAGAACTTCTGCAGAAGACAGAAAGAGACTTGGAAGATTTCTGTCGAAAGAGCTGGATACCTGAGAGACAATACGCCGAATGTTGAACAGTGTTGGGAAAAGACATGGAATAGTTTTAGTCCGGGACATTTTTAGTTTTTCGCAACTTTTACACACTTTTGTCGTGTCTCGCATTTTCTGCAAAAGTAGGTTACTGTGTGTGAAAACTTAATATGTTCGGTATAATAAAGTTTAAACTTGCTAGTTCAATATTACAATCCTTGCAATATTACCGTTACATGAAACAATATGTTTAGCCTGAATAATCATCGTAATAAGTTCATTGCAGCAACTGAAGTCCCATATTAAAGAATTAGTTAATTTAAAAATATAAAAAATAAAATGCTAGTTTGTTTTAGCAGTATAAAGCAATTTTGAATAACCGATTTTTGGCCAAGCTGGAAATTTTTTCAAGTCAGGGAGTTTCATTTCGCTCAAAGAGTGGCAACCCTGTAATATCTCTTAATGTGGGATAATTTTTACATTTGACAGTTTCATTTGACATCATGTATGAACTTTCACCTGACGCTAAATGCTTTCACGTTATATGCAATATTTCACGTGACAATTTCATGTGCCATTCGTGACAACATGCTGATCTAACTATATGTGCAAGCATCTTATCAAATATGAACAAGTTTAATTCAAGAGACCTCTGAGTAGGTCTCTTGAAGAGGCGCTATAAAAATTTCAAGAATGAATGAATGAATGAGCTATGAGGAGAGAGCTGCCACTTTTGAAACTATGCCAATCTAACTATAATAGGCGAGCTACATATACTATGAATAAGTCAATATAGCTATACAGGCATGTATGCGTCCCGTTGGTTCTACGTAGTATTAACTATCCCATATTTGCCCTTAGTTCGCATAATGGATATTTACATACGCAGCCGAAGTTGCAGCCACATAGATCAAACTAGATTCAGTTATAGCGCATTGACAGTCCCAGTTCACATAATGGATATTAACCTATGCTGCCAGAGCTGTAGCTACAGCGCGCAGACCAGATCTGATTAAACCCGAGTTGGCCGGAGTTCGTGTAATGATGATTTACCTATAGCCATCGTTGCACCAACAGCGCACATACCTGATTTTCTAAGCGCGCATGCTCGCCGCTCGGAAGCATTGGCTTGAAATAAGGTAACTCTCGCAGCTGCTGTCTGTATGCGACAACTTAATTTCAGAAATATCTATAGGTGATTCACAGACGTTCTAACTCAAATCACCAACAGCATTCAAAGAAGAAATAGCTTGAAATCTTAAGGCAAATTACCTACATTCTGATAACCATGAAGAATTACGTGGAACAGATCAAGGCTTAGGAAGCTAATTTTTACCTATGAATTTTAGTTGTTTTGTCCGCGGATTCGGCTGATATACCTTTACAAATTTAAGAGTGCATGCGTCTGCTCTCGGCGGTGTCACGGAATCCGTACCACGCACTGCGTGATTTGTTCTCACACAAAATCACACGATAGTAGGCCTATAGCCTCCGTCCGCGCCCATATGACTTTGCTCTGCCTCCCAAGGACGATACTAATTTTATTTCTAGTGTTCTCTACGATGCCCTAAGGTAGAATCCGGTTTCTCCATTATTCATTTTTATTTACAGTCAAGCGACTCTGGATTCTATTATTATTCTAAACTTGTGTTTTGCACCATGTTGCGGTGTGACAACGTGTGGAGTTAATACACGAATAATAATAATAATAATAATAATAATAATAATAATAATAATAATAATAATAATTTTACTTTATACGTCCTGCGTGGCTATTTTTGGAGCTGGTGGTTGCACCTGTATGACCCGAGTGACCCTCATTACATATGCACTCTGGGCGTGTATACCACGTAGCGTTCTGAGCGTTGAAGGGGTATTTAACATCTGTTCGTCACCTATGACCCTAATTTAATATTTATTATTTAGCCTGCCTTCAGAGATTTCGGAGTGATGTCGGGGCATTCCCGTATGACCCACATTTAATAGTCATTACGCAGAATGCCTTCGGAGCGCGATGGCAAAGCCATCGGCGTTTGTACCAATTGCCTTGCCACAAGGCAGCTTCATCTGGGCGATGGCACTGTACATCAACATGGTCCTCGTAACAATCCATGTCCTGGTTCGAACCTCCCACCTATGACTGCATCGCACAATGCCAACATGAGTTGCCCCAGAGTTGAGGGACCATCGGTTCCTCCTACATCAGCTCTGACCTTGGATGATCGGAGCGTAGAAGATCATGTTGTCGCTGATGAGGGTGCGTTGCAGCAGCCGGAGCAAGTCAGCCGTCTCGATCTGTTTACGCACCCGGATCCTGGGGGTCCACTTCTAAAGCACACTGCTAGAGGGGCGCGTCTGGCCTGCTCGCAGGCTCTATTGGGGATCCTGCTTAGTATTTGCAGGAGCCCAGGTTCACTGGATGGCTGGATGACGCTCCTGCTGTTCGCCCCATGCGTTCTGGTGCAACCACCTCGGGCGGGTCGTAGGCGGAACATGGCCAGTGTCATCAATGGCCGTGTTCAGGCATGGTCTCAGGGTCAGAGATCGGATCAGGTTAAGCGCCCTTCTGGAGTCGGTCGCAGCAGTTCATCACACAATTCAGAGGCCCTCATCGCAGCCATCAACTCCAAACTGGAGGATGGGAACATCCGAGCAGCGGTCCGTATTTTATGCGACCAAAGCCACCCTGCACCTCAGACTGAGGAGAACCTACACATTCTCCTTGAAAAGCATCCGGCAGATCCACATCCAGATGGCTTGTTAGAGCTTCCGGACCCAGAAGCCACCACTCCTCTTCAGATCACAGAGTCTGGTGTGTTGGAGGCGATTCCTTCGTTTCCGACCGGTTCTGCTGGGGGACCGTATGGACTTCGCCCTGGACATCTTCTGGATCTGGTAAACCATCGCGAATCCTCTGCTGCATTACTGAGTGTGCTGACTGACTTTGTCAACCTTTTGCTGCGTGGCGGCAGCCCTTTGGAGGTGAGGCCTATTCTGTTTGGGGGCAACCTCATCGCCCTGTCTAAAAAGACAGGTGGTCTCAGGCCCATCGCCATCGGTTATATCTGGAGACGCATTGCAGCCAAGTGCGCGAACAGATATGCAGTCAACAAGCTGTCGTCCTTTTGTGCCCCGCTCCAGGTTGACATTGCCACACCTGCTGGCTGCGAGGCGGCAGCACATGCAGCCCGCAGGTTCATCTCTGATCTACCCGAGGATCATGTTTTTGTTAAGCTTGACTTCGCAAACGCGTTTAACAGGTTACGCCGCGATGTCATGCTTAAGGCTGCGCTTGAGGCTATTCCCGAGCTCTACCGTTTTGTCCATCAGGCTTATGGGACAGCATCTGTTTGGCCAGTTTTCAATTTCTTCACAAATGGGGCCTCAGCAAGGTGATCCTCTCGGTCCTTTACTCTTTTGCCTGCCTCCGCTCTTTACAGTCGACATTTCGATTAGGATATCTGGGCGACCTTTCTCTGGGGGGTCGTCAGGGCGATGTCATGCTTAAGGCCGCGATGTCGAACTAATCCGCGATCTCGGTCCTGTCATGGGTCTCCATCTGAACTGCAGCAAATGCGAGTGGTAATCCCGTGGCGGTGGCTTCGGGAACGGCCCCCGTTGGTCTGGTTTCCAACGCCTTGACTGTGATTCAATCATCTTACTGGGGGCATCTCTTTTCAAAGGTAAGGCTTTAGACTCTACACTCGAGCAACAATGTGGGCTTCTGAGCGATGCCATCAAGAATCTACAACGCCTGTCTTCTCAAAGTGCCCTTTTACTTCTAAGATCTTCATTTGGTGCTCCTAGGATTAGCCATCTGCTCCGTTGCTCCCCTTGCTTTGACCACTCGACATTGGAACGGCTTGACAACATCATGAGAGACGGCCTCGAAGCCATCGTTAACATCAAGCTGGACAACACCCAATGGTTGCAGGCCACGCTGCCCATTAGATATGGCGGTCTTGGTATGAGGAGTGTTGGGTCGCTGGCTTCTTCCGCCTATTTGGCTTCAGCTGCGACAACCCTCGTACTCCAGTCAGCCATTCTTGGTCTCAGCTCGGCGGCGACCGATTCGCATCTGGGTGATATCTTGATGGCTCGTAGGGGGACACTTCCATCTTGTGTCGACCCAATGCCGGTAAAACAGGCGACCTGGGACCAGGCCAGTAATCGAAGCAGATAGGTTGGCAGTTTGGGATAAGAGCGATAACCCAGTTGACCGAGCACGCTTCCTGGCAGTGAGCCCCCCACCCCGCTCACTCCGGCCACTGGCTGACGGTCCTGTCAATTCCATCGTGTGGCCTCTGTCTCAGTAATGAGGCAGTGCGCGTGGCAGTTGGCCTTCGATTGGGACTGGACCTCTGCAGCCCACATCAGTGTAGCTGCGGTGTCCTGGTAGGTCCTGACGGCCAACATGGCCTCGCTTGTAGACTGGCTTTTGGGCGAGCCCTTCGTCATCACGCCATTAACGATATAGTCTGGCAGGCCCTGCAGAAACCCAATGTTCCAAGCACGAAAGAACCCTCTGGTTTGTTTCGTGTAGACGGTAGGAGACCAGACGGGGCTACGCTAATCCCCTGGGCGGCAGGCAAACATCTGGCCTGGGATGCCACGGTGGTACACACCTGTGCGGCATCCTATATCGCCCACACAGCGAACGCAGCGGGGGCCGCTCTTGAACAAGCCGCCGTACGTAAAATGAAGAAGTACTCGGGGTTCCCATCATCACACCTCTTTTTGCTTATTGCCCTTGAAACACTGGGTCCCATCAACTCTGCCGGGGTAAGCTTCATCCGTGAGCTTGGCCAGCGTCTCTCGTCCATTTCTGGAGAGCCGCGGGAGGTCACTTTTCTCTTTCAACGTTTTTCCATCTGCATCCAGCGCTACAACGCCATCGCATTTCGTGGCACTTTCACTAATGTTGCGGAGGACGAGGCCTGGTTTTTCAGACATTCAACAACAGCTCCTAGCATAATTTTTTAAACTCCTGAGGGATTAAAAAAATAATAATAATTCACTCTTGCGCTGACCGTAGACAGCGTGCTGTGTTTGTGTGAAGCATATTAGAAGTAGCTTCCTACCAACGATGCTATATAAATTGTCGTAATAACAATTACAAGTACCATTGAGGCAAACAGGCAAGGAGGCAGAAATGGAGACATGGAGGCAGTGAGGCAGTGAGGGAGACATGGAGGCACAGAGGCAGATGGCAGAGAGGCAGGGAGGCATGGACACATAGAGACAGGCACGCGGGTAGTCAGACAGGCATGGAGGAAAACAGGAAGGGAGGGAGACATGAAGGGCAGAGAGGCAGGGAGGCAGACATGGAGAAAGACACGGAGGAAGGGAGGCACGAAGGGATACATGGAGGCAGAGAGGCAGGGAGGCAGATATGGAGGAAGACACGGAGGAAGGGAGGTACGAAGGGATACATGGAGGCAGTGAGGCAGGGAGGCAAAGAGGCGCAGAGTAAGTGAAGGAGATATGGCAGGGCGGGAGACATGGAGGAAGGGAGGAAGAGACGCAGGGAGACACGTAGAAAGAAAGGCAAAGAGGAAAAGACGCAGGGAGGGAGACATAGAGGCAGGAAGACATGGAGGCAGAGAGAGAGAGAGAGAGAGAGAGAGAGAGAGAGAGAGAGAGAGAGAGAGAGAGAGAGAGAGAGAGACATGGCGACAGGGACGAACGAGGGAAACACGGAGACAGGGAAACAGAAAAGGTAGATAGACATGGAGGCGGAGAGGCAGAAAGGCAGGGAGGGAGACATGGAGGCCAGAGAGCCAGGTAGGTAGACATGGAGGCAGGGTGGAAGAGAGGCACATGCTTACATAATTGTATGGCACTTGATTATATTAAACAACACTACATAACTATTGCACTTGATAACAATACCCATGACTACATAATTGTATTCCACTTGATTACATTACACATGATTGTATTGTATTGCATTTTATCACATTACACATGACTACATGTGGACTTGATTCCATTACTCATGAATACATAATTGTATTGTATTTGATCACATCACAGATGATTACATAATTGTACACATGATTACATAATTCTACTGCACTTTATTACATTCCAAATGATTACATAATTGTACTGCACTTGATCACATTAAATGGGATTCCATAATTGTATTGCACTTGATTATACTAAATGGGATTGCATAATTATATGGCACTTGATTCCATTACATGGGATTGCATAATTATATTGCACTTGATTACATTAAATGGGATTGCATAATTATATTGCACTTGATTACATTAAATGGGATTGCATAATTATATTGCACTTGATTCCATTACATGGGATTGCATAATTATATTGCACTTGATTACATTAAATGGGATTGCATAATTATATTGCACTTGATTACATTAAATGGTATTGCATAATTATATTGCACTTGATTACATTAAATGGTATTGCATAATTATATTGCACTTGATCATATTAAATGGGATTGGATAATTATATTGCACTTGATTATATTAAATTGATTACATTAAATGGGATGGCATAATTGCATAGCACTTGATTACATTAAATGGGATTGCATAATTATATTCCACTTGATTATACTAAACATCACTACATAACTTCATTGCACTTGATAACAATACACATGATTACATAATTGTACTACACTTGATTACATTAAATGGGATTGCATAATTATATTGCACTTGATTACATTAAATGGGATTGCATAATTATATTGCACTTGATTCCATTACATGGGATTGCATAATTATATTGCACTTGATTACATTAAATGGGATTGCATAATTATATTGCACTTGATTACATTAAATGGTATTGCATAATTATATTGCAGTTGATTACATTAAATGGTATTGCATAATTATATTGCACTTGAATATATTAAATGGGATTGGATAATTATATTGCGCTTGATTATATTAAATTGATTACATTAAATGGGATGGCATAATTGCATAGCACTTGATTACATTAAATGGGATTGCATAATTATATTCCACTTGATTATATTAAACATCACTACATAACTTCATTGCACTTGATAACAATACACATGATTACATAATTGTACTACACTTGATTACATTAAATGAAATTGCATAATTATTTTGCACTTGATTACATTAAATGGGATTGAATAATTATATAGCACTTGATTACATTAAATGGGATTGAATAATTATATTGCACTTGATTGCATTAAATGGGATTACATAATTATATTGCACTTGATTACATTAAATGGGATTGCATAATTATATTGCACCTGATTGCATTAAATGGGATTCCGTAATTGTATTACACCTGATTACATTAAATGGGATTGCATAATTAAATTGCACTTGATTACATCAAATGGGATTGAATAACTATATTGCACTTGATTACATTAAATGGGATTGCATAATTATATTGCACTTGATTACATTAAATGGGATTCCATAATAATATTGCACTTGATTACATTAAATGGGATTCCATAATAATATTGCACTTGATTATATTAAATGGGATTGCATAAATATATTGCACTTGATTACATTAAATGGCATTGCCTAATTGTATTGTACTTGATTACATTAAATGGGATTGCATAAATATATTGTACTTGATTACATCAAATGGGATTGACTACTTATATTGCACTTGATTACATTGAATGGGATTGCATAATTATATTGCACCTGATTACATTAAATGGGATTGCATAATAATACTGCACTTGATTACATTAAATGGGATTGGATAATTGTATTGCACTTGATTGCATTAGATGGGATTCCATAATTGTATTACACCTGATTACATTAAATTGGATTGCAAAATTAAATTGCACTTTATTACATCAAATGGGATTGAATAACTATATTGCACTTGATTACCTGAAATGGGATTGCATGTTTATATTGCACTTGATTACATTAAAATGGGATTGCATAATTAGATTGCAGCTGATTACATTAAATGGGATTGCATAATTATATTGCACTTGATTATATTAAATGGGATTGCATAATAATATTGCACTTGATTACCTTAAATGGGATTGCATAACTATATTGCACTTGATTACATTAAAGGGGATTGCATAATTATATTGGACCTGATTACATTAAATTGGATTGCATAATTATATTGCACTTGATTACATTAAATGGGATTCCATAATAATATTGCACTTGATTATATTAAATGGGATTGCATAATTATATTGCACTTGATTACATTAAATGGCATTGCATAATTGTATTGCACTTGATTACATTAAATGGGATTGCATAATTAGATTGCAGCTGATTACATTAAATGGGATTGCATAATTATATTGCACTTGATTATATTAAATGGGATTGCATAATAATATTGCACTTGATTACCTTAAATGGGATTGCATAATAATATTGCACTTGATTACATTAAAAGGGATTGCATAATTATATTGCACCTGATAACATTAAATTGGATTGCATAATTATATTGCACTTGATTACATTATATGGGATTGCATAAATATATTGCACTTCATTACATCAAATGGGATTGAATACTTATATTGCACTTGATTACATTGAATGGGATTGCATAATTATATCGCACTTGATTATATTAAATGAGATTGCATATTTATATAGCACTTGATTATACTAAATGGGGTTGCAAAATTATATTGCACTTGATTACATTAACTGGGTTTGCATAATTATATTGCACTTGGTTACATTAAATGGGATTGCACAATTCTATGGTACTTAATTACATTAAATGGGATTGCATAAATATATTGCACTCGATTATATTAAACATCACTACATAACCTTATTGCATTTGATAACAATATACATGATAACATAATTATATTGCACTTGATTACATTAAATGGGATTGCATAATTATATTGCACTTGATAACATTAAATGGGACTACATAATTATATTGCACTTGATAACATTAAATGGGGTTGCATAATTATATTGCACTTGATTACATTAAATGGGATTGCATAATTCTATCGCACTTGATTACATTAAATGGGATTGCATAATAATACTGCACTTGATTACATTAAATGGGATTGGATAATTATATTGCACTTGATTACATCAAATGGGATTGAATAATTATATTCCACTTGATTACATTAAATGGGATGCATATTAATATTGCACTTGATTACATTAAATGGGCTTGCATAATTAGATTGCAGTTGATTACATTAAATGGGACTACATAATTACATTGCACTTGATTACATTAAATGGGATTGCATAATTGTGTTGCACTTAATTACATTAAATGGGATTGCAAAAATATATTGCACTTGATTATATTAAACATCACTACATAACTTTGTTGCACTTGGTAACAATACACATGATTACAAAATTGAACTACACCTGATTACATTAAATGCGATTGCATAATTATATTTCACTTGATTACATTAAATGGGATTCCATGATTATATTGCACTTGATTATATTAAATGGGATTGAATATTTATATTGCACTTGATTATACTAAATGGGATTGCACAGTTATATTGCACTTGATTACATTAAATCATTAAATGGGTTTGCATAATTATATTGCACTTGATTACATTAAATGGGATTGCATAATTATATTGCACCTGATTACATTAAATTGGATTGCATAATTATATTGCACTTGATTATATTAAATGGGATTGCACAGTTATATTGCACTTGATTATATTAAACATCACTACATAACCTTATTGCATTTGATAACAATAGACATGATAACATAATTATATTGCACATGATTACATTACATGGGATTGCATAATTATATTGCACTTGATTACATTAAATGGGACTATATAATTATATTGCACTTGATAACATTAAATTTGATTGCATAATTATATTGCACTTGATTATATTAAATGGGTTTGCATAATTATATTGCACTTGATTACATTAAATGGGTTTGCATAATTATATTGCACTTGATTACATTAAATGGGTTTGCATAATTATATTGCACTTGATTACATTAAATGGGATTGCATAATTATATTGCACTTGATTACATTAAATGGGATTGCATAATTAAATTGCACTTGATTATATTAAGCATCACTACATAACTGTATTGTACTTGATGACAATACACATGATTACATAATTGTACTATACTTGATTACATTAACTTGATTACATAATTGTGTTTACACTTGAAGTGTGTTACACATGCTTATATTATACATGATTGTATTACACTTGACTGTGTAACAGTTTAGTGTATTACTCTTGCCTACATTACACGTGATTAAATAATTGTACAATACTTTGTTACATTACGCATGATTACACAATTGCGCTGCACTTGATTATATTATTTGATTACATAGTTGTACTGCACTTGACTACATTACACATGATTACATAATTGTATTGCACTTGATTGTATTACACGAGATTACATAATTATATTGCAGGCAATGGCATTACACGTGATTACGTAATTGTATTTGCCTTGATAACACTACACATAACTACGTAATTGTATTTCCCTTGATTACATTACACATGATTACATAATTGTATTGAACTTAGTACATTACATACTATACACAGTACTACATAGCTGTATTGCACTTGATTACATTAAACATGATTACGCAATTGTTTTGCACTTGGTTACATTACACACGATTACAAAACTGTATTCCACTCGATTACATTACACACGATTACATAATTGTACTGCACTTATTACATTATACAAGCCATGAAAGAGTTAACTATGGAGTCCTGTACCACTAGAGCCCTAGTGAACTTGACAATGAACTTAGCACACTGACCGTATACTGGAAGATCATACAAACGAATTAGATAACTGACCACTCGCTTTGACATGCCGAGACTAAGAAAATGACGTTGCACTCTGTTGCCTGCTGTGCTTAGCATCATGACATTGCTCCTCGCCGTGCCAACTGCCCACTACAACAATAAAACGGTATAAGACTGCCACCTGGTGAATAAGTTTTTAAGGACTGGAAACTCCTTATGCAACGTCGTGTGCCTAGTTTTTGAGCGATAATCGGGGATTAGACAATTTTGCATCTTATTCACATAACAAATGCATTCAGTTAATTAAATTTGTGAAAGCAAATCGACGAAAAATTATGTTTGCGAAGTAAAGTTGTCTATGGAGATTTAAAACACCACATTAACTGTCAAAAACAAAATTTAATGTGGGGCGACATCTGTGGATGTGAGTGAAACGGGTATACACTGCAAAAGCAAGTTCTGTCCGAGATGCCATTGCCGGTTCTCCTCCGCCGGTCTATACACCGACTAGCTGTGAACTCTCCGCCCTGGATCCAATCTCAAGCCAGGATCTACGACGAGTCATCTTAGCTTATGCACCTAAAACATGCGACTTTGACCCGTTTCTTTAGGCGACTAACCCGTGGCGGGTTCCTTCCTGACGATGCTGATAGCGTCAACCAATTGGTTATTAAGTCAGACGAACGACTTTTTCTTGTTATTATGAGAAATCCCAGCCATGTGCTGCGCGATCTGCTCCCTCCCCTCCGCAGCAGTGGACACAACCCTATAATAGCGAGATCGCATAAATTTACCCTACCCGAAAAAGATAACAATTTTATACCCCGTATTCTGTAAAAGAATGCCTATTGATGCTAATTAGCTGCTCGTGAGACTATATAATGGGTGGGACAAAAAGTGACGAAAACTCGAGTCCAGTTCCCGGACAAACTTAAATCAGTGGTCTATGTTAAAGTCGATATTGCGCCAAAAATGGATTTCTCATATATATATATATATATATATATATATATATATATATATATATATATATCACCGTTTTCTAGCAACTTTTTCTCAAACACCAGCCCGAAAACGCAATATGTTGCAAAATGAGAGCTGGTCTTACATCAGCCGGTTTGAAGGTTATGACTTTCAAATTTAGAACATAAAGTTAGAGCTACAAACAACAATGAGTAATCAAATAAATGAAAAAGCACCTGGCACAGTACTGCAGCGTAAGTGTTTAACTTGGTTAAGAAAATCAGCTTTAGTTTCTATAGTTGACAAGTCCAATCTTGATTTCTTCATTTGAATGACAACACCGTGGCGTGAGTCATGTCCGTAAACTCGGCCACAGACTGCAAAAACTCTACTGAAACTGTCCTCTTATCTCTCCTCTCTGATATCTACACTACGATTAACAGATTCCAGATCTCGTTGCTTGCTCTATTTGACGTCTCTGCTGCCTTTGACATGGTTAACCATGAGTCTTGAGTCCTCATGTGGTCTCAGGGGCTCCTCTCTTCTTTGATTTCGGTCCAATCTTACAGATCGCACACAAATGATAATCTTGGGTGACTCCAGAACACAATTTGTAATTGTAATTGTAATTGTAACCGAAAACTTATATAGCGCCACTCAAATCAGCGGCGCTTTCAACCCGCATCAATGCCGGCACTGGCAAAAAGGAAAGTTTTCAGGCGTCTACGGAACTGGAGAGGGGAGAGGGCAAGAAGCTCTTGGCGGAGAAACAAGGGGAGACAGTTCCAAGCAGAGGGGCCAACATAGGCGAAACTTCTGGATTGTGCCGTGGAAGATCGCATGCGAGGGACAACCATAAGGCCGCGAGCCGAAGATCGCAAGGAAGCCCTCGCAGGCAAGGAAGAAACTGGGTTGCAAAAATTCATTAGGTAAGACGGAGCAGAGGCAGTAAGGCAGTTGCGCATGAGAGTGAGGGTTTTAAACTGAATTCGCTGTTGAGCAGGGAGCCAGTGGAGGGAATCACGGATAAAGGCAGAAATGTGGGCAAACTTAGGAATGTCACCTATAAGCCGAGCAGCAGCATTAAGGATAGTCTGGAGCTTGTGCATATTGGAGGAGGAAAGGCCAATGTACACAGCATTGCCAAAGTCTACCCTAGTGCAGATCAGAGCATGGACCAGTGTAGTAACAGCATGAAATGAAAGAGACTTGCGGATGGATCGGAGCTGGCGTAGATGATAAAAGCAAGATCTGGATACAAGGTTAACTTGATCAGTAAAGGAGAGGGTAGGGTCAAGGACAATCCCCAAGTCACGAACAGAGCAGGAGAATTGAATGAGGGGAAACCTAAGATGTAGAGATTCAAAATCAATCTTGCTGAGTTGGAGGCGACCACCGAGCCAGATAAACTGAGTCTTGTCGGGGTTCAGCCGCAAGCGATTAGAGGAAAGCCAAGAATCCAGAGCAGAGGCTGCTGCTAAGATGCGTTCGACCATTTGGACAGCAGAAGAGGCTGGACCATGAATTAGAGACTGGGTGTCATCAGCATAATATGGGTTACTGTCAAGTTTGGTGTTCCCATGGATCAGTACCTGGCCCACTCCTTTACTTGCTTTATACAGCTGATATCTCTATCTTTGTAACACATTTAGCCACTGGCCACCTCTATACTGATGACGCCCAGGCCTGCGTGCATGGGCCCCCTCTGCTCAGCTCTCTCTCTCTTATTGCTCGCATTGATGCTCTCTCATGACCTTCAAGCATGGCTGTCCTCAAACCGGCTCTCTTTAAACCCATCAAAGACCCAATTGATTTGTCCGTAACCTGGGTGCAATTTTTGATAGTTGCCTTTCTTTTTTGACCATGTCTCTAATCTCACCCGCTTGTGCTACTACGATCTCCGACGTCTCAAAGCTATCTGAAGACCTGTCTCCTCTCCAGTCTTTACCTCCATTGTCCATGCCTTCATCTGCTCTGGCATTGAATACTGTAACTCCCTCTTTGTTGGCCCCAGCCCCGAAGTCCGTCTCTCCTCTCTACAATCTGTTCTTACCGCAGCTGCCAGACTAATCGCCCGTCTCCCACTATTCTCCGATATTTCCACATTCATGTTTGAACATCTCACTGGCTTCCTCTTACTGACCGCGTCCAACCAAAGGTACTTATCCATATTTGCCGATCTTACCTGGGACTTGCTCCTAAATACCTCTGTGAGTCATTACGTCTTCCTGCTTCAGCCATAGTTCCCTGCGCCCTCTTCGACTTGACTAATTTGTTCTTCGACTGAGAACAGTGATGGCCCAGTCTCGTTCTATTGTTACTATTGGCCATTCATTGTGGAGTCAGCTTCCTCCTCGGCCCGGGCTGCAGTACTATCTGGTGGTCCTGTGACTCCTGTCACAGCTTTTCAGTCTTAAAACTTGCCTTTATTCCCAAGGATTTTCGCACTGATTGGTGGGCACTGGGTAAAGGCGCTTTATAAGTTTTGAAATACAATACAATATTATAGTGTAGTGTGTGGTGTGTAATGTGTGCATTCATGTGATTGAGTAATATATAATAGCAGCAATTAATGAGCTTCCATGACCACATTGTAATAATATTAATTAATTTTTTATTAATTTTTAATGAAATATATTATGTCACACATCTTTTAAAGTTGCGACCCCTAGACATGATACAAAATAAGAAAATTAATTATTTCATTAACCAGTAGATGAGGGAGCTTCTATTTATCATTGTCTGG
The DNA here is from genome assembly GCA_963556255.1 of Allolobophora icterica. Taxonomy (NCBI): domain Eukaryota; kingdom Metazoa; phylum Annelida; class Clitellata; order Crassiclitellata; family Lumbricidae; genus Allolobophora; species Allolobophora icterica. The sequence goes on along the minus strand of OY744614.1, from coordinate 16,214,395 downwards.
TTGAGGCAACTGCAATTCCCCCCCCCCCGATTTTAACCCCTGTAGCTTGTTCTAGTTGCATTATGTCAGCTATGATGTTCAATAAACGAGTATTGATTGATTGGATCTCTCTGTGTCACTTGGGTGTAACGTGACTGTACTACGAGACGTTACCAGGCGATATGGAAATTATGTATGTCTGTCTATCTGTCTGTTAGATTGCCTGTCTATCTGTCTGTCTGTCTGATTGATCTCCTGTATATCTGTCTGACTGCCCGCATGCTCTATTTGTCTTACTGTCTGTCTCTCTGTTTGTCTGTCTGTCTGTTCATCTCTGCCTGTCAGTCTATATATCAGTCTTCTATATGTCTGTGTGTGTCTCTGTATTTTTCGGTGTATGTATGCATGTCCGTGTCCCTCAATGTGTTTGTCTGTTTGTGTGTCTATATGTGCGTGTTCATCCATCTGTCTGCCTGTCTATCTATATATTGTTTCTGTTCGCCTTTATGTCTGCTTGACTGCCTGCTCTGTCTGTCTGTCTGTCTGCCTATCTCTGCCTCAGTTTGTCTGTTTCTTTGTCTTGTTGGTCACGTCACCCGGTGCTCCAAAAAGGGCACAGCGTCGTTTCTGCTCCAACGGGGAATACAGGTCAGGCAACAATTTGTCTTCATCTAAATCCAGTTCCTATAGAGACTTCCTACACTAGACTCACTTCGTTCGTTCGAGACGTTATCACTCCTTCTGTCCCACGTACTCACCGTACTCACTGCTCTCTTGGCAAACTCAAAACTACTCACATCAATACAAATTCATCGTGTACAGAGTCCTTTTCTTCGGCCTCGGCTGTGCTACGGCGCTATATAAATCGTCATATTATTAGTATTATTATTACTAGGGCTGTACCGAATAGGTGATCATCAGTTTATCACTATTCGGCCGAATACGAATAATTGGACCAACTATTCGGCCGAATACGAATAAGAATAGTGTACAAAATAGGTCTACCGACAAAAGTCACAATTTCAAATGACTGGCATATTGCTTTTGTTTCATGTCGCAAATCTTGAAAAAATTCCAAATTGGACTTCGCTTATCCATCACTTAACTACCAAACTGTAATTTGAACTCAATGTAAAATTAACTAATTAATAAGTTTAACTAAGAATTGACCTGCTCAAGCCTCAAACGCTGAACGTTAACGTTCACTAACTGCACACAAAGAATGGGACAACTGACACTGCGATACCGCGGTTCAGGCAGTAGGCAACGCCTGGCTGCAACCACAGCATAGATTTTGTTAATGAAAGAGTTACTTCAGTCCACTCGCTATAGCAGGCTAGCAGCCGCATATGCAGAAACAGATGTCACGTGACCACTATTCGTATTCGGTCCGACCGCGACTATTCGGCCCCAAAGCGAATACGAAGCGAATGTTCAGTAAAGCCCTAATTATTACTATTATTATTATTATTATTATTATTATTATTATTATTATTATTATTATTATTATTATTATTATTATTATTATTATTATTATTAATATTATCATATATTATTGTATTTTATAATAAAACCAACAAACTCAGAAATAGATTAATTAAATTTACTGTTTCCAATTAACTTGAACATCATTATCCGTTTCTGAAGCCAGCCATTTGGCGGCGATACGAATAAATAATTTCCATTGTCCTCGGTCATTTGTCAAGTTCATTTGCTCCCTTAGTGTTAGTCCAAGTGATGTTATGTCCTCATTTATATGATCTATAAAACGTAGTCAGATGTCTGCCTTTGTTTCTGTTGCATTCGAATCTTGCAAGTAGTGCATTGTGTGGGATTCGGTCAACTGGCATTCTCATTTCTCAATTAACTTACTTAGTACTTCGTTGTCATTCACTTCGGGCAACGCATCTCCAACACTCATCTCTGTCCATCTATATCCTCTCAACATCTCCAACACTCATCTCTGTCCATCTATATCCTCTCAACATCTCCAACACTCGTTTCTTTCCATCGCCAGCTATATATCCTCTCAACATACAATTTGACGAGTTGCTTTGTTCGGTTGTTTCTGTTACGTTTTTTTTACCCGTGTGGGTTACAAACATAACTTTAGTAGTTCCTTAAGCTCTAGCCCTGAGGCAGCCATGGGTATAAAGTGTTAGCGACTTCATTTTCTCAGCCTCGGCATATAAAGGCGAGTGGCCAGTTTTCTCCCTCGTCATCTCATCTTTCCATCGGCAGTGTGTGGTCAATGTACTCATTATAGCCGAGTTGGCTAGAGGTGCAGGTGGGGCAGAAACCTCGAACCCAATGTCTTCCCTGGGTGGGATTTGAACCCCGACCTCTCGATTGACAGTCTAGCATGCTAACCACTACACTATCTGCTTCGCTTGTATCACCTATCAGTAATGCAAACATGTACCTTACCGTGTCAACTGTGGGTGTGAAGACTAGGCGGCAAGAGAGAGGACTGATCACCAGCAGGACAGGTTATGGGTTGAAGTTAAGACACTCGGCACCTCTGAGTAGGTTGTACTGCGACAGATGCTTTATAAATCTGTAAAAACAATACAATACAATAAGACGATAATTCTAATAAGTATAGCTTCTATTGCGCCGGTTTCTAATGCATAAGGCATCAACCAAAGACACACAAAAACCAAGCTATAATCAGGTCAATATCCAGAAGATCAGACCACTCTCGGGAGCTGCTGGTCATCTTTTTGCGGATGACGTGCAAGCATTTGTCTATGGGTCTCCTTCATCCCAGTTGCACTTAGTTGAGCGTACTGAGTCTCTATCAAAGTCTCTACATTCCTGGATGTCCTCAAGTCGTCTCTCTCTTAATGCCTCCAAACCCCAATTCATTTGGTTTGGCTCCCCTCAACAGTTGCTGAAGATTGATTTTGCCCTCCTCTCGGAAATCTTTCCACACTATTCCTTTTCATCAAGTGTGCGTGACCTGGCTGTTACGCTTGATAGCTCTCTCTCCTTCAAAGATCACATCTCTAATCTCACACGTGTTTCCTACCGCCTTAAGTGGAAACTTATGGCGTCTCAGGGCTGTTCGACGACCTGTCTCATCCTCTGTTTTCACAACGCTGGTCCATGTTTCATTTGCTCCCGAATTGACTACTGCAATTCGCTTCTAATTGGTCTTCCTAAGGTCCGTCTCATGCCTCTCCAGTCAGTCCTAAATGCAGCTGCCAGATTAATATCACGTCTGCCACGCTACTCACGCATTTCATCCTTCATGTTTGAGCAGCTGCAGTGGCTTCCTCTCTCTGTAATACAATTAAGTTTAAAATCCTCATTCTGGTGTCCAAGACACAGTGGGTCTCGTCCCCAAATATTTAATTGATGTAATTCACCGGCCTCTTTCTGTCTCCTCGCATCGTCCACTTCGCTCCTCAAACAGATTGGATCTTTCAGTTCCTCGTTCTAGAACAGCTATGGCGAAGTCCCGATCGTTTGCCTCAATTGGTCCCTCTCTCTGGAATACACTGTCTCCTTCTACTCGCTCTCAAATTTTAATAGGTAAGCCCTCGTCTTCTTAATTGCTTTCCTCAAGACTTATTTCTTTTCTCTTGGCCTTGCGCACTGGGAGCGCTTCTGAACGGTTCACCCTACTAGAGGCGCTTTATAAATGTTTAAATACAATACAATACAATTGAGACAGAGAGGCAAAAGTGCATGTATTCGTGTATGTAGGTATACGTATATATGCGCATGTATCTATGTATGTATTTGTCTATGTATGTGTCTATGTCTGAATATATGTGCATGTAATATGTATGTATGTATACATGTGTATGTATGCATATATGTGTGTATATGTATGTACATAGGTGCATATATGTGCGTGTATGTATGTATATATGTATGTATGTAGGCCTATGTATGTGTGTATGTATGCATGTTTGTATATTTATGTATGTATGTATGTGTGTGTGTATGTAAGCGTGTATGTATGCATGGATGTAGGTATGTATATATGTGCATGTATATATGTATATATGCAATTTTATTATTTATGTATGTATGTATCTGTGTAAGTATGTATGTGTGTGTATGCATGCATGCCTGCACCAAAGGAATGTTGCCCATCTCACCAGAAAACAAAACTCCATGTAAGCCCTGCACAAAAGGAATGTTGCCCATCTCACCAGAAAATGAAACTCCATCTAAGCCCTGCACAAAAGGAATGTTATCCATCTCACCAGAAAATGAAACTCCATCTAAGCCCTGCACAAAGGAATGTTATCCATCTCACCAGAAAATGAAACTCCATCTAAGCCCTGCACAAAAGGAATGTTATCCATCTCACCAGAAAATGAAACTCCATCTAAGCCCTGCACAAAAGGAATGTTATCCATCTCACCAGAAAATGAAACTCCATCTAAGCCCTGCACCACAGGACTGTCGCCCATCTCACAAGACAGCGAAACTTCATCCAAACCCTGCATTACAGTATAGCCTCCCCATGCACCAGAAACCGAAACTCCATCCAAGTCCTGCACCACAGGAATGCTGCCCTTTCAAAAACCTCCCTCAAGCCATTCTGGGTATCATCATATTCAATTTCAGGCAGAGCAATAAAACCCTGTGAGTTAAACTGTGTGAAAATCGGAGCTGAATCAGTTACAACTCCATCCAGCATAGAAAAACAAATAAAAAACATTCCATCATCATCATCATAATCAACCATCTGACCAATCGCCACACGAGATGCAAGACATGCATTTACATAGGCAGAGCGAACGTCTGCATTTGTAAGTCATCACCATCATCATCATCATCATCATCATCATCATCATCATCATCATCATCATCATCATCATCATCATCATCATCATCATCATCATCATCATCATCATCATCATCATCATCATCATCATCATCATCATCATCATCATCATCATCATCATCATCATCATCATCATCATCATCATCATCATCATCATCATCATCATCATCTTGAATCAGTTACACGATAAAGCAATCGTCATCAAACGCACAGTCATCATCATCATCATCAGTCACAACCTGTTCATCAGAAACATTGGTCTGAGGGAGAGTTATAGCAACGGTTTTCAAACGGTGGTACGCGTACCACTAGTGGTACGCCAGGTGCCACTAAGTGGTACGCGAAAAATTCAAATACAGAGCAAAGCTTGAACTCGAACGAGATTTGCGTTTGAAATTGACAAATATTAAACCAGATATTGTAAATCTATGCTTGTTGAAGCAAGCCCCACAACTCACATTAACACTTTCTAACAATGATTTTATTTCTCCTTTTGTTGATATGATAACATTCTTAAAATCATATATTAATTTTTAAATTTATACGGCACAATCGTCAAAACCCTTCATATGGCCTACCTGGACAGAAATGGAACGACGGTTGACTCGAAGAACGCCCAAAGAGCGCTTGACAACGACGTCCACGTCTTCTAATCTACTAAATCTTCGCGATATCAGGACAGACCAGCGAAGAAACGATGTACGTCGAAGCACTCGGCCAAACATCTCCTCTCGACATGCCATCGAGAAAAGAAAATTAACAAATTTATTTAAATATTATTTGAAAAATGGCAGAGAAAATTCTTCAGAGGATCGCCAAACGACGCGAGCCAAATCGGACATTTAATCGATAATGACAGATGACGTCATCTTAAGATAATGAACAGTCGATAATGACGTCGTCGTTTGATCAGCGCCGCTGCGATAATCTTTGAAATGGCGTAATATATACCGGCATATTAAACTTCATTTATTCTCATACACGGCAGTAATAATAATTATGGTAGTATCATATTAATTAACACTTGAAATAATAATTGCAACATAATAATAATAATAGTTATATTCTTTATTATTTCAAACCGACAGACGCAGTAAGATTACATTGAAACATGAAAGTACAATCAATATCTTAATTAAACACACGGTTTGGCAGCCATGCAGGGAGCCGCCGTAGAGGGGGGTTACGGGAGTCGATCCTCGTACCTTATGCTCTCCTGGCCATGAGTGTTACCACTACTCTATCCCCCTCCCCATATTTATACTAGACAAGAAATATTTCTGCGAGTCTCTCTATCGGACCTTCTACTTTACAACTTTTCAAATTTTATAGAGCTATATAAGTTTCTTATCACCGTTACCTCGAAAGCCAACCTCATAACTCACAGCGTGAGGGTTCAATACTCGCACAGTAGGAAGACCTAGTACAATTCATTCACACATAACTGCTTTTGTTATAGATTGATCGTTAGTCAGTATTAATAATAATAATAATAATAATTATTATTATTATTATTATTATTCGTTTATTATCGACTCACATTGACAAACCGCAATATGTTACAAATACATTAGTGATGCTAAGTAATAATAATGTAATGTTGGAGGATTTAGGACAGGCTGGAAACTTAACAAGTATTGAAGATGTTCAAGTTTTTGGATAAGTTAAAGTAAAGAAAGAGTTATTTTAATGTGGCATACAGAACTCTTGGGACAAAATTGGAATCGTACTTAGGGGGAGGGTAAAATCATGCGGTCGAGGACGGAAATTGTACTGTCTACTGACTTTAGGCGGGAACAGAACACGGAGCACATGGAAAGGGTTACGCAGCACGGATGAGAGCAAGGCACAGTCGGCTCGAAGGACCAGTTGCTCCACGCCAGGTGCAGAGTCACTCAGGTAGCCGGCTCTTTTCGCTCTTTGGAGAAACCGCTCCAGGCTGCTGCGATCCGACGCCGAGGTCTGTTCCCACCAGGCAGGGGCCGCATACAGCATCCTAGAGACGGTGGTGGAAGAGGCGACCAGGTGCAGGGATCCAGGCGGAAGGCCGTACGATTTCAGGATACGAACAGCCTGTAAGGATCCCCTGCAAGAGGCCAAGACATCCCTAACATGATCTTCAGCCGCCAGGTCGTCTCTTATAGTAACCCCTAGGATTACCATAGATTTGACTCTCTTGAATCCATCAGTTAATGGTGGTTGCCCATGACTGCGCCTCGACGATATCACCATATCTTGAGACTTGCAACGATTCAGGCGAAGGTGGTTGGCGTCCGCCCACCTCTCAATGGCTCAGAGTTCGACACCAACAGTTTTTATCACCGACGATCCGACCAACAAATATGTGTCGTCGGCATATTTAACTATGATATTTTCACGATGGATAGGGTGAAGATCAGAACCATTTACGTTGAATGTAGGGCCTAGGTGGTCCCAACCCCGAACCTTGAACAATACTGGCGTTGATTGCAGCGATGGCGGATAGGACTCCATGGTATCGAGTGGCATGGTAATTTGCGGTCCTTCAGAAATTCAACTAGCCAGTTGTCGGGGAGGATTAGAGCAGACAGTTTTGCAGCAAGGTATTAATAAACCCCCATTAATAAAGGTAATAATAATAATAATAATAATAATAATAATAATAATAATAATAATAATAATAATAATAATAATAATAATAATAATGACATTTGTTTATGTTTACAAAGTAAACACATGCTGACAAACCACAGCACGGAACAAAGTTAGACAGAGTAATATATAATAATAAATAATAATAATAATAATAATAATAATAATAATAATAATAATAATAATAATAATAATAATAATAATAGTAATAATAGTAATAATAATAATAATAATAAATATATATAATATAAAAAAAAAATAATAATAATAATAATAATAATAATAATAAATAAATAATAATAATATTCCTTCATATAGACAAGCTCGCTGACAGACCGTAGCGAGTAACATTGAAAGCCTTATGACGGTACAAAGCCGATACCTTATTGAACACGTGCTTTGGCAGCCTGTTAGGCGCCTACTCATTTTACTACTGACCCCTATGAAGACAATAGCATTTACAGCGCTCTTGAGTGGTGGTGGTGGTGGTAGTGATGGTATTGATGGTCATGGTCAGGCCGCAGAGAGCGAGAGAGGTAGGGGCAATGCCCAAGGTCGAGGCGATTTTTAGGGCCCTGGCCCAATCAACTTATAAACGATTTTGCTGCAGATAAATCCAGAAAAGTTGCCTTTTCATCAGCATAAATAAAAAATTAACAACTGAATAAAATCATAGTTGTATATATAAATATAATTATGTACGGTCGAAACCGCGCTTTTATTATTTCAATTTGTTTTTTTATTTTCTCATAAAACCTAAAGATAGTTTAGAGGTCCGTGACTGCTCTGCCTAGAGGCCCGGAATTTCTGTCGATGATGATAATGATGGTGGTGATGATAATTTTAATGGTGGTGGTAGTGGTGGTGGTGGTTTGTTGTTCTTGCTAATTTTATATGATGCGGTGAATATCGGGCAAAGCATCTTCTCACTTTCACGCCTCTCTAATCTGAAAGTTCCGCACGTGCGACGTTTGGCTAAGATTAGATTAGATAATTCTCATGCACGGAAATATTTAATTGTCTTCAACCAATAAAAATCTCTCTACTGTCCGTTCATTGGGAATCACGATCAAAGGCAATCGATCAGATCTACGAGATCCGACAAATAACAATTGGACCGTGTATTTCTCTCTTCCTTCCTTGCGCTCTCTCTCTCTCTCCTCTCTCTCTCTCTCCTCTCTCTCTCTCTCTCTCTCTCTCTCTCTCTCTCTCTCTCTCTCTCTCTCTCTCTCTCTCTCACTCTCTCTCTCTCTCTCTCTCTCTCCTCTCTCTCTCTCTCTCTCTCTCTCACTCTCTCTCTCATCTCTCTCTCTCTCTCAGACAGACTGTAGCGAGTAACATTGAAAAACCTATGACGGTACAAAGTCGATACCTTATAGAACACGCGTCTTGGCAGCCTGTTAGGCGCCTACTCATTTTACTACTGACCCCTATGAAGACAACAGCATTTACAGCGCTCTTGGGGTGGTGGTGGTGGTGGGGTGGAGCTCTCTCTCTCTCCTCTCTCTCTCTCTCTCTCTCTCTCTTCTCCTCTCTCTCTCTCTCTCTCTCTCTCTCTCTCTCCTCTCTCTCTCTCTCTCTCTCTCTCTCTCTCTCTCTCTCTCTCTCTCTCTCTCTCGTTCGACCTTTCTTGGTCTCTCATTTTCTTTTGTCTCTTTCTGTCTCTCTCCTCTGCCAGTCTGTACCTCTGTCTCTATCATAGTCACCGACTCTGCCTCAATATATATGCAAGTCTGTCAGACGGAAAGATTTAATTGTCTGTGTTTGTCTGTGTGTGTGTGTGTGTGTGTGTGTGTGCGTGTGTGTGTGTGTGTGTGTGTGTGTGTGTGTCTGTTTCAATATGTCTGGACGCAAGAGCTGAAACCTTGAAACAAATTTCTGCTCTTGCGATGATTAGAACTCCGGACTGTACAATCAGCTCAGCAGTCCATCAAGCTAATCGCTGTGGCGTTGCCTTCTCAATGCTATTGACAGGGTGAGGCCACAATGAATAACGATTAAATAAATTCTCAGCAAGGTTAAATACCAGCAAGGTATCAATAAACCCTATTAATAAAGGTAATAAACCTTATCAAGATAATACAGTCCCATCGACTAATATAATTTCTGATGTACGTTATTCCATCTGTCGCGTAACTCGACTAAGGGCTTTTTACGGCCAACCCACGGACGCCTCATGCACGCCTCGCTCCATGTCTGACACGGATGGAAGGCCCCTCACTGGCCAGACGTCAGCCGGTGAGGAAGGAATGGATGGAGGGCGCCCTCCGTCCCTCCCTCACTCACCCAGGCCGGCGCGCCACCCATATCAAGGGAAGTTGTTAGGACAGCCATGTACTTGTACGACACGGATGGGGGCCCTCCCTCCATCCATCCCTGACGCAAGGCGAAAATGTTGTCATGAAACAATGATAAAAAATTTAGTTTACGTATCTTTTACATTTTTTACTCTCAACATACCGTGATTTTCACGGGTTACAGCAATTCAAGATAAATTATCTTGACTAGCTGTAACCCCTGAAAAATTATAATAAACCCCCATCAATGTAACAAACTCCAAACAAAGCAGCCTTAAAGTCCCCCAGTTAAAACAAGGCTATGCTTACACGTCATCACACTATTAAGCCTAAACTTCTGGAGTGGAAAAAATCTTAGTGCAGTGCACGAAGATTTTCATTAATTGCTAGTCATGACCACTATTGTATTGTATTGTATGGTATTGTATTGTATTGTTTCTAGAAATTTATAAAGCACCTCTCGCAGAATAACTGCTCAGCACAGAAGCCCCAGGGAAACAGAAATGCTTTGTGGGAACGCGAGACCGATAAGGAAGAACCACTCATTACTTTGGCCCTGAGCACGGGGTCGTTTTAGAACTTGGGGCCCACTACGGCAAACGCCCGGTGCTGGGCCAAGGCAGTTTTAGTCCTGGGAACAAAAAGATCAAGCTACTTACTTTTAAAAAGTTATCAGTTATAGTAACTAGTTATTGGACTGTTAAAAAGTAACTAGTTATTGCAACTGGTTAGTTACTTGTTCAAAGTAAATTATACAGTTACTTTAGTCTTTAGCAGTTAAAAGCAAAATAACGGCTTGAGCGCAGTTTTGGTGTCAATTTTTGTAGGAAAGGCCTGAAAACACCCCGACCTTCCACCCCACCCCAAGAATGAAAAATGTTTTCAATTCACTTTTGGCGTTACAGATGTTATACAGAGCGCTCTGGGCGCAACCAGCTATAAAAATAAGGAGTGGCACCAACCGATAATACACCATAGAAGCTATACTGGTATTAAATGATCGACAGATACGACATATCTATGTCATACTTATTACGCTTGTTAGCCAGCGTAGCCGCTTTGAACGCACTATTGTACAAGTCTACCAAATAACGGTGATTTAAATATTCTCCAAAAACTTGGACACGTGGAACACTGTAAACAAATAAATGTTTTGATCATGAGAAAATAAATAATTAATGCGCTAATTACTAGTAGTTCAGCCTGAAATACAGTTCACCAAGTTCATCATACTGATGATACTGGCATGTTTTCACCTTTTGATGACTTTTAATACCAACAAACTTTCAAAAGTCTACAAAACTGTCCTATGAACTTTGTCCAAGCATAGGGCCTAATTAAAAACCAATGGTGCGCATGGCGCCCACACAGTAGGTAGGCGTCTAGAACCCCGACGGTTAAGAGTTGGTCTTTGGACTTGCGGAAAATGTCCACCACAAAAAAACACAAAACAAAACACCGACAAAACATGGGCTTTGCGGACTGTACACCACGCCAGAGGCCCGCCTGCCAAACAAGGGGCTTACGGGGTTTTACGCCACGCCAGAGGCCCAGCAGGTCAATTACTACTAACAAACTACTGACGCACAAATACAAAAACGAACGAGCAAACCCCATGAGCTTAGGGGTTTCAGGCCGCGCCAGAGGCTCATGGGGCCGCTTCTCACAAACACCTAATAACACACACCCACCACCAAGACGATGAGACGATACCAAGACACATTGCAACCGTAGGCTAACATGCATCACGATCGCTCCCATTTCACCACAGAACAGAATCATCCCCGCCAGTCACAAATCGACAAAATCTACAGTTTCTCTCGTAATGAAATTGTTTTTTTTCCAACGCATGGATTTATGCTCGCTTAGCTGAGCTGTCTGGTTTATTTTCACTTTTTACCAAGAATACATATTAGCCTATGTGGCGTATGGTTGTAGAAAAACCTTCTTAGCCTGTGGCATGTATTGTGGTGGTAAAGTATGAGCGTTTATCTTGTACTAATAAAAAAGATTACTTAGGCCTATTACTTACTTAATTAACCTTTCTCCACTGCGCTTTTAATTTTACCAATAAGGGGCCAGCCATATATTAGGCCTACGTACGCAAAAATCTGGGAAAATTGGATCCCTCCATGTACGCACACGTACTATCTTCCACTCCCCCCCCCCCCCAAGACCAGCTGCAGAATGTGTCAGTACCACAGGTCCAGGCAGCGACTGTCTGCACTTTAGGCCAAATTGAAGGATGAGTAATAATCCATGAACTCACTGCTGAGTTGTGTGATAGTTTAATAATAGCGTTCAGAGGTAAGGTAGCATACAAGTTATCGTAATATCCCTCATAATCTCCGGCAACGGGCTCATAATATCACATTAACTGATAAAAATGACAAAAACTTTATATCCCGTATGCTCTATAAAAACACTTATCAACAATTAACTATTTTAGCAATATGCCGTTTTCTTTTATATGTATACCTTATTTTAAACCCCATCTGTTTAAACTCTCTAATTGACTATTGTCTGATTTATTTTCATTTGCAATTAATGTCTCTTTTTTAAAATCCTGTTGCGTTTGTGTCGACAGGAAGTTTTGCAATAAACGAATATTGATTGATTGATTGATTATGGCAGTATAATCCACAGATATTAAATTATTGAGTATTATTAACTCTATTTGGTATAATCCACCTCCAATCTTTAAACTAGACAAGCTATATTTGGGCCATGAACGCGTCCAGCCTGAGGGCGCACGACTCTAGATTTCTGCGTAAGAAAATAATAATAATAATAATAATAATAATAATAATAATTATTATTATTATTATTCTTATTTATTATTATTAACACTCCAGAATAAATTATTATTCTGAGGAGGCCCTAACTGCAAGCCTGGAGTTTCGCTGCTCGGAACTGACGCTGGCGCTTTCAAGAATGGAAAATATTGCAAAACATGATGCCTTAGTCCTCCTCAGAAGCTCACTGTGTTCACAAAAGCTACTACACACCCTAAGATCCCACCCCTGCAGCGGACATGCTCTACTAGACAAATATGACGAAATACAGAGGGAAGGTTTGTGCTCAATCCTCAACCTTAACCTTACCGATATGCAATGGCTTCAAGCGTCCTTACCGGTCAAGACGGGAGGACTGGGCATACGTCGGGTCGCTTCGCTTGCGCTTCCTGCCTTCTTGGCTTCCGCTGCAGGCACCCACGTCCTTCAGTCCTCCATGTTAGGTTACGACCAATCCATCACCGACGCGCGCTTTGAAACGTTGTTACAGCGATGGAACGCCGAAAGTCAAATCACACATTCAGATAATTACGCAGCATACAGACAATCATATTGGGATGGTCCTCTCGTGAAGAGAGTGGTGGACTCATTGGACGCCTCTCTGGTCGACGCTTACCACCAAGCAAGATTCAAAGCAACCTCAGCACCACACGCCAGCGACTGGCTGTTCGCACTACCGATGTCATCATGCGGGCTACGATTGGATGACGAGGCGGTAAGAATTGCAGTAGGCCTCAGACTGGGGACGAATATATGCGAACCGCACGCATGTCCCTGTGGAGCAATGGTGACGGCGGACGGGTCACACGGGATGTCGTGCAACCTAGGACCTGGCAGAATCGCCAGACATGCGGCTTTGAATGATTTGATAAGCCGAGGCCTATCTCGAGCGGGCGTCCCTAATATCAAGGAACCACCTGGGCTGTCGAGGACGGACGGGAGACGACCGGACGGACTTACGCTGATACCATGGCGCAGAGGACGAAGTCTTGTATGGGACGTCACCGTAACTGACACTGTGGCGCCCTCTTACCTTCATGCAACGTCCGCAACATCAGGAGCAGCAGCGGAACTAGCGGCCACGAGAAAGAACAACAAGTACAGCCAGATCAGCGCAGACCACTTTTTTGTCCCTCTAGCTTTCGAGACCTTAGGCCCTATCAATGACGACGGAATGGCCCTTATAAAAGACTTGGGGAGATACTTAGCTTTAACCACCGGAGACCCTAGGGAGACTTGTTATCTACTCCAGCGGTTGTCAATCACCATACAACGCTTCAATGCTGTTGCCTTCATAGGAACTTTCATGCGGCCAGAACTTGTCGAATGATGTTTTATAATAATAATAATAATAATAATAATAATAATAATAATAATAATAATAATAATAATAATAATAATAATAATAATAATAATAATAATAATAATAATCTGCTTTATTAATTCAAACTGACAAGTACGCAGATCTTAATTAAAAACACGGTTTATATCCAAGGATATACGAATTCCATTACCTTTGCGTTTACCAACAAAAGCCGGGCTATCAACCTCAAACTGTCTCACACGTTGTTAACCAACTAATTAATCACATTGCAGTCTTTTCTAAACAGGTGTTTAACGTAAAAGAAGAACCAAAATCAGAGAGCAAGAAACAAGAAGAGCGTCGTCTCTTCCCGCAATCTTATACCACGTGCCAATCTTAGCCAATCAGGGTGGCCTTACTTGCATGTTCTGACCAGCGATTGGCCCGCTTAATTTAGCCGCCGTAATTAGAGCAATCGGGCGTGTTTCCAAACAGCTGCCTATCTAAGAATGCTGCCTACAGACGTTTAGCGTCTTTACTTGGAAGGACGGTTCAACAGAGGTTGGAGTCGTAGGCCTATTCAACCCTATTGGGTTGCATTGAATTGTGTTGGTCTGAATTGGGTAAAATCAGAGGTGGAAAAAGTTGTTTTTTGTTTTGTTTTTTGGTGTTTTCAAAAATAAATAAAAAACAGAAAACCACAAAAATTGGGTTTTTGTTTATTTTATACTTTTCTTATTCTTGTAGAAGTTATTTTAAGGACGAGGACTGCGATCGTCATCTCAAGGTGACTTTGCCATCGTTCGTTCAGTCAGAAAGTTTGGAAATCGAGCATTTGCATTAGCATTTGCACTGAATGCCAGTGAATGGAACAAAACTTCCGGACTTTATTCGCACATCCTCGTCACCTTCGATCTTTAAATGTAACCGTAGAACCTACCTGTTGGAGGGGTCCATCATCATTGCAACCCGTCCTTTATCCTCTTCATTTTCCTCTGTGTATCACCCCCCGGGGTTTCCACTCAAAACTGAAGCTCACCTTTTCAAGTACTCCTACCCTGACTCATCTGATCCTCCGCCTTCAAATTATTCTCGCCGTAAACGACACCCACCTTGACAGCTGTCAGCTGCTCTGCCTCTCCTGAGCTGGTACCCTGGAAATCGGACTTGGACCTCTTTTGGACTACTCTCTGGAAAACCCCCTCTTATTTGGTTTGGCCTTCTGGAAACCGGACTTGGACCTCTTTTGGACTACTCTCTGGAAACCCCTCTGATTTGACGTAGCGGTCGTGAATAGGCTCGTGCCCTGCGCTTGGCCTTCGAGTGGCGCTTTCGAAGTTTGGAGATTACGATTAGGCTACAATTACGTTACCGGTACAAGGCGAAAGTTCTAACTACTTATTATTATTAGGCCTATTGGTTATGGCAATTGCGAATTTATATAGCCCCGCTTGACAGCTGCTCTGCCTCTCCTGAGCTGGTACCCTGGAAATCGGACTTGGACCTTTTTGGACTACTCTCTGGAAAACCCTAACACAATGAAACCACAATCGAACGGAATGGTCTTCAAGCGTTTGTGGAAGAGGCAAAGAGAGGCTGAGGAGGTCATGTCGCAGGTTGTTAGGCAGCTTGTTCCAGGAGGATGGGCCGACCACAGCCAAACTTCTGTGTGCATATGTGTGTGCATAAATGTATGTATTTGCGGATTTATGTATAATCGTATGTTTGTGTACCGGTATATATGCAATTAAGTGTATCTATGAATGCATGTATTTAAGTATTAAATTTATATAAGAGCCTCATGAAGTTGCTCTGTTCTCATACAAGGTCAAGTAACAGATTAAAAGATACGTGACGGTCGTGACCTAAGATGATCCAAGGTTTCTTGGGCTACATAAGTAAGCAGTTGTGCTGACAATTAATCCCTTAGTCAACCATTTAACAGAGAAGACATCTCACAGCAGTATCTCATTTTATTGAAAAATCGAAGACGATCAACAATACACAGGGTTGCAAAGGGTTAACTACATTCAGTGGCATCAGAGGGGAGGATTCTGGGACAAGGTCAGAGGTCAGTGAGGCAAGGTCAGCATTCGATAACGTTCAAGGACAGGCAAGAGACAGTGATTGGATCAAAATTTAACTATTGTTCAGACTGGTATCGACTCCAATGTTTATTTAGATTTTAGATTCTCAAGGCCAGTGGTGAATCAATTCCCAGCAACCATTGTGATGTTGGGAATCGTGATCACGGCGATATAGAAGTCATTGGATTCGATTAGACTTATCCTACCAGTATTTCTGTGGGCATTACAAGGGACCTACATGGGCTCAATATGGGTCCCATATGGCCCTACATATGTCCCGTATGGGTCCCACTACATAGGACCCATATGGGTCCTTTATGGTCCCATATGGATCCTATACGGGCCCTATATAGGTTCCATATAGGTCCTACATGGGTTCCATATGGGTCCTACATGGGTTCCATATGGGTTCCAGGTGCGCATGCTGGCATAGCATAACGGTAGCATTCTTAAGTGGCTTTAAAATTTTAACGAGCTGCACTCGTGTCGCAGTTGCTTTGGTACACACTCGTTGTTAAAAGTATTCAAATGCCTCCACACACTCTTCACAAGGGTGGTCTCGAGGACCACTGGGCTAAGATGCAAACATCACTCAACTATTCTTACATCCTAGCTTAGATTGATATTCATTTACCAACCCCGAAATGATCGTGGGCTGGGCAGGCACCAGCTGTTTGATATTCCAGAGAGCAATCCTATGGCAGGACACATTTGAAAACCTCTATATGGGGCCCATATGGAATATTGGTCCTCAGATTGCATTGGTATTCATTTACCAACCCCGAAATAATGGAGGGTTAATTGGGCAATAAGTATAAGGCATTGCAATCTCTTTTAACCCTACCAACCTTCCTATGGTAGTGCAAAATTCCTGTGGGCACTCTGGCCCCAACTATAAGTCCTGATCTATCTGATCAGATACTATAAAAGTGGAGGGGTTCAGTATTAATAATTAGTAGTGGTGTCTAATGCACCGACTGTGCATCAAAACCAGGCGATAATTGGGTCAATATCCATATCAGCCCACCATGAGCCTACTCGCTCACTCAGTTACTTGTAAGTAGTAACTTCTATTGTGCCGGTGTCTAATGCACAAGGCATCAAAGAGCAGAGAAAAGCAATAAGGTGATCTTGTTGAAGTCTGGGGAATAAGGACTGATCTTAGGTTTTGTGGTTGGCCAGAGATAGTGTTTTACAAACTATGATACCCGTTTGAAAAAAATCCATTGCGGAACATGAAGCCAACACGTTAAACGTTGACGGCTTTCTGTTGTAAGCACAGAGGTTAAACGTTCATATTGGGACATACTGTTCCATCCCAACTTAAATGATGCCACTGATGGTCAAAACCCTTACAACCCATGCAGCAATATTTACAGTTTGCTTTTGGTTTTACAATCGTAACGAATGAAAAGTCAACCGTACGTAAACATACAAAATAGACAATCACTTCACTTACCAGTATAATTGCAAAAGAAAAAAATCGCTAATCGAAACTTCACTAATAAAAAAAAAACACGCCGTGAGAACTGCCACATGATCAGCCTCTCTTTCCGAAGGCATCTATAGTTACAATCGCGGTCCCCGTAACAGCCGTCTGCGCTGCGACAACATACAATGCCTCGACAGCTCCAAACTATAAACAGAAAGCCGTCAACAGCTGGAACAAAGAACCAAGGAAAGAAATATTTTATCGTCAAAAACGAAACGAGAATCGAAAATACTCAAAGGATCTTTTCAGCACAGCATCTGTTAGAGGATAATGTCCAAAAAACGCTTCGAAAAATTACATATACATCCATACATATATATATATATATGTGTATATTTATATATACATATATAAATCTTTTGCATATATATATACATATCTATACATGCATACATATATGTAAGTATACAATATATATATACATACTGGGTATGCAGCTGTGACCATACCGATACAAATGTACGAACACATTTCGAAGTGCTCGAGTCCATACATAAAAGACAAAATTCACCTTTGAAACATATATGCATATATTTATATCTCTATACATATATTCTGCATATATATATCCTATGCATTTATATATATATATATATATACACACACAACTTAGTGAATTTACTTTCTGCCACAGATAGTGTAAAGAACTCGTACCCCATAACCTGAAATACTCTGGGCTATTTCAGCATATAATAGTTCCTATATCAAAACCTGGCATATATGCATATATGTAAGTATATGCATACATATATGTATATATATATATATGTGTGTGTGTATTTATATATATATATATATATATATATATATATATATATATATATATATATATATATATATATATACGTACATATATACATATTAAGAAATCCGGAGAAACCTCACTGAACATTTCTTCAAGATTCAGTTAATGGAGGATCATTCTGGAATGTCAGCCTCCTGTCCGGCCAGACGAGAAGTCCGATTTACAAGCAGCTGTCCGGACAGCCAGCCAGTTGTCAGGACGACCAGCTGTCATAGCAACTCAAAACTGCCTCAGCAACTGCCATTCATCACTCTGATGGAAAGTAATGAAGACACCTGAGCAATTGTTAAAATAATAGAAAACCGCCACAATGCATTACTCCTCACTTCATTCTTCGTAGTAACATTTTGGCCATTACCATTACAACATTACCAGAAGAAATACATTTTGTTACGCCAGTTTATGGGAGTCGTCTGTAACTAGCAAATGCCTGTGAAAAGAAAATGTCTGTGAATAAGAAAATGTCTGTGAATAAGCAAATGCCCGTGAATAAGCAAATGCCTGTGAATAAGTAAATGCCTGTGAATATGCAAATGCCTGCAAATAAGCTCCTTCACACGACTTAGTTTTTTGGCCACAAAAAATACAGGGACTGTGATTACAGCGTTGGGTTATCGTCTAAACAGAGAATTTAAGTACATATTCTTTTAATCAGAATTTATTTTCAAACCAGAACTTGTTTAAAGCAAACTGAATAATTAAAACAAGACATTGGTTGTTTAGTCAAGTCTTTTCACAAGTTACAGCATAGCTTGCAGAAAGAAACAAGACACGTTCATGATGTTGTAAAATATGCCATCACATTTTCCAAGAAAAAGACTCAAAATCGAGTTTCATCTTGGTAACATTGCCAAGCCCTGTAACGTTTACATGAAGCAGACGTACAATGGTTCAAACTGTTTACACAATTGACAAATTTACAATTTCTTCACAAAATTAACAGCGAATCATCATAACTTAAACAAGAAAGAAATATAACTACAATCATCTACAGTCGAAAACACCTGACAATCTCAATCTAACACAAAAGTACACAAGTAAATCGTTCAGAGAATTTTTATACAGCTTCTTCAAGAATCTACTCGGAAATGTCCCAACCCAGCCTTAATTAAATCAAATGGTTTCAAGTTTTAATAGAAGGTGCACACAGAAGCCAAAGCTTTCAATTCACAGCCAAAGAGTGTGTTTCCACCTTAAAGATGCTTGTCTCATCAGCCTCAACATTGTTGAAGTGAGAAATAAATTGTTTTTATTATTACTATTATTATTCTTTATCCGAGGTAGAAATAATTCCTCATGAACAAAAACTTATGTTACGCTATTATTATAATTATTCCTACAATGCAGAAGGCATGGAAAAAACTACATTATATAAGGGAGAGTGAATTTCTGGAATGGCTATTCGGCTATTCTTCCCAGATGTCTGGCTACCCGAACGCAAGCTGGAGAGTGATCGCATTGCAATGCTGAATTTTTGTGGCAAGACCTTGGTTGTGGAAAAAGTCTTCTCTGGATCTTATCATCATTATTATCATTATTTTACATAATTATCATTATTTTATTATCATTTACAAATAATTACACATGCATCCAGTACTAGAACTGAAACAATTTCTAGACTTGGTCATCAGTTTCGTCCGATTCTCAGCACTTCATACACTTACAAACATCAAAACGCTGTGGAGTCTTTCTTTACAAGGCTTTATACAAATCTGTGACGAAAGCAACAATCTTACAATATGACACCACAAATTTCTAGTATGTCCTTGCATCTGATTTGACAACACAATACACGGCGAGTCAGTCAGACAAAATTAACAAATCTCTTATCGCCCTAAGCTTGGACTTCTCGTTTCTCACTCACCAATGGTGGAAATTGACAACAGTACAAAACTGTAAGCAGCAAGACCCACACCAATAGCCAGACCCATATCCATAGACCCACTTGTATTGTGATAGTTGTGTCCAGTCACCACCACTTTTAAAACTGGTTGTGACAGGCAGCACCACTTTTTGGCCCTGTGCCAAAATATTTTTTGCACATGAAAGTTTGGTTTGAAGCAAGTTCAAGCAACGACAATTAACGGTGGTGTGTTTTTGCATATTTATCTATAGCAAAGATGACAGATGCCTTTGCGTTAGCTTCCCCACTTGTTGTAGCACCTTTCATAAGTTGGTGATACCATCCACCTTGTTGCAGTTAACACTGGAGGAGAGGAGTAGTCACCAATAACTTTGTGGGGCAAAGTTAAACCCTTGGCTACACTGTAGTGAGGTTTCGTAAAAGACGGAAACAGACAAATAATTACTCAATATAAAACAGAAACAGAGCAAAAGGCCGTCAGACACAACAATCGAGTGCGACATAGAGCAAAGTTCCACAACACAATGGACGCCTTGAGCAGTTGGGAGATGCTGAGAAATTCAGAGATGTTTAGAAAGCAGTCGCAAAAAACGAAAACAAACAACACAACGAATATTAACAACATTTCGTTTTCCTAAGTCTACAGAGCGCTGATAAGGTACTTAAACTGCGCAAAAATATCCAAGGTATTTCTACAGCGCAATACAGAATGTGTCATAGAGCACCATCGTGTATTTTATTCATACAGTGCCAATATCTAGTGCATTTATACAGCACAGTACCAAACGTATTTACGTAGCACAATAAACAGTGTATATACGCAGTACAATATTCATTTATATCACACCAAAGTCTATTGTATTGTACAGTGCCAATATCAATTGTTTTTATATAGTAATCAATGTGTAACTTACACTGAAGTTGTCTAACGCAGGGCTCGAACCCGCAATTGGAATTAATAAAGAATATACTTATCTTATACACTGTGCTGCCAGGCAAGGACTTAACCAATCAGCCACAGTAATTATTCATGTCAATCATCAACATGATTAATACCATTGCGCAACACGATTAACTAATCATCTCTAAACATTTACAAATCGAGACAACTCCTAATTTCCAGCAATTCTAAAATCACGTGATTACAACAAACGGATCGTTTGTTGTAATCACAACAAACGATCCGTTTGATCGAAGAACATATAATCATGTGCATCTAATCCCTGTTGAAAAATGGTCACAAATAGAAAATCATTAATTAATAATTAATTTATAAACGCACAGACTTGTCAGCTCACTTTGCAACGAAAAATTAAAACGGAAAATAGAAAAATATCGAAATAACACGGCAACTAGAAATTACAATTTGCATGAAATTTTTTCCACTATTTACACCCATTGGGGTCCTTAAGAAATGAGATTATTAATATTATATAATTATAAGTTTCTTTGTGAAAAGCAAGATAATGTAACTTAATGCACCACAAAAGTTCTAAATACGACATATATGCGTATATCGCATACACATGAAGATGGTTTCTGCAACACGGGATATAGCAAATAGTTGTTCTTCGCCTCTTGAGTTAGTTTCCGGAAAATATCTTCAATCTAGATATCCCAAATATACAAAAAATATATAAATTCATCAATTAAAATCCTACTATATTCACGAACATTTTCACTGCTTCAAATAAACCATATTCAAAGAACCAACTCTCTCTGAATTCATTCACAACAAAAAATTCTTGTAATTTCCGGTTGGACAATGACGACTTTGACACAAAAGTCTGAAAACAACTACAGAGTGGTCGGGTAGGTTATGCCAATCCAGTCAAATTCCAGGTCAGGTCAGTCTGTTACAATCATATTCTAGGTCAAGTCAGACGATGAGTCGATTTTCAGGTCAGAACAGTCCATTAACATCAGAATCTAGGTCAAGTCAGACCATGAGTTGATTTTCAGGTCAGAACAGTCCATTAACATCAGAATCTAGGTCAAGTCAGACCATGAGTTGATTTTCAGGTCAGAACAGTCACACAACAGAATCTAGGTCAAGTCAAACCATGAGTCAATTTCCACATCAGTGAATGACTTGCTCAAGGTCCTTACGCAGTAACCATCTCGTAGAGACTCAAACCCATACTCTCCATGTCACAAGGCGAACGCTCAACCAATGAGTTACCGTATCCCATGTCAAACCTGAAATTGGTAATTTTGAAGCTGAGAACATAACAACAAAAGTGACCAAAGCAGAACAAACAGATACAGGGACTTCCACTTTTCAGACCTCTGGTTTAAAAACAGCGATACGCATGGAAGTAAGCAAGCAGTCGACTTATCAGCTACAATTTCATAATTGAATCATGGCAGTAGAAAACATTTTGATTCGCACCTTGGAAAGCCTACAAATTGGCAAATGATAATAATTTTCACACAATCAACTTCTGCAGATCATACACTGATGTCCATCAAGTTATAAGCAATGCGTGAAGAGATTTGATAAGTTCACGATCGTTAATTTTACTAAACACCACCCTGAATTTGTGAATTTCAATATGGCAAAACTAACCAATAATATCTTGCATACCTCTAGCCATTAATATCTTGCATTCCTTTATCCATATTTTTAATTAATGGTGAAGAAATTGTAATCTTTACTTTCTTGCATCTGTCAAAGATCTGTTGTCTTGTGAACTACAGCAGGAATAATAATAATAATAATAATATTTATTCTTTAATTAAGCGCCTGCAAACGCACTGCGCTGTACAAGTACATGTTATGCGATAAATCTTAACTACTAACAGAACAGACAGCCTGCAATACACGGCGCAAATTGCAGCCTACAAAGCATGTCCGCCTATGGGACTCGATCTCTGTACCTCTCGCACTCTACGCCATATGATATCCAATGCGCTATCAGGAAATCCTAATTCCAGTTGGCCAGGTAGAAGACACTTTTCTTTAACACCTTGCATTCCTCTATGAAATGGGTCATTTGTTAAGGATAGCAACGAAAAGTCCTCTTCAGATTTAAGCATGCACCTGTCAGAGGTATCTTCTTCATAATAGTTTCCTTGAAGAGGCGCTATATAAATGCTCAGTTGATTTATTGATTGAACAAAGGACCTTTTGGATAAAGTTGAAACATAAGAATTGCAATCAGAGAAACGAAACAGTTTTCCAAATGGTTTTCAAGCCTTGAGGCTGTATTTAAAATTTTGCACAACACACCAGAATTTGAACTTTTAGACCCAGAGGTAAAAGACATGCATTCACGCTCAGACATCATTTCAACGTTTTTCAAGTCAAGTGTCAGAGTTAAGAGCATTACCCAAAAATTAATCAGCACAGAGGTTTGGCAACAGCCGGGATAGGTCAACACAAGTTGATGTGCGCGTCTTCTGAGAAAGAACTAGATCATTTCTTACACCAGATGGCAAAGTATTCTTTAAAGACAGCACAAAACTTCTACTTTCCCAACAACATAAATAATTTTAAATTGCTCTTGTGCTTTTATTGACAAGAATAAATCAAACAAATAACAAATAATCACAAAGCAATCGTTTTCAATCAGTAATCATGATTTTCACATGGAGCAAAAATATCGTTCCGAATCGTACCCAACTGGCCGGTCACCCAGAACACATCTAATAACCTAATGTTTGGCACAGTACCAAGTACTACGAGTTTATCAAAAGTTATTCATCACAAAGAAATCTCTTTTCTAAGTCTTATTTGTAACAAATATTTAAAAGCAGTATATTGTGAAACACTGTGATTAAGCAGAATTACTAAGTTCGCAACTGAGTGTGTGTTTCAAAATCTTCTGACACCAAAACATCTGCATCGAAACCTCAGACACCGAAATCGTGCCAAACGGAAAACTAAACTTTATTAGAAATATCAAGCAATTAAGAAATCAACAAATTATGCACAAACAAAAAGCATTAAATACACAATTTCTTTATAAATCAGAAAATTTCTTCGGTAACGATTTACGCAAGTGTGACTGGTCCCATTGGGTAACTGAACTCGAACCAAAAAAACCGCAAGTGACAGGGACACGCGTAACCCGTCTTACGTTCACGCCTACGACTACAGCGACATTACAATATTACAGCAATTGAAATCCTGAATTATCCTAGAGCTGATTAACGAAAACGAGTAACGTGACAAACGATTAAGAATTTTGTGTTGTGGTCGGCCTACAAAGAAACTCCAATTTTGATTCACATTTTCTACTTCCAACCATTGTTGCCTGAATCTATTTACGATTTACAAATGAACGCTCAATGACAATGACAAAAATCAAAAACGCGACAAAAACATTAGTAACATCGACAAACGTCAGATAAACTCGGGTGGACAACTTTGCATATCGCACGCTAGGTGCAGCTTACAAACCAGCAGCAGGCGGACGTAACACCACACACGTACGCGTATTACGGCATTAGTACGAGTCTTCAGGTACAATCGTAATCGTCGTCATAAATTACAAAAGTCATGGTGCGCTGCGTTAGACTTCGGTGGCAATCTGGAGACAACTCTTGCCACGACGCTGGGCCAGTCGAGACATTCCCACCGGGGCTAAAATCTGAACTGGGCTGTTGTTGATCGCCCGGAACGTGGCTTTCATCGCCCCCTGGAGAACATCAACATAAAATTCTTGTACATATATGTGAAAAAAAAATTGCATTAATTCATTCGTAGTGTTTAAATAGCACCTCTCCGAGATAACTACTCCCAGCCCAACCTCGGTGAAAAAGAACAGCTTTCAATCATTCAGCGCTTTAGTGAGGTACTGAAAAGGTGCTACATAAATGTCGCGATGCACACATACATAGAAAGTACATGCCGAATCCCTGGCTAATACGACGTGTAGATCCACAGGGAGGCCATTCCAGGAAGATGACCCAATCACCCAAAAAGCATGACGCTGCAATGTCGAGGTGTGTGCAAAAGGAGCAACTAATTAACCCCCCCCCCCAACTGATTAACCCTGAGCAGTGAAACAAAGCATCTCTTCAACAGAAAGTCCTCCGAGGCGCTCCTGGTCTGTCAACCCAAGACCTCTATCAAGCAGAACGCGTTTCAAAGCGCTCACGCAAAGAGGCAGAAGAATACCAAGAATATCTTGCGGTTGGTTACCAAGCAACCTATTTCTGAATGTCAGTAGGTCAAACACGCCAATTTACATCGATAATAACAGTCAGGACAAAGCACCTACGAGAGTCTGCAAGAAGCACTTAGGGTAAGATGTGTTAGCAACTTCATTTTCTTAACCTTGGCTTATGAGGGCAAGTGGCCAGTCCTCTTCCCGTCGGTCAGTGTATTCAATATAGCTCAGTTGGCTAGGCGGCACAGCTGGAGCAGAAATCTCAAAACCAGTATCTGCACTGGCACTTAATCCCCAACCTCTTGGTCGACAGTTCAGAATGTCATTAACCACTACTCACGAAACCCGTAAACAAATGTTTTATTACAATTACAATTACAGTCTTGGTTACCTTGACGAGTTGTGTGTCCTCTTTGAGCGGCAGCCTGTGCTGCGGAAGCTGGTCGCGACTCATGACCCATCGATGGGTCAGGATCTGCTGGAGGTTGATGCGTTGCCGTGGGTCGACGTGCAGCATCCGTGTGACGAGGTCTTTGGCGGCGGGCGATATCACGTCCCAATTGCCACCGGTCATCGCGAACTTGCCTTCGCCGATCCGGGCAAGAATCATCTCTGGAGTGTCTTCTGGACCGTTGGCAAAAGGTGTGTGGCTGCAACCAGACAAAGAGTTTCGTCAAAACAATGAAAAAATCGAATAAAGTCTCAAGGTCATGTTATAATGAGGTCGTGCATTAATCAGTTCACGTTATTGTAACGATACGGTCGTTTTATAAGGTAACCTTATTATGAAGTCATCTTATTATATGATTATCTTATAACAAGGTTGTTATAACTAGGTCGTGTTATAATGAAGTCATGTTATAATGAGGTCATGCATTACTGAGGTTATGCATTAATGAGGTCAAATTACTGCTATGACAAGGTCGTTTTATAAGGTCATCTTATTACCAAGTCACCTTTATCACGAGGTTGTTGTAGGTTGTTTTAATGAGGTTGTGTTATAATGAGGTCATGTTATAATGAGGTCGTGTTATAATTAGGTCGTGTTATAAGGTCATATTAAAGCGAGGTCATATTTTAAGTCATGCTATAAGGTTGTGTTATAATAAGGTCATTTACAATGAGTATAATGAGGCTCATCACGCTAAAATGAGCAAGCTCCCACAGTGGAGCAGTGAGATGAACTCACCCTGAGAGCATTGTATAGAGAAGAACTCCAAGACTCCAAACATCACACGACTCATCATAGCCCTGCTTCTTCAACACCTAAACGAGAAGCAATCATTAATCAATAATGTACATATGTTGAATGTTCCCACCTGTAACTGTAATTAGTAACTTCCATTGCGCCGGCGTCTAATGCACAAGGCATCAACCGATGGCACAGAATTTGCATTGTAATGAATCGCTTCATAAGGATCTTCCAAGGAAGTAATGTTAATGTTAATAATCTTTTTGGTGCTTGGGCTATCCACCTGCAATAGCCTCCTTTTGGATCCACCTCACATGGCCTCCTCTGGATCCACCCCCAAATGCCCTCCTTTTGGATTCACCTGGAATAGCCTCCTTTTGGATCCACCTCAATTGCCCTCCCTTTGGATTCACCTGGAATAGTCCCCAGTTGGATACCCCTCAAATGGCTTCCCTCTGGATCCACCTGGAATAGCCTCCCTTTGGACCTGTGTCTTCCTTAGCTAGGGATTCTGTAGGCACTCTCTACAAGCACTTGAAAACTGTTCTTTTCCACTGGAGTTCGGCCGGAAGTGCCACTACGTAGCTATCCTGGAGAAGCACTGTATAAATGCTTGGAAATGAATGAGTGAATGAATCTAATAATGTTTAAATGCTAATGGTAATATAACATAATGGCACATAACATAATGGACACATAACATAAAGTAGCTGCTCATTTCTTACACACACCACTCGGAGTGCAGCTGAAGCTTGGAGCGAGAGCTAGGACATACTTCAACTAACCTCGGGTGCCACAAAGTTTGCCGTGTAGCAAGGTGTCATGAGCAAGCCGTTGTCAGCACGCAGTTGCTTCGCAAAGCCAAAGTCGCAGATGTGAAGGCTCTCTGGAGCGCCGTGGGTGTCGGCATAGAGCAAGTTCGACGGCTTGAGGTCACGGTGAACCACCTAGCACCCAAATAACATACAATTTTTTTTTACAATTTTACCAACAAACATATGCTCCATCGAGATTTTTAACTGACAAGCATCATCATTTATGATTATTGTTATTGTTTAAAAAATTTCAGCGCATGCAAGGTACACAGAAATGCAAATCTGAGGCACAGCTAGTCAGTCGCCAGGATACAGATGATACTACCATGTAGTAAAAGCAAAATGTATCTGTTCACCAGAAGACCCGATGGCAGAGGGAAGCCTACATCTTCTACCATCTACAAGGGAACGCATGATGATGGGGTCTGTATCTTGCAAGCTTTGTCACCCTCTGTCGATCCTCCTCTTCATCGCTAAGTAGTCTGAGAACTACAAAAGCAGTGTCTAATGTCTATTATCAGCTTGGGATACGAATCTGTCGGTAGGGCAGTGCGTGTCTGTTGGTGCTCACCAGTGGCGACTTTTCCAATTACCTAAGTATTGATTAACTATTTGTTCATCGTGACTTTAATACCATTTAGGCCGATGACGCTGCACTTTTGTCAGGCACTTAAAAGACACCATAGAGTGTATAATGCAATCGATTAATTGCAATCCATTAACTATAAGACAGCACCAAACTAACATGAGTTACGAATTTGGTACGCACCCCTTTCGAATGGAGATAGTGAACTGTCTTGGCCAGGACTTGGAGAACTGCACTAGCTTCCCGTTCTGAGAAGTACTTCTGCTTTAGAATCCTATCAAGCAGTTCGCCGCCTTTCAGTAGATCCGTCACAATGTAGATCTTGTTCTTGTTATCATAAATCTGCCAAAAATGAGAAAATACCGTATTATTTCCAAGCACACATCAACACATCCATAACTGTATTTATTAATTTTTTGGCATTTATTAACCACCAGTTGTGGTGCTAAGCAATTGTGACAAAGGACTTGCTCAAGGTCTCTACATAGCAACTGTCTCAGTGGAGGTGCTCCAATCCGAGTGCTCTAATCAGTCAGCCACAGTTTCCCACTTAATCACGACTTTAAAATGCGCCATAGTTTGTTTTTCACACTTCTTTCTAACATCTCTCACCAAATGCTTGACCAATTTCATTGGCTGCCTATTATTTATAATAATTAATAATCAAAAACTTCTATAGTGCTGGTGTAGCAACCGATGGTGCACCACAACCACGCTATCATCAGGGGTTGCCACCCAGAAGACTAGACCATTGAGACAAAGAAAGGCAGCCTATGGTGGATAGGTTTTAAGTTGAGAACGAAACGACACAAGCAAATTAGCACAACGAACAGATACATGGAGAGAGTTACAGAATCTAGGTCCACCAACCGAAAAACCTCATTAACCAATCACAATTCTAGTTTTATGTATAACCAGAGAAATTGATTAGTTACAAGAGTGAGGAATCAGGACTGATTTTTAAGTTAATAGTCACAGACTCACGAGCGCTCCCGAGTCAGGTTCCATGATACCAAGTGAATTTCAAACTGTTGAATTAGGTTGATTATTATTATTATAATAATTATTATAATGACAATAATAATAACAATAACAATAAGATGTACTGTTGTAGTTCTTGTTGTAATATCATTATTAAATAATAAAAATATTAACGATGCAAATTATTAGCAGTAGTTGGAATTGCAACAAAAGAAGGAACAAACTTCTCGGAGCTGGACGATATTTGGATGTTCGCCATATCTCATGAGGATCTCGATCTCCTCGTACGGATCTCTCTTCTGAGGATCGACTATCTACAATTTCACACAGCAACCACAGTCTATTAACATCATCACCTCTACACCTGCATGGCGCTGTTATCACAGTGCACACAACATCATCAATTAACAGATTCTGTTTTGTATTCATTGTTATATAGTAATTGCAATGCATTAATTGTAATCCATTAAAATAAATCCACTAATTGTAATCCATTAATTTTAATCCATTAATGGCTCCCATTTGAAGTTTCTGGTACCCTTGTGAGGCTCAGGCACCCATGCGAGGTTTTTGGCAATCTCATGAGGCTCTTGGCACCCTTGTGAGGTTCTTGGTACCACCCTTGTGAGGTTCACTGCATCCTTGTGAGGTTCTTGGCACCACCCTTGTGAGGTTCTCGGCACCCTTGCGAGTTTCTTGGCACCCTTGTGAGGCTCTTGGAACCCTTCTTTGGTTCTTGGTACCCTTGTAAGGCTCTTGGCACACCTGTGTGAGGTCCTTGGCACCACCCTTGTCAGGTTCTTGGCACCACCCGTGTCAGATTCTTGGCACCACCCTTTGTGAGGTTCTTGGCACCACCCTTGTCAGGTTCTTGGCACCACCCTTTGTGAGGTTCTTGGCACCACCCTTGTCAGGTTCTTGGCACCACCCTTGTCAGGTTCTTGGCACCACCCTTTGTCAGGTTCTTGGCACACCCTTGTGAGACTCTTGGAACCTTTTGGAGTTCTTAGAAGGCTCTATAAATAGATATATACACAATAAGAGCACTAAATGAACAAATAAAGCGATTCAGGTTGGTCAAAACTCCCGAACCAATGACTACATACTTTGACAGCAAATTCACGCCCGGATGATTTCTGAACACATCGACGACAGACCGAGTAAGAACCAGAACCAAGCTCCTAAAGAACAAGACACAAGAACTCTTATGCACAACTGTTTTGTCGGGGGTAGCTCCCTCATACCTTAGGCCCTATCATACTTCAGTATCTTCACTGCCTAGTTGCTACACTCTATGCTCGGCCACCAAGGGCCTTCTGCTTAGTCTAGAAGCTTTGCTTAGGTTGGCCCCTCTAGTTGGAACCCCCAATAACATGTCTTTTTATAAAATAAATTCTGATATAAGTCAGGGACATGGATCTGAAATTTAATATAAGTTCTTAATAACATTTAACATCATGTACGTTAGCGCAGAAAGTGCTTCCGATTAGATTGCTCTATTAGTGGCGCTACATAAATGTTCAATTACATTTACAGTAATTAAAATTAATAAAGTTATAGAAGGGATTTTATTGTAGCAAAACCTTGTAATATGGTGGTTCTTAACATGGCTCTAAAGAGCAATACTATAAAGTCATACCTAAATTAAGAACTGTTCTTGGTGAACGAGCTTTTTCGGTTGCTGGACCTACTTTTTGGAGCTCTCTCCCTGTGTCTGTGTGCTCTGCTCAGTCGCTTATGTCACTTCATTCTCAACTTAAAACTTACTTCTTTCAAATTGCTTATCCACCATAGGCTGCCACTCAGTCTTATGGACTGATCTTCTGGATATTGACCTGATTACGGCTTGGTCTTGGTGTACCATCGGTTGATGCCTTGTGCATCAGACACCGGCGCAATAGAAGTTACTAATTAAAATTATAAGGAGGATCTTGCATATTATTTAAATGCTCTTGAAATGTATGGCATGAAAGCTGTCCACCTCACCTCCTTCAAGTCGTAATCATCAAGAAACGATTTCACTCGAACTCCAGGTATCTACGCAAAACACAAATTGAATAAATGGTAATTTATGTATGTCCTCACACTTCAAAGCAAGAAAACCGAAATAAAATTCATCACGACGTTTTCTCGATAGAATGTACGGAAGTGAATTAATTCTCTGGTTGAAAGTACCCTGTTGTTTTTTTAGAAATTTAGTACTAATGCGAAAAATAAGCGAGAATTAATCATCCCTAATGTCAAATGATCGACGGGTATTTGAGATATCGTCTTGATAGCATTGCAGCAGAATTGCAGTCGACGCCGCTCAAGTGCTTAGCCTCGGGACTGCCTTGAACCTATGCACTTAATCGACTTGCACACAAGAGAAGTTCACGTGTACTGTGTAAAATTGGCTAAATGTATTGGTACATGTATTTAATACCAGAGATGAAGCCTACACTATAATGCCTTCAGTGACCATTCATAAAGTCAGTGTTTCGCAAAGTGGATTCCGTGAGGGGAAGACAGGGGTTCCGTGAAACAATTGGTAAGTGTTGTTTGAATGCGCTATAAATCAGACTATGAGGTGTAGACAAGGGTTCCGTGGCGAAATTTCATTTAAAACAGTTTCTAATATAAATTTTATTGATTAAAACTATGCATATCTCGATCACTGTTTAAAAATATTGTATCAGAATATGTTTTCTTTAGGGGGTTCCGTCAAACATATTTCAAATCAAAGGGTTCCGCAGCCAAAAAAGATTGGGAAACACTGCATTACGTCACCTGTTGATATGGACCACAGTACAGCTATGACTGACCACTGGACACTGAGTGGACAGCCGGAGTTGTTTGCTGTCCATGGGTGAACTGCCTAGGCAGCCAGAATGTTTTAATGCAATTAAGCAGCGTTGATATACACAGAGCAGAGCATGACAGGCCTGTAGTCGGCCATGCACATAACCGAATAATGCACATACTCGGAGTTGTCTTCCATTCAAATACCCTATATTAAAACGGAACCTGCCAGATTCTGTGCACATAAGTGAATTATGCACTTATCCGTTACGCATTAGCGTGGCGTCGACTGTGCAAAGAATAGAAACCTTCCAACCAGCAAAGTGGTTACTGCGTTCATAAGATATTTCTTCACAAGAATACGGGAGAATAATCCTGCTAACCGTTGAAACAGATTTGGTGGTCTTTACGACTTGCTTCTCGGCCAAGACGGCGTCAATCAGTGTTGGGGCGACGTAACTGAAACCCCGGAACAGCTCGTGGGCAGTGGCACTTGGGGGTACACCGGGCGAATCTACGTGTCAAAGAAACAGCCATCATCAAATTTTCAACAGAAGAAGACTGAAGAAATGTTTTGACCAAATAGGAAAGAAAATATCTGTAAATTAAAATCAGAACGATTCTCCAAACTTTTGTTACTGCAGATCGCATTAAAAACACAGCACAACTATTTATATTGCAACATTAATAATAATAATAATAATAATAATAATAATAATAATAATAATAATAATAATAATAATAATAATAATAATAATAAACACAATTTGTATACTGCCATAGCACAGCTGAGGCTTAATTTCAAAAAGTCAATGGCAGTCATACAATTGTTTAAAAAGATAGGTCTTGAATTTAATGTCTCCAGAGATGGCGCAATCTTCACATGGTCGGGAGGACTGTTCCACTTACTGGGTCCAGTGACAGCCAAGGAACAGCTGCCAAACCTCAATATAAAGTACATATTTCAGTGTCATTTAAACTAATAAAACAAATAAACACACCACAACTATTTATACAGTAACATTACAAAGTTAATATTTCCGTAACAAATGAGCATTTCTCCTGTGACTTGAAATACTGAAAAAGTGCATATTCTTCGGAATCTTGGAAGTGAACTGCTTGTCACTCAAAATAATAACTAAATAAATAAACACACCATAACTATTTCAATAGCAACATTAAACAGTAATGTAACTCTGGTATTTCCCGCTGACTTGAAATAATCAAAAAGTCGCGTACCCTTTGGAGTCTTGGAAGTGAATTGCTTGTCAAAGTAGAAGGCATCATCGATCGCTCGACTAACCGCTGGCTTGAACGGAGGAACGACCTGTCGCTTGAACAGCTTCTCCCAGTTGATTGTAGAAAAGAACGGATGCTTCTTCAAATCTTCGATTCCGGCCGGTCCGGCCCCTGACGAGAACAGTAACAATTAAATTGCCAATTATTCTAATTACCAATTAGAATAATTATATCATGCATTTATTAAGCGCCACTATCTAACGACCAAGCATCAATCAATGGCACTGAGCATGTGTGAATGAATGACTTCCTCAAAGTCACTACAAGGCACTCATCTCGAACCCTTACCATCCACATTACAAGGCGAGCACTCTAACCAATATGCTCAACCGTTTGGTTGGGGTAGCTCCTTCATACCTCAAGACCTTCTGTAGCTCTGCATCTTCACTCCACGGTCGCTCCGCTCTCTGCTTGGCCTCCAGAGGCCTTCTAATTGTTCCCCGCATGAAGACCATTTTATTTGTTAGTGATATAACACTGAGCTGGGTTGAGAGCGTCTCTGAATCGTTGAGTGGCGATT
This sequence comes from Allolobophora icterica, assembly GCA_963556255.1. Lineage (NCBI taxonomy): Eukaryota > Metazoa > Annelida > Clitellata > Crassiclitellata > Lumbricidae > Allolobophora > Allolobophora icterica. Next base: position 16,181,044 of record OY744614.1, on the reverse strand, counting down.
TTGTAAATGTTCGAGTACGATTATATTGCTGATCAACCACAAGCGGCTTCTCTGTCTTAGCACAAAAATCTTAAGGATATTGACCATATTACAGTCATCAGTTGATGCCTAGACACCAGAACGCTTGATATTACTAATTGTAATTTACAATCGACAGAACTGAAATAATAAAAGTAATAAATAAATATACTGTTTGTGTAATAATAAAATTTTAAAATAAAAATTTTGAAATGCGGAATGAACATTAGCTAAATGAGACAACTGTCGAGGACTTACCAAGTCGGTTGGTAGGGTTGCGCTTGAACAAGGCACGTAACAGGGACTGAGCCTCGGAACTGAGGTACTGTGGCATGCCGAGCTTAGCCCTACAACACAAACTAAACCACGTAATCGCAATTATTAACTTCTGTTGTTCCGGTGTCTAATACACAAGGCATCAAGCGATGGCACACCAAAACCAATCCGTAATCAGGTCAATACCCAGAAGATCAGTCCATAAGACAAAGAGGCAGTCTACGGTGAATAAGCAGCTTGAAAGAGGTAAGTTATAAGTTGAGAAAAAATGACATAAACGACTGAGCAGAACAGACAGACATAGCAAAAGAGAGAGTTCCAAAGAGTAGGTCCAGCAACTGAAGAACTACCTCCAATTACCTGGCTCTTAAAGTTATGAGCTATATAAAATATTATATGGAGCTAAATTAATGTTCAACTATTATTACTACAGATGTTCAACCACAGAGATAACGTTACACCATGGCTTAAACTACATCAGGACCTGCTCAAAGTAGGCATCTCCTCCTCACACAAGAACCGTTTTGGCTTTTATGATTATTATCATTAGTAGTATTATAATACACTTATTCAGCACCACTACCTAATCGCCAAGCATCAAGTCTAGCCAACAGACAATGGCACTTCAAAAAAATAATAAATCAATCACATCAATTGATTGATCAGTTAGCAAGACTCACTTGAGTATCATTGTCATCGTATCCTTCCTGTTCTGGCCTTGGAAAGGCAGGGAACCAGTCAGCATCTCAAACTGTAAGCCAACAGACATGGTATGCATGTACATATGTATCAAGCCATGCATCAAGCACGTTCTACCTCGCAAAGGTGCGGAGTACCTTATAAAGACGGCATATAAGGTAAAGAAAAGGTAAAATGAATAAAAGTATGTAAGGTAAGGCTGTGCCAAACACAGTAAGATAAATAGGGTAAATAAATAAATAGAACAATTCAATAAAGTAAATAAATAAATAGAGGAATTAAATAGAGTAAATAAATATATAGAATAAACAATGAGAGTAACAATGAGAATAAACAATTAAATAGAGTACATAAATAAAGTAAAAAAAGCAAATAAAATAGAATAAACAATTAAATGGAGTAAATAAATAAATAAATAAATAGAGTAATTAAATGAGAGTAAATAAATAAATAAATAGAATAAACAATTAACCGAGTAAATAAATAAATAGAATAAACAATTAAATAGAGTATGTATAAATAAATTAAATAGAGCAAATAAATAGAATAAACAATTAAATGGAGTAAATAAATAAAATAATAGAGTAAATAAATATTTACTCTGTTGGCCCAGGTGGTCACCATGTGCTAGTTTATCTAAGGGGCGCTCCATCCACCCTCAAGCCATAAACAATACCATTCAACATTTACTACACAGTGCAGATGTTCCAAGCACAAAGGCGCCAACAGGTCTTCTGTGGTCCGATGGCAAACAGTCTGATGGTGCTACCACTTGTTCCTTGATCTGCTGGTAAATATATGACCTGGCATGCTACACTGGTCCACACCATTGCTGCCTCCTACTTGTCGCAGACAGTGATTTCCACAGGCTCTGCAGCTGGTGGCAGTTCGTAATTCTGTCAAATCAAATATGCATTGCTGCCCGCAATCCACATGTTCGTCCCCATTGCCTTTGAAACCCTTGGACCTGTAAATGCAGAATTTCTCTCTGAGTTAGGGCTTCGCAATTCAGCTGTCTCTGGAAATCGACATGAAACTAGCTTAACTAGCTTCCTTTTCCAACATCTTTCCATCTGTGTCCAGCGACACAAGGCCAATGCATTCAGAGGCACATTTCCTGATGGTTGTGAAACCTGAGATGAGGCCTGATTTCTCAAAGATGAATTTTGTACTCCTAACATAATTTTTTTCCTCAGGGATCATTTCTACATCGGGTAAAAATAAATAAATAAATAGAGAATTGGTCATCAAACATTTACTCTGCACGTCTTAAACCAGACAGATAAGAATAAGGTCAGACAATCCTGCATGCTAACCACTAGACCAGTGGGGGATAATAAGACAGGTTAAGCCTGGATAAATACCCCAGCAGCCATAAGATGTTGTTAATTGTAATTAGTAACTTACATTGAACCGGTGTTTAATGCACAAGGCATCAACCGATGGCACACTAAAATGAGGTCAATATCCAGAAGATCAGACCTATGGTGGATAAGCAGTCTGAAAGAGGTTTTCAGTTGAGAACGAAATGACACAAGCGATTGAGCACAGCACACAGACAATACAACATGCAGCACACATGAAGAGAGGTTTTATCCAAAGAAGAGCGTGACCATTTACCATGAGGACACCGTAGGACCACCAGTCGGCCGTGGTGTCGTGTCCTTTGCGGTTGATGACCTCGGGGGCCATGTACTCGACGGTGCCACAGAACGAGAATGCCTTGTTCTCGTCGAACATCGACTCCTTGCTGAGGCCAAAGTCTGTCAGCTTAATGTGACCCTCTGTGTCCAATAGAATGCTACAAATAACACACATAATGTAATGCATTCACGAACTTATCATTCATTCATTCGTTCCTTCTCAAAATTTATATAGCACCTCTTCAAGAGGCCTACTCAGAGACAGTCCCAGCCCAGCCATGGCTAAAGAGGGTAGACTTGAGCAATTGGTAGAAGGCAGGTAAGCTGTTAGGGGAGAAATGAGCATAGGGCGAGCGCGAGCCCATTCCATGTAGCCGGGCCAACAATCGAGAAGGCTCATCGCTGTCCAACCGTAAGGCGAGCCCAAGGGACGAAGAGCTCTTCCCTAGTCACAGACTGCAATGCTCGGCGGAAGGCCAAGCCTGAAATCGGGCAACAGAGTTAAGTAGGACGGAAATGAACATTTGCATCCTGCCCATAGGCCCTGCTGAAGATATATTTTCCACAAAAAATTCTGCTCTTTCCCAATGATTCAAACGTCTCACTGAAGATACGGTTTTCTCATACACGTCGTGCTTATAGGTCATATCGCTGTAAGCTAAATTTTCCTCATACATTTCCTCCTGCCCAATATTATTATTATTATTATTATTATTATTATTATTATTATTATTATTATTATTATAATTATTAATATTATTATTATTACTCATATATTAAGCGCCAATATCTAACCATTAAGCATCAATCAATGATGCTGAGCAACTGCGAGTGAAGACTTGCTCAAGGTCCCTACACAGTAACGGTCTCATGAGAGGTGGCTCAAACCCATACTCTCCATATTACAAGGCAAGCGCTCTAACCAATCAGCCACCGCGTTCCACAAGGTTGGAATAAGCACTTGAAATTAAATACCATCGATAGACTTGCTCACTTTTCTGGCTTGAGGTCTCGATAACAGATTCCCTGCTTGTGAAGATGGTTGAGAGCCAGTGCAAGTTCAGCCAGGTAAAACTTGACATCTTCCTCCGTGAACATGACCTGAGGGAATAAAATTTACAGGAAACACTATACCAGACTATATACTATTTTACAATACAGTACTACACAGTACAACTGCATTTGATACAATACAACTGTATCAATACAATTGCATTTGATATTGCCCTCCTTCCGAAGTTCGTAAGTGCACATACGACCATAGGTCAGTGGCGCTGAGAACCGTGAATGAAGGACTTGTTCTAGGTCAGGGATGGCGAACCTATGGCACGCGTGCCCAAAGTGGCACGTGTTGAAATTTTGTGGGCACGTGGAATTCAGAGCGTCCCCCAAAATTTCAAACTTAGAAATACAAAATCCTTGTAGGAATCCACATTTTCTTGTTTGAAGGACGTTATTTTAACACCATTCACATGCAATCTTTGAAATAACGTCTTTAATTCATTTTTTATGCTTTGTTAACTAAAACCTATATGGGAAAAATAATTATATACCGTGCAACATTCCGAAGGGCACACGGCGGTATTTTTTTAAATGATTTAGCAGCATTTCGGCACGCACCTTAAAAAAGGTTCGCCACCCCTGTTCTAGGTCGTCACACAGTGACTGCCTGAGTGGAGGTTCAAACTCACACTCTCTGCGTTACAGGCCAAACGATCTATCCATTTGGCTAAAGTGCTAACATTTCTTCAAGAAGTTCAACCCAATGTAAACAATTCAAGAGATTGAAAATTAAATGGAGATGCAACCAATTCTGCCATCCGACAAAAAAATGACCTAAAGCAGAATAAAAAACATGAATCTGCACCATTCTAAATGTTCCTGGCAGACAAGCTTTACCAGCTGCTGGACCTAGATTTCGGAATTTGCTGCCTGCACCTGTTCTTCTGCCAAGTAGCTTATGTCATTTCGTTCTCAATTTAAGACTTACCTTTTTCAAATTCTTTATCCACCGCTGATGTCTCTCAGTCTTAGCTGACTGGTCTTCTGTGTCATTATTATTAGTATTGCTCGATAGTGTAGTGGTTAGCGCACTGGACTGTCAATCAAAAGGTTGGGGGTTCAAATCCCCGCCAGGGCAGAAATTTGGTTCAAGATTTTTTCGGCTCTACCTGCACCCACTAGCCAGCTCAGCTATAATGAGTACACTCACCATACACTGTCGGTGGGAAGATGAGACAGTGAGGGAGAAGACTGGCCACCCGCCCTCATATGCCAAAGCTAAGAAATGAAGTCGCTAACACTTCATACCCATGGCTGTCTCAGGGCTAGCTTCTTCTATTTCTTCTTGTATGAATGCTATTAATTTTTTATTGTCATCACCACCACCACCACCACCACCACCACCGCCGCCACCGCCGCCACCGCCGCCGCCACCACCACCACCACCAGCAGCAGCAGCAGCAGCAGCAGCACTATTATTAGTAGTACATGTATTACTATTATTACTGCTGCTAGTCAAATAGAATGTATATCGAAGGCACACAGCAAGTCAGTTGTCAGGTGGTAGTTCAATTATTAGACATGGAGGTGTTTGAGATCGAGGAGAAACAGCCGGTTGTTTTTCTCAGAATGCGCCCATGCAGATTGCAGAAGGAAAAAAGAAATTAATCACTTCAGGAATGAAGCCAACATACACACAGCCAAGGCTGAAGCCAGAAACAACACATCAGCCACAGTCGGAATGAAGGAGGTTTATGAAGGAAGGAGGTTTATGAAGGAAGGAGGTTTATGAAGTGCGTCTGTCTAGATGTTTGTCAGAGAAGCTTCCAAAGTTTCCCTCTGTTTGGATGTCTCTTCCTCCCTGCCTGTATGTCACAGTCTCTCCGTATGTCTGTGTCTCTCTTCCTCCGTCCGTTAGTACATGCCTATCCGCCTGTCTGTCTGTCTCTCTGTTTGAATGGCTCTCTGCCTGTGTCCGTTAGTACATGCCTATCCGCCTGTCTGTCTGTCTCTCTGTTTGAATGGCTCTCTGCCTGTGTCCGTTAGTACATGCCTCTCCGTCTGTCTGTCTGTTTGAATGTCTCTCTGCTTCCGTCTGTTAGTACACGCCTACCCGTCTGTCTGTCTGTTTGAATGTCTCCCTGCTTGTGTCCCTTTGTACGTGGGGAAGGTTAAGTGCCTCCACTCCATAGCAGATAGTCAACGCACCCGGCAGCAGATATTCAATCTTCTTGATAAAGATTCCACTTGAAGACTCTTAGTATATTAGACCACTAGCTGGATTACCCGGCGTTGCCCGGGGTTATAAGTTTCACACCACCACCACCACCACCACCACCACCACCACCACCACCACCACCACCACCACCACCACCACCACCACCACCACCACCACCACCACCACCACCACCACCACCACCACCACCACCACCACCACCACCACCACCACCACCACCACCACCACCACCACCACCACCACCACCACCACCACCACCACCACCACCACCACCACCACCACCACCACCACCACCACCACCACCACCACCACCACCACCACCACCACCACCACCACCACCACCACCACCACCACCACCACCACCACCACCACCACCACCACCACCACCACCACCACCACCACCACCAACAACAACAACAACAACAACAACAACAACAACGACTGCTTGGCAATCTTGGCAGTCGCCCTCTGGCGGCGACTGCTTGGCAGTCTTGGAGGCCCTTGTGGCGTCTGGCGACCTGTGGCGGAGACTGCTTCGAAAGTCTTGTAGACGCCTTCTGGCATCTAGCGACCTCTGCCGTGGAGTGACTGCTTCGCAGTCGCCCTCTGGCGGCGACTGCTTCGCAGTCTTGGATGCCCTTGTGGCGTCTGGCAACGTCTGGCGGAGACTGCTTCGCAGTCTTGTAGATGCCTTCTGGCGTCTAGCGACCTCTGCCGTGGAGTGACTGCTTCGCAGTCGACCTCTGGCGGCGACTGCTTCGCAGTCTTGGAGGCCCTTGTGGCGTCTGGCGACCTCTGGCGGAGACTGCTTCGCAGTCTTGTAAACGCCTTCTGGCGTCTAGCAACCTCTGCCGTGGAGTGACTGCTTCGCAGTCGCCCTCTGGCGGCGACTGCTTCGCAGTCTTGGAGGCCCTTGTGGTGTGTGGCGACCTGTGGGGGAGACTGCTTCGCAGTCTTGTATACGCCTTCTGGCGTCTAGCGACCTCTGTCGTGAAGTGATTGCTTCGCAGTCGCCCTCTGGCGGCGACTGCTTCGCAGTCTTGGAGGCCCTTGTGGCGTCTGGCGACCTGCAGCGGAGACTGCTTTGCAGTCTTGTATACGCCTTCTGGCGTCTAGCGACCTCTGCCGTGAAGTGACTGCTTCGCAGTCGCCCTCTGGCGGCGACTGCTTAGCAGTCTTGGAGGCCCTTGTGGCGTCTGGCGACCTGTGGGGGAGACTGCTTCGCAGTCTCCCGTGGACTGACTGCTTCGCAGTCGAAGAGGGTGAACCGGGCGTTGGCGTGTTAAAGAAAACGCCCGAAATCTAGCCCTCACTGCCGGTCTGTAGTCGGCCTCGCCCTTAGTAAAGCAGACTGGTTGTTTGATATACTGTAAATAATTTAGATCTTTGTCTTTGAACATACATGTGTTAAAATTTTGCTGTAAAACGATGAATATACTTCGAATCGATCGTCATTATATTTTGTGCGAAAGTAAACAACTTATGCGCTTTATTAATGACGTTGGGGAATACCGGCGCCATAAATAGAACCGCGGTGTCGTTAAGTGGATTATTAATGACATTGGGGAATACCGGCGCCATAAATAGAACCGCTTGGCAGTGGAATAGGCGAGCTTGCGCGTTATGGACGGTCGGGTGGGTAGAGTTTTGGGGCATTTTTCACCATGGTAGGGGTGAAAACGGAGGACGCGAACCCTTCCACTGGGTGTCCGAAGCCGAGGCCGACACATTAGTGAAGGTTTCGAGTGAAAAGGTGCAAAATTGTAGAAGTTAAGCCCGGTCAAACAGACAGACAGACACACACACACACACACACACACACACACACACACACACACACACACACACACACACACACACACAGAAAGCTGGCTTTATTTATATAGATTACCACAAATATCGTCGGCATCTGCGGTTTAATTCGGTTCCCGCAGGTAGTAATGTTCAAGCATACCATCGGTTACCCACTGCTAGACATTTAGTGTGGCTCTTTACGACAGTCTTTCAAGAAGATGGTGCCTGATTGCAGGCAACAGAATCGACCTACAGCAGTGCGTTCTGATCTCATGAATGCAGTTCGCATATCTCTCTTTGCCTGCCTGCTCATCTGTCCGTCTCTCTCTGGTCTCTCTGTCAATCTGTCTGTCTGTCTGTCTGTGTCTGTTCATCTGAATTTCTCTCTTGGCATGTCTGTTTCAATACGTCTCTCTGCTCATCTATGTATGTCTGAATGTGTCTCCCCATCTCTTCATCTGTCTATGTGAATTCCTCTGTCTGCCTGTCTGTCTGAATGTGTCTCTCTGTCTCTTTGCCTGGCCGTGTGTCTGTCTGAATGTATGTTTGTCAGCCTGCCTGTCTTTCCGTCTCTCCGGCTGTTTCTATCTACCGGTCTGTTTGAATATCTCGTTTCCTTCCTGCCTGTATATGAGTCTGTCTCTGTTCATCTGCGTATCTCTGTCTGTTTGAATGCCCCTCTGTCTGTCTCTGTCTGTTAGTACATGCCTAACCACCTGTCCCATCTGTCTGTCTGAATGTCTCTCTGCCTGTCTGTCTCCGTCCTTTGCTTCGTGCCAGCAGTGTCTTTATCTGCTAGCCAGACAGAGACAGACGGAGTGGTTTGCCACACCATCCATCAATGGTATATCCGTCCCTAAAGGAGTCGAAATCAGTTCTCACGCAAACGAAATTCAACTCTTCAAAAATCTCTCCACTCGAGATCCGAGTGCAAAAGTCTCTCCGGCAAAATCTCTCTTCCTTCGCACAAACCCTGACGAATTATTTATCGGAGAATGAGCGTTCATGAGACTGCCTCTCCCCTTCCGTGCATCTCTTTAAAATATAATGTGCAGTAAAAGCAGATGGTAAATCCTTTGCAATCTCTCTATGCATCTGTTTGTTGGGTCTCATCTCTTGTGTCATTTCCGAAGAAAAGTCCACTGAGATTCCTGGGTATTCGTGACAGAATGCCCTTGTGAGTTACCTAAAGCGCTACACAAGTGCTCTCATACACACATACATAGGATACATACATACATTACATAAATAAATACATACATACATACATACATAGATACATTCAATCACATGCACGTACATACATACATGCACACATACACACACACATACATACACAAATATATAAACACATACATACATGCACATACATACAAACAAAATATAAACACACATACATACAAACAAACATGCATGCATACAAATATATATAAAAGTGAAGGTGGATAGATGAGCAGTCCCCTAAGCTACTAGCCCTGAGGCAGCCATGGGTATTGAAGTGTTAGCGACTTCATTTGCTTAGCCTCGGCATATGAGGGCAGGTGGCCAGTCCTCTCCTTCGCCATCTCATCTTCCCACCAACACAGTACCTTACCTAATCTATTGCTTATAGGCAAGTAACAAACTCAGCTGTTACCTTACCATACCTTACGATACCAACCCTATTGTTGCCGTGGTAAAGAAACCCTTACCTCTTTGGAAAGACGAGTGAAGAGATCACCTCCCCGTAGGAACTCGAGAATGAGATAGAGTTTGCCTTCGGTCTGGAATGCTGTAACACCAAATTACGCTACCATTCAACTTGTAATGTAATATAAACGTAATCAGACCACACACGCAATACAATAAAAAAACAATAAAATACCCCAAATGGGGGAGATGAATGGTAACACCCTTCCTTGAAGAACATAAGATCTTCAAAGACGCAGTTCGATACCCGTAAGCTCCCTATAGGTTGATTCAGCCTTCCGCTCCCTAGGGAGCAGCTGTAAAATAAGCAGGTGCCTAACAGGCTGCTAAGACATGTGTTCCATAAGATCTTGATTTATTTTACTGTCATATGTTTCAATCTTACTCAATGTGGTTTGTCAGTGAGCTTGTCAATGAACATGAATATTATTATGTGAAGTACAATTAAAAAAAGCAATAAAATACCACAAACAACAATAAAGAACCATACAATGCTCCACGCTATCAAAGTGGTTTATGCTAACTATGGACCAGAATCTGTTGGCTTGGCTCCACGTGTGTGTGAGGTCACACCATTGTTGACTCTTCTAGTCTTCTGTGTGTTGCTTGGCTTGCTAATGACATTTCTGTCTTCAGGACACTTAACATCCTACAGATAGGACGGTGCAGCTACTTGAAAGCAAGATATAGTAAGTATCCTGTAGTGAACGAGAGCACAATAAATAGTCAGTACAATAAAGCACGATACAACAATAGAATGCAAGAATACAACACAACACAGTACAGCATAGTAACATACAATACAACACAATACAAAAAAAACACAGCACATTACAATACAACACAATACAACAAAGTACAATACAACACAACACAATAAGCACAGTACAACACAAAGCAATACAACACAATGCAATACAACACAATATAACACAATACAACACAATATATCACAATACAACACAATACAATAGAACACAATACAACACAATATACCACAATACAACACAATACAATAGAACACAATACAACACAATATAACACAGTACAACACAATAAAACACAACTGGTACAATACAACACAATATAACAGAGTACAATATAAAACAACACAATACAACACAGTACAGTACAACCCAATATAACGGAGTGCAATACAAAACAATACAATGCACTACAATACAACACAATAAAACCCAATTTCTTGTGCCCCACCTACGCCTGCAGTGGCCAACCGCCCATTTACAAGCCCATGCATCACTGGAGGAAACTGTGTCACCCTGTTGTCTCTGGTAAGGCCAAGTGCCTAGGGTAACAGGAGGTGGGGTGCAAAACTCAACGCCCACGTCGCAACCCTACTGGTGATGTTAAATCAAACAAAAATTGCCACAAGTTTTCAGTGTTTACCTAATGAAGATTTCAGACACACTGGTAACTCCCACACAAACCCGCCTGACACCACCAGGCCCACATGGCAATTCCATTCCTCACACACTGGCAACTCCCACACAAATTGCCAGAAACATGGTTATTCCATCAACCAGTAGTTATTTAGTTAGTTATCTCGACACTTAACAGAGCGTCCATCAAGTACATCAAAAAGCACCGCCTACGCTATATTAAGTAAATAATCTTCATTATTATTGTCAAGAACCGAGAATATCTAATGAACTACGCACTAAGACACCAGTTGAGTCAAAAATAAACTGCAGCCAATGTCGCGAAATAAAGTCTCCACAAGAACAGAGTCTCCCCAAAAACAGTTTCTTCAGACTGAAATTATGTCTCCCTGTTTCTGATTGGTTCCACTCACAGTCACAAATTTCACGTCATTATCGTAATGTTATGGTTTAAAATACTAAACAGTTTTAAAATACAGTTAGAAAAATCCATCTGCTTCAAATTATCATTAACTTTAAAAGAAACCTGACTATTTCTCAAAGAACACAGTCTCCCCAGTGAGAGATTATTCAACGGAACATATAATATTTTCTCCCCATCCCTGGACCTGGAGACTGCTTTAGAACATACATAGTCTCGGTGGGTGGGGGGGGGGGTTATTCTAGAACAGATACTCTGGGTGGGGAAGAATCTGTTCTACATAGGTTAGGATGATTCCTGAGTTTAACGACACCATGTGGCAACAAAGGCCGTTGATGTCGACAGAAATTATTCTGAACAGTTCTCACCGTTCGTATGGCATAATACATCTAATAGAAATAGATGGTCCTGTGGGGTGGAGACTTTTATGGGGAGACTGTATCGGATACCGATTAATCCATTGTCTACCTGACGTGACGAATATTTCCGACCCACGAGCAACTCCCACTCAAACACAACCCCAGCATGTCAACATGGTATACCTGTTCCCGATTTGCAATTTCAATCCAGTCGATTCGACATAAATTGCGGAGGGCTGTTATTTCAATATTTACCTAGTGACTGTTTGCGATAGATTAGTAATCCCAATACGCAGAGATGACACGAAACTTGTGCGTTGATTTACATGAATAACAGAGACACAAGTAGTCAACCAAACACTCGGAAAAGGAGAGCTCCACTGTAGGGAATTAATCGCTCATCAAAGGAAACTGATGGGCCATCATCTTTGATACAAGTGCTTCCTTCCATCCAGGGCATCATCATCATCGTCATCACACAGAGACCCACCACGGTGATAGGGTTATATTTAAGCAAGGTTAACTGTTCAAGCAGGCCATTTACCACTTGATTACATCATAAACATCTTTCCAGCCTGACCTCATTACTATGAACCATTAATAAAAACCGGTCGGCTACATAAGTAATCACATACATAAATACGTACGTATTTTCATACATATGCATGTAATGTGCCGGTATACGTACGTATGTATGCATGTCTGCATAATTGTTGATATTATTACAAAAATGTGATTCTCAGGCCAGAACTGGGAATCTGTGACAGCATGTACACTGGAGAGGCAATATAAATGAGGACGTAACATCACTTGGGCTAATCATAAGGGGGCAACTGACTTGACAAGTGACCGAGGTCACTTATTCGTACCCATCGCCATGGCTGGCATCAGGAACTGATGATGATGTATGAAAGTATGTATGTATGTACATAAGTATGCATGTATGTACACGAGTATTTAAATATGTATGTATGCATGATTTCTGTCGTATATAAATAAATATGCAATTATGTATGTATGTATGCACTACGCACCTATGCATGAACTGAATGCCAGTATTTGAAATTTACATAGTGTCATCTTAAAGGCACATGGACTAGATATCCAACTTAATATAATTATATGCAAGTCCTCCAGAAACTGCGTCACACACCTCGGCTTCCTCAATATGGTCCAATTTCAGACCTATATACAGACCGTTTTCTCTGCTGCCCATTTGGTGGCGGTCCTTGGTTTCAGTTACCTAGATTCATGCTTAATAATTTCTAACTAGAAACTTAAGCCTCAAGTTGGTACTCGCCATGTCAATACAATTAGTAAGTAGGTGTCCCTACTAGCGGAAGTCTTCCCTTCTGAGGCCCACCTTTGCGACCATCTTGAATTGCTTTCAATTGTTGTACTGCTGTTGTTATATTTTGGTTTCAATAAAGAAATATGTTATGTTATGTTATATACAATACAACTGTATTTGATACACCCTTCTTCCACCAAAGTTCAGAAGTGCACACACAATGATAAAACAGAACATCGACGGCGATGAGCAGTTAATAGCGAAGGACTTGCTCAAGGTCCTTACGCAGTGACTGCCTCAGTGGAGGAGGCTCTAACCCATGCTCTATGACTTACAGGCCAAGTGCACTAACCAATACGCTACTCTGATACTTCTTCAAGACTTCAGTGATTATCCAACTCTCTGTTACATCGCAACATTGAAGAAATCATGCCGGCACTGGCAACACCATACCAGCACTGATAAAACCAGCGATGACAAAACCAAGCTAGCACTGGCAAAACCACGCCAGCACTGGCAAAACCAAGTCAACAGCCACAACAAATTATTACCATGGAAATATGAAAGTAAACAGAGAATTTGTTTCTTCGTGGATTTCTTGCAAACACTGGTTAAAAAGAGCGTCTCATGTTTCCTTACCATAATAGAGTTTGACAATAAACGGGTGTTCCAGCTCTGCAAGAATGTCTCGTTCCATCTTCGTACGTACGCGATCTCTCACTGCGGACAAAAAACAAATAGACACTTGCAAACAAACTTAAAATATATTATATTAAAACAATAAGAATTTGGTCACACGCATGCCGCAAAGTCAACTTATTTCAGTTTCATTAAATGTATTCACTAAATTAATTGGATATGTCTGATATTCTGTAGATTACTTTGACAAAATATTTTGCAGTGCTGGCATATCTATATAATAACAATGATGACGATAATAATAATGATGATGATGATGATGATAATAATAATAATAATAATGATAATAATATATTCGTGTTCGTTCACAAGCTCACTGACAAACCGCAGTAAGTTACAATGAAGTTTACATTGAGACATGATGGTACAATTATCAAGATCTCATTGAACACACATCTTGACAGCCTGTTAATTATATAATCGCCCACTCATTGTACTGCTGCTCCCAGGGAGTGGAAGGCTGAGTCTACCTAGAGCGGGCTTGTGGGTATCGAACCGCCCATCTTTCAAGATCTTATGCTCTTCATGCAAGAGTATTGTCATTCATTTATCCCCCTCCCCTATACTAAGGTGAACTCTTGGCAACAAAGTGTGTCACTTCTGAGGACCTTTTGTTAGTCACCCGAGTTCTGATGAATGTTTGCTTTACTTCATTTCAGGTACTGACGTGTTACTTCATTCCCCAGTTCCATTAGAAACCCTTTGTTGCTTTGCAATCCTCATCCTAATTTTGTTTGCAAGCGACCATCAGCTGATGATGCATCATGCTACGTCATTAGGCTGCATTAATTATATTTAAAATTAGATACCATCATCCATCCATGCATCAATCCATCCATCCATCGACCCATCCATCCAGTTACCCACCCACCTACTCATCCATCCATCCATCCATTCATTCATCCATCCATCCACTCATTCATCCATCCATCCACTTATCAATCCAACTACCCATCCACTCATCCATCCACTCACACATCCATCCACTTATCAATCCACTTACCAATCCATCCATCCATCCATCCATCCATCCATCCACTTATCAATCCAACTACCCATCCACTCATCCATTAACCCAAACATCCATCTACTTATCAATCCACTTACCCATCCATCCATCCATCCATCCACTTATCAATCCAACTACCCATCCACTCATCCATCGTCCCAATCATCCATCCACTTATCAATCCACTTACCCATCCATCCATCCATCCACTTATCAATCCAACTACCCATCCACTCATCCATCCACCCAAACATCCATCCACTTACCCATCCATCCATCCATCCACTTATCAATCCAACTACCCATCCATCCATCCATCGACCCATCCATCCACCTACTCATACATCCATCCAGCCATTCATTCACTTAATTATCCATCCACCCACTTATCCATCCATCCATTCATCGACCATCCATCTATCCATCCACCTACTCATTCATCCACTCCATCCATTCATTTATCCATCAACCTACTCATCCATCCATCGACCCGTCCACTAATCCATCTACCTATTTATCCACCCATCCATCCATCCACTTATAAATCCACCTATCCGTCCGTCCATCCATCCATCCATCCAGGCAGGCAACGACCTTACCAATCGGCTACAGCGCCCATGACCCAGTGCTCTGATATTTACCCCTCCCTGAAGCTCATGAAATCTGTGCAAACGCTGTGTGAGGTTCGTCGGAAAAAAATAAACAGGTGTAGGAATTTGAAAAGACAAGAATCTAAACTGGGGACAAAGCAAAGACCCGTTTTACGCATGGCTAGTCTAGCGGAACGAAGTCGAATGGCACACTGCAGACACTCAGCTGGCTGAGGACAGACAAGCATTGTTAAAGACTTCACCATTGAAACACGAGAGTGCCTGTTAAACTGAAATATACAAGTCCTCAAGTCAGAGGACTGTTTGAAAGAAATTTGTCCTGGTGTCGACAATTACCAGATACATTGTACTTATATTCTTGCTATTATTACCAGATACAGTCTGATACAAATATATTACCAGATACACATATCATCATCATCATCATCATCATCATCATCATCATCATCATCATCATCATCATCATCATCATCATCATCATCATCATCATCATCATCATCATCATCATCATCAATCATCATCATCATCATCATCATCATCATCATCATCATCATCATCATCATCATCATCATCATTTCCTGAAGCCAGCCATTTGGCAGCGATGGGTATGAATAAATCATAATCGTTGTCCTCGGTCATTTGTCAAGTCTGTTGTCCCCTTAGTGTTAGTCCAAGTGATTGTCCTCATTTATATTACCTATACAGCGTAGTCTTGGTCTGCCTTTGTTTCTTTTTCTTTTGAATCCTGCATGCAGTGCATTGTGTGGGATTCGGTCAACTGGCATTCTCTCACACATATATTGTTAGTATTATTACTATGCATTTATGATGCATCACTATCTAATGACAAACATCAATCAATAGCGCTGAGCAATTGTAAGTGCAGGACTTGCTCAAGGTCCCTATGCTATAACCATCATACAAGGAGGCTTGAACCCGTACTTTCCACGTTACAAGACAACTGTTCTAACTAACCAACCAGCTACTGTGTCCCACCATAGTAGCTTACATAGCGCTACTTCAAGGGAAAATCCTTGGGGGTTGTCCAGATCTAACAACACAAAACAATGATGTAACGCCGTCTTTGGAGCAATAACCGGTGCCTGTCTGTGGTCTCTAGAGCCTCGTGGTCTCGTCCACTGGCGTCCAATGCATTGTTTTTTCAGACAACAGAGAAAGCCAAGTGACGCCTAGTTCATGACAACAGCGGCGCTACACACACTTCCCGATAAGATTGTGTAGTCAGAACTGCACTATAACGAGACAGGCTTATAACGAGGTCATTCTTTAACTCTAAAGTCTTTTAATTTGACAGACCCAGTCTGTGCTTGATGGACAATATAAGTAACAAGACTTGGATTAACATGGAGTGGAGCACTGGACCTGACAAATGATCGAGGACAATGGAGATCATTTATTCGTACACATCGCCGCCAAATGGCTAGCGTCAGAAACTGATTATCTAAAATTTGGCATCTATGTCTGTGATCCGACTACGGTACATCACGTAGGCCTACTTTGCTTCTTGCGACTTGCTTCTCTTAATTGACCACATAACCTACCTATGCCTGTGAGTCCCAATTCAGATGATCTCATCTAATCTACAGTGCCGATACCATAATCTATGGCAGCGGTTCCCAAACTTCTCTGGGTCGCGACCTACTTGTGAATATCTTGGCAGTCTCGATACCCACTGTGTAAAATTAAACATTGTGTTCTAAAATTTGCTTCGTAAATTTACATCGAAATATGCGGATTTACGTACAGCGAATAGAAATTCAAAGCATTAAAAGGAAACTTACAGGTAAAAACAGTTTACAATTTATTGCAATCCAGCTAGTTATAGCCCATTCATAGCCAAATGTTGTTGCTGCAAAAAATAAATGTTTCTCGAAAATATTTGGCGACCCACTTGCCAAAGCTTCGCGACCCACTTTTGGGTCGCGACCCACAGTTTGGGAAACTCTGATCTATGGCACCGTTACCATAATGCCCGAGGCATCAATCGATGGTCAGTTCAAGTGAAAATGTAATCAGAGATCAATCTGTTGGAGACGCCTGGTCGAATTCAATCAAATGAGAGAAACCAGAAGCCCTGCTACGGTGCGTGGGTAAGTATAAGTAAGCTCAATGAGACCAGTCTCTTGTGGATCTGGTGGTACCTACATTGTAATTGTTAGTGTGCTCACCATCAGCCGACAGGTCGAGGGTTCAAATCCGCATTAGGGCAGAAATTTGTTCAAGATTTCTGCTCCACCTGTGCCCCATAGCTATTTCAGCTATAACGAGTACACTGGTCGTACACTGTCGGTGGGAAGATGAGACGGCGAGGGAGAGGACTGACCACCTGCCTTCATATGCCGGGGCTAAGACATGGAAGTCGCCAACACTTCGTACCTAAGGCTGCCACACAGGCTAGTTTAAGGGAATGCTCCACTCTTCTGCTCTACAGGCACTCTGGTTAGGCTGCATACAATTATTATAAATACCAAACAACCTAACCTAAAGTCTTTCAACGGCATAAGGTTACATTAGATCCAATGCCAGTAGCTGGATAAGATGCCACGCATGAAAGCAGTGCATAAAACAGCTCGTGCTGTTAACCAATTAAGGCACCAGTAAACACTAGTTAGCCTTTACTGATACCAGATACTATTTCTGCTCGCACAGGAACAGTTAAGCGCACCTGTAGATCATTCTAGAAGCACGGAGGCAAACCAGGGTTGCACCGTTGATTAGACATCGGAGTGCATTAGACATCGGCACAACAGAAGTTACTAAAATTAATTACAAATACGGAATGGCAGGTTCTCATGTAGCTAAGCCAAGGACTAGCAACAGACAACCAGAGGTCAGTGTATCTGGACTGAATTTACGTACAGCCGTGACTACTACAATACCAGCCTTAGTATAGTATCAGGTAAACTGCATCAAAGTCTCCGTCCTGTCTCTAAATACAAAGGCATCCTGTGTCTAACTACAAAGACAGGTAAGGTCGACATCATACCCATGGCTGTCTGTTAGGCTAGTTTAAGGGACTGCTCTTCTTCTACATAAAGAAATAGTGACCTTAGTAGGTCAGCTTGGCTCCAAGCAAAACAAGTCGGGGAGAATCAGGTGGGGTTCACAGAAATAACGACCTTAGTAGATCAGCTTGGCTTCAAGCAAAACCAGTGCGCCAGAATCAGGTGGGGTCACAGAAATAACGACCCCACTAGGTCAGCCTGGCTTCAAGCAGAATAATGTGAACGAATCAGGTGGAGTCATAGAAATAGCGACCTCAGTGAGTACGAGGAGGCAGCACAGCCTTGCGCATCAGCGGAGCAGATCCTGCTACTGTCGGAGCCTTGACGACGGTGAGCGCCAAACAGGATATGAAAGGTTAAACCAATTATCTAGTCGCCCATCGCCGCCGCCACCCCCACCTCCACCACCACCACCAGTTTTAATACAACACGACAGAGGCCGGCGATATGTAATAAGGCTGTCGAGAGAAATACTTCAACGCATATGCTATCAATAGCCTTCTTTATAATATTAGACAGGGAAAAAAGCAGACAGACTCCCCTGGCTGGATAATATACCATCACTTGGACTAACACTAAGGAGGGCAGTAGACCTGACAAATGACCGAGAACGATGGAGATCATTCATTCGTACCCATCGCCGCCAAATGACTGGCGTCACGAACTACTGATGATGATGATGATGATGATTATGATGATGATGATTATGATGATGATGATGATGATGATGATTATGATGATGATGATGATGTTGATGATGATGCTATTAGGCAGAGATGTCCGAATCTCTTTACATCACACCTCGCTATGGCACGACTTCAGTTGTGATGATAAGGAGGAGAATGTATGCAACTGTTAGAAATTTCTCGGCGTAACAAAAAGCCGCGTCAGGGAGACCATCTTTATTCACAAGCGCTATAGCAAATCATAGCAACAGCTGGGTTGTGTTGGTCCGTAACCGTGCGGGGTCAGAATTCGGGGTTGGGGTTCAGGCAAGGAGACAATGGAATTATGGGGTGGCTCAACTAGGATTCCTCCAGACGGTGGAACATGGAAAGCAATAGCAGGAGGACATACAAGATGAGGAGAATTTGGAGGAAGACGAGGAGGAAGATGAAAAGGGAGAGGAAACTGAGGATGACAATAAGGAAGAGGGTGAGAATAGGATGAGAAGAGGAAGAAAGACTGGGGAGGAAGTTAGGAAGGAAGAAAAGAGGAAGATGAAAATATCTGTCCATATGTTCCTATATAAATAAATGCATTTGTGCCTATATATAATATATAAATGACAACATATATATTTGTGCAAACATATATATATATATTCATGTGTGTATATTTATATATATACACTTAAAGACTATATTAAATGGAATAGAATCTTCTTTAATAGAACCAATTGCAAACCGGATTTTGGTGTACAGCAACTTAAACGTGTCCATACAGATTATATGTATATATGACTACTAATAAAATATTATTAACTACCAATATTTGTCTCAAATATGCCCAATTTTGTGCATATATGTTATAATAAACAATGTTAGGCCTATGCACAATATGTCATCATTATCATCATCAACTATTGATGCCATCCATTTGGCGCTGATGGATGCAACAAATGATCTTCAATTTCCCCAGTCATTTGTCAAGTCCATTCCTCCTCTCAATGTTAGTCCAAGTCTTGTTATGTCCTTGTTTATATTGACCAATATGCGTGCACATATATATATATATATGAATAAACCGATATGTACAGTTGGCAGAAATATTTGTATCATCAAAAGATAAAACAAATTCATACACACATTATATAAGTACAGGGGTTATATCTCAAATCTTCTTTAACAATAAAACTCACAGATAAATATATATATATATATATATTGCTGGTATATATAATTATATATTGCTGGTATATATATACCAAATATATCTTGTTTATGAGTTGCATATATATATATATTTTTGCAAGTTTCATAAATATATATATATATATCAAATATATATATATGTATAACATCATATTATTAACATACAGTATATATATATATATATATATATATATTCATAATGTAACTGTAAGCTGACTGACATTTATAAAGCACCACTTCAAGAAAAATCTCATCAGTGGCGCTCCACAGAGGAAGAGGAGAAGAAAGGAGGAGGAATGATGGGAGAAAAAAGGAAGATCAGAGGAGAAGGAAACCATCAGTTTTGTGGATCATCTTTAATATACATATAAAACTTAAATAAAACATATCTTCTTCCTATTCATTCTCCTCTCCTCTTCCTTTTCCTTCTATCATTCCTCGTCCTCCATCTATTCCTCCTCTTCCTCCTTATCCAGCTCTTCTCCATTTTCTTCTTCCTTCTCCTCTTCCTTCTCACCTTCCAGCTCTTCCTCTTCCTCCTCCTCTCCTTCCTTCTCTTCCTCCTCCTATTCTTCCTCTTCCTCCTCATCTTCCAGCTCTCCTTCCTTCTCCTCCTCTTCCGGTTCTTCCTCCTCTTCTCCTTCCTCCTCCTTTTCCTCTTCTTCATATTTCCCTAACTACTGCTCCTCAAGTCCCTACAACAGCAGCTATCAAGTCCCTACCTTTTAGCGTAGCTTTCTTCAGGACCTTCATAGCGTACAGGTGACCCGTATCCTTTCCTTTCACCTTTCTTACCAAAAACACCTGCAAACAGACAGGTAAGAAGCACTCTGTTATCACCTCCTGTGCTTACCTAAGGGCAATAGTAATGTTACTTTAACCCAAGGCATGTCAAAGAATGTCTGGAGATTAAGGTGATTGTAATTAGTAACTTCTATAGCACCAGCATTTAATGTACCGAAAACAAATTAGGGCAATAAGCCATAATCAGGTCAATATGGCATAATCATGTCAATATGACATAATCAGGTCAATATGGTGTAATCAGGTCAAAATGGCATAATCAAGTCAATAAGCCATAATCAGTATCAGGTCAATAAGCCATAATCAGTATCAGGTCAATAAGCCATAATCAGGTCAATACGCCATTATCAGGTCAATAAGACATAATCAGGTCAATAAGCCATAATCAGGTCAATATGCCATAATCAGGTCAGTGGATACTGGCACGATTAAAGGAATAACATCTGGAAAGGATTCAGATCGGACACGGTGATAGTGCTGTGGAAGCCAGTGCATGGGTTTTTAGTCTCCATGGACATCACTCATTTTTGTCTTCAAGCGTCATTTAATTTATAATTTAAAATCAACAAAATTAAAAACAACAAAAGTAAGAAACTTAATTACCGACTGTCTTTTATCGAAGCCAAACTGAACAATATAAATAAATTAATATTAACATGATTATTATTATCATTATAAATATCAAGCATTTAGAAACTCTTTATATTCTTTAAATCAAATGTTTTCATATTCTTAATTTTATTTTTTTGCAAGATATGGGTCACCTTTGTTTTCATGGACACCGAAGATCATCCAATTTATCATTATTATTATTATTATTATTATTATTACTATTATTATTATCATCATCATCATCATTATTATTATTAGCAGAAGCAGCAATATACATTCCAGATGTCAATTAAAATCTCTGACAAATTTTTAATAATATTTTAATGTTTTCCATATTTTTATTAATCATAAACAATACTTTTACTCAACTGATAATTTTTCAACTCCTAACGTATTACATGTAGCTCGGGAAAAAGTATAAAATAAGAATAATCTAGATAACATTTTTACTGCGATATCACAGGAGGCAAACATCAATTGATGTCTTGAGCATTATAAAGGTGCTACAGAAGTCACTAGATTAGATATAAATAACCCAGTGCGCAGGGACAATTACGTCATTTATTAATTATGCATGAACAAGGACAAGGAGAACAGGATATGCAAATGTGTTAGCCTATTGCTCCTAAGAGTTGACAGTCAATGTAAATATTCCATAATTTATTAGCCGTTATGAATTTATGGCCCGCTATATAGTGTGTTACGATAACTAGCCCAGCAATATTTACGATGCAAAAATCACTGATGTTTAGCGTAACAAATTTACGTAATTGTCTTGATCTTCAGTGTCGACTAATTGCATAAAAAGAAAAATAAGAATTTATAAACATTTGATTTCAAGAATATAGAGTTTCTAAATGCTAGATGTTTATAAGACTTAGAGAACTAGAATTTGTAAACATCACATATAAATGACAAAAGCAAGGGACTACTATCGTAGAATTTCAACACACAGTTGAATAAAATTTAAAGAATTTTCACATTACATATAAAATAAATATAAAATAAAAAACTTAAAACTAATACTGTTATACCAAGTGTGATATAAAAAAGACCCCAAAAATTCTAAGCATCAGCAAAATTAAACGTTACTAATCTTAACAAATTTTATATTAAAACTGTTAAACTTTCAAAAGTGCAATGCCTCGAGATACTTCGTGTACTGCATTCAGAGTACCTCTCAAAAGAGCTCAAACTATTCAATTACATGAGCACAAGAGCTGATTGGTTAGAGCGCTTGGCTTGCAATGTGGAGAGCACAAGTTCGATCCTCCTCCCCTGAGACGCCTACCGTATAGGGACCTTGAGCAAGTCCTTCACTCACAAACGCTCATCATTGTCAATTGATGCTTGGTCATTAGATAGTGACTCTTAATATATGCATAATAATAAGTAGGGTTTGGAGCCTCCCCTGAGACGGCTACTGTATAGGGACCATGAGCAAGTCCCAAGTCCAGTGTCCACTCACAGCTGCTCAGTGCCATCGACTGATGCTTGGTCATTAGACAGGGACACTTAATTAATGCATAATAATAATGAGTACGAGTTCGACCTCCCCTGAGACGGCTACTGTATAGGGACCTTGAGCAAGTCCTTCACTCACAACTGTTCAGCGCAATCGACTGATGCTTGGTCATCAGATAGTGACACTTAATTAATGCATAATAATACACAGATTTACGGTCCTTCAGCACCTAATAAACGCAAATGTGATAATTAATCTGGATCTAATGTACACAGAGTAGGATTGGCAGGCGATCGTACCTTTCCAAAGGATCCCTGGCCGAGGACCTTGAGCAGTTCAAAGAAGGACGTATCGATCTTCTCGTGCTTGACCATGCTCGTCACATCGATCTCCGAATGCGGCTCCTCCGGTCCATTCACCTTCAACATCAACACAAGATGCTCTTCATCATCATCCGTAGCAGCAGCATCCCATCCATCAGTTTAGGCTATGTAATTAACCCTATTTACTGACACAGCGCCTCCTCAGTACCTCATCCATCAGGATAAGGGAATTTCATGGTATTAACCATGCAGCGTCTCCTCAGCTAGCTCCCGAAGACCCCCGCCCCACAGATAGCAGCACTTCATCCATCTGGGTTACCTAATGGCACGTGATTAACTACACATTTACGTAAGTAAGTAAGATTAACTATACAAGCAGATCTAAATCCCTGAGGCAAAGATTGATTGTCTGAACGAGTATATAGCAATATCCTAGATGGAAAAAATGATTGATCGTTCGATCTTAACTAAATCTATTAGGATAAGAATGAATTGATCGATCATAACTAATCATCTATGAGGAATGATTGATCTTAACTAAATCTACAAGGAAATAATGATTAACAGATCCATCATAAATAAATTTCAGGATAAGAATGCTGAACTGATCAATCATAACTAATCAATGAGGAGCCATGATTAACTCACTGATCATAACTACAATAAAAGGGAAAGAATGATTAACTTAGAGGTATATAGAGGTTCCCAACCGGAGGTGCCCACACCCCCAGTGGGTGCGAGATGGCATTTCAGGGGTGCAACTAAGAGGGAAATTATGTTAATATATTGTACTGATTTTGTACTGTTTTTTTTATTGTAATTGCTCAATTTATATTTGCATTTTATGCACTGAGTTAAAAGCTTATTTTACTTCAATTCAGTAGTACTGTATGAGTGTATGGGGTTCAATCTGTAGTTTAAAAAAAAAATTTACTTATTCAGCTCAAATGTGATATTACTTTTGTAGGGAAATGAACATTAATCAAACATTTCCTAGGGGTTCAGGGCATAGAAAAGGTTGGTAACCCCTGGATTAACTGATCAATCATAACTAATCTGTTGTTAAAGGAACAAGCGACTGATTGCTCAGAACTAATCTTTGAGGAAAAGAAAGATTAGCTGATCAATCATAACTAAATCTGTAAGGAAAAGAAAAATTAAATGATCAATCATAACCAAGTCTTTGAGGAAAAGAACAATCAGCAGATCAATCAGGTCATGTATCTTTTTCGAGTTCATATAATCGAATTCTTAACTGATCTCGATCGTTCAGATCAACTCAATCTCTGAGCAACGGAACGATCAACCGAACGATTGACCAGTACAAGCGATCCAAATCAAGCGATCCAATCAAGATCGAACGATTAGATTCGATCAGGCAGACCAAGCCCCAAGGAGTGTGCGCCAGAAAAAAGCACCGGCTTATAACTTGACCCCCACAGATCTGTAAAGACTTGTCAATGGAAGGGAATGAGAGCAACAGGTGTTCCAGATGAAAAAGCAAATTGCAAACATATGACCGAAAATGTGACAGCTAGAACGTAAATATCCGGACACGGCAAAAACACGTGGCTATGGTTAACAGCTTAACGGCTAACCGGTATGCGGCCGGTCATATACTTGTCACACCCACCCGTGCACGAAAACACTAATCTGTTTTGACTTGCCACGGACTCCTGTATATTAGCCTCTAATATGTAGAAGTAAACGGAGGGGTGCGCAGTGGTCCAATGGTGAGCGTGGTGGACTGTAAATCGAGAAGTCGGGGTCCAAATCCCGCCAGGGCAGACATTGTTTCTTTTCCATCTACGTCCCCTTGCCAACTCGGCTATAATGAGTACCCTGACTGTACACCATTGGTGGGAAGTTGAGACGGCGAGGTAGAGAACTGGACCCATGCTCATATGCTGAGACTAAGAAAATGAAGTTGCTAGCACTTCATACCCATAGCTGCCTCTCAGGCTAGCTTAAGGGACTGCCCTTCTTCTTCTTCATGGACTTTCTTAACCATTGTAGCCCAATGGGACACAGTAGCTGATTGGCTAGAGTGCTTGGCCTGTAACCTGAAGAGTAAGGGTCTCCTCTACTGAGGCCCGGGCCACAGTGTAGGGACCAGCGACCCTCAGCAAGTCCTTCACTCACAGTTGCTCAGGGTCATCAATGTTCTAGATATTCTGTGATATCTGATATCTTGTATGTACACTTCTTAGCAGAACTTTGTGTTCAATAATTTCTTGTTTCCTGACCTACTAAATTTGGTGCACAAATTTCCAACAGATTAAGGTTGTTTGACAGTCAAGTGGTTAGCATGCTGGAAACTCAACACAGTCAGGGGGTTCAAATCCCCACCAAAGGATAAAACTATTTCGAATTTCTGCTCCGCTTGCGCCCCCTAGCCAATTCAGCTATAATGAGTACACTGACCGTACGCTGTCGGTGGGACGATCAAGTGGCAAGGAAGAGGACTGGCCACCCGCCCTCATATGCCAAGACTATGCAAAATGAAGTCGCTAACACTTCATACCCATGGCTGCCTTTTGACACTAGTTTAAGGGACTGTTATTTTTCTTCTTCTTAACCTCAGCATACGAAGGCAGGTGGTCAGTTCTTTCCCTTGCCACCATTTCAGTTGACAGTCCAGCGAGCGGTTCCACAGCAAATGGTTCCCTGACAAATGGTTCACTACCTTTCACGATCTTCCAGCTTCTAGTTTGAGTTATATTTCATCGATCATCCAGCTTTTAGATTGAATTGTACTGATATGTTTTCAATGCTCACGCAGTGTAAATAATATGAAATAAGTTAGAACTGCTAAAACCCAGATTTATGAAAATGTAGTTCAAACTAGAAGCTGGAACAGCGATGAAAATAGAGCTCAAACTACAAGTTGGATAGCCGACAAAACTATAGCTCCAACTAGAAAATTTGGATGACGATGAAAATATAGCTGAAACTAGAAGCTGGATGAGTAATGAAAAGAGAGCTAAAACTAGAAGCTGGATTATCGATGAATATATAACTGAAACCAGAGGCTGGATTCTCGATGAAAACATAGCTCAAACTAGAAGCTCGAAGATCGTTAACCATTTGTGAACCATTTGTCGTGACACCCCAGCGTGCTAACCACTACACCACTGAGCATTCTGATAATAACCAAAAGATGGTCATAGTCAAACGTCGCTGCGTGCAAACAAGAGATAAATTAGACAGGAGTCGATGAGGACAATGGAAGCCTTTGAAGTAATTATCAAAAAACAGGTAAGCCAAATGTACAGATAACTGTTTCAATATACACCACGCAAGCCTCATGCTGTCAGACCAACAGGCTTCTTGATTTTCATGCAGCTGTTTACATACACTAGAACCTCCTTAAAACTCGTTCTGTTACAACACAGATTCAGCATGGATGAGGGCATAGCTCAGCAGAGACCATCAGCTGATGCCTTAAGCATTACTACAGTGGCACTACAGAAATTCTCAGCTTAAATTAGATATAAATATCACGTTACAAGGGGCTTGGGTGTACATCATGAGCATTTTATATATTAAATGAATGTGGAGAATACATATACACCGACCTTTCTGAGTGGCAATGTATAAATTTCCGACAACAGTTACAATGTACACGTAACACATACACACATCCATACATAATTCATTCATTCATTCTGGAAATTTACATAGCGATTCTTCAAGAGACCTACTCGCAGGCGCGTACACATACATTTGTACACATATATACATACATACAATCACAAACTACAAATTATATACATACATACAACTGACATCATCATCATCAACAGTTCCTGATGCCAGGGACTTGGCAGCGAAGGGGACGAATAAACGATCTCCGTTATCCTCAGTCATTTGTCAAGTCTATTGCCCCCCCCCTTTGGTGTTAGTCCTCATTTATATTATCTATCCAGCATAGTCCTGGTCTGCCTTTATTTCTTTTTCCTTCGAATCTTGCATGTAGTGCACTGTGTGGGATTTGGTCCACTGGCATTCTCTGTACATACACACAATCACACACACTGACACACACACACACAAGCATACATACATACATGTACACGAATGCACACGTATAGCGGAAACTCATTAAATACTACCTATTGGAACCGTATTAAGAGCGGTCTTACAACCAGGCAGCGCATACATGTACTTGACGTTATTCCTGATGCCTGAACTATTTTCTGAGGCATGGTGGGTCGGCGGCTGATTGATTACAGCTCTCGGCTTGCTATGCAGAAAGTGCAGATTTAAGCCTCCCATAAGATGGTTAATATGTAGGGGCCTCAAGCAAGCCTTTACGTGCAATTGGGTTAAAAAATACTAATAACAATAATGGGTCTCGTAAATAATGACGGCCTGGCCTTCATCAGGGCGCTGGGACAGAGCCTCTGCACCGTCTCTGGTGATGAACGAGAGACATCATACCTCTTCCAACGCCTGGCATTGACAATTCAACGCTTCAATGCAGTTGCTTATAGCAACAGTTACTCTGTACCAGAACCTGACGAATAGTGGCCGTTACAGATGTTTCTCTGTCTTTCGTTTGGTATTTAAGTGCCCGAGGGATCTCATGTACCTTATATAATAATAACAGTGATAGTAATAATAATATTAATGCATTTTAGCAGTCCGTTAAGCTACCCTGAGAGGTAGCCAAGGGCATGAAGTGTTAGGCTGTTAGCAAATTCATTTTCTTAGCCTAGTTACATGATAGTTAGTATATATCCAGTCCTCTCCTTCGCTGTCTGATAATAATAACAATAATAATAATAATAATAATATTAATAATAATAATAATAATAATAATAATAATAATAATAATACACAGTAGCCCCTTCTTACCTGCCCACAACCAAGAGGAATGAGTTATTTGTTTCTACGTCTATCTATTTATTCAACGTTTCAATGCAATCACCTTCCACAGCACTGTCGTTGACCCAGATCTTGACAAGGACGGCCACTCCAGAATCAGCATCATTAATTAGTATCTTACACCTGAGGGATCATATATACCTCAGGTAAAAAATAATATAGCCATTCTAGATGTGATTTTCTTGTCCCGGACCTAATTTTAAGAACCTCAGGGATCAAATCTACCTCAGGTAAAATAATATTAATAAAATATTAATAATTTTGAGGTCCACATCCCCGACCTTGTTAAATTAGAATACATGTGTGCTGTAGTGAATCACGTGATAGGGAGTCTCCAGTGTACACAGAGGACCCAGACTAAAGGACTGCGTGTATAAGTACAGTGTATCACGAGGTCGTGTGTACATATTATAAATATGTCATTATCATCATTAGGGACTGCAAACGTAACACAAGAACTTGTCATCCAAACACTTTAAGAAAAGGACAACCGCCAGTGATACTTGAATAGATTGGTCCCTTTCATTAATTCATCCATTCACTCGTTCATTCACAGCACTTATATAGCGCCTCTCCAACGGGGGCATAACTTTGCTCCACACAGTGCTGCTGACCAATCCCTCCTCAGGTTTTAGCCACAACAAGATGGATGACATCATTAATTTATGCAACATACAGTGTTCAATAAGTAAGCTAACGTAAAAGCATCTATCAGCATTGTGATGGTTAAGTATATACAAAAATACACCGCCGTTAACTGTCGTTACTTGAACTTGCTTCAAACCAAACTAATGCTTTAATGTGCGAAAAAGATTACAATACAAAGTTACGCTATGCATTAATTAGACATTATTAATTTAAGTTATCTTACCTCGCTGACTATATCTTCAGTCGAATGAGCCTAGAATAGTAAACAAAGACATTAAAGGTAAGGTCAGACAAGGCAAGACAAGGCAACACAAGGTAAGACACAGTAAGGTAAGGTAAGACAAGGTAAGACAAAGTAAGGTAAGGTAAGACAAGGTAAGACAAAGTAAGATAAGACATGCTAAAAAGTAAGGGTAGGCAAGACAAAGTAAGGTATGACAAGGTAATGGTAGGCAAGGTAAAGGAAAACATGGTAAGGTATGGTGTGACAAGGTACGGTAAGACAAGGTAATGTAAGATAAGGTAATGTAAGACACAGTAAGATACAACACAGTAAGACTGTAAGGATAGGTAAGACACCTAAGGTACGACAGGGCAAGATGGGACAAGGTATGGTAAGGTAAAGTACAACATGGTAAAGTAAGGTATAACAAGGCAAGGTCAGGTAATGCAGTCATTCGTTCACTCCTTATTTACCTCGTCACCCACTGAATGCTGTCACTCACTTAACAAAATAAAATCATCATCGTCTCTGTTTACAAATTAATTATACAATGTGTCACATTTTAAACAATGTGCATAAACTATATCACAGTATAATTTAGACCACATAGTGTACTTCCTTACTTGCAGGCCTATCTATGTACTTGATATAAGGAAGCAATCAGTGCTTCTGTGATTAACCTTAAAAATGCTATATAAAGTGCCTTGATATATACATACTTACGTACTTTGTGTGTGTATGTGTGTGTGCTTGTAAAAAACGCTTAATACGTCTTTTAAGTTCCTCACCACAGCACTGCTTGCTTAATTCCTTCCTTACTTCTGAAATTGCTGCCACCATTTGGATGGTGCTGCTGTGGTAATCAAGTTTCAACCATATAGTCAGCTTCAATCCAATTAGCTTTTTGTTTTAATGGCATAGCGTAAATCACGATGCTCCTTCAGTTCCTAGAAGAAGACGGAAGTGGAAAGAGGGAAGTGGAAAGAGGGAAAAATATTTTGCCAATCTCCATCTATCTTTTTTATGACAAATTATGCTGCACGGATATAACATACAGACGTGACAAATCATCATTAGTTCCTGATGTCAGCCATTTGGCTGCGATGAGTACCAATGAATTATATTCACTGTCCTCGGTCATTTGTCAAGTCCACTGCCCCTAAGTGTTAGTCCAAGTGATGTAATATGTTCTCATTTATATTATCTATCCAGCGTAGTCTTGGTCTGCCTTTGTTTCTTTTTCCTTAGAATCTTGCATGTAGTGCAGTGTGTGGGATTCAGTCAACTGGCATTCTGTCTACATGTCCAAACCATCGAAGTCTTCATTGAACGACTTTGTCTAGCAGAGTTGTTTGGATACTTAATGAATGTCTTATGTCATCGTTTCTTATTTTCTGCAGTCTTGGTATACCTGCAATCTTCCACAGCCAGCATAACATATGATCATATATCAATTTATATCTTTTCTTGCTCATCCTCTTTCTTCTCGTTTTCTTATTCCTCAGCTTCTTGTCCTCCACTCCTCTGCTTCTCCCTAATCCTTTTCTTACTCCTCTGCTATTCCTATGCCACTTTGTCGCCTTCCTTTTTCATTCTCCTTAAAATCTCTCCCACAAATTCTTATTCTTCCTATTCCTCCTCCGTGTCTTTCTTCTTTTCTTCTACAATTTCTCCCTCATCATCTTATTCTTCTTCCTCTTTTTCTTATTCCTTTCTCGCCTATTCCTTCTGGTTCATTCTCTTCTTTCCTATCTTCTTCCTCCTTCTCTTCGTCCTCTAACCCATTTTCATCCTTCTTCTCTTCCTCCTCTTATTCTGCCCTCTCGCCATATTCCTCTTCCTCCTCCATCCCCTCCTCCTCTTCTGTTCTCTTCCCCAGATGCCTCCTCCTTCCCTTCCTCCTCTTCTTCTGTCCTCTTCTCCATATTCCTCCTTCTGTTCCTCCTCTGTTCTCTTCTCTATATTCCTCCTCCTCCTCCTGCCCTTGGGTCGCAGATCACAGTCTCCAATCAACATACATGTGCCAATGTAATCATTGCATCGATGCACTTCGGAAGCACTAGACCAAGGAGATCCCGACCAGATACCGTCCAACCGCACCCAAACAACCACAACCCAGTTCAAGATCCATCCAACAGCTCCATCCACACACACACACACATTCACAAACACACACTCCTCGCAGGATTAGAAGGAAGGCAGACAGAAAGACAGACAATCCGACGGACTGAATGAGTCAGTCCAAGGACAGAAAGACAGGTAATAAGCCGACAGGTAGAATTTTTAAGGTAATACAGACGTTTAGACGCCACAACAGGAACTCCTCTTTATTGATGGAATGATGGACAGACGGATAAATGACGAACGCCTGAATGTATTCTGACCAAACCATCTATCGAAGTCCCACAACTAAGTTCTAACTCATCTTCGGTCCAGATCCAGCTAAGGTTTAACGATGAAGCGTCAAAACCACGATGATTTGCGTCGCCCCCTACAATACCAGGACTTTGGACTGGTACCACCAATGTCCACCATCAAACAGCATGAATTTCATGTTGCAGTATTTAATGCTTAGCTATACCTCTTCTGGGTATCAGTTCCTTTAGTCGATCTTACCTTTCACACAACAAAGGGCACTATGTAATCTAGCGATTAAACGCGATTATTTATAGCTGCGAATGGAAACATTAAAAAGGTGTCTAAACTGGAGCAGTGAATTTCATGTATTAATGTTCATTGTACTAACGACATCTTGTGACTGCCAATGTCGTTGACGGCAACCTTATGGCGACTCAACGAAACTGCTATCCAAGCGATTAAATGCAATTAAAGAATGTAGCTATGACCTCTTTAGGAAACGTGTTTTAAATTGTCATAGTAGACGATTGCGCAGTGTCTGTTTAACGACGCTGTGCCACAACAAAGACGATCAACGTCGCCAGTGGC
The DNA here is from genome assembly GCA_963556255.1 of Allolobophora icterica. Classification (NCBI taxonomy): domain Eukaryota; kingdom Metazoa; phylum Annelida; class Clitellata; order Crassiclitellata; family Lumbricidae; genus Allolobophora; species Allolobophora icterica. Next base: position 16,149,086 of record OY744614.1, on the reverse strand, counting down.
GCACACTTGTCCAAAATATGGGGGGGGATTTAATTGTTCAGTGTCCAAAATATTGTGGGGTTTAGTTATTCATTAAACACTTGTTGCATTGGGTGTACAAAAGGCTCAGATAGCCGACCATGAGATGGATGAGAACCTCTTTGACAAGTACATTGAAGAAAAGCCAATCCGATCATTGGAGTTCTGGAACAAAATAATAAACGGCCAGCCAATGCAAGCGGAAACTGTAACCGGATGTAAAAATTGGACACACGACCACACAGAATGTTTCATTCTGAGATGTTCATAAAAGACACCGTTAAATGTCCAATTACGTTAAGTACAGTCATACATTCATGAATGTACATTTGAGAGAGACAGACAGACAGACAGACAGACAGACAGACAGACAGACAGACAGACAGACAGACAGACAGACAGACAGACAGACAGACAGACAGACAGACAGACAGCAAGATACAGGAGATACAGAGGCAGAAAAGAGAGGAGAGAGAGAGAGAGAGAGAGAGAGAGAGAGAGAGAGAGAGAGAGAGAGAGAGAGAGAGAGAGAGAGAGAGAGAGAGAGAGAGAGAGAGAGAGAGAGAGAGAGAGAGAGAGAACAGGAGACAGACAGACAGACAGAGAAGAGAAAGAGAGCTAGGAGAAAGACAGACAGGAGACAGACAGACAGAGGAGATTGAGACAGAGTAGACAGAGACAGACAGACAGAGAGAGGGAGAGATCATGATCTCTCAGCTGAGTCTGCTCATCGTACATATTGAATGACCCGGTGGTACACCACAGCCTCCTTATCACGCTCTCCGTTGTAACCCAGATTCTGATACACTTCAGTCCAACCAATGACCTAAAAATTTCCCCTGCTTTAGAAAACCACATTTCTAAGAAAACCCTGTGTGGTGTGGTGGTCTATTCGGTAGTGCACTGGGTCATTAATCCAACAATTGAGGACCATGCCTGCTGAACAGACTCTGGAATACAATGGCCCTAGACGAGAGTTCTTTGTGCATTCGTCTCATGCCTCTGATTCAGATTTGCTTACCTTGCACTCATTATAAGTGCAAAACTTAAATGAACACAGGTGGTACAGACATCCTGAAACAAATTTCTGCTCTTGTGAGTATCTGAACTCTCAACCGCCTGGTTGTCAGTCCAGCACATTAAACTCTAGTCTTGCACATCCCTTACACTACCAAAGTAACCAAAATTAATAATAAGTTGGAAATTTAAGCTCAATCTAAATACAAAAGGTCAGGAAAACCAGAAGTCAAGCTGTGAGAGACAGACAGACAGAGACAGACAGGATAGAGACACACAGGAGAGGCAGGACAGGACAGAGGCAGGACAGAGAAAGACAGAGAGAGACAGAAGAGACAGGAGAGAAAGAGAAAGACAAGAGAGAAAGAGAGAGACAATCTGAGAGAAAGAGAGACAGGAGAGACAGACAGGCAGACTGACAGACAGAGAGAGCAAGACAGACAGACAGACAAAGTATGCAAGTTGAAACAAGTCTTTTTATGTTTAGACACGAATGACACTATAGATGGGACAGAACCCAGTGGGTCACGGTAGTTGATTGGTTAGAGCACTCGACCTGAAACTTCAGAGTATGGGTTTGCACCTCCACTGAGACATTCACTGTGTAGGGACCTAAAGCAAATCCTTCACTCACAATTGCTCTGCGTCATCGATGTTCTGTCGTAAGTGCAGTTCTGAACTTTGGACGGACGTAAATATCCAACACATTTGTATCGCATTGTATCCGAGCTGTGAAGTCCAAAAACACGGACCAGTCATCATGAGTTCAACATTGCCACAAGAGCCAGCGTACACTGATCAAGCGCAACACTTACCGACCAGTTTGAGGAGTAAGCAAATAAGCTTTCTACTTAAAATCACAACTTTATCACCAGAAATATCTCAAGAAACAGTTTCAGCTTATCGTAAGTCCCATCTTTTCATATCATCACCACCACCACCATCATCATCATCACTACCACCATCATCGTCGTCATCATCATCACCACCATCTGTGGCATGCTTCTCTCATAATGGTCGCCGTTTCCACGACACGACACGCAGCCAGTTAGGCTCGTCATCTTCAGGCCGTATGCAATCCACAGCTCAGTGTGCACGGGTCAGCTTGGAGCCTTCAACCGTTCCTGTTCATTTCGTATCGGTAATGTTTCAAGGCTTCTGTGAGAATCTCTACAACTGCTCAGATGAATATATATATATATTCATATGACTCCTAAATAAAGCATCAGACATCGCATAAAATCCACTAAAAAACAGAACCCTGATTCGCCTCAACTCAACACCTTCTCGTCTCGCTGCATAAAACCTAACACCGCAAGAGCTTCTGGCTCATAAACACTGCTGAAACGCCACAAATCAAGCCGCTAAATCAGAGTTCCGTTGAGCAACAGAACCTTCTAGAACCTAACCTCATCCACTCACAAAACATCTTCAGTCAAATGAGCCTAGAACAGTAAACAAAGATATGAAACATAGGGCAAGACAATGTAAGGTAAGACTACCACAGCGCCATATTTTAATATGAACGAGATCTCCATACTACCGCAAAGTGAAACCAACATGAAACCCAAAACCTCAGCTGTGAAGTTGAGACCAAAATGATACACGAGGTCGAGCAGAACCACCAGCTCGTTTTTATTTCTTCTGTATTTGTCAAGTCCTACCATCTAACAGCCAAGCACAACAGATGCAGGAAGAGCATTCCAAACTTTAGGTCCATCAACTGAAAATGCTCCTCCACCAAGAAGCGTTCCCCGTGTGTTGTTCATTCCAACAATATCACCATCATCAGTTCCTGACGCCAGCCATTTGGCAGCGATGGGTACGAATACACGATCTCCATTGTCCTCGGTCATTTGTCAAGTCCATTGCTCCCCAATGTGTTAGTCCAAGTGATGTTAAGTCCTCAATTATATTGTCTATCCAGTGTAGTTTTGGTCTGCCTTTCTCTTTTCCTTGAATCTTGCATGTAGTGCATTGTGTGGGATTTGGTTAACTGGTATAATGCATTCTCTCTACACCTCCCAACAATACACAGCCGGTGCATTCATTTTAGAGGCAGGTCTGCCGGGCATACTGGCCGAACAGTCTTCAAACATGTCCCGGCAAGTATTTGAACCCCAGACTTCATGTTGACAGTCCAGTGCACTAACCACTAGACTACTGTCAACTCTTGCCGGGACAAAGTTCCCAGATCACAGCCCCGTGTAGTGAAAAACACTCAAACTCACTACTAGTCAAACACTGATAAAACACCGGTTCATCTGCCAGGCGGAAGGAACCGAGCCTTAATGGTGTTTGCTTGTCTTGTTCATTTCCATGGAGAGGCTGATAGCAACGACACGGACATTCTACAAGCAGCGACATCGAAAGGACAGTTGGACGTAATGTCTGGTAAGGGATAAGTCCCTTAAACATTCTACAAGTGCTCAGTGACATCGAAAGGACAGTCTAGACTCTCGGACATAACGTCTGGTAAGGATCAGTCCCACAAGCACACCCTAATGACATGGACATTCTATGAGCAGCGACATCAAAAGGACATTCTAGGCTCTCAGATGTAACTTCTGGTAAAAATCAGTCCCTTACGCAAACCCAACAACAGGGACATTCTACAAGCAGCGACATCGAAAGGACAGTCAGGCTCTTGAACATATCAATGCAGACAATGGGGCAAATTTGTCTGGCCACGTAGAATAACTAAAGCTAACATAACATCAGTCACACATGCAAGCAACACGTTTAAACAACACCTCAAAATGCTCAGATACATACATAATACATATATACACACACATACAGAAATACATACATGTATTGTACATACATACATACATATGCACATGACACAATTGTCTCAAGTGGTAGCCTTTGTAACGCAAGTGTGGGTTCAACCCTGCCATGAAGTGGTTTGCGTGGACCCTGAGTACGCATGCTCAATTGCTCAGCACCATCAACTGATGCTTTGTTGCCGAACAGAGGCACATAATATATACCAAAATAACAATACATACATCATATACAAACATACATTGCAAATACAAAGTACATTGTATATACAAACATACACTGCAGATACAATTCAATACAACTGTAATTTGATAATGCCTCCTTACAAAACTCACAAGTGCACACTTTAGCCAGGGCAAACATTAAGAGCCATAGGAAGACTGGAAGCGGTATGTTTTCAATCTAAATAAAGCAAAAGAGAAGGTAGACAGCTCCAGAAACTGGGAATGAATGCGAGCCACATGAGTGTCCACTCCCACCAGACATTACCGTTGAACGCGTTGAGGCAGAGCTAACTGTCCGTCTGAACTGTCACACACGTGACAAGGTCGAAACTGAACATCCAGAGACACAGGCGACTCCGATAAGAAACTACATGCTGAAGTGACTCAGCATACAATTTAAGGCATTCGAAAGCGACTCTACACAAGGCAAGATTATGTCCAGCTGACAACTGATCGACGCCTTAGCCTCTGATCGAATCCAAATCAAGTCTGATCTAATCACAAATGAGGAACCTTCTCTAGCACCACGATAATAACAACCAGGCCACAACTCATGTAGTAGAAGTAGACTTCTAACTTTTGGTTTGAACTTCTACCATGGTATCATTATACAGTGATCCAATCAAATCTCATCCTACGATTTACAGAGCACCTTTATCATCAATCAATCAATCAAAATCATAATGCATAAGGCAGATGTTGATGATCCGTTACAAACGAAATTGTAGTAGAAATTTCATAACCTGTTCCAGAAACTCGATAGGTAGGCATTTATCAACGGTTGCTTGGCTTGGAAGTGAAACAGAAATGTACAATCATAATCTGCTAGAAAGGCCTAGATGAAACCCAAGAGGTCAGAGCAAAGAGCAGCCTGTAGTGGATAAGCAGTTACATCAAGGTTCTGCTTTGCTGAACCGTGGCAGAATGATAAGATACAAAGTTACTGAATGTTCGAGTTTTGCAGGAAAACTATTTTTTCAAATGTTCATGTTTTGCAGGCAAAACTATTGCCAGACTACTCATTCAAATGTTCATGTCTTGCAGGCAAAATTAATCCCACACTATGAATTCGGATGTTCGTGTTTTGCAGGCAAAACTAATGGCAAACTAGTTCACATTTTGCCTGCAAAACTAATGCCAGACTATTCATTTATCTATTCATACTACTTAGAAGCTGTGGACTTCCATAACAGGAAACAGAACCCCATTCTGTTTAAACATTTGCTATGAAGGGTGCAATATAACTGTTACTCAAGTCAAATGTTTACATATATAGGTCATTGAAACGAGACATATTTTGGCCTACTGATGTTTCAAAAACGATTGTATCTCCACCATCCTGTAACCATATCACCCCTAACAATGATGGCATCTATGGTCATAACAGAAATCTAATCCAATCTAATCTAATGACTTCTATAGTGCCCAGGCCCTTAGCCAGCTACCCGTCCTTTGGATGGCTGAAAACCATTTTGGACGGCCATAAATTGTGCATGGACGCGACGTCCTAAATGTGATATGCTATAATGTATAATCCACTCCCCTTCATCTGTGTAAAGATGCTCCTTTTCCCACACAAGATACACTTCTCTAGCAGCTATTTATGATCTAGGATACGTGTAATTAGTACCAATAAGATGAGGTTGTTTCATGGTAATTGGTAACTGATGATGATGATGATGATGATGATGATGATGATGATGATGATGATGATGATGATGATGATGATGATGACGACGATGGTGATGATGACGTGGTAATGGCAATATATAAAATCATAATGATGATGATGATGATGGCAAGATCATGATGACGACGATGGTGATGATGATGGCAATACATAAGATCATGATGATGGTGATATACAAGACGATAATGATGATGCTGGCAATATAGAAGATGATGATGATGACAACGAAATATACGATGATGATGATGACAATGGTGATGATGATGGCAATATCGAAGACAATGATGAAGACGATGGAGATATATGATGATGCTTATCATCGTATATCATCGACGATCAGATGAATGCATCCAATATGCAAATAGAATATCAGATGAACCAAACTCGACGTGTTGCAAACATATCAAATTCTGTTACACAAAAACCAATTGTGTTCATTCACACAGATCTGTCGTTTTCCTGGAACCTACGTAGTGGTCTATTCCGTAGCATGCTCTGTCTGAAATCCAACGATTATGGGTTTGTTTCTGCTGACTGGACTGCATGCCAGTGTAATAGAAGAGCAGTCTCTTAGGCTAGCCATGGGTATGAGGTGTTGGCGACTTCATTTTCTTAGCCTCAGCATATGAGGTCGGGTGGCCGGTCGGGTAGCTGGTCCTCTGCCTCGCCATCTCATCTTCCCACCAACAGTGTACGGTCAGTGTACTCATTATAGCCGAATTGGCAAGGGGGTACCGGTGGAGCAGAAATCTCAAACCTCTCGATCGAGTCCAGCGTGCTAACCACTACACGATCGAGCACCTCCAAGTGTAATGACCCTGGTTAAAATTGTTCGCACGCACTTGTCTTGATCCAGATTTACTTACCTTCCAATAAAAACAACCAATAGTTCCCTGTCTTACATGGGGTTGGCAATAGTACAGTGGTTAGCATGCTGGACTGCCCATTGAGAGGTCTGGGGTTCAAATCTCCAACATGGCTGAATCTCTTTCATGATTTTGGCCACATCTGCACCCCTCCCAACTCAAATATAATGAGTACACTGACCGTACACCATCAGAGGGAAGATCAAGCGGTAGGGGAGAGGACTGGTCACCCGTCTTCATAAGCCGAGGCTAAGCAAATGAAGTAGCAACACTTCAAACCCACGGCTGCCTCCAAGGCTATAGCTGAAGGGCTGCTCTTCTTCTTTATAGAACCTTTGTACTGTGTAGCACATTATTACAAGCTCTTGGTGTAAACAAATGCAATGGTGACAATTTATACACAAAGGGTGTTATAGAAATGTTCATATACACACAAGCAGCAGGCCATTTCTAGAGAAGTATGGAAGCATTAACACAATGTCAACAGGACAAAAGCTACCTTATATTACAAATGACCATTGCTTCTATGAGGTTGAAATAGGAGCTAGATAAATGTTCGGCAAACATATGGGTGACATGTGGGCGATGGGAAGAAATGGGAAACAGACAAAAGCAGTCTGAATAGGTTATCCCAAATTTTCATCCATCCCTATAGACACCCCAAAACTGTTAATACCACTTTCAGTAACCAAATTAATCAGGAAAAGGCACTATATAAATGCCCGAATATCGGTGTGCATCCCAGTAACTGCCAGAACTACAGTGAATCCTCATAGTAACACTACTTAGTAGCCACTGCAAGTTTAAAAAAATGTTCAGTGTAACACTGAATTGACATAATTTCATGTTCCCCACGGTCTAATTTCAGAATTTGTGCTGTAATAGTGTGTTGTAAGAAGGCACCAGTATACTAGTAATACAAGTATCATCCCCAGTAACTCAATTGCTAAACCTAACTTAACCATAATTTCGTTGGATTAATTGCAGACACTCCCATTTTCGTGGCAACTATGAATAGTTTATTTTCTTAAATTTGGAACACCAGTCCGTTCGTAATATCGTCTTCCTAAAATGAAAAACGCGTTATAAAGGCACCTTTCCCATGTCTATAAGCTCAAGCACAAGTGAATTTCTAATTTAAAATACGTTCTTCGATACAGGTCTCGTTCACCGAAGATTATCTCTTGTGGGGAACGTTTAGCATAGTAGGTAACCAGCCTTGTGAAAACGAATCTTCAGCATTACCAAATTGGCATTTTTATTCATGCTATACAAATTTTCAAACACTGCATCCTTGTCAACAGGATTCGCTCGTGGCTTCAACCTCACCCTACGCACAGTAGTTCAGGTGACAAGTAGCGTACCTCGAGCTCTTCTTTCACTTCGACCCTCTTGAAGGGATCGGCAAACGGCGCGAGCGGCATGATCCTAAAACTACGGCTGACAAGCGCGGAAATTCAGCCAGAAAACTGAAATTTCATAAGGAAAATTCTTCACGAACTCTTTACAAGTTTGTCCCACAAAACGCACCAACCTAAGATGGCGTCATCAAGAGTTACTACAGAGTCAATTCAAGATTGCCACAGACACAACATCTCAGATTCAACCAATGACGTCTACTGCTCGGTAGCGCCCTCTCGCAATCGACTGAATATCACCTCGAAACGTCACGGAAGTTTTACAACCAATGTAAAGCTTTATTTTGTAACTCAATCCCAGAGATCTTTTAGAAATGCGGCTTTCACAACGCTGAAAGAGAAGTCAGCTACAAGAAGCCCTCAACGGGTATGGTTTCATCTGCGTCAACAAATATCTATTTATTATACAAACGCAAGCGTCCCGCCTCCTAGGGAACGACTGAACTGCACTGACGAGGCTCAGTAACCGTACAACGGCTGCATAAAATCGTAAACGAACAGTTTATACTGACCGCAAGAGGCTTAGCACTGGAACAAACACAGACCCTAGATATAACCATAAATCGTGTTTAAAATTAAGTGCAAGTTTATCTTTTGTCCGCCGAGTGACTTAACGCTAAACGACTTAGTTCCCTAACAAACTTTACTGCGTTATCATATTAATCTTGGCTCTGCGGATTATATAAACTGTTGCTATGAACTTTCCTCAATAATTATTCTCCTGAAAGAGGTTTGGAGTGATGTAGGAACCTTAAGCTTGAGTCGGCTGCCCAGAGTAGGCCTATTAGCCTAATGTTGGCGGGGCGTGCGGGCTTGCCTTGAATAACCCACGGCTTGTTGATAAAATAATACGAGTCACAGTTCAGAGAAAATTCAAGATCATCTGTAAATTTCCCGGAAGCAGAGTTTCTGCGCTCAGGTTGGACGGCGAAAAGGATGAGAACCTATTTAACGAGGATGTTTACCACACGCCGTCCGACCATAACGTAATTTGTTATCTCATTCGCTTGGCGCCTTGTGAAACACTCCTGCGATAACCGAAGTTGTGAGATCACGTGGTCACGGACAACCGCCATGACAGTTTCATGTTCCCATTCCATCAACACTAGGCTGCCTCCAAACTTCAGTAAATGGCTTGATTTGGACAGAACAACACAGACAAATGTGGAAGGAGACAAATATTGAAATGGCCACCTTTGGGCTTTTAGCTCCTGGGTGACGACGACGGTAGTGGTAATTGCAAATTTATATAGCACCACTTCACAGATACGCATCATAGGCGCTCCTGACTTAACACAATGATCTTCAAGCTTTTGAGGAAGAGGTGTGTGTGCGTGTGTGTGTGTGTGTGTGTGTTTCTCTGTCTCTGTCTGTCTGTTTCTGTCTCTGCCTCCGTCTCTCTTTCTTTCTTTACGTATGTGTGTGCTTCTGTTTGTGCCTTTTGTCACTTGTTTCACTGTGTGTGTGTGTGTGTGTGTGTGTGTGTGTGTGTGTGTGTGTGTGTGTGTGTGTGTGTGTGTGTGTGTGTGTGTGTGTGTGTGTGTGTGTGTGTGTGTGTGTGTGTGTGTGTGTGTGTGTGTGTGTGTGTGTGTGTGTGTGTGTGTGTGTGTGTGTGTGTGTGTGTGTGTGTGTGTGTGTGTGTGTGTGTGTGTGTGTGTGTGTGTGTGTGTGTGTGTGTTTGCGTGCGTGATACGACAATAGGCCTATAGATAAAAATCTCAATACCGCAAACTGGACAGCAGTGGTCAGTCACTGGATACTGACCAGACCCGATTGGCGCCAAACGCCATCAGCTATGCAGCTTGTACGAGGAGGATGGGCCGACCACTGTGGCAGCAAAGCATCTATACTGGACAGCGGAAGTCCGGGCCAGTGGAGCAACCCAGAACAACAACGAGGTGATGATGATGATTATGATAATGATGATGACGACGACGAGGAGGAGGAGGACGAGGAAGACGAGGAGGGTAGAACAAAATGGGATTTATGAAAAATTATGAGCAAACTACATTTTATTCGCGTGCCTAACTGCAAGGCACAGGCTTCACTGGCGCCTCTAGCGAGACGATCCGAACCACTGAACGAGCGAAGATAGCACCACCTTGTCTTTCAGTAACCCTGGAAGAAAGGTCGCGACCCTTCCGACAAGCTGTCCGTTAGACAGGACATCGGAAATAGCGAGTGGAATGTAGGCCTACAGGTCTTCTCGCCTTAGACCTAATGGCCTACACACAAATAAACATGTAGGCCTACCTACCACCTGATGCAACTAATGGCTTCAGCACGAATGAGAACAGATGCGGAGGCAGAACGTTCTAGAGACGCATCAGCTGACATCCGACGCCCACGGACGGATGGACGAAAAAGCAGACAGACAGACAGATAGACAGACAGACAGACAGACAGACAGACAGACAGACAGACAGACAGACAGACAGACAGACAGACAGACAAAGCAGACCGACAGACACACACACAAGTAGACAGAGGCGTTAGGAACAGTGAATCAGACAGATCGAACGAGAACACATAATAATTATTATATATAGACAGAAAATATACAGAGGGAAAGAAGAAATATTAAAAAGCTTCCAATAGCAGCGCTAGTCAATAAGCTGTTGCCCTGCGCTTAGTTTTCACGTGAACGAAACCAAACCATCAAAACTCACCAAAACCTCACCTCACCTCTTGTTATCCCTCCACACAGGGTCGCACTTTGGTCTAAAAAGTGGGGGTACCAATTTCTTACGTACCCCTCGTACCCCCCCCCACAAATTACGCCTATGCTCATACACGTACATCACTTCACTCGGTTCAATAGCCTACTATATGCACCGGATACAACAGTATATAAGTATGTAGGCCCTATACAGTAACCCTATACGAAACAAGGCGGAATCTGCTAACTCTGGGAAGGCTCAATAATAAAATATTGATTGGCATTGTTTAAAAAGTAGGGGTACGTTACCACTCAGTCCAAAAAGTGGGGGGTACGGTACCCACAGTCCAAAATGTGGGGAAGGGTACGGGTACCTTCGGCCGTATACGTCTAAGATGGAAAAAGCAGGATTTGGCTATGGAGATTTGATTTTTAATAGAAAGTGTTCTGTTTAATAAACACCGATGTTCCGAACAAATTCAGATGGTTTGATGGAGCAGTCAGAACAGAGTGAAGTATGTCAAAGCTGAGCATAGGGTGAAGGGTAAACCGGATGACTTCTGTCTTAGAGGCATTTAGTTTGAGACGCATGGATGCATATTTCAGTGACACAGGCGATTAAGCGAGACTTGGCATTGTCAATGTCCTTAGTGGCATGTTTAGTGTATACAGTTGTGTGTTATCAGCAATGGAGGTGTATGAGGATACAATGATTGAAGGCAATGCGAATAATGTTTGAGGTGTAAAGGATAAATAAGAGAGGACCAAGGATGGAACCTTGAGCCTTGAGGGACACCGAAAAGGATCTTGAAGCACTTTGAGGTTTTTGTACCAAGGCCAGTGCAGGCTTTAGGTATAGGCAGGCCCGGATTTAGGCATGTGCACCATGTGCCAGTGCACAGGGGCCCCACCACATAGGGCCCCACCACATAGGGCCCCACCACATAGGGCCCCCACCACAAAGGTGCAAGACATTTTTTTTACTTGTGTTTCATAAAATTAATGATTATAAAATATTTCAGTAATGTGCATTGTGCACAGACACAATTTAACACAAATATCTAAAACAAAGAGTTTAAAGTTCAGAAGATAGTTTGCCTCGGGCATGAAGTAATGTCAAATTAGCGAAACTTTGCGTGTTTTCTTCTTCGCAAATTCGGTCACCAGATCCTCAAAGTTGATTTCGCGCAGAATGTCAGCTTCTATGCTCATCAGACCCAGGTGGGACAACCGCTCATTTTCCATCGATGTGCGAACTCTGTTCTTTATTAGTTTCATTTTTGAGAATGAACGTTCCGCACTGCAGTTACTGACCATAAGCACCAGATACATGCCGAGTGCTATCTCCACATTAGGAAATGATCCCTGAACTTGTTTCTGGAGTATCAGCCGATACATGAAATTCTAAATTCTGAGCTTTAATTCTGGCATACTACTAGTTCTAGATTCAATGTCTGCCAAAACGCGTGTTTAATCTTGATAACTACTGTCATGTTTCAGTGTAATCTTACTGCGTATTTGTATTGGGCGTCCGCAGGAATTTTTCCAGAGGGGCAAAAATTTCTAGGGGGCAAAATTTTCTGGGGGGACAAAATTTTTGTAGGGAGATAAAATGACGTTTTTTGCATAGAATAGCTGACTTACTTCAATAATTGTTTTCTAGCATTGAAAATCGTGTTGGGACTGTTGGAATAATCATAAAATTCAAGATTTTTTAATATTTTCAAAATCCAGGGGTAATACCCCCTTACCCCCTCCGGACGTCTATGGGCGGCGGTGCACTGGGGCCTCCACCCAGGTTAATACGGCCCTGGGTATAGGCAATATAAGCGGCTTCCTAGAGCGGCATATTTCAAGGGGCGGCAATAAAAAAGGAAAAGTATATTTTCCTTGAATTTAACTATCAAATTGAAAAAATTCTTAACGCGATTGATCAGCATTTATGAGTAAGGGTCGGCATTTTTGTCCTTGCCTGTAGCACAAAACTGTCAAAGGCCCCTACTGACCAAGGCGATCAATTTGTCAAGAAGTTAGCTGGGGGGGGGGGCGTAGAGTAATGGATAACACACTGGCGTGAAGAGCTGAAGGTACCAAGATCGAATCCCGTAGACAGCCGTTAATTTAAGGTTAATTCTGCCTTCCACTCGCTAGGCGGCGGCGGTGGTTAAATGAATAGTAGGCCGTGATTTGGCGCCGTATGTTGGCTGTCGCATAAGCAGTTATATTCGACTCCTGTAAAACTGTTATCATGTGCTTCTACTTAATACATGTATGTAAGGCGCCCTGTGTGGCTGCCATTTCTACTATATGTATGTTCATTGTACAGCGCAGTGTGTTTGCAGGCGCTTAATTAAAGAAAAGATTATTATTATTATTATTATTATTATTATTATTATTATTATTATTATTATTATTATTATTATTATTATTATTATCCAGACAAGTGCAGTGGCCACGATATCAAATCGTGATTCAAGTAAAAGTAGGAGAATGGAGTGGGCAACACAATCGAAAGCAGCACTAAAGTCCAGTAGTAGGAGAGTGCTCAGTGATAAGGCCAGAATCACGCGCCATGATTATGTCGTTATAGACTTTGAGGACAGCATTTTCAGTGTAGTGAAGGTGGTGGCAGCCAGACTGAATATGGGATAGTAGTGAGTTGGATTCAATGCAGTTGGATAGCTGCCGAGTCTAGTTTACAGTGTTTGATGGAGGAATCACAAAGGTAGAGTGATCTCATCAAAAGCAATAAAACCAGGAGGGTTCAAGTGATTGGATTTAAGACAGGTTGAGAATTGTCGGCAGGGGGCTTAATGGTTCAACCCCCTAGTCTTTCTTAGGACCCACAGTTAAGTCTCAATAGCACACCCTAGGGGTCGTTTCCAACCCCCTCAGTTGGGCTAGTGTGATTATATTGTATTGGGTCCATAGAGTAGTGGCAACATCACTGGCGTGAAGAGCAAGAGGTAGCGGGATCGCTTCCCGCAACCCTCCCAAAGGTCTACTCAGCCTTTCATTCGCGAGATGGCGCGTTGTTAAAGTGAGATGTAGGACGTGATGGGCGCCTTGCATGGCTGCCGTATACAGTTAAATTCGACTCCTGTAATAACTTGTGATCATCCGTTCATACTGATTTGTAATAATACTGCGTAATTGTCAGTTTGAAGATATTAAACGAAATTATTATTATTATTATTATATGTTTCAGCATTTTCTGTCACAATTCACCTTGCGGGTTACTAATAAAGTAATGCTCTGGTTTATTGTGAGATTTGTGACCTTTTGAATTGTATACTGATAAATTTGGTGATGTCATCACTTTAAGGAGTTTAAGCTTCCTATTGCAGAATTTTCTCAGTGTGCAAATTAAAGATAAAATAGCCTATTCAACTGCACATGGATCAAACTCTAATATTAAAGTCTAACCCCAGTCAAGTTTGTCTACAATTCTCTGTCAGACACAATCTGTAGGCATGATCAATCATGCAAGGTTTGTGGCCTGTTTGTTGATAGGCCTACTGGAAAGTAATAAATGCATGCTTACCTTACCGTGCTGTTTCCCATTATACATTACCCATTATTTCACTATATCCTACTGGCAGTTAGGGTATACGGTCCCTTCATAAAATCTATAGCACTTTCGCAACAAACAATTTCATATGCGATCATGTCTAAACTACAAACATTGGTCAAAATGTGTGAATGTTCATGTAAGAAATTTCTCAGCGCCAAACAAAGTCTCATCAACTCTGCTACATCAAATCAAGTCCACAATGCAAGAGCCAGTGTTCAGTCGGTTTTTGCCAATCATGTACAATCGGGGTGCCTAACCCTAGCCCTGAATTTAAAATGCAGCTGCCACTCGCAGGTATAGCTTTTTTAGTCACCCAAATACAAAGGCTACACTTAGGGTTACCCTAAGCCCTAACCGACCCTCACGACGCTTACCCTGACCCTGACCTACCCTCACGATGCACAGACACCCACCCAGATAGTACATAGGCACTCCGATTGTACATCTTCGTCCCGGTTTCGTTGCCAGGTCGTAATCTGTGAGGGATCAGCCCAACCGGTTTTCCAGTCTGGTTAGCCGATCCTACTCGACGTCTACGTAGTTTCGTGATCTCGTTGTCAACCCGATACCCCTAACGCGGACACGAGTGCGGAAACGATAGCCACAAAGCCAGTCGCCGCCAAGCGTGTCCCATCAGGGGTCTTCGGGGCTTCACCTCCCTTCGCTAGCGTCGACCTCTCGGCCGACGACTGCGCGATCGCTGGTGGAAGATTCGCCCGTCAGACAGGATAGGATCAAGGGGAATGGGAACAAGGCAGAGACGCGACGAATCGGCTTTGGAAAGCTAATTCATCGCGAAGCCTGTGTTATCGATAGCCGTAGAAGATGATCATTGATTGGTTCGAAGTAAGCGTAGTGAATCCTGCGACCTCTACCGACTTCGTTCGTCCCAGAATGGACGTACTCGGACAGAAGAGCAAAACAGAACTGCCCTCTACAGCAAAGCGCTGACTTAAATACGACTAAATTATTGCACCATCATCGCAGACGGTGGTGCAATACACCCATAAAATGTTATATTTAGGATGTGGAAATTTTGTAACGCGCAGCAGGAACCAATATTAGAATATTATATTGATTCCAAAGGGCCTCTTTACAGTGTACACGTGTATTCCTTGGTAACGCCAAGGACCTACAGGGTGGGCCATTAAAAATGAGATCATCGCGATCAATCTGAATTATTTATTTAATTATTATATCCTTTCTTGCCAAAATGCAAGTGCTTTGTTGCTAAATGTTAATTTAAATTGAAATCAGAAATTATAGTCTGTGTGTCCGCCTCGGTTCTGAAGCAATTAATATTCTTCTAAATGTCTGCGCCACTCACACCGACCGACCCCATGATGCTGCGATTGAAATGTTCACGTTGACGTACGACTCTCACTCTGAAATTCATTCTGAAAATCTATATAGCTCTCCTTCAAGATATTGCTGGACTTTCAAGATATTGCTGGAATTTGCTTTTTCTTGCATCAGAATATACACGATCATTTCGAGAATTAACTGGTGTGGCAACTATAAATGTCTCATCATCTATGAACCAAACGTTTCGTACACTTCTCTCGTTAGGAAACATTTCAAGTAGCTGCTGACTTCTTTGCAGACGTTTTAATCTATAGCCTTCGTTTACCATCTTCTTCATCACATCGACCGGAAGTTGACGAAATAGCTTACGTGTTGTAAGTAAGTACATCGTAGAATAATTTAGGTGTTTACGATTTACTCAAAACACAGCTTGATTTCGTATTAAACGGGAGGATCTCATTTTTAATGGCCCACCCTGTAAATATAGGCATCGATGGGCTACGCGTTCGATAAACACATGATTATATATCATGCAGGGATCGGTTCGGACCGGAACGCACCGGAACGGCGTTCCGGTTCTTTTTTTGACGACCGGTATTTTTAGACAGGATTCACAGGAACATTTCTAGATTAACATGGCGTCTGACACCGGCGTTCCGGTTCTTGTTTGCTTAGGACGGGAGCCCTAGCTGATATCATGCAGATTGAACCATTAACATATATAAAATACTATGTATTTACCACCATATATATACGAATCTTTAACATTGGACCCAAAGTTGCGCTTTGTCTTGAAATTGCTTTTTGCTACCAAGATAATTATATTACATTAATAAAACGTACATTAAAAGCAGTGGCGTTGTCATAATAAGTTAGTTAAAAATAGTTGCCCAAGCCCATGTATCTACGCGAACTCTTCGATCGCCATCCGTGCAGGTAAGCCGCTCCACCCTATCATCCTTCTAGCTCAACTCCCCATTAGTTCGCTATTCAGCTCAAGTTGTCCACTCGCTCTAGTCCTTTCCGGTACAGGCCCGCTATTCCGGGGGTCCGCTATTCCGGGCCCACTATTCCGGGGGTCCGCTATTCCGGGGTCCGCTATTCCGGGGATCCGCCGGAATATACATGCCTACAACATATACACATACACACATGCATACACACGTACATACACACAAACATACATACATACACGTACGTACGTACATACATACATACAAACATACAAGCACATGGGGCGTGGTGGCTCAGTGGTAAGTTCGGCGCCTTGTGACCGGAGGGTTGCAGGTTCGAATCCCACTCTAGCCGCTGCGTACGGACCTTGGGCAAGTCCTTCACTCGCAATTGCTCGTGGCGCTTCGGCGTGAAAATTCTGGCACAGTATCAAATGCTGTAGTCGGGAGCGCCTCTGAGTAGTAGTTGACTTCGAGAGGCGCTATAGAAATATCCGGAATAAACAAAAAACACGTACATATATACATACATGTATGTACATACATATATAAATACGTACATACATACATGTTTGTACATGCATACATGTATGTTCATACATGCATAAATACATACATACACACGTAACTACATACATACATAGATACATGTATGTACATACATACATTACGTACGTACATACACATATACATACATACATACACACGTAAATGCACACATACAGACATCTATACAATACATCAACAAGTACATACATACATACATACATACATACATACATACATACATACATACATACATACATACATACATACATACATACATGTATGTATGTATGAATGTATGTATGTATGTATGTATGTATGTATGTACGTTTGTATGTATGTATGTATGTATGTATGTATGTATGTACGTATATAGGTTAGTGCGTGTGTATCTGTGTGTATGTATGTATGTTTGTATGTGTGTGTGTGTGTGTGTCTGTGTGTACGTATATATGCATGTGTGTATCTATTTATGTACGTGTATATGTATGTATGTGTATATGCATGTATGTATGTATGTACGTGCGAGGGGGATAGAGTGGTGATAACAATCATGGCCAGGAGAGCTTAAGGTACGCGGATCGACTCCCGTAACCCCGCCTCTAGGGCGGCGCCTTGTATGGCTGCCAAACCGTGTGCTTAATTAAGATATTGATTGTACTTTCATGTTTCAATGTAATCTTACTGCGTCTGTCGGTTTGAAATAATGAAGAATATAATTATTATTATTATTATTATTATTATTATTATTATTATTTCTTCCCCGAGGTACATATGATCCCTCGGGAGTTCAAAAATTAGGGGGCATTGTTCTGGAATGGCTAGTCTTCGGAGATGGTTTTATTATTATTATTATTATTATTATTATTATTATTATTATTATTATTATTATTATTATTATTATTATTATGTCATCATTATGTCATAACCATCCGCGATTGTTTTTCATCATTACCATCCGTATACATCAGATATCTGTGAATGTCTCACGACAGTCCCATCTTGTCACGGATGGGTAATGACGCGTTGCTGAGAGTGAAAAACAGGTATTTTTTTAAATTATTATTATTATTATTATTATTATTATTATTATTATTATTATTATTATCATTATTATTATTATTATTATTATTATTATTATTATTATTATTATTATTATTATTATTATTATTATTATTATTATTATTATTATTATTATTATTATTATTATTATTATTATATGTATGTACGTGTTTATGTATGTATGTATGTATGTACCTGTGTATGTATGCATATATATGTATGTATTTACGTGTGTGTGTATGTATGTATGTATGTATGTATGTATGTATGTATGTATGTATGTATGTATGTATGTATGTATGTATGTATGTATGTATGTACCTACATGTATGTGGGTATGTATGTTTGTAGGTTTTTATGTATGTACGTGTGCATGCATATATATATTCTTTGTATGTATATGTATGAATGTATGTGTCTATGTATGTATGTATATACGTACATATATGTATGTACATACATGTATCTATGTATGTATGTACGTGTGTATGTAGGTATGTATGTATGTACATGTATGTATGTACGTGTGTATGTATGAATGAATGTATGCGTGTATGTTCGTATGTACGTGTGTATGTATGCATGTATGTCTGTATGTATGTATGCTATGTGTATGTAAATTCCGGCCGATCCCCGGACTAGCGGACCCCCGGAATAGCGGACCGGAACCGTCATTTCCAACACTGCACCAGTGGCTATGGAACGATTGTATTATGTTCCTACTTGTGTAAAGTTTTTATTTATGCCCTGCTCTGCGGTCACCTAACAATCGTATTCGGGCAAATAGTGTGGCCAGTTATTTGTATTCTGCCGAATAGTAAAACTGCTATTCGGTACAGCCCTAGTTGAGAAGCTCTCCCATTGTGTTGTCGTAGAGGGCAACTGGGTCATTATCCGAAATGTTACAAATTTGGTCATGGAAAAGAGAATAAAATTTCCCAAAATTTGTTGCAAGTGTTTTCTCTAGTCACGTACATAGTTCAGTTTAACTGACTTGAAGGAAATTCACTATATTTGTAATCATAAGTCAATTTTGTGCAGATTTTATACAGTTTAAAACTCCTCTTTTGTCATTACCATCCACCTTCTTTGGTTAATCATATTTAATCACAGGGAACGGAAATATTTTTCTTGTGCTTACAAAATGGCAATTTCTTAAAAGTAGATGATACCAGCATTAAGTAGGAATACAGCAGGCCTTTCCTTAACAAAATATATATTAGTGTGGTGTCGAGAAATTAAGATATTAGTCACAATTATTAAGAAATCGCTACAGCATTTTCAGCTACAGAAAAAATCTGTGCAACATTAACTATAACTGTATGTTATATGAATTAGATACAAGTTGAACAACACTTTAAGAGTTGCTAGTAAATTTGTATTACTTGCAATTTATTTTCATATCAGACAATTCACATAGAGATGGTAATGACCTTTAAAAAAATACCTGTTTTTCACTCTCAGCAACGCGTCATTACCCATCCGTGACAAGATGGGACTGTCGTGAGACATTCACAGAAATCTGATGTATACGGATGGTAATGATGAAAAACAATCGTGGATGGTTATGACATAATGATGACATTTTAACAGCTGCCAAACATTTTCACGTGAATTACTCTATCAGTTAAGTAATTTCAATCAGTTCAACAAAAGCGGTAAATAAATAAGTTATCATTGTTGTAATCTACCTCAACCAGGAAATACAACACTATAGATGCAATGAAACAGAAATTTACTTTTCTTATAATTTGGAACAGGCAAACTGAAATTAAAACTAAAACATTATGAATTTAAACACAAATCTGGATGATTCCACGAATAGTTGACAATACCTGGTTCCTGTTTTCTTTTAGTAAGTAAGCACGTTCTCTAAAAGTTATAGGCTTCCCAAAAATTGAGATAGCTATGATATTTATTTCTATGGACAAGTATAAAAAGGCTCACAAGATAATAGATACGCCTATTACGAAAATGAGTCTAAACGGTTTATTATTGTATATGCTAGCTGCTAATTAATCAAAATAATATACCTTTGTTACAGATTGTAATGACATAAATTTGCGTAAAAGCTGAATTTAATGCATTGTACAGCGTGTCGGACAGAGGATGGTAATGATAATTTGTATACACTTAGCAAATTCTTTCTAAATTTCCAAAATCTAGCAGCTGCAACAATTATGAGAAATGCAATCTGTTCATTCTTTGAAGGATAGGCAAACAATTTGAAGAAATTATCGAAAAAACTCAAAAACCTTCATGGGACATCAATTCTGCACTTTTTGGATAATGACCCTAATATATTTGGTGATGTCATCACCTTAAGGAGTTTAAGCTTTCAATTGCATTTTTGAATTTCTCAGTTTGCAAAATAAGGACAACATATTCAACTGCACTGCTGCACATGAATCAAATTCAAAACATTAGAGTCTAACCCCCTCCCCATTCTTTTTCTACAATTCTCACACTGTCAGACACAACAATCTTTTCATTCATTCATTCAAAAATTTATATAGCGCCGCTTCAAGGGAACTACTCAGAGGCGCTCCCGACTCCAGCACGGCGAAAGAGAGGATGATGTAGGCATCTGTAGGCATGATCAATTTAAGGCCTCTGGTCTTTTTGTTGATACAGGCAAGTAATAAATGCGTGATTACCTTACCTTGCTGCTTCCCATTGCACATTACCAGTGATATTTTACTTCTAAAAATAATTCCTAATTTAGTTCTAATTCAGTTCTGAGCTCTTGAATTTTACTTCTAATTCTAATTTTACTTCACAAATAATTTTACTTCTCATTCCTATTTTAGTTCTCAAATAATTTTACTTCTTATTTTAGTTTTCCAAATAATTATTAATTTCCGCGCTGTTAAAGTAGGCCTATGCATTGTTTGCATGCAGAAACGCGCTTAACTTGTCTCGAGAAAGAAAAAACTGAAGTAAAACAAGGGGTGGAACGTTAGTCTAACAATGCAGCATCTATTCCCCTCCCAAGACTTGTATGCTTCTATTTTAATTTTTTCTAGCAAGTCCACAAAGTCCGGCATTTTCTCAGTTGGTTCTTGGCATGTAGATCTGCCTGTAGTTTCGTCAAAATAAAAAATCCCAAACCGGCCTATCTCGCTTCCTTCCAGCCAACATTCTCGATTAACTCATAATTTTACAATTTAACGATCGAACTCTAATTTAAAAAAAATGGCGTACGAAACTGAGGTCGTTAGTACGCAAGCAAAGATTCTATATAAGTGCTCATTTCCTTCAAACTCAAACTTTATTCATGATGTTAAAGACAGTGACATTGCAACAACTTAGGTGATGGAATCTATGCAAAGCATCCATCACCTCTTTTATAAAAAGATCCTTGGTACACAAGTGAGACAGTTAGGCCTATTAGACAACGAAGACCAAAGACAGTATACGCCTATATTACATGTACATCGAGAAAAATGAATGGTATGCGCCCCTGATCAACCAAAGTTTTCCAATCGATTATGTGTTTGGATCGCGTGCAATTTTACTCCCCTTCATCTCAACTTAGGTTAGGTACCACAAGAAGTAAAATGATTTTACTTCTTAAAATAATTGTTAATTTCGTTCATAATTTTAGTTCGGCAAATAATTTCTAATTCAATTCCTAATTTCGTTTTTTCTGCTGAAATAATTCCTACTTTTACTTCTAGTTTTCGTTAACGAAATCATTTATTTTTACTTCTAATTTTAGTTTTCGTTAACGAAAATATCACTGCACATTACCCATTATTTCACTATATCCTAGTGGCATGTGGCAGTTAGGGTAGCCCTTCGTAAAATCTACAGCACTGCCATAACAATTTCACATGCGATAATGTCTAAACTACAAACATTGGTCAAAATGTGTGTATGTAGGCCCTACGTCGTGTAAGAAATTTCGCAGCGTCACACAAAGCCTCGTCAGATCGAGGTACCATCACCTCCGCTTCATCAAATCAAGTCCACAAGAGCCGGCTGCTGTTCGGTCGGTTTCGGAGCCAGATCAGAATCCGTGAGGGATCAGTCCAACCGCGGTTTTCCAGTGCAGTGTGATTCTCCTTACAGATTTTATGTTAGTTATAGTTACAGTTATAGTTAATGGTTTTCCATTTTAGTTATAGTTACAGTTATAGTAGTACTATATTTTCAGTTATAGCCTATAGTCCTAGTTACAGTTATAGTTAATGATTAATGGCGATCCGCCTGGTCATCGATTAATTATGCCAACAAATTTCAGGCAGTTTTTTTTATCTCCCCCTTGTCAACAACTATCAAACATTCAAGGACCCCCTAACAAAATTGTGTCAAAGAAAATTACCCCACCACCAGAAAATTTCTATGACTCTAACAAATGTAAAAAACTGAAATTGCCGAAAAAAGAAAGTGTAGTTAGGCCTACTCAGATTTGAATTTCGTACTTAATGGCTACAGTACATTTGGAATCACTGTCTGTCGCAGATATTAATGGATTTTTCCATTCAAAAATACAATCTCGTTTTCTTTTAAATGTGTATTCAATTTGATTTTTTGTTATGAACATTTGTAATTTGAACATGAACATTAGGGTGGTAGTGAAAAAAGTTTTTCTTAAATAATGCCTGAGACACCCCCTAGTTCTGTTCGTATTGGTAGTAGAAACTTATGGCAAAATCTTTTTTAAATATTCCATTATTTGGGCGTGCCACATGACAACTTAAGTTTTGCCTATGACATTATGCATCATTGAAGCCGTAAAAATCAACTTTCTTATTGTTTCAGGAGCTGGATGAAAGTTCATCACTTCTAGAATCTATTATTTGATTACTGTAATTATGTGATGAGTGTGATGCACCATAGATAGTTAGATACCTTATTCTCTGATGATTTGTTTATAAATAAATGATTAAATAATAAATATATAAATTAGAACCAACTGGAGCTGAGGAGTAAATAAATAATTGCAATTTTTTAAACAATTTAATGGACTTTTGTAGTCTGTACATTTAAAGTTTAATTATTTATTTACTTACTTACTCACACTATCCCACATTATTCATAATCCATTTCAAATTAATCACATTTTAAAAGTTGTCCTTGTATTGGAGATGTTTTCAACGCTCTGGCTGGACCATTTGCTGGACCTGAAATATCTATGCTTAAACGATTTCAGAATGCATTGCCTTTGATCGTCCATGACATGATTGCTGATCGTTTGTCAGATGATGAAATTGCAGTTTAACAATAACAAAGAATGATGCAAGACGCTGTTGAATTTGAAGTGAAATGTTTGCAGAAAGGCAATCAGCCTCGTGATGATTATCTAGAGCTCTTGGAACTTGCACTGATCTACATAGGTCATGTCCCATCTCGAGGGTTGCATTTCACAGCCTCTGGTGTCATGCATAGGGCCTGGTGGATGGCCAAGGCCATCTATTCTCACAAAGTATTCCTTTTACGATCTCAATTGCGAATTACCTTCTTGAAAATAAATTTACTACGTTCCCTGAACCTGTTCATCTGCTTTGTTTTTCTCAGATCCTGGTTCACAGCTTCACACTCTATTCAATGGCCACAAATGATCTAACATGTTTCCAACTCCTCGTGAAATTCAGATCGAAAAATCTGAATGTGGCTAATGAGGCTGTAAAGGCACTTTCCGTCACGCTTGGTACCTCAGTGAGGATTTGGTCGATTTATGCTTTTTCGATGACTGCATTGATGCTGATACCAAGGCCTTGTTGGTGCAGAGAATGAGAACCATGTTGGTGTTGGCATTCCATCCAAATGTCCACAAATTACTGGACACACAGCTTCATTTCGTCGGGAGCACCTCTGAGTAGTCACTCCTTGAAGAGGCGCTATATAAATGCCCGTTATGAATGAATGAATGAATGTACTCTTGAGATTTTGTGACTTCAAACATGATGAATACTGTGCATCCCCCATTGATTGGCTGGAGAAAGATCCAACTTCGTGGAAACAGGACAGCATCTTGTAGCGGCATGGTCGCGTTACGGCGCTATAGAAATTGTCCGTGTTATTATTATTATCTATTTGGAGTGTCATCAGAAAGGTTGAGTGTGGTGAATGATAGCCTTGATAGGGCAGAAAGGGGATTGGCACTGATCTAAGAATACAATCAAATACTGATCAAGGATGAAGGTCAAAAGCAGGCCTTGCTCCATGTGGTGTCCGAACATTGGAAAAAGTATCCGGACCCCAAGAAGTTAACGGTCACAAAAATGGACTAATAAATATTTTATTCTTCAATCAAACTGACAGAGTTCAAAAATTATTATGCCTGCAAGTAGCCTACTCTTTAAGTATTGTACTTTAAACCCAGCAATTTAAAATTTACTCTCGGTTTCACGAAATACAAAAGAATATTGATGATATCTTCACAATCGTGCTTACATTCCTTGTCTAAAATTTGGAAACTTGTCACCTCGTGTGGCACCCCTAAATGATGGAATATTTTTATAATATTTTGCACACTAGCTTAGTATATCAAAAGGAACATAGCTAGGGGCTGTCCCATCTATTTCCGTAAAATAACGTTTTTGAGCACCACCCTAATGAACATGATAACTTTTTATAATAATTATTTCTTTTAACATAGAAAATTAAAATCAAAACAAGTTTCTCATTCTTTAATATTAACAATCGAAAGAAAAAATTATCTTTCCATCAAAAAGAAACTCGAAATATTAGATTTTCGCTAAGAGAATAGGCCTATGCAGTACATTTTCTCATTTTATTTATTTATTTATTTTATTCCGGATATTTCTATAACGCCTCTCGAAGTCAACTACTACTTATAGGCGCTCCCGACTACAGCATTTGATACTGTGCCGGAATTTTCACGCCGAAGCGCCACGAGCAATTGCGAGTGAAGGACTTGCCCAAGGTCCGTACGCAGCGGCTAGAGTGGGATTCGAACCTGCAACCCTCCTGTCACAAGGCGCCGAAATTACCACTGAGCCACCACGCCCCACAATAAACAGGATAATTTAAAACGAAGAAAATATCGCGTTCGATTAAATTACAAAAAAATGAAATAGATTACTCATAAAGACTTTCCGAATCTATTGTTACTTTTTTTTTATTAAATTAATGTTGACGTCAATTTGTCTTGAACACCCCTCCCCTTGTCACGAATTGTCAAACTTTTTTAAATTCCTCGCCCCATTTTGTTGATATAATTAATGGACGACCCCATTAGAGAGAGAGAGAGAGAGAGACAGACAGACAGACAGACAGACAGACAGACAGACAGACAGACAGACAGACAGACAGACAGACAGACAGACAGACAGACAGACAGACAGACAGAGTGATTATTCCATATGAGTCCTTGAGATCCATATCAGATTATCAGTGTAGGCCTACTAGACTAGAATTATAATAATTAGCATGATATAGCATCTGATATCATCAGCTTTTGCATAAATTAAAACTAACCGATTGTCTGCATGTAGAATTTAACCTTCGGGCGATCTTTGTCGTTTCTCTGTAGAATTTGCAACGGACTGCGGCTGCCCTGTCTCACTTCCACCTCCACCACTTTTCCTTCTAGTCTAGTCTTCTATCCTCCTTCTTATCCCTCGGCTCATTGACAACGACAAAAATAAACAACAAAAAGCTACCGACAAACTATGGGCTTACGGGATTTTATGCCACGCCAGAGGCCCCACTAATTTAATGAGCTTACGGGATTTTAAGCCGCGCCAGAGGCCCAGCAGGTGCTACTACTAACAAACTAATGACACACAGAGACAAAACACAGAGCCATAGTGCAACCGTAACATGCATCAGAATCTATCCCATCCCCTCCCATCGCCTCCTATACAGAAAACTCGCCGTCAGAAAATCCAGGCACCTATCTAAACAGTAAAATAACGAAGGTTATTACTACACGTTGCGACAGATAAATAGGGCCTAGTAACATGAAATGAAAGAAAAATAGGGGCCTACACGCAGGGGCGTAACTTTGGTCTAAAAAGTGGGGGTACCAATATCTTACATACACAAAGCAAGGCGGAGACTGCGATCTCTGGGAAGGCACAATAATAAAATATTGATTAACATTGTTAAAAAAAGTAGGCGTACGGTGCTCCCCAGTCCAAAAAGTGGGGGCTACGGGTAACCCTCGTATCTCCCACAAATTACGCCTATGCCTACAGGTCTTTTTCTGGGCTTAGTCCTGTTGGTCGGCATCGCACTGACAGATATCATGAAGCTTTATGTTGCCTATTTACGAAGCGCCTCTATATAATGATACAAGTGAGCTAAAAGTGAATACCTAACAGACCAAAACACGTGCTACTGATGATAGTTTGAGAACGTTTCACAACCTGTCTATTGCGGAATAGCAGACGACCTGATTGATGGAAGACAGCTGAAGAACAGCCTTCCAGATCTACACAGACTGCAGTGCTTGCTTCTTGCGTTGAAATCTAGATCTACAAGAAAAGACTAAGAAAAGACTCTTCCATTCATTCTTTTGTTGAGTAAATTTCTATAGCGCCATTCAAATATTAAAACTAGCTGAAACCGACCTTAAGTGGTTTTCTGCACCTCGTCATGACTTGGGCCTATCTGGCGAATGACTTTCGAGTGGCGCTTTAGAAGTTTGGAGTCTACGATTACGATTACTGTCTAGACTCGCATGTTCTCACCTCTACATGTTCCATCTCACCTTGCCTTACCCGATTTTACCTAACTTTACATGTACGCCTGTTCGACTGCTAAAAAATGCTACCATAGGCCTAGACTTCATAACTGTGGAGCGAAACTTGTAACCCGGAGAGTGAAGCAACGATTAACTTTTTCCAGTTTAAATTCATGGTAAGCCTGTTCCGGTTTGCCTGCGAGGTCCCTCTTCTCCTTATATCAATTGGTTCCAGCAGAACAAACGCTCACCTATCAGAAATTCTCGATCCAAAAATTTTCAAAAACTCTGATGAAGCGATGAACAATCGAAATTAGCTGTGAATAATGAACTTTTTGTCGCATATCGTTTCGATAACAATCTTCGATAGGCCTAGTCATCGGCATAAAAACGTTTGAAATTCGGTCATCCGTCGTCGAATAATTTCGAAACAAATCGTAGCCTTAATTATAATATCGAATTAAAAATTGCGTCAAATTCTTGCTCAACTCTTTGACGCGCTATGGCAGCTTGCGATGAGACAATGCGCAATTTAACTATTTTCAAGATGACGTCACAATAGTCTAGATTACTTCATATCGGCGTCATATAAATACATCACAATAGGCTCGAATATTGAGCGACTTGTCACGTAATATTGAGTAGTGTAATTGATTAATTATTATTAACTAGTGTAGCCTATTTGCCCGTCATAATTATCACGGCAGTGTATATCGTTGATTAAGATGCTCTGATCGCCGTCGTCAAGACTGACGTCACAAATGGTATTTCACAATACAACAGAAACCGTTTGTGACGCAGCGTTTATCGTCGGACGGACACTATATGGATATTATATGTATAGATTAGTAACTTGTGTTGAAACACAAGGCATCAAACACTGGCGCACCAAAACTAAACGCAAATCAGGTCCATTTAAAGATTCGCTGAGGTAGAAGTTGGATGGACAATGATAATTATTTTTGTATTATAAAGTTTCAATGAAAGTGTATAATTTACCAATGTAAACTACGGTTTTACCAAATCGCCATTACAAGGGTTCTGGTCCAAAATTTTGTCACCAAACATCACAGACACACTTTCAATCATGTAGCGCTTTTGTATGGCTACTGAAAGGTGCTATAAGAGTCTGAAAAACTAATACGTGTGAGATTGGTCTTGGGGTTTGACGACGCCTTCGACTCAAGAGCAAATACAACAGTCTAAAATGACACCTTTTTAAATTTCACATCTTCTTTGGCACTGGCACTTGCCATTCAAAGTAGTATGGAAGTCAATTGTCAAGAATGTAAGAACACAAACACCTTTTACTAAAAATTATTTGACCAACACCAATGATTCTCACATACAGAGCTGGTAATGATCAAACTGCAGTGGAATAAATTTATATAGCATCGTCGCAGAACACACAAGGTATCGGTCGATTATGCCACTAAAAAGTTCTTCCGTCAAAGGCTTAGGGTCCTACTTCACACAACAGTCACCCAGACTAGAACCTGCAGCCTAGCGTATCAACGTTCCACTGATAAGTCCCCATGTCACAAAACCTAAGGTTAGACAATGTGGAAATGCAATGAACTAAGTGAAAATAGTTTAATCCGAACAAACTTTGATGCAGAGCAACTTGTACTAATTAGATATCACTTGCTACTTGGCTACAAACTAATCATCGACAACAATGACCCATGTAAACTATCTGCACCAATAATAATAGAAGAGTACTAATAAAAGAATAACAGCACAATTTATACAGCTCCGTAGCTTGGCCGAGGCAAAAAAAGGTGCTGTACAGGAGCTCAAAACTTCATGATATATTATACTTTAAAAAGATGGGCAAGTACAAGTATAGCTGTAAGCATTTGGCAATTTATATAGCAGGAACCTTGCAAAATGGTGCTACATAAATGCTCCACTGAATTACCAGTACTATGCACCAAACCTTGAAAGCTAAAACTAAAGGCTAGATTGGCTAGTGGTTAGCATGATGTATAATACAAAACTGATATTTTATAGGGCTGTATCGAATAGGTGATTTATCACTATTCGGCCAAATACGAATAATTGGACCAACTATTCGGCCAAATACGAATAGTGTACAAAATAGGTCTACTAACAACATTCAAAATTTCAAATGTAAGCAAAAGTTTGAGTTCAGTAAATTTAATACATAAACTAAAAGTAAACAGTTAACTACTTGCAATTTTTGCATCCTTCTGCCAGTCTGTGTAAACTAGGAATGGAACTAATTTAACTAAACTTAGAAATTGTAACTTACTTAACGTTCACTCCACTCGTTACAGCAGCCGCATATGCAGAAACAGATGTCACGTGACCACTATTCGTATTCGGTCCGACCGCAACTATTCGGCCAAATGAAGCGAATACGAAGCGAATATTCGGTACAGCCCTAATATTTTATAAAGAGCATTTTAGGAAACCCTCAAAAGTGCTAATGTCAATCACCCCAAATGACAGGCACCTTCACTAAACTACTGTAGTAGTATGAAATAACAATACCATATTGAAAACAAGTACGTGTACCTTATAAATAAAAATTTTCAAATGAGGAATAATGATTAAGCAGTAAATTCTGTGGCAATTGCTTTATAATCCATTTTCTTCTGTTGGCTTTGAACTCACGGCGTTTGAACTCTCGACACCTGGCGAACTTTTATCGCACACTTCGCGTAGCCATGAACCCCTGCATAATCCAACGCTTCGATCCAACACCCTTGACTGCTGCAACAATTGTGCTTCTGTCAAACCTTGATGAGCTCTAGATATTCAAAGTTTCTTTAATATTCAGAGTCTTTTTTTAGATCCTGTGGATCAGAGAGACATTGGGTAACAAACCAATAAAAAAAGTAAAAACAAAAACTTGAATGAAACTCAGTGGAAGCTAGGATGAGTGGAAAGGTTTTTCCAAAGTCTTTGAATAATCTCCAGTTTTTCAGATCCTGCGGGATCAATGCGACTTTGGGTAAAAATTCTAAAGAGCGTACAGAAACCAACTTGAATGAAATCAATGAAAAAATATGACAATCCGCAAATGGAAAGCTTCAACTTCAATGTCTTATGCGCTGAATTCTCTAACTTTTCCTGGCGTTGCAGGCACACACATTGGAGAGTGTACATTCACACACGTCCTGCAGTGTTTTTGGCTGCGTTTTCTGTGATTCTTGAAGCGTGACGACCAACCAAATTTTCGCAGCTGGCTCGCAAGACAACCATTTTGAATTCCAGAAACTCAACCGACCACGTTAGTTCACAGACTGACAAGCATCACAGAGCGCATGCATCGTATACATGCTATTGCAGTTGCAGAAACGGCGATGATATCCCATCGTTGAGAGCGTTGGGTACAAACCGCATGCGACAGAAGAAGGTGTGTGCATCAAAGAAAATAATTCTATGTTGCCAATTGTTTCATAGCCGTGGCTGGTCCACACAAGCACTAATGAAATTGTCCACCCTTCGAAAACGTGGCAAGAATCTGTCCACAGTTTTCTCGCCAGTTGCATTCTGGGCAATTGAACGATTTCCTTTCTCGTTGCCGTCATTCTGAACGCCACATTAGGTCACATAAGCATCTTCTAGATGGCCTCAAAGTCAGTAACTGCAACATCATTGCAGCATCCGTCTGCAATCGGATCGTACTCGAGATCGGGATTCAGCTGGTCTTTGAGTTCAAGGATTAGAGTCCGCAGCTGAGATCGTTTCGCTCGAGCCTCTGATCCGTCGAACCAGTTGCGCAGATATCGAATTGGAAGTGTGAAATCCTTCAGCGGCTTCTGAAGCAGATTAACACAACCACAGGTCCATTAAAAATCAATCAGTAAAAATCAATTGATCACTCACTCTGGTATCAGTAAATAAGTCAATCAACAATCTTCCGTCAATCTGATGAGTCTCTCTTGAAGAGGTGCTCTATAATTCGTCAATCAGTCACACACTATATAAATTTACTGATTGAACAAACAGTAACATAATTGTTGTTTTTTTGGGGTTTTTTTTCATCTCTTTTTAACTAATGAAAATTGATCTGTATACCTTAGTTGGAATCCATGTGTACTGGTAGTTAAGTTCTTTAGTTAAGAGTTCTATCATTGTTTCTTTTACCTGCTGATCATAACTTGATCGATGTTACCGTTAAAAGTATTGATTGTGCTGCCATTTACTTGTATTACGATAAATGTTAACTAGGTGGCCCTGCTAAGCGGGATCAAGATCCCTTTTGGGTCTCCTCTTGTTGCCAAAGTTCAAACTTTTATGTTGTATTTTCCTTGTACTTCAAATGGCTTCAATAAAAGGATTGATTGATTGATTGATTGATAAATATAATGCAGTGCTTCCCGATCTTTTTAGGCTAAGGAATTGACATGAAAATATTTTGATGGAACCCCTACCTAAACAAAGCATATACTGGTAAAATATTTTTAAACAGTGATTCAGCTATGTACAGTTTCAACGATTAAAGTTAGACTAGAAATTGTGTTAAATGAACTTTCCCACACAGCCCTTGTCTTCACCTTGGAGTCTGATTTATAATGTAGCAACACATTTCTACAACACTTATCCAATTGCTTCATGGAACCCTTGTCTTCCCCTCACGGAACCCTAGGGTTCCGCAGACCCCACTTTGGGAAACGCTGATATAATGTATTCATGTTTATTGACAGGCTCACTGACAAACCACAGTAAACTACACTGAAACATACGACAGTAAAATTATCAAGATCTTATTGAACACACGTCTTTGGCAGCCTGTAACGCTCATTTTATTGCTGCCCCCTAGGGAGTGGAAGGCCGATTCGACTTAGAGGGGGCTTGCAGGTATCAAACCATGTCTTTCAAGATGTTATGTTCTTCATGCAAGAGCATTGCCATTCATCTACCCCCTCCCTCAGACATACAAACCCGTTCGAGCAGAAACAAAATGTCGAAGTAACTGACCTTGAAGAACGCTTCGACGTACTGGAGGAGGTAAAGGCCACAGTCAGAATAGTTCGGCTGCTGAGGACACGGAGGCCGACAACCCTTCATGACATCCTTGTCAAACGTCTTGCGTCCCTCTGTAGCAGCTTTCTTCTTCTCCCACTCCACCTTGAGGTATCTGTAAAACAAACAAAGGCCAGGTAAGGTGAGGTAATTGCCTTCATAAACCAAACAAAGGCAAGGTTAGGTAAGGTAATTGCCTTCATAAACCAAACAAAGGCAAGGTTAGGTAAGGTAATTGCCTTCATAAACCAGGTAAGGTAAGATAATTGCCTTCATAAACCAAACAAAGGCAAGGTTAGGTAAGGTAATTGCCTTCATAAACCAGGTAAGGTAAGATAATTGCCTTCATAAACCAAACAAAGGCAAGGTTAGGTAAGGTAAGGTAATTGCCATCATAAACCAGGTAAGGTAATGCTCCACTATCAGTTATAGCCACCCCAAAGATGTTGTCCTTTGGACGCTGGGAGAATCAGACTGGAAGACAGACTACACATCATCGTCTGTAGTCTGAAATGACTTGCAAGACTCTTAACCACCTGTGCCAAAAGGAACCGGTAACAGGTGAAGCGTCACTGGAACAAACTCTGAAAGTTAGTGTCACTGGAACATACCCAGAAAGTCAGTGTCACTCGATCATACCCAGAAAGTCATTGTCACTGGAACATACCCTAAAAGTCATTGCACTGGAACATACCCACAAAGTCATTGTCACTGGAACATACCCTAAGTCATTGCACTGGAACATACCCAAAAAGTCATTGTCACTGGAACATACCCAGTACGTTCCAGTGACAATGACTTTCTGGGTATGTTCCAGTGATACCCGTAAAGAAAAGCTAACAAAACAACTCAGTCAGATACTTTAATCGCTTACTCTCTGAGCGTTCGTGACACGTCCCAACGGATGTCGCCCTGGAGGGAGTCGAATATCAGCACGCATGGACTAAGAGAAACCAAAGGACACAACCACAAGTCAATACAAGTTCAGAGTCATATGCTTGCTTAAGCCTGATGCACAACACATTTATTGTTAGGATGTTATCTACTTTGTAACTTTGTTCATTAGATATCTGTACACCAAAGAGCAATAAGCCAGTTCACCATTATCAATGCGCATGCGCAGCCATTTTGCTTTCACTTCCGGCCGTTCACAGACAAGCTGAAGCATGCCGTTGCCGATATTGCTAAGATCTATAGTTTGACACAGATATTAAAATAAAATTTGACTGATTAGCCGTTCATAGTGTAACAATAAAATGCGCTTGTGTGCGATTGTTAATTGCTGGTTCTAAGCACAGTTTAAAGTCCAGAATAATTGGCAAAGAAATATCCCAGTCTTCGATGCACTATTGATTGCTCGGAAACCTTCATCCACAGACCACGTGACCTTTATTTACAAGCAGCCACATGGTCTGACTATAAACACCACAACACCCTCAAGTATCTAGTTGTTATTGCTCCAAATGGTCATATCTCATTTTGTGACCTCTTTCTTTTATATATTTCTTTAAATCCTCCACCTTCCATCGATTGAAGTCATTCAACGATTCTAAGCGATCCGCCATGTTTTACTTTGTGTGTGAACGTCGTTCCCGTCACGCCTTGCGCGAAAAATAAAGGTGAACTAGCTTATTAGCAATTGGTTAATGAAGAATATGCTTACTTACTCATTTACACTGGAACTTTGAGGTGATATGGTCACCCGGCAGCTGATTGGTCTTTCAACCATCTGGGGGTCGTCCATTAAGGATGAACCCACGTATCTTAGTTGTCAGAAACGAGCTTTGGGGTTGATAATTTTAGATTGCAGCAGTACTTGATGCAAGTGAAAATCTAATGTTGTTAATCTGTTGCACAAGAAACGACTGAGCTGGGGGTCAAGACCTGACCCCCCAACATCTTTTCAGCTACTTAGCTGAGGGAATTAGAAGATCAGGGGGGTTGAGCCCTCGTAACTCCAATAACACTGATGAACCTCATAGACAGGGGAGGCAGGGAGGGGACACCTAAATGCAGACAAGTGGAGAGGGGTTATGTTCAATAAGGCAGACTAAACTGTACTGGATCTAATTAGACACTTTGCTGGATGCGACAGTATCAATGTGCCCCACCTTGTAGCACAGCTGGCCCTGCCTGTATCACTAGTGTAGCCTGATCTAGGTCTTATATACTCCAGCAAAGTGCACATGTTGACAGCAAACCCCTATGACCTAAGTTCGACTTCTGTCATGTTGTATCAAATCGACAAGCGCCGGATGCGACTTGGATACAACTAATCACACTCACACACGCGCTGCACACACCTACACCCTTACACACACACCTCCACCTACCTACAAACAGCAGTAGTGCTTTTCGCAACTCTTCGTAGCGATGAAAGTAAAGAGCAAAGAAAGAGAGAACGGCCGGAAATAACTTCAGACAATAATTTCGACTTGAAGTAAATTAAGTTTTGTGAAATTGGTAACCATGTAGGTGCTTGGAGCAATCCTCCTTCCAACAAAATATACTGCTTCAACTGATTCAGCACAACACAAATTTTATGTTTACCTGAAGTCCAGTGTCAGATTTAGACTTAGTGAGACCCTAAGCCACATAAAGCATTTTAGTACAAGCTCATCATTAAAGGATTAAAAAGGTTATTCATAATATATACATATATATATTGCATAGAATTATGTATACATATATATATAATTATATATACACGTATACATATATAATTATATATATATATATACGTATATATATATATTATATATATATATATATTATCTATACAGCAGACAAAATTGAAAAGCCCCTCAAAATTCTGAATATGTTTGAAGCCCCTGTGGATTATGAGACCTGTAGCTTATTTAGCTTATGCCTAAATCCGTCACTGCTGAAGTTGCACTTGTTTATATAAGTTATACAGCGCTCTTGGAAGGTGCTTGACAGGAGCTAGATAAATGTTCTATTACACTGTGCTAAATTGTTACCGTCATATTTGTTCTTCAACAAACATTGAATAAACTGACAAAAACTGGAAGACGAAATGCAATTTTACTTTTTTACGACTTCTTTTGGCTCGGTTGAGTCGGAATTTGACTCAGAACTCGACCTCAACTCAGCATTCGACTCGCTGGATGTCGCGGCGCTGGCATCGGATGAAGAGCTTTTCTTGTTTGCCTTCTCTTTTTTCTCCTGAGAAATTGTGATATACAATAAACCAATTAGGTACATAAAAAGTAATATGTACCTAATTGGTTTGTGATTACTGTGTAATGGAGAGGTTTTAAAATGCCGGCACACAGGCCATTTGTAGTCCGCAGAGCCTTGACTAAGACTACACAATTTGAGAATAAAAGTTCAAATTTGTCATTTTTCACTGTATGTATGCTAAAAAAATGCTTCAATTTAAGCTTTAGTTTTGCAAAACTTTTCTGGGAATGGACTCACTGAGCCCCCTCCCAGACTCCTACCCCCATTTTGCTCAGGCCTTTGGCACCCTGGTGTGCCACTCTCTGGAAAATATTGCCACTGGTCCACCATTAAAAAAGGTTGGACACCCCTGGTGTAGCATTAACAGAAATGTGGAGAATTTTATTACATTATATTATTATTACTGATTACACACTTACCTCTGTCGCTTTTGAAGAGTCCTTGTCATTTGTTTTTGTTTCCGGGCAAAGACTGGGAAAACAGATTATTGCGAGGAACCAGTGATAGCTGAAAGCAATTAGAACATACAAGTAAGTGCAATAATAATATTATCATTGGGGCAGGGAGATCGTTGAATGGTAACACGCTAGCACGAAGATTAGAAGGATGCGGGTTTGATATCCACTAGCCCCATATGGTTGACTCAGCCATTTCACTCCCTACGAGGTGACTGTAAAATGAGCAGTATGACAGATGGGCGCCTTGCAGGCTGCCGTACAATGAAATTCGACTCCTGTTAAACTTCTTATCATCTGTTACTACTATATCATGTAATTTTACTGCTTACTTGTCAGTCTGAATTAATAAACGAATATTATTATTATATTATTATTATTGTCATTATTTATGAACGCAAGGTCAGTAGATCTAAATCTAAAGTGCCAGTGTCTAAGACGTAAGGCATCTACCGATGGCATATCAAACCATGACATAGCCAGGTCAGTGCCCAGAAAGTGGTCCAATGACACTGATTTTCTGAGTATGTTCCAGTGACAATGACTTTCTGGGTATGTTCCAGTGACAAGAACTTTCTGGGTATGTTCCAGTGACAATGACTTTCTGAGTATGTTCCAGTGACAATGACTTTCTGGGTATGTTCCAGTGACAAGAACTTTCTGGGTATGTTCCAGTGACAATGACTTTCTGAGTATGTTCCAGTGACAATGACTTTCTGGGTATGTTCCAGTGATAAGAACTTTCTGGATATGTTCCAGAGACAAGGACTTTCTGGGTATGTTCCAGAGCATAGGCGCCGACTTCTTGGGGGCCTTGGGTGCCAATGCACCCAGAGAAAAAGTTCAGTGGGGGCCTGGCCCCCAGAAGAATTCTGACCTTAAATAAATTTTTTGGGGTATTCCTAAAAAAAGGTCGTCTAATTTTGTCTGGGGATGAATTCCTAAAAAAAGTGGTAAAATTTTACGAGACATGGCCCCCTTTGCAATTTTTTTTATGTGTAGATGATGGAAAATGACGAAATAATGTGGAATTTTTCCGGATGACTAAAAAAAAGGTCATCAGTTTTTTCGGAGATGATTTCCTAAAAAAATTTCCGTTCGCCCTGTAAAACTTTCTGGATCCGCCCCTGACTGGCACCCAGAGACAAAACCAAAAGTCGGCGCCTATGTTCCAGAGACAAGGACTTTTGGGGTATATTCCAAGACATGTAACACAGCTCTCAGATCCTCTCAAAGCACTGTACTCCATCCAGTTTGCTGTATAAAACGCTTTACTCTAATGATATTATATGAAACAATGATTACTAAGACAATGGAACAAGAGGCAGCTGAAAAAAGCAAAACCTCAACAGTAGACTAACATTCAATTCAGTTTCAGGATAAAATACAACCTCAAGGTAAGCAAGCCTAAGCGAGTCAGATAGGAAGACAGACATGGGAGAGAATAGGATTAGACAGACAGGCAGTGGAGAGAGAATAGGATCAGACAGACAGACAAAGATATATGATCAGACAGACAGACAAACAGATGAGGAGAGAGAATAGGATGACACTCTGGGTATGTTCCAGTGATAATGACCTTCTGGGTATGTTTAAGTGTTTCTGTCGTTGAAGACAGAAAAGAGAAATGAGACAGACAGACAGACAGACAGAAAGCCTTCCCTTGGATTGAGGAGATCTAAAACGAGAGATAGGCCTGCTAACTGAACACTGGAGCTCTAACTTACTTTTCATTGATGGGAACGATGATGAAGTCCTTTGAGAAGATGTCAACGTGTCTTGTCCACGTTCGGACCTTCTGATGCCGTTGTTCAGGAAGCCTGTTGCAACCAAAACTCAGCCAATTAGAAGCGCAATAATTATTGTATACATCGTGACCATCAGCTGAACAAACCCATCCTCTGCCACTTACTTAATTTCGCAAACATTTGAAGACTTACCTTTTTCGGCTGCCCAAACTTCAGGTGAATCACTCGTAGAAGATAACCAAGTGTCGTCACCTTGATGCACTTTGTCGTTCATTACCAACGGTCTAGTGGTTAGCGTGCTGGACTGTCGATCGAGAGGTCACGAGTTCAAATCCATGCCAGGGCAGAAATTTGCTTCAAGATTTCTGCTCCATCTGCATTCCCTATCCAACTCAGCAATAACGAATACGATAAAGGTACACTGTCAGTGGGAAGACAAGGAGGAGAGGACTGGCCACCCACCCTTATATGCAGAGGCTAAGAAAATGAAGTCGCTAACACTTCATACCCACGGCTGCCTCAGGGCTAGCTTAAGGGATCGCTCTTATTCTTCTTCTTGATAACTTTGCACGACTGAATAATAAGCCAGAAGAATCTGAATATTAACAATATTAAAAGTCACTTTGATTTTGCAAAGCATCCAAAGTGAGGATTTATATCTTACGATAGGTTGCTGGAAGGATCTGCTGAGCTTCCAGTAACAGAGATTAGATGTCCGTAGAAGAATGAACTGAAGATGTGAGTGCGAGCGCGGTCCTCTGCACTTAGCACCTCATTAAACAAGTACCTGAGAAAAGACAAAACAGCTGTGGAGTTCTCAAAAGGTGCTATGATATTCAGTATTCACATTAGTACATGAGAAAGAAATAATGAGGTTCTCTTTAAAAGGTGCTATTCAAACAAGTACCTGAGAAATAAACAATGAGGTTCCCTTTAAAAGGTGCTATGATATTCACACAAGTACCTGAGAAACAGCGAGG
The DNA here is from genome assembly GCA_963556255.1 of Allolobophora icterica. Lineage (NCBI taxonomy): Eukaryota > Metazoa > Annelida > Clitellata > Crassiclitellata > Lumbricidae > Allolobophora > Allolobophora icterica. The sequence continues at coordinate 16,110,920 of OY744614.1, read as the reverse complement.
TTCCCTCTAAACAGAGTTATGATATTCACACAAGTACCTAAGAAACAAACAGTGAGGTTCCCTTTACAAGGTGCTATGATATTCACTTAAGTACTTGAGAAACAAAAAGTGAGGTTCTCAACACATTCTATGATATTCACATATGTACTTGAGAAATAAACAGTGAGGTTCCCAAAATGCACTATATAGTCTATATATAAGTTCACATAGGATGTTCACATAAGTACTTGAGAAATTAACAGTAAGGTTGCCAAAAGGTGTTACATAAATGTTCACATACAACGTTCACATAAGTAGGCCTACCTAAAAAACCAAAGGTTCTTAAAAGGTCTTATCATAACGCTTACATACACAACCTCACAACAGCAGCACATTCACACAGGTTTCAATCATCTAGTGCTGTAAAACTAATAACCAGAACACCTGCAGCGCAGAAGCTGCGTTGTGGTCAGTCCAACTTTCTGGAATAGGTTACCCTCATTCATCCACTCAGATGTTTTGGCATCATCCATTCCTGCTGCACAGGGTGACCTGGTTGTTCCCTCAACCAGAACATCCACATTACAGCACAGAAGCTTCGCTGTGGCTGGTCCAACTTTATGGAATATGGTACCTAGCATCTACGACATGAGCTTCTCGGTATTTCTTTACCTCTATTCCTTAAGCGCTTGAAAACCATTCTGTTCAATCCTGGTTTTAGTCGTTAGGTCGGGAGTCTCTCTTGAAGAGGTGCTATATAAATCTGATTAAACTCACATTGCCATAAATCACCTGGCCTTTAACTGCGTCACTTACTTGAGGTAGAAGTCGATGATGACGTCATTGACATACTCTCCGGCGTTCAAGCAGAACAGATCCTCGTTTGTGACGGCGATCCCTCTGGCAATCGGAGGAGGCGGATATGTAAACAACCTAAGCAATGTAACATCTATACATATAGTTTCCATATAGTGTCCGTCTGTCGGGTGGATGCTACGTCACAAACGGGTTCTGTTCTATTGTGAAACCGTTTGTGACGTCATTACTGCCGTCTTGACGACGGTCGTCTTGACGACGGCGATCAGAGCATTTCAACAAACAATACATATAGGCCTATAATGATACACTGTCGTCACGTCATAATTATGACGGGCAAATACACTAGTTTACTCCATATTAATCTGACGCAAAGGCCGCAGAACTGTCAACTGATAGGTCGGGGTTGAAATCCCAGCCAGGGCAGAAATTTGGTTCAAGATTTCTGCTCCACCTGCACCCCTAGCCAACTCAGCTGTGAGGAGTATACTGACTGTACACTGTCGGTGGGAATACGAGATGGTGAGGGAGATGATTGGCTACCTCCCAAGGCTAAGAAAATGAAGTCGCAAAGACTTCATACCTGTAGCTACCTCTCAGGCTAGCTCAAGGGACTGCTACTTCTTCTGTTTTGATGCAATAGAGCATTGGGGAATCGATTGAAGAACTGCATAAATTCAAGTGTTCATTTAAATTTGTGGCACACAGCAGCTGATTGATAAGAGTGCCCAACTTGTAACAAGTGGAGTACGGGTTCGATCCTCCTCCCCTGAAACGGTTTCTGTGTAGGGACCTCGAGCTTCACTCACAATTACTCAGTGCCATCAACTGATGCTTAGTCATTCAATAATTGTGCCTAATAAATGTGCAGTAATAATAATAATAAATTTATGTCATGGAATTTATCACATTAATCTAGCAAAATGAGTAAAGCGCAAATGCAACTATGTGCAAAGCAATGCACAAAAGCATTAATCTAGCAACAGAAAAATGCACAAATTATGTAACCGAACATTACAGGTCAATGTTACGCAACACAGACAGACAGTGCCAGCACAAATGAAACCCTTTTCAGGTTAATAGTACTTGTAATTGAACATTTATAAGCACCACCCAAAGAGCTAAACTAATCAGGTGCTCCTGGTGCTAATGTGACATAACTGCTAAAAGTAGTGGTATATTATTATTACCGTTGCTGTCATTATTAGTATTGGTATCATTGTTCTTGTGTTGTTGTTCTTATTATTAGTATTTTATTATTACTATAACTTAAGTACTAATTAAGTAACAAACACATGTATCGAGTAATAATCAAGAGAGGGATCAAGGCTAGCACAAGCTATTAGCTTTTCTTGGCTCCTGTTGCGCAGTACATGCTGATATATAACTGTAATACTTGTTTTGTGCAATAAACAAATTCCATATGCCAAACACCCATACTGATCAAAAACCACATACTTGATGACGGTTCCAGAAAATCCGGAGACTTGGATCGGCTGCTGTTGCATTTCGTAGTACGGGTCGTACTGGTCCATGTGGACAAAAGCGTCGTCTGCAACTGGGTCGTATGCAGCATCAGAGTGCCCCCTGAAGTTTACCCTTATCCGTGGCTCCCCATACCTCTTGAAAAATGGCTTGTTCCAGTGTTTTGGCCGGGTCCATGACGCAAGCTTTTTTGGAACGCGTTTCCGCACTGCTTTCGAGATATTCTGCACCCAGGTCAGAGGTCGGAGGATGGCCTTTGTTGGCTCATTTTCTGGTATGGTGCTTGGATCATCTGCTGGCATTTCGCTTGCCTTGATCTGCTCGAGTAGCGCTAACAGAGTGCTTGTTGGAGTTGACTCGTCAATGCACAGTGTTAATCGCGAGTTCATGCTTGTGATCCCTGGAAAAATAAGAAATTGCTACACTACACTGAGCCTCAGCCAGTAGTATGTGCTTGCATGTATTCAATTTATTTATTTTATTTATTCCGGATATTTCTATAGCGCCTCTCGAAGTCCACTACTACTCAGAGGCGCTCCAGACTACAGCATTTGATACTGTGCCGGAATTTTCACGCCGAAGCGCCATGAGCAATCGCGAGTGAAGGACTTGCCCAAGGTCCGTACGCAGCGGCTAGAGTGGGATTCGAACCTGCAACCCTCCGGTCACAAGGCGCCGAACTTACCACTGAGCCACCATGACCCATGTATTGCATTGTATTGTATTTACGAATTTATAAAGCGCCTCTCACGGTACAACCTAAGCAGAGGCGCATGCTTGTATGTAAGTAATGTATGTATGTACTGTATGTAACATAAGTATGCAAGTAATGTATGTAATGTATGATGCAATGTATGCATGTAATGTATGTATGTAAAAATGCATGTATTCAATGTATGATGCAATGTATGCATGTAATGTATGTACACGGTGATTCGAAACAACCATCCTCTTAGAAAACTTTCAAATAACTTGCATTTAAAATTAAAAGCAAGTACTTAAAATTTTAATAAACTTTACATTATTTCACACATTATATCTTATAATTTGTGCTCAAAATGTCCAGTCTTGTTGTCAAGACCTTAAACCTCAAGACCAAGACCAAGACCTTGAACCTCAAGACCAAGACCAAGACCTTGAACCTCAAGACCAAGATCGAGACCAAGACCCTGAACCTCAAGACCAAGACCGAGACCAAGACCCAAAAAATCACAGTCGTATCCAGACTCTATTCCTTACTAAAAATTGTCCAGTCGGACTACTCGTTATTTTAATGAAAACGTGAGTTTTTTCTTTTATTCAAGCAAAACAACTCTAAATGGAGACTGCAGTGAATTCCGAATTCGTATTTACAAAAGTCCTTCATGCGAAATGTTATTCCAAATGCCTGTTGAATTTTAGAAAAACCAATTTGCTCACAATTTTCTGACCAAGACGTGACCTGTGGGGCCTCATAAAAATTCTGCCATGTGAAAAAACACGGTCTACAAGTGCTGAAATCGCTAGCACACAAAGCAGCTTTTCAAGAACCGGATGTAAATGTACAAATTAATCATGAGTCTGTTTTGAAATCATTCCATGGTAAATAACCGGAAGTCAAAATAATTGTCCAAAACAACAGTGAAGCCTCATTCACACCGTGTAAATTTTATTTATTTATTTATTCCGGATATTTCTATAGCGCCTCTCGAAGTCAACTACTACTCAGAAGCGCTCCCAGCTACAGCATTTGATACTGTGCCGGAATTTTCACGCTGAAGCGCCACGAGCAATTGCGACAATTGCGAGTGAAGGACTTGCCCAAGGTCCGTACGCAGCGGCTAGGGTGGGATTCGAACCTGCAACCCTCCGGTCACAAGGCGCCGAACTTACCACTGAGCCACCACGCCCCAAAATTTAGTAAATACTAAAGAAATAACTGTATGAAGAATTATTGGATAAATTTTTGAAATTCTTGCCGTTTGTTAAAATTAATGACTGTTCATATTGACAAAAGTCTTGGTCTTGGAAAACCAAGACCAAGACTTTGAACCTCAAGACCAAGACCTTGAACCTCAAGACCACGACCAAGACCTTTGGTCTCAAGACCAAGACTTTTAAAAACGAACTCGAGTGCACTCGAGACCAAGACCTTGGTCTCGAGGACAACAAGACTGAAAATGTCCTCTTTAGGCTTCAACACAGGCAGTAAGTTGCTCACGTCACTGACTTCTCAGTATACAAAGGTACAAAGGTATAGTATACAAAGGTATGGTATATAAAGGTATGGTACATTACTTTTTATATTCAACTGTGCCTCAGCCAAAGTACAATGCAAAGTATATATGTCAGGTCAGATAATCTTTGGGTTCGTACCAGGATTAAACTCCGGTGGAAGACCGAGCATGTCCTCGAGAATGTCAGCAGCGTCATTTGGAATTCGAAAGACGATCCGTCCGTCTTTCACTTTGCCCAGAACAAATCGTCCCACATCAAAACTGAATGACCCTAAATTACAATTACGAATAATATATGAATATACATAAGTAAATATGTATATGTTATTAAAAAATGAACAATAATAATAATAATAATAATATTTGTTTATTGATTCAAACTGACAAGTACATTGTACGATTACATGATATAGTAGTAACAGACGATAACAAGTTTAACAGTAGTCGAATTTAACTGTACGACAGTTATGCAAGGCGCCCATCTGTCCTACTGCTCATTTTACCATCGCCACCTAGGGGACGGAAAGCTGAGTCTACCTCGTGCGGCTATTAGTATCAAACCCGTCTGATCATCATGCCAGCATGTTACCATTCAATCACCTCCCGTCCAAGACAATAGTATTGGACATACTCCAAGAAGTCTCCATTGGTCTTTCTCGTATCCCATGTACGTATGTATATATATATATGCATATATATATATATAAATGGATGTATGTATGCATGCAATTCATGTATGTATGAGGATGTTTAACATACCACATTTTAAGTACCTCACAATAGTGATGTACCAATGACTATCTAACAGATCCAAATGAGTGCGTTTTAGTACAGTAAGCAAATGTATGTATGTATATTAGGGTTATAACCTTTTTACAACCTCATGTTCCTGTAGCTTAGTTGGATGAACTTTTGCCTAAAAACAAAGGAAGGAACTGTCATTTTCAAATCTTTTGAAAAAAGGTCACCCCGAAATCAAAAAATCGATTCGTCTATATGTCACTGTGTAATGTATTATGTAATATGCATGCATAGTGCATACTAACATGTATTATAATACAGGAAAGAATGAGCTAGAAAATTTTATAATATTTGTACAATATTTTGTACTCACATATAATACTGGTACAATGTTTTGTACAATGTACAACTGTACAATGTACATCATTGCTTATTGCTTAGAATAAATCGATGTTGCAGTTTGTCTTTCATGAAGTTCCCGCATCACTTTCATTGCTCGTTCTGCGGACTGATTACTTCTTGCTATCTGAAGTACGGATGGCTCCTGCTTTAGTTGTGATTCTTCAATACCCCCAGTGCTTTTTTGTCAGGTTTCAATATTTCTGACCAGTTCTTGAAGTCATTTTTATTGTACATTTGTTTAGTAAACCAATTAGTCTGCCCAGTCAAATGAAACTAATCTGCATACCTTCTCCAAAGTCTTCCTTGTTGTAAGGATAAGAATGAATGCAAGGATAGCAAGATTGGCTCTTGAATTCCACCTGGCATTGCTGATGTTTGCAATTTTCTTAAACTTAACCAGTGGGGAAAAAAACTTTTCCTCAAAGAATCTGAACACCCGTGTAAGATGGTATAACAATTTCATGTCATCTCTCCAGCATGGTTTATCGAGAATTTCTTCTGTTCCATTCACAAACTGTGCTTTCAGTTCCTTATACTTGTTCATCAGTTGATACATAAACGGATATTCTATGTTTTGAGACCTGGGGTTACCACCAAGTTCTTCGTCCATGACCACCCTGAGAATCCTGTCCAGAACGTGATGCTGGCAACTGATAAATTGTGGTTTGCTGACACCCTTGCCTGAGAACATACGTTGCAATTTGACAACACCATTCTTTTTCCCAGTCTTAACACTGGTTGTATCAGCAGTGGTCATCTTCATTGCATTCCATAAGTTGTATTCATCAAGAACTTTTGCAATTCCTGCAGCAATAGTTTCGGCCTTGCCATCTTTCAGACGCAGACTTTTACTTTGATTCTTTCATTCTTCAGTACCACAACCTGATATTCATTTTCCTCAATATGCTTGCCATCACAATGTAAATACCACTGTTCCATCTGTAACTTTTCAATAATTTCCTCCTTCAATTTAGCAGCATCTTTGGTAGCCTAGTCACACTGTTCTTGTGTGACACTGTAGGCCTATATTGCCACTAAATTTTTTTATTAAAATTAACATGTTCAGTTGTTTGCCCACAATCCTTTTTATATAGACCAATATTTGGATTCTTCTAGAAAGTGCTCAACAGTTGTAGGAAGTTCCAGACAGCTGTAAAAGTTCTAAGTAGTTGCGCAACTTTTTATAAGCGCAACTACTTATGAGTGGTAACGTTACATATATGGTGAATCAAACTTTTCATTTGGGGGTGACCTTTTTTCATAACTGAAAAGAATTAATCACTTTTTCAGTGTTTCTAAGCAAATGTTCATCCATATATGATACAGGAAAATGTTTTTGTGAAAAAAAGTCAAAAAGTTATAACCCTAATGTATATATGTATGAATGTACATATATATATATCAATGTATGCATGCATGTATGTATGAGTGTGTATGTACTTGTGTATGCATGCATGTAAAAATTATACCTGATGCCTCTCTCAAGCATGCTGAACACAAGCCTATGTGAAACACACAACTTAAACTAAGCATGCAGCATCCACATTCAATCATCATTCACTCAGAACCTCCGGAGGAAATCTACACCGCCCAGCCAAGGAGAGAGAGAAAATCCACGCTCCTACAAAGAGCTACCTTTCTTCACGCTGATGCTTAACTGGTCCGGAGTCAGAAGACATTCCCTCGGAACGCAAGTCTTTGTTCGATAGATGATCTTCGTTGGCTTGATGATGTCCAGAGGAATGCAGTCGGCAGACTTTCTTCTGGTTCTCTTGTGAGGAGTCGTACAACTCTGTGCTGGTTCCTCGTAGGACTTTGGTGGCGCAGTCGACTTTTCCTAATTACAAACAGATATAAAAATATTTCTGTAAGATTTCTGTAAGATTGTGTTATGAAAGACATCGTTTCGCAGTTTCAAGCATCATTGTTTTACGTTTAATTCCAAGATGTGCACAAATCACTCTTTAAGATCTCTAAATATTACATCACACAAGCTATCTGATGTACTAAACAAGTTTTCCGACACACGCACACCGTGTATGCCTGCCAGACCACATCTCAGACTTCTGCATTCTGGTATTGTATTGTGTCTAAACATTTATAAAGCGCCTCTCACAGTGTTCGCTAATCAGAGGCGCTCCCAGTGCGAAAGACCCAGTGAATAGAAAGTGGTTTTAAGACAGCGGAACGAGGCACTTGGGCCACCAGCTAATTAAGAGGCACGTGTCAATGGAGGGAGTTGATTCCATAGAGCAGGACCAATGCAAGAAAAGGCTCGAGTTTTGGCCACAGTGGTCCTGGCTTGTGGTACAAGAAGATCATGGCGATTAAGTGATCGCAGTGGACGGAGGGAAGTAGCTGAAACTGGCAGACGAACAAGGTCACAGAGGTACTTGGGTGCTAAGCCTGTATAGGACCAAAGGACTAAAGTGAGAACCTTAAGCTGGTAGCAGACAACCAAAACAGATGTCATTCTTTCATTCATTCTGAGAATTTATATAGCGCCCCTTCAAGATACCTACCCAGGAGCACTCCCAGCACAGCTATAAAAGAGAGTTAATGATTTATGAAACACAGCTAGAGTGCTCAGAGGTAGCAGGCACAATTCCAGTGGGAGCCCATTCCAAGTGGAGGGAGTCCCACAACTGAGAACCCTGGCACTGCCTAGTAAAAGAATGAGCTGGTGGGACCAAGAGTTCCCCTCTGGTTGAGAAGCACAGTGCCCGACGTACTACGATGTCGTCTGTGATCCTCATGGAAAAATCAGCTACAAGTTCGACTGTCTTCTCGCTGGACCCACTGTGTGGAAGTCTTCCCGACCATGTGAAGAATGTGCCATCTCTGGAAACATTTAAATAACAGCTCAAAACCTATCTTATTAAACAATCATAGGACTGCCATTGACTTTTGAACTCATGTGCAGTGCCCTTTCCTTCGACCTTGGCCGAGTTGCGGCGCTATATAAACCATTTTATTATTTACTATCTGGATGTATCTATAACACCTTTACACTTTCAGAAGTTCTTCTTCGATGACTACAGAAGTCCAGAGATTAGATTAGATTAGATATGGCGCATATTAAGACTGTGCTGCCCATAAGTACTCACCTTGTCGTGAGAAGTTCCGCAATTCTTGCGGCCGGATGCGAGTTTGTCGTGCTTACGTTTGCCTTTAGGTGAATCGTCTTCGTCGGAAGAGATATGAACGACATCTGAAAATGTACAACACAAGAACTCACAGCAACTTCTCGGTCTCTCTTTGCCTTCCGCAAGTGCTTCAGGACCTGTCTGTTTCATCGTGGTTTCATTGCATCAGGGCGGGAGCAACTCTGATGAGGCTCTCTTAGAGCTGTACCGATGCATCGGGAGCATTCATAATCGGGCCGATTATTAGAGGAATCGGCAAAATCGGTATCGGCGAAAAAGTATCGGCGCCGATGCAAATTATTTTACAGTTGACGTTTTTTGCACAATAATCGTTACAAATAGAAAAATGAGCACAAGTATCTATGTCTTGTTTCTTATTATTGATTTATATTTGGCATTGCACTACTTAGCAGACACCGTAGAAACCAAGGATCTATTATACACAGGACTGGAAACTCCTTCATAGCCCTTATACAACGTCGTATGCGTAGTTTTTAGCCTTTTAGGCGATAATAAAATAATCGGCTCCATACGCGGTATCGGCTATTACAATAATCGGCTATACGCGGTATCGGAATAATCGGCAAAAAGCCTAATCGGTACAGCTCTAGGCTCTCTTGAAGTGGTGCTATATAAATTTGCAATTACAATCACCTCAAAAAATTACTACAGATACTTGGGAAAGGTCTGAGCGTTATATCAAAGCGAAACAACATACATTAAAAAATAAGCTAATGGTCAAGAGAATTTCATGTACAGATCTGTTTATAGTCTAGAGGCTAAGATAGAGAAATGCCTACACTATGGTGGTTAATGTCTGGAACTATATATAAGCAATACAGTACAATCTAATACAACTGTTATCTGACAATGCCCTCGTTACAAATTCAGAAGTGCACACTGAAGCCAGGCAAACATTAGAAGCCATAGGTAGACAAGAAGAGGTAAGTTTTCAGTTTAACGTTAGAGACAGTCTCGGTAGAATAGTTACAAACACGAGAAGGTAGAGTTCCAGACACAGGGACTGGCAACTGTGAATGAACACTGGCCAAACACTTGTACCAAGAACAACATACTTCGTGAATAAGCTGATGCTTTGTGCTTAGCTTTAGAGTAGTGCTTTATAAATTTGCAGTTTATGATCACGATTATTTTCCAGAAGATATATATGCATATACACTAATTGATATTGTACGGAATTGTCCCTAGTCATTGTACAAAAATGACCCAAAGGTCGAGGGCTAAAGTTCATAATAATAATCTTCAACTTTCTATAGCACATCCCTGAAGCTAAGCACAGGCCACCAGCTTATTCATGGGCACAGCGTCATGTCAAAGGCATAGATGAATGGTAACAATCTGGCCTGAAGAGCATTAGATCTAGAAAAGTTGCGGTTAAATACCCGTAAGCCTCACCAGGTCGACTCAACCTTCCACTCTCTAGAGGGCAGCGGCAAAATGAGCGGGCGTCTTACAGGCTGCCAAAATGTGTGTTAATTAAGATCTTGATAATTGCACCGTCATGTTTCAATTGATTCAATGTAACTTACTGCAGTTTGTCAGTGAGCTTGTCAATAAACACAAATAGTATTATTATTGGCCAAAGATGCCAAGCGAAGATCCAGATCAGGGTGCCAGAGAGAGGAGGCTGAGGAGCTGCTGAAAGGCAGAGGAGATGATGAAGTTGGTATCATGCTCAGCACAAACCACGATTATCAATAACACTAGTCTCAACAAACCTTCTATTATGCTCTGAGTAACATCGCGTTTCTTCTTGCCCTTGTGCTGACCGTGTCGTGCTGAATACTGCTTTGGAAAGACGTCATCTCGTGACGCTGAACTTCCATAAAAAGTCTTTGCCGACATAGCTTCTGACGTGCTACAGCTGGTCGACTCCAGCGGCATCACGTCGTCGTCGTCGCACTGTGTCGTCGAAGTCATGGACACGATTCGAGAGTCGCAGTCTTGACTGATGACAGTGACGTCGGGACAAGTTGAGGTCACATTCAGGTTGCCGTTGCTTGACCGACTGTCATCCGTGTCACTCTGTAAAAATGTAAGTAATTTATTTCTCACAGGTTGTTCATAGACAAATAAGTCTCGTTTTTTCCGTATAGGCAAATAAGTCTCATTTTTTTGTATGGGCAAATGAGTCTCATTTTTTTGTATAAGCAAATAAGTCTCATTTTTTTTGTATAGGCAACCAAGTTCATTTTTTTTGCAAACGCAAATAAGTCTTGACAAAATTTTGCACAGGCAAATAAATCTTGACCTTTTGTATAGGCAAATAAGTCTCGCTTTTTTGTATAGGCAAATAAGTCTCTTTTTTATAGGCAGATACCAGGTACGTCTCTTTTTTTATATGCAAATAAGTCCTGTTCCTGAATTGATATCAATCATCCCAAGTAATTGTGAATTAATTAAAACTTTACAATTTACTTTAAAGATGTCGTTCGACAACAATTGTTATCGAATGTCATTGGAAAGTCAGTGTACAAATGCATAACTGAGAAAATACACTTCTGGGTACTTAGGTTATGCAGACACGACTGTCGAAAAAGGACTTCTTGGAAACTTGGGGCAAACAGACGCGACTGTGGAAAAACGACTTCTGGGAAACTTGGGGTAAACAGACACGACTGTGGAAAAAGAACTTCTGGGAAACTTGAATAACTAAAGAAGCCCTGTGGAGAAACTCACCAGATCATAGCTAACAAGACCTGAAAGTCTCATATTGGACGAAACTTCAACGCCTGAAGAGCTATCCGCATCGTGTGTCTCTTTATCGGTACCACCTCTGTCAACTGCTGCATAAACAACATAAGGACGACACAAATCTGTCTATATATATAAAGGAACATGTCCTGAAAATGCAAAGGCAAAAACAAGCATTCAGGTAAGCAAAGGTTTTGAGTGTTGCATTCAGTGTGAGAATTGTAGAAAAAAGACTGGGGGTGGGGGTTAGACTTTGACGAGTTTGAATCATGTGGAGTTGAATATTTTATCTGTATTATGCAAACTGAGAAAATTGACAAATGCAATAGAAGCTACTCCTTAAAGTGAAATGCAATAGAAGCTTAAACTCCTTAAAGTGATGACATCACCTAATTTATTAATATACAATTCACATGGTCACAAATCTCACAATAAACCAGAGCATTACTTTATTAGTAACCCACAAAATGAACTGTGAAAGAAAATCCTAAAATATATGCACAATATAAACACATTAGCACAACTGAGGGGTTGAAAACGACCCCACTTGGGTGTGCTAAGAACAGTGGAGGTCCTAAGAAAGACTAGGGGGGTTGAACCCCCAAGCCCCCCGACAATTCTCAGCCTGGTTGCATTATACATGTACTGTTTATCCAAACGTATAAACCAGGAATGCAAATACATTACGCTGTCATATATCGATTACATTACATTGCATACGTTCATTTAAATAAAGACTGGAGAGCTGTATAAATGTCTCGACTAGTGCGTATGCACAGTTGAAACCCATTTGGTGCAATAATTTCGATTTCATTTAGATTTACTAGATTCCAACCCTGAACATTAACTAACGTAAGTAACCCAAGTCAACACAACTGCCGTACCCGCTGTTTGGTGTCCTACAGCAGTTTAGGAAAGCCATGGCTACGACCTTACAAACTTAACGAAGTACCCAGGATAACTCCACCACAAAACAAGTATTCCTGTACCCTGATTTCTGTATTTGGATAGTCAGGTATCCCTCATGTTGCCATCTAAAAAGCCAACAGCAAAGCTGCAGAAAACTCTCACCTACCCAACATTGGGTTTCCTGTGTCTAATGGTGGGGCGACAGTGAAACAGAATCCATCCCACACACCTCGAACGGTGAGCCCGTTGGGGTAGCGAACGACCAGCGGTTGGCCCACGGCCTGTGCGTCTAACTCCCCCGCAGATTTGCAGGGCTTTGCTGGCTCTTGTTTTTTCATGAAGGACCCCGACACTTGCAAATCGAAGCCATCCCACACCCCTTGAACACAAAGCCCACAAGGGTAGTCCACAAGATATGTTTCACCTTTGATCCAACTGGACTCACCCGCACAAGGAACTGGAGCCAGTCCCGAGGTTGGGCTGGACAGACTTGCAGCACCCATCTGCGAAAAACCATGATGTATTTTCGAAGTACTGGCTGAAACGTGGTCATTGGTTGTTTTGCTAGATGCGGCCGGCGATTCAGATGTCCTTTTTTCGTCTTCTGCTCGATGGTTGCCAACTCTCTGAACGCAGGACTGCGAGACCTGGGCACAATCTCCGTTTAAATCTGACATGTCAGGCACGATATGAATCAATTTATGATTAAAGTCTTGGTTAACGGATATTTCCGAGTCTCCACAAGACGTAGAGTTGTGCGGTTCAAACGAGTTGTCTTGAACGACGTTCAGCGCACTTGCAGGAGAGTCAAGAATCAGCAAATCGTCGACAAATTCTGTTCTAGGAACCTTTCGGCAGAGGCCGTCCTCACGCAACGGGGACGTTGGCCTCTTCAGCGACGACTTTGCTTTGGGCGACAGAGAATAACAGTTCGAGGACAAGTGTTTGTCATGATTTACGGCCGAACACGCTGGTTTTAAAATGGTGGCACCATTTGAATCCTGCAAGTCATCCAAAACAATAACATCCTGCGTTTTAGAATCATTCTCAATAACAACACAATCTTCCTCCTCGTTGTTTAGCGGATTTTCATGCTTTTTACGGGCTATCGTATGGAGTGACGGCCTCTTCATAACATCCACCAAGGGAACCACAGGTTGCCATTTCGGGCTTTTGCCATTTCTGTGCCAGTCCAGACTTTTGTCACCCGTCGATTCCAAGCTGCGGTTGTATTCCTGCTCGAAAAAATGAACAACAGAACGACCTGCAGATTTTTTGGCACATGGTGTACCAGGAACAGGTTTGGGTTGCGCTTCTATAGTGGGGGCAAAGCAGGCCGATTGATCAATTAGTTCCAAAATGTCGCGGGTCTTTGACGCAGATGGTGAGCTTAAACTGCACACATCATGAATTTTTAGACCCAAATCGGACACTTCAGCCTGCATATCGTCGTCCGTCATACTGTCCTGGGCTGTGATGTCAACTTCTATGCAGTCTGAACTCATTTTGTGATTGGAGTAGAGTTTTTGGTCCAGTGTAACGATGCAGTCATCATCAGCAGGGAATTCGTCGTCAGAAATGCTACAGCAGTCCTTGGCACTGTTATTTACAGGACATCTGTTTATAGCAGCGCCACTCCGAGCACCTTCTGAATTGATGAGGAGATCAATTTCCACAGACTTTTCTGAAGGCATTGATTTGCCAATATTTCCTGAATTAAACAAAATATCACTTATTTTTACCCTTGAGTTATATTTCGCTGTCTGCATTAAATAGTAAAACTAAGAAAAAATTATCTCAAAGCCAAAAATTATGGTGGATTCATTTATGCTGGGTGCATTTCATGTAATGATTCAAAAACTTCTATAATGCCAATGTAGTAATGCTCGAGCCTTCAGTAGATAGTAACAACTAAGCAACTCACTGTCCATGCCAAAATCAAGGGCTAGTCCAGTCAAAAAAAAAGAGGAAAATCGAAGAAGTTGCTCCTAGTATAAGGACTGTGTGCTTGTCAAAGAAATTGCATTAACCATGAACTACTTAAAGAATTTTCAAACCTGATAATTCAGACACAAACGTTGTAATCTCACTGTCTCGTTTCAAAAACAAACTAATCCAGTATGAATAAAGCATTTTCCACATGTAAACCATGCAAACATATTATTAGATCTTATACAATGACGCTAAAATAATCACAATGATAATCACGTTTTTTGTTCGTTTGCGAAGTGCAATAATCGCCAATCTTTCAAGCACCGGACTGTTTAATACAGACGTTACTGTTTAACACAAAGTTAATCAATTACTATGGCGCTACATAATCACGTTCCAGAAATACATGGAGTAAGATGGAACATGCCGAAATCGTGAAAACCGGTTATACCTTCCATAATTTCTTGCTAGGCTCCCGTTAATAATGGTCTCCAAAATATTCTTGAAATACGACGCCTCAAAAGTCATATTAGCAAGAAAATATTTGCCATCGATGGCGTTTTGTGACAACTTTAACGCGCACAATTTACTAATTCACACTATAATGACACGTTCGACTGGTTTCGTACACACTAGGTGGGCTCGGCTTAACCTCGACAAACTAAACAACGATAGTAGGGAACCAGTACAACGTTTACAAGGTGGAGCGAAAATATTTGAGGGCTAGCGGTCGAATGAAAATCTCTACATAGTCGCGAATCATGTAGCGCCTAACTACTTGTTTCATGTTTGTGCAAATATTTGAAGCAATGTAAGGTTTCTCCAAGCGAAACGCTATAGTCGAAATTGGTTAACTTTTCCGTTGCATAATCCTTGTCGAAATCCAATAACCCAGAAGGTACGGATAGCTCTTGTGTTACTCAGATCAAGATGAAGAACAGGCCATTGCCTTCTATCTATATATATAAAGAAGAAACTCTGTCTGTCACAGCGACTTTGACCGGGATGCATTTCTACAGTTTTAGAGCTTTTCACTCGAAACCTTCACTACTGTGTCGGGGTGGGCATGACACACCCAGTGGTCGGCTTCGCGTCCCCCCTTTTCACCGCTACCATGGTGTCCCGGGCAAAAACCTACCCGGCCCATGCATTTTTACCTGGTCATAAAAACTTACACTGAACCTATTTTCACTCGCCAGATGGCGCCGCCCGAGAAGATTCTCTGTGTTTCACGACCAATTCTCTGTCACCGGCACGCATTTCTAAAGATTCGCCAGATGGCGCAGCCGTAGGGATTTCAACTTATACCTAAATTTGTTGCTTATTCGCTACAGGGATTGAAACTTATAACCCCGGGCTGGTGGATGGAGGGTGGATGGAGGATGCTGGTGGATGGATGGAGGGTGGATGAAGGATGCAGTTGGATGGAGGGTGGATGGAAGGATGCTGGTGGATGGAGGGTGGATGGAGGATGCTGGTGGATGGAGGGTGGATGAAGGATGCAGTTGGATGGAGGGCGGATGGATGGAGGATGCTGGTGGATGGAGGGTGGATGGAGGATGCTGGTGGATGGAGGGTGGATGGAGGATGCAGTTGGATGGAGGGTGGATGGATGGAGGATGCTGGTGGATGGAGGGTGGATGGAGGATGCTGGTGGATGGAGGGTGGATGAAGGATGCAGTTGGATGGAGGGTGGATAGATGTAGGATATTCGCTACAGGAATTGAAACTTATAACCCCGGGCAACGCCGGGTAAACCAGCTAGTGTCAGTATAATTCAGAGGCAATGAACTGGCATATCAGCCTAAACAGCCATGATCAAGAAGTGTTATCCACTTTAAAATTTTAGCCTCGGTACTGAGGTGGCTGATGTCCACTTCTCACATGTATTCGACGCTTGATATTCCCATGTCGGTCGATGTAGGCTTACACATTTTTAATATAGGGCCTATCTATGATTTTCCTAGGTGCAATTGAAACACAATACAATACAACTAAACATTTATAGCGCGCTTTAACAAAACAAGTCTTGCACGAGAGCGCGTTACGCTACATTCCTAATCATAGTATAGGCCTAATGAGAATAGATAATAATAATAATAATAATCTTCGTTTAATATCTTCAAACTGACAACAACGCAGTATGATTACAAATCAGTATGAACGGCTTATCACAAGTTATTACAGGAGTCGAATTTAACTGTACACGGCAGCCATGCAAGGCGCCCATCACGTTCTACATCTCATTTTAACAACGCGCCATCTCGCGAATGAAAGGCTGAGTGGACCTAAATTTGAGGAGGCTTCGGGAAGCGATCCCGCTACCTCTTGCACTTCACGCCAGTTATGTTACCACTACTCTATGGACCCCCCAGATGAGTTTTTAATTTGGATTTAAACTGGGTAACAAATGTGCATTGACGGACTGTAGTTGGCAGACTGTTCCATTGTATTTCTATGAAATAGAAACAATCGATCGAGGATTCTTTATTGGTCCTGGTTAAAAGTTTTTAGATTGACCCGTTGACGCATGCTTCTGCTTGGTCCAGGCGCACATATATATTCTGCAGAACAGTCAGATCCCGGCCGGAGTTGTGAGGCGCCCTTGTAGCGGTACGGCCGCGTTGCGGCGCCATATTTATTGTCTTCGTCGTCGTCGTCATCGTCATCATCATCATCATCATCATCATCATCATCATCATCATCATCATCATCATCATCATCATCATCATCATCATCATCATCATCATCATCATCATCATCATCATCATCATCATCATCATCATCATCATCATCATCATCATCATCATCATCATCATCATCATCATCATCATCATCATCATCATCATCATCATCATCATCATCATCATCATCATCATCATCATCATCATCATCATCATCATCATCATCATCATCATCATCATCATCATCATCATCATCATCAGGGGCGCCGGCAGCGTGACGCACTGGACGCACGTGCGTCCACTTACCAAATCAAATCCACACAAGCAATAGGCTTCGCATCGATTTTTTTTTACAATTTCACTGTGTATAAATATTATCATATGATATCATATGCATGTGTTATACTGTACTTTTATGAGTCACTCTGAGCCATTTTCAGTGTATGACTACGAGTGACAGACTGGGGACGGGTGTGGATGGGAAGCATAGGCGTAATTTGTGGGGGGTACGGGGGGTACCCGTACCCCCCACTTTTTGAACTGGGGGGTACAGTACCCCCCACTTTTAAAGAATGCCAATCAATATTTGGGGGAGAGCTGTACTGCTACCACACGCGTCCACAGGTGGCGGATAGTGGAACGACCTCTAGATATAGAGGCTAGCTGCGAAATAAGCAGGTATACCCTGTCGAATAAGCAGTCGCGGACCAACAGCGGCAAGGCTATCAGGGCGCGGTATGGGATGTGGGTGGCACCGCATCCTATGATAAAAGCTGCAGATGCTCTATGACGGTCATGTGACAAGGCGAGTACAGGCCGCCTTTAAATAAGCCTGGAGCCCTCGCTGCCTTCCGGGTAGGTGCTTGCACCAAAGGCTAGGTTCCAAACCGAAAGGGGTTGACGTCAGGAAGGGCATCCGGTTGTGAAACTTTGCTCCAAAATTTTCTATGGATCTTAAGGATCCGAGTGGCTGACCCCTCTCCAAAGAGGGATTAATTCGAGCCTGAAGGAAAAGAAGAAGAAGAGAATCAATATTTTACTATTGTGCCTTCCCAGAGAACGCAGTCATCGCCAAAAGTACGAAAGTACTTAGATACACAGGTAAACCAAGAGCCAAAATTAATGAGAATACTGGCAGGGAACATGTTCAAAATGGTCACCATGCGAAAAGTGAAAGTGGAGAAGAAATTGGTACCCCCCACTTTTACCACCAACATTTTGGTACCCCCACTTTTTAGACTAAAGTTACGCCCATGATGGGAGGAGACGGGAGGGGTGTGCGTCCAATTTTTTAAGCCTGGCGGCGCCCCTGATCATCATCATCATCCCTGCCAGCATGCCCATAATCACGCCCATGTCAAAATTAGGTAATTGGCTTGTTGGCTTGGGCTAGTCCAGATCAAGCCCATCTGGGAGCGAAGTGAGGAGCCCGTTATCAAAATAAAATTTTACATGGCTGACAAATGGGCTCATGGGTTTGGGCTGCCCACGTCGAACCAGGGCTTATTCTAACGTGCAGCTGGACACAAAGTGTGTAGTTGGGAAAGAAATTTGTGCAGTTAAAATTAAGATGTTGTGCAGTAACTTTTTGTAGACCTAATTGTATAAACTAACGAAATTAGCTAATAGTGGCATATTTAAACTAAGCTGTTGGTTCGCCGAGTCCGAAATAAGCAAAATAACGATTAGTCAAACGAGATTAAACGCAAGCAGTAATTGCAGTTGGCAGTTTGTAACATAAAAAAGTTAAGAACGAAACAGTTACGAATAAGTCGGACCATAGGGCTTCCTTGCTTTTGTGGCTGCAACTTGGCAAGGCATATCCAAGAAAATTGCAAATGCGTAGAGCGTCTCCCAACTTCCCAAGCTATTTCACACCGAGGCGGGCATGAATTAACTTCAGAGATCAAAATGCTTTTGGTTCAGCAACAGTGGCCAGAAGATCTTTTATTTATTTTATTTATTTATTTCGGATATTTCTATAGCGCCTCCACAAGTCTACTACTACTCAGAGGCGCTCCCGACTACAGCATTGGTGTACTGTGCCGGAGTTTTCACGCCGAAGCGCCACGAGCAATCGCGAGTGAAGGACTTGCCCAAGGTCCGTACGCAGCGGCTACAGTGGGATTCGAACCTGCAACCCTCAGGTCACAAGGCGCCGAACTTACCACTGAGCCACCACGCCCCACGCGTCTTGACCAAAAGATTCGTCGCATTCTGCCTGTTCGCTTCCGGAAACTGTAAATATCCCCTTAAAGCAACTGTGTTTTGTTTCTTTGATGTGTCTTTCGTTCTACAGTATGCGCTCGTTTTTGCAGCCACACAAGCACGGAAGTATAAGCATAAGGAACAGGAGAACGAAGAGGAGGAGAAGAAGAAGGCTGAGAAAGAGAAGTAGAAAAAGAAGAAGCAGAATAAGGAAGAGAAGAAGAAGGAGTAGCAGAAAACGAAGATGAAGAAGAAGTAGCAAACAAAACAGCAGAAGGAGGAGAAGGAGGAGGAGAAGAAAGAGAAGGAGAATTTTAAAAAAAATGCTGCAGTATATAGGAAGATCAGTTTAATGAAAAGAAGACGAGAATCAGAAACGGAAAAGGCTGAAGTAGGAGTATCAGATTAATGAAAAGAAGCTAGAGAAACGGTGGACGAGTTGCAGATGCTATTGAACGTCCGCGTAATGCTGTCAGATAGGTTAGAACAGAGAAATCGCTGTCTTGGAGCCCCCCTCCCATCGTAATTATTAACCTACTCAATTTTGAATTTGCCTTTGAACCTTCCATTGAGCTCCATCTCATCGTCCTCTTTCGGTGCTGAGCCGCCAGTGCACACCTTAAGGCAGAGTTTTTCAAACTGTGGTCCGCGGACCCCTGGGGGTCCGCGAAGGATATGGCGGGGGTCCGCGAGAGCGTTCTGAAAATAATGTGATGCTTAACATTGCATGGTTTTAGCATTAGTGTTTTCAAATTCATACGCTACTTATAGTATGCCTGTAACTGTATGATCCACAAGGATCCAATTGGGTATTCGATCACACCAGTTTTGTGATGCTGCTGATAGTTATTCTTTGCGTACTAGGGCCTACAGTGACGTAAATAAGATGTAGCTAGGCTTATCTTTAGCCTAATAAAAGTGTGTTTTAATAAAATTTAATATACAATTTCTGCTAATCGGCTGCTAATCATTTCTGCACCCAATGTAAGCGCGATGTATTTGAAGCCTTCATCAGAAGTAGGCCTACAACTAGGCCTAGATTCCATTTAAAAAGGTTTAAGATCGATATTCACAAAAAAAACTTTGAAAGTCTGCAAGTGTTTCATTTAGAAAATCAACACTGAATTTGAGTCTGGTTGTTTTTTCCATGGAAGAAGCACTGAAGCTATAGCTAGGACTCTAGTTGACAAGTTGTGTTTACATAAACGCTATATTTTCGATAATAAAAATGACTGTGTTCCATAGTTATTGCAGGGAGTTAATAACAATTTATTTAGTGTTACTTTTTATATTATAATAGTCCTTAGCGTCATAAATAAGCAAGCGTGTATTGTGGAAATAGTCTGTCTGCCTGTTATTTTTTTAATTAAATTTTAAGTGATAGGGGCCTAAATTTTGCTTGTATATACTGGGGTCCGCGAGCTATACCTAGAAAAAAATAGGGGTCCCTGGTCCAAAAAGTTTGAAAACCTCTGCCTTAAGGTAGCAACAATAAACGAGAAAAATCTTTTGTTCTCTGTTGAGTTTGAACTGTCAGTCGATCAGGCGATGTGCAACATTCATGCATCCTTTTAAATGTCCCGACTGTGAGTAAACTTACTACAATGCAAGCTTTGTTATTCACGCGATTGTGTTCCCGTCATTGTATATCATCAGAAACAGATGCACACGCAAATGAAACACAACTTAATGCACACATTTTGACATGTATAACAAAGCGATTGCCTTATTTTACTAGGGCGCAGAATCGTAATCTGATCATAGCGCTGCAGGGATGAATTTATCTCAGAATCACTATTTTTGTGCGCTGAGGCTTAGTCTGTTTTTGATCAGACATAAGCGCATGAATGCCTTCAGTATGAAACTGCAGCCTGCAAGCCGAAAGCGTTTCGAATGGGAAAGCTTACCCGATTCTTCTCACTTATCCCTTTCTGTCTTTGCAACGACTCTATACTTCGCTTCCGAACACTGGCGGTCGTTTAAAGGCCACCAGTCTGCAACAGTTACATTCAACTGTCATTCGTCCATATCTCTTGCCACTGGAGAACAGATGAACTCTGTTTTACTTATTCCTGAGAGTTTAGACCAGCCTAAACCGTTTACCGTTTTATGAATCGTCTTTGTACAGCCTTAATTAATTATGTCCACTCGGAAGCCATAAAATTAAAATAATAATATGCACTAAAAATTGCCAAAAATGAGGCGAATTCACTGTTTGAAATGCCATATATTATTAGCTTCAGGGAGCGAACTCCTTGACCAAGGGCTTTGCCTCTGGACCCTACTGGGGCACAGCCCCCAGACCCCCTAATTCGCCCCTCATGTGCAGTTGAGAAAATTCCTTGGAATAAGGCCTGCGTCGAACCCATCTAGGCGTGAGGTCAGAAACCCATTTACAGACATTGCAAATATCGGTTATTATTATTATTATTATTATTATTATTATTTTGCCCCGAGGTAAACAGGATCCCTCAGGGACTTCAACATTATTTACAGGGTAGATTTGTCTGGAATGGGCCCTATTCCTCTAGTTAATTATTATTATTATTATTATTAATTATTATTATTATTATTATTATTATTATTATTATTATTATTATTATTATTATTATTATTATTATTATTTACATACATAATTGTCAATTCCACTGCCTTAACCTCGGGTGGAGCCAGTCCTAAGTCTGTCTAGAGGAGGGCGACGCTAATCGTCGTTATGACACAGCCTCGTCAAACAAAACTGCACAACTCTCTGCTATGATAATTTTTAAAGAAAGTTTCCTACTGATGCTATAAATATTCTTTAAATGCATTTAATCGCTTTGATAGCAGTTGGTTCGAATCGCCGTAGGTTTGCCGTTAACGACATTGGCAGTCACAAGGTGTCGTTAATACAACGGACATTAATGCACGAAATCCACCGCTTCATTTAGACACCTTTTAAATGCAGCCATTCTCAGGTACATATTCAATAGTCCCGTTCAATCGCTACATGCGCCCGCGTGGATGGTAAGAAGCGCAAGGTTGAGTTCAACGTAACTGATATCCACAAGATGTCGTTAAGCGGCTTAACAGTAAACAATAAACCTAGTTTCATTTAGACACCCTTTAAACGCAGCCATTCTCAGATACATATTCACTAGTCACGTTCAATCGCTAGCTGTCTGCCCGCGTTTATGGTATGAAGCGTAAGGTTGAGTTCAACGTAACTGATATCCACAAGATGTCGCTAAGCACTAAATAATGCTACATAGACCTAGTTAAGGTTGAGTTCAACGTAACTGATATCCACAAGATGTCGCTAAGCACTAAACAATGCTACATAAACCTAATTTCATTTAGACACCTTTTAAACGTAGCCATTTAGTCGGGTCAATATACCATTTGACCCAAAAACATTGCAAGAAAACGTTTTATTCTGATTTTCCGGAGCATTAGGTCTGGAGAAGAACATACTAAAAGTTTACCGAAATCGAACCACGGGAAAAGGTCAAATTTTGGCGTCAAAAAAGATGGCCACCAATGGGGAATGAATGACTCAAATGTACACAACTTGCTTAAATTGACAGAAGCAAATCATGTAACAATTTGCTAACAGGTGTTTCTAAACTAATTTGACCCTGCTGAAAACGAAAATCGCGGTTAGCAAGCTGGATTTTTAGCGGTTGCATGGAAAAACAATATGGCTGACAAAATGGCGACCAAATTAATCTTCGAATGGCTGTAAGTAGGGTCATGTAGGCCTATGTGATGGAAATATGATTTTAGAGTCTAAATTAGCATTTTCGGGGTCAAAGAATGCGATGGAACTAAAGAAACATATATAGCACTGCCGGAAAAACAAAATGGCGGACAAAATGGCGGACAAATATCTTTGAATGGCTGTAAGTAAGGTCATGTATGTGATGGAAACATGATATTAAAGTCTAAATTAGCATTTTTGGGATCAATAGTCAATAACTTTTAATACGTGTGTACAGAAATGTCTTTACTTGACAATGACTGTATTAAAATAAGAGATCATAGTTTCAACCTTATTACAATCATGTTCATGTACTTAAAATTAGAACTAAAGCGAACTTTAATACATTTCCCATAACGAAAAACACTGAAGAGTTTGAAAGTTTCCGAAAATAGGAGCTATAACTTATCATAGAAGTATCGTCAGGTCAGTTATAAGAATATCTCATTTCCGGTTCAGGTAAAGAAGTGTTGCGCTATCCCTCTGATGGGAAATGAGATGGTTGTATTCTCACTCTATTCCATTGACCCCCTGTGGTTAGGTTCTGACTCCAACGCTCCTTCCTTCTAATCTAGTCTTCTCTCATCCTCCTTCTTATCCCTCGGCTCATTACATGACAATGACAAATACACATCACACAAAAACCAACACACACAGAGACACACACACACACAGACGCACACACACAGACACAGACACAGACACAGACACAGACACACACACACACACACACACACACACACACACACACACACATACAGACACGCGCGCGCACACACTATGGGCTTACGGGGTTTCACGCCACGCCAGGGGCCCCCTGCCAAACAGAGCTTACGGGGTTTCACGCCACGCCAGAGGCTCAGCACACACACACACACACACACAAACACACACACACAAACACACACACACACACACACACACACACACATACACACACACACACACACACACACACACACACACACACACTAACACACAAACACACACACACACACACATGTACACACACACGCGCTCTCGCGCGCGTAAGCCCTCACACACACACAAACACACACACGCGCGCGCGTACGCGCTCGCACGCACACACACACAACCACAAACACACACACAAACACACAACACCGACGACACAGAGCCATAGTGCAACCGTAACATGCATCAGAATCCATCCCATCGCCCCTCATACAGAAAACCACCTCATCACCGCTAAGGCAGAAAAGTATACAAGTCCATCGCTCCTTAGACAGAAAACTTGCCGCCAGCAAATGCACAGGCACCTGTAGAAACAAAGAAAAACCACGACGGTTATTACTACACGTTGCGACAGATAAATAGTATCCTTATGGGAAAGAATAAAGAATAAGGTCCTATTGGGGCGGAACTGTTACTCGTTTGTAGTCAAGGAGCTAGCTCATGTTTCGTGTGCACTTCAATGTACCCTCAGTTTGACCTCACAGGGTTATTATAGGTCATCAAAGTTTGTCAAAACAATTGGTCACGTGACCCGCTTATTGATAGCTTAGCCGCCATATTGGATTCAAGAGGGCGGAAAAGGACTTTTTAAATCACTTGTATCTCGGCCATTTCTTATCCGATTTCGATGTTTTCTTTGTTAATTTGTAGGTCGTGATAAGAGCTATCGTTTTGGTATTTATGAATTTTTTACTAGTGAACAGAATGAAGCAGGGGAAAGACTTGTTGAGTTTTGCAAAGGGAATGGCTTAGGAATTATGAACACATGGTTCGAACAGCCTAAGAGAAGACTGTACACATGGACGTCACCGAATGGGAAGCATAGGAACCAGATTGACTACATACTGATAAACAAAAGATGGAAAAGCACAATAAGAGATGTGAGGACAAGGCCAGGAGCGGACTGTGGAACTGACCATGAGCTATTGGTAGCAACACTGAGAACGAAATTGAAAAAGATAAAGAAAGGAGATCGATTGATCAGATACGACTGCAAGGGTATCACACCGGAATACAGGATGGAAATAAAGAATCGGTTTGAAGTACTAGAGAGAGATGAGATAGAAGAGGAAGAGGATTCGAACAAACTATGGGAGAGGATGAAGAAAACAATAGTCGAAGTCGCAGATAAGCACATTCCAAAGAAGAAGAAAATCACAACAACGACATGGCTATCGAGAGAAGCCTTATGCATGGCGGTTGATAGGAAGGCTGCAAAGAAGGCAGGAGAAAAGGATAAGGTAAGGGCACTGAACAGTGCCTTCCAAAAACAAGCACGGAAAGATAAAGAAATACATCTAAACGAATTATGCAGAGAAATGGAAGACGAGGGAAGGAAGGGACGAACCAAGGAAATGTTCTCAAAAGTAAAGACAATCACGGGAAAATTTGCACCTAGAATGGGCTCAATGAAGGCAGGAGATGGAAATGTAATCTGCGATGAAGAAGGGATAAAGCATAGATGGAGAGAATACACGGAGGAGTTGTATAGGGAAGACAAACGAATCAAAAAAGAACAAATTGACGTAACAGAGTATGAAAAGGAACCGGAGGTCATGGAAGCGGAGGTAGAATGGGCAATCAGACAACTCAAGGACAATAAGGCACCCGGTCAAGATGGGATACCTA
Source organism: Allolobophora icterica (assembly GCA_963556255.1). Lineage (NCBI taxonomy): Eukaryota > Metazoa > Annelida > Clitellata > Crassiclitellata > Lumbricidae > Allolobophora > Allolobophora icterica. The sequence goes on along the minus strand of OY744614.1, from coordinate 16,085,344 downwards.
TAGAACTGATAAAAGCAGGGGATGATGCGATGATAAAAACAATAACAAAATTGTGCAATCAAATATGGGCAACTGGAGAATGGCCGGAGGACTGGAAGAAGTCGATCTTTATACCTATATTCAAAAAAGGAGATGCGAGGGAGTGTGAAAATTATAGGACGATAGCAATGATATCACACACTAGTAAAATATTACTGAAAATAATTCACAAAAGAATGGAAGGCACAATTGAAAGAGAACTTCCGGTGAACCAGGCAGGGTTTAGGAAATCTCGTGGAACTCGAGACCATATAGCCAACATGAGGTGGATAATGGAGAGACAAAGGGAGTATGGACAGGAGGTTCACATCTGTTTCATTGACTATAGCAAGGCATTTGACTGCATTAACCATGATTTAATGTGGAAAACCCTGCTTGAAATGGGAATTCCGAAACACCTGATAATGTTACTAAAGGGTTTATATGAAGACCAGATAGCGGTGATAAGAACAGAATACGGAGACACTGACAATTTCAGAATCAAGAAAGGAGTGAGGCAGGGATGCATCTTGTCTCCATTCCTGTTTAATCTATATGCTGAAAGAATAATGAGAAAGGCAGAACTGGAGGGGGCAATTGAGGGAGTAAAAATCGCTGGAAAGACACTGAATAACCTTAGATACGCGGATGACACAACATTAATGGCAAAAAAAGAGGATCTGGCAGAACTGATAAGAAGGGTCAGGAGAGAAAGTGAAAAAGCTGGTTTATACTTCAACATAAAGAAGACAAAGGTCATGACAACAGCAGATTGGGATAGTTTTGAGATAGACGGAGAGGAAATAGAGGTGGTAGAAAGCTTCACATTCCTAGGATCACTGGTTGGAAAGGAGGGAAAGTGTGATCCAGAAATAAAACGAAGGATTGCTATAGGGAAAGCTGCAATGACCGGACTGGAAAAGATATGGAAAGACAAACATGTGAGCATAGAAACCAAAAAAAGGCTCGTGAGAGCACTAATCTTTCCTACGGTACTGTACGGTTGCGAGACGTGGACAATGACAAAGAACATGGAAAATAAGGTTAACGCTTGTGATATGTGGATATGGAGGAAGATGCTGAGAATATCTTGGACTGAGAAAAGAACGAACGAATCAATACGAGAGGAGATTGGAGTTGAGAATGAAGAGTCGTTAAAACAAACTGCGACAAGAATGAAGCTAAGGTTCTTTGGACATGTTATGCGATCTGATGGTCTGGAGAAGGAAATGATGCTGGCGTGCGGTGAGGGGAGGAGAAGACTGGGTCGCCCAAGGAGGAGATGGATGGATGAGATACAAGATGTAACTGGCATGAATTTGGCGGAATTGAGAGACTTGTCATCGAATAGGAGACGGTGGAGTGTGTTCACCAGGACGATCGCTAGAGCTCCACGAGCTGACAGCACAAGGTGACAAGGTGATAGCAGTTTTTGAGAAATTTATCAAAAACAATTTTTAAAAACATAAATTTTCTGTATTTTTTACTTTTTGCCACTTAAGGAGTTGAAAATGGGAAAATATTACTCTGACAAAATATAACCAGCATTTAATAAGCTTTCAAATGGTACTATTGAAAGTAATATTATGTTGTGCCATTGTCTTCTAGGATTCAAAATTGAAATCCAGTGCAGAGCCATTCGAGTAACCAAGCGTACTTTTCATATGCCTGTTCCACAGCTGTTTTCCATTCGATTTTGACGTTTTTTTCTTTGAATTGTATGGCTTAATTAGAGCTATCTTTTTGGTCTTTGCATATGTTTTGCTAATTATAGCCGTTTTTGAGAAATTAAACAAAAACAATATTTGTAAACAAATTTTCTTTAGTATTACACCAATAACGGCTATGACTAGTAAAACATTCAAAACTGTAACTGCCACTAAGTGAAGTCGTGGCAATACATTTGCCTGTTCTGCCCAGAAATTGTGACTCGGAAACCAAGTCATCGAGTCAAATTCAAGTTCAGAGGCTTGAGTCCGAGTCCAAGTCGTGACAGTCCGAGTCCAAGTCCGAGTCCGCAGAAATCGGTCTTGAGTGGGACTCGAGTCCGGTAAAGGACTCGAGTACTACATCACTGGTAGTATGTAAGTAATTAAATAAGTAAGTAAGTAAGTAAGTAAGTAAGTAAGTAGCCTTTATTTGCATCTGAAAAGCGCATTTGCATTAGGCCTACATGTATACAATGATCACATACATTTTAAACAATAAGATACATATATAATACATAATTATATGCATGCATGCATACAACGAAACATACATACGTACATAAGTATATACACTTATATGCATGCATACGTACCTACATGAGTATACGCGTAATGCCTATATATACCTGTATACATATATACATACATACATGTCATACATACATACATACATACATACATACACAGTTGCATGCATACATACATACATACATATATACACAGTTACATACATACATACATACATACATACATACATACACATATACATGCATACATGTATGCATACACACATACGTACATACATACATGTATGCATACACACATACGTACATACGTACATACATACATACATAACTACGTATGCATAACTGCTAATTACAGATTTAAATAATACGCCATTAGTTCGGGGTCATTAGACTTGAAAATCCTCCCTAGATGAATGTGATATATTGATGGAATTTCATTTTGAAATCGATCAGTTGACCCTTCGGACATGGTTTGATCGAGAGACTGACCAATAGCTTGACCACAGGACCGAGCAGCGCCGATTGACCACTGACTGACTGACTGACCAGCGCAATGAATCATGCTTAGCCTCTGATGTATGTCCACTATTGGTCAGTCCGCGTGTCCAGCGTTCGGCCGTGTATGGGGCGCGATAAAGTTAAGCCGCTTAGAAGGGGCGCCTTGCCTTTGGTCGTCATCGCTCCCAGTTACCCGGCGTCTGCGACGCGGAGACCATCTATAACACCCTCCCTAACTCTGACCCTCTTCCCCCCGTTTCTAAATGTTCATCATCTTCCGCATTCCGCTTGATTGGACTACCAATGGATTAACATGCGGATGACGGATACCACTGTATGTAGCTCTGCATGCCTCTCTCTCTGGTTCTGGCTCTATCTCTCTGTCTGTCTGTCACTGATTTTTTTTATCTCTGTCTGTCTGCGTCGCTGTAGCTGACTCTTGCGCTGGTTCTCTGTGTGTGTCTGCCTGTATTCGGTTGTTCTATCTCTGTAGCTTTCTCCTAGCCTTCTCTGGCTCTCACTTTGTCTCTGTCTGTCTGTCTTTGTCTGCTTTCTCTCTGCTTCTTTGAAGTTATTTCTCCTGTGTATATCTCTCTGCCTCTCTGTCATTGACTCTTGAACTGGGTCTGTCTATCTGCCTACCTATTTCTCTCTGTCTGTGATCCTGTTTCTAGCTTTCTTTCTCTGTCTGTCTGTTTCTGTCCGTCTGTCTCTGTCTCGGTCTTTCTGTCTCCATTTCTCTTTTGT
>OY744614.1:15989441-16074441 GCA_963556255.1 Allolobophora icterica | reverse complement strand
TAGCTATGTATGTATGTATATATGTATGTATGTATGTATGTATGTATGTATGTATGTATGTATGTATGTATGTACGTATGTATGTATGTATGTACGTATGTATGCATGTATGTATGTATGTATGTATGTATGTATGTCTGTATGTATGTATGTCTTATCTTATCTTGTCTCATGTGATTATTTATAAAGCGTATGTGTGCATGTATGCAATGTGTATATATATGTATGTATATATGTATGTATGTATGTATGTATGTATGTATGTATGTATGTATGTATGTATGTATGTATGTATGTATGTATGTATGTATGTATGTATGTATGCGTACATGTATCTGACTATCTGTGGATGTTTGCACGGATGTATGTGTGTACGTGCGTCTGGTCTTTTAAAGTGCGCATTTTAAGAACTCTTTCTCCAACGTATATATTGTGATTTAAAGAGGCGCGTTTTAAAGAAACGAAGAGAATTTGTTACTTGGGCAGAGTAACAAATGTTCAAGGGAAGACTGTTCCAAATGGAGGGACCCATGCGGGAGAGTGATGTATGGAAGCGAGGAACCTGTAGATCTCCTCGGGCAGCCGAGCGAAGCAATTGACTGCATGGGCATCAACCGGCACAAACAACCCTCGTTGGGTCGAGGCGGATCCGACCGAGGGAAGGTCCGACCCAGAAGCAGGAGTTTGAAGTTGATTCTGTTTTCAATTGGGAGCCAATGCATCGCATCTCAGATACATTCTGAAATATGAGAGCATTCGGATAAAATGACCACTAGTCGGCAGTCACCAATACAGATATAGATTCATGGATATACATACAGTACTAACATGTATCTTCATGTTACTATATAGACTCGTCATTCAAGTCATTTAATATATTTTTATGTACATATAGCTACATATATATTATATACGGATATCTACTATATATATGCATACATAAATATATATATAAATGAGCGAAATTCGAGAGATTTCGACATTTCGCTAATTGTAATTAGTAACTTCTATTGCGCCGGTGTCTAAAGCACAAGGCATCAAACAATGGCGCACCAACAACAAGCCGTAATCACTGATCAGGTCCGGATCCAGAAGAACAGTCCGTAAGACGTATATTATATTAATGGACTATATATACTGTACATAGACACTTTTATGATATTTGTTAAGGCCTATATGCACCTTATTTCTATCCATGTGATGGGTGCCGTCATTTAAGCCAACTTAAATCTTCCAATTATCGCCCAACGGCTATCTCTCCTCTGGTGATTACACACATAAATCACACTCGAATCATCTTGCGCCGTTTAATTAGCCTGTTCAGCGGACCGTGACTGGAAGCAGATGCTCTACGACGAATGGCGAGGCTTAGACGAAATATTAAAGGAATCACGGACGCCTCTTAAGCCGGTTTAAAGATGGCGGCGTTGCTAAGACGATGCTTCCCTGGCAACGCCGCGTCGATTTTATCCGTGTCTTAAGCTCTCCAAAATGTCTGCAATAACTCTATCTTGCTTAAAAAGCACATTTCGGAGCGTCTACTGCAGATCATCATCATCAGATCATCATCATCTTAGTCATCGTATCATCATCATCTTCGTCGTCGTCGGCATTATCATCGTTACTGTAATCAATCATCGTCTTTTGCATTTCTTCATAGTCATAATCTTCTTTCTCCGCATCTTCATTATCAACGCCGTCATTATCAACATCATTATCGACATCTTGTCAGTGTGAGAAATGTGGGAAAAAAGAGACTTCGATGAGTTTGATCCATGTGGATTTGAATATTTTATCCGCATTTGCAAAATTCAGTAGAAAGCTTAAACTCCTTTCAGTGATGACATCATCAAATTTATTAGTATACAATTCACATTGTCACGAATCTCACAATAAACCATTACCGTACATGATACACCCTGGTAATTTCTTCTCTTTGTCAGAGACTCAGAGTAAAATAATGCGAAATCACACTAGCATAACTGAGGGGGTTGCAAACGACCCCCTCCTGCGGTGTGTAATGAAGACTTAACTGTGGGGGTCTGAAGAAAGACTAGTGGATGAACTCCCAACCCCGACAATTCTCACTCTGCATCTGATTGTTACGTAAATCTGATGCAATGCCAAGCATGACGCATAGAATTAAAACGTTGAATCTTAACCTGTGATATTTGCTTTAGATCTTGTAGAATTTCCTAAGGACATGCCACTACGAATAACAACAATTGAGGTTGGTATTGTGGTTCACTGAATCAAACGCTTTGGTGTGGTCACCAAAAAGGGGTTTACGTATAAATGTTATTGCAAATTTATATAGCGCTTACTTCAAAAGAGACTCGTCAGAATCTCTATTTACTTGTAATATCATGCGAATTTTCGAAACTTGTACCCAAAATGTTGAATAGGGGAGTCCAGATTTTCTACAGGCGCTTCGTCAGAACAAGTTCGCAAGAACCAAGGTGTTAAAGCAGTTCAGAAATCCGGATAGGGCAGGATCAAGGCCATACGGTCGCACTAGTACGGTCCGTATACGCGGGCGACCGTAAATGACTTTGTAGCCATTCAAATGGCCAGAGTCACGGCTATACGGTCGCACTAGTACGCTCCGTACACGAGGGACTTTAAATGACGTAGTCCTCGTTCAAATGGACAGCGGTGGTAAAGGATCTTAACGGATCAGTTTACTGGAAAATGCGCTACAGGGTCGAGGCCACGCGGTCGCTCTAGAAAAACATGCACACTTATACCTAAGGGACCATCGCCATAAGGGGCTAAGTCGGAAAATGTTTATTGTTGTGCATGTTGGAAGGATTTTGTAGGCCTATATTGAGCGCCTCTGAGGAGTCTCTCTCACCATGGCCCTATATTTCAATTACAAGGGTGGTGAAAAGGAGTGAATCATGGTAAAACAGGCTCCGAATTTAGTTTTCAGTTGTTATACTTTATCCCCCTCTTGTAGCTTCTCTTGGATCATATCATTCAAAGGATTAAATGGACCAAATTTCAGCCAATTGAAGTCATTGTCACTGAGTTAACCCTTGACCTTTTTAACCGTTGACTCTGATTGGCTTAAACCTGAGTCAGAGGACATTCATCAGCGTAGTCACCGTGCGTCGCGTAAAATTTGATCCGTTAATAAACTCTTTGACCTTTAACCGAGACTTGTTCAGTGATCCTACGACAACGCAACCTATCCCTGAAGTTTTATTAAGCGATGAGCTTTTACTTTCTTATCTATAATCGACCTAATTTATCATCGTCATCAGTTCCTGATGCCAGCCATTTTGCGGCGATGGGTTCGAACAAATGATCTACATTGTCCTCGGTCATTTGTCAAGTCCATTACCTGTTTATGTTAGTCCAAGTGATGTTATGTCACTTTACATTGTCTATCCAGCGTAGTCTTGGTCTGTCTTTGTTTCTTTTTCCTTCGAAGCTTGTACACGGTGCATTGTGTGGGATTCGGTCAACTGGCATTCCCTCTACATGTCCAAACCATTGGAGTATTCGTTGAACGACTTTGTCAAGCAGAGTTGTTTGAATGCCAAATGATTGTCTGATGTCATCGTTTATTATTTTTGTTGGCTATGTTTCTTCTTTCTTCCACGAGTTCTAATACTTCGTCTGATATTTGTTGGACTTTCGGTTTCCTGCAAGCTCTCCCAACTATGTTGTTGGCTGCTGTTTGTATTCCTTTCTGTATGTTTGACCACGCAATTTCTATATGCTGTCCTGATAGTTGATCTGTATGTTCCTCTTTAGCATGTCTTCGTACTTTTGTCGGATGTCTTTATCTGTTAGTTTCTTGGTATCATACTTGATGTTATCTATGGTCGGATTCCTCTCCTCTATCTCATCTTCAAGTTGGCTATTACTAGCTTGTGATCGGAATTGACTTGCACGCCGAATGATCTGCAGCTTGTCACATTTTGGCTCCATCTTTTGTTTATTATGATATAGTCGACCATGCTATGTGTCTTTCCATCGGATGATGTCCATGTCCATTTCCTTTAATAATCGACACAAAATGTAGAGAAATCTTCGTGGAAAGACATCCACAGAAATGAGGTCAGGCAGACAGGCAGGCAGACAGGCAGGCAGGCAGGCAGGCAGGCAGGCAGGCAGGCAGGCAGGCAGGCAGGCAGGCAGGCAGGCAGGCAGGCAGGCAGGCAGGCAGGCAGGCAGGCAGGCAGGCAGGCAGGCAGAGAAGATAAACTGCAGAATTGGGAAATGAAATAGAGAATTAAATGGCCTACACATGGAGAAAGGAAACTAGGACAAGACGTACACAGACAGCCAGAAACAGACAGATAGACAGACAGACAGACAGACAGAAATAGAGAGAGAGAGAGAGAGAGAGAGAGAGAGAGAGAGAGAGAGAGAGAGAGAGAGAGAGAGAGAGAGAGAGAGAGAGAGAGGAGAGAGAGAGAAGAGAGAGAGAGAGAGAGAGAGAGAGAGAGAGAGAGAGAGAGAGAGAGAGAGAGAGAGAGAGAGAGAGAGAGAAATAAATAAGCGCATAAGTAAATGAAGGATCTCCAGCGATCTGACAGTATCTCTCGGACAAGATACGGTTGATTGACTTGACAAGATACGCTTGATTGGGTTGATTGTTTGTCGGGTCTTGCTTTGTCAGATTGAGCCATACGTCATGTCGCATCGGTCAAAGGGAAACTCGACTGTCAGTCCAGACGGTAGTGGTGGTGGTGGTCGTGATGGTGGTAGGGGAGGAGGAGGTCTGAGGTCGACGTCATCTTATTTCGGATACATTCCGGATCTGCTGAAGGAACTGGCGACCATCCTCAACTTCCGCTACGTCGTGTATCTGGCGAATGGATATGGACATCGTCAGGCAGCGTCCAGATGGGATGGAATGATCGGAGAACTACAGAACCAGGCGAGGATCAATGGACGGATGGATGGATGGGTGGTTGGATGGATGGGTGGTTGGATGGATGGGTGGTTGGATGGATGGGTGGGTGGATGGATGGGTGGGTGGTTGGGTGGTTGGATGGACGAATGGATGCATAGATGGACGGACGAATGGACGGATGGATGAATGGATGGGTGGATGGTTAGTAGGTAGATGGATGGATGGGTTCGTGGATGGATAGGTGAGTGGGTGGATGGACTGACAAGTGAACGGATGGGGGACGGATTGATAGATGGCTGGGTGGATGGATGGATGGATGAAATGATATTTAGATATAAGGTGCCATGGATGAGTGAGAGGGCGTGGGAGTGGATGGGTGGATGGAAGCCAGTGTAATGTGCGTAATTATTGTTACAATATGCTAATATGCTGACAGTGACGTGTTTTTGTTATGGCGCTTGTCACAGAATTTGGGAAAATGTGTAGTCTATTCAAATCTCTTCTGATCAGACAGTCAGTTCAATCAATCAATCAATGAATGAATCAATCAATCAATGAATCAATCAATCAATCAATCGATCGATCGATCGATCAATCAATCAATCATTTCGTCAATCAACCAAACAACCATCGAGTGAACGAATCTTTCAATGAATGAATGAATGAATTAATTAATTAATTAATCAGTCAATCAATAAATCAACAAATCGATGAACCAGTAAATCAATAAATCGACTAATCAATAAATCATCAAATCAATCAATCAATTAACCAATGAATCAAGTGACCGATCGATCGACCAATCAATCAAACCAGCCTATCTAGCAATCAACAGATCGATCGATCAATCGATCAATCAATCGATCAATCAATAATTCAATCACTGTTTTCCTCCCTACAGAACGCAGATGTGGCGGCGGGGCCCCTCTACGTGACGGACCATCGCAAGGAGGTCGTCGACTTCACCGTTCCCTTCCTCAACGTCCACGCCACCCTTCTGCTGCGCAAGACTCCCGCAGGTGCAGCGATCCGGATTCGATCCCTCACCGACCTCATCAACCAATCAGAGATCCGTTACGGGACCCTGGACAAGGGTATCATTCTCCGTGCCTTTAAGCGTACCAACGACACCGTACCGCGCATAATCTGGCGGACGATACAGAGGTCAAGAGATCACGGGGTCATGACCTCGTCCAACGAGGAGGGCATCGAGCGGGTACGCAAGGAGAAGTACGGATTCATACTTCCGGACACGATCGGTGACTACATAGCGCTCCAGCCGCCTTGCGATCTGGTCACCGTTGGACGATTCCTGATGAAGCGGGGTTACGGCCTGGCGCTACAGAAGCAATCACCCTACCTGGGGGCGTTCAATAGGGCCCTTAAGGTGATGCGAAAGTCGGGGAAGCTCGACGAGTTGAGGGCACGCTGGTGGGCCGAGAGCGAAGAGTGCAGGGGTACTCAGAGTAGTCAGAGGTACGGTGCAGGATGGGGACTGAGTAGGGCGACGATGGTGACGCTCGGAGTGGTCAGTCTGTGGTCAAGATTGGTCAGCTGCTTCGTTGCCACCACTGTACTGTGACTGATTCCGGTCTTTGTGGATGTCTCGTTGTAAATGTCTGTCTGTTTGTCTCGTGTCTCATTCATTCATGTCTGTCTATCCGTCTGACTGTCTGTCTGTCACACTATCTGCCCTGCTCTGTTGATCTACTGTCTGTCTGCATATCCCTATGTGTCATTCTATTTGTCTCTGTGTGTCTCTGTCTCTCTTTTTCTCTTTGTATCGTATGCACTGTGTCTGAAAGTCCGTTTGCCAGTGTGCATAGATGTATGTCTGTGTACCTGTGTGTCTGTGTCTGTGTCTGAATGGGTCTGTGTATCTGTCTTTCTGTCTGGTGGGTCTGTCTGTGTCTGTGTATCTGTCTGTCGGTATGTCCTTGTGTGTGTTTGTATCTGCTGGTGTCTTTTTGTATGTCTGTATGTCTGTCTGTCGGTGTGTCTTTTGACAGTTTTTGTGTATATGTCTGTAGGTGTGTCTGTCTGCGTGTCTGTCTGTCGGTGTGTCCTTGTGTTTGTGTCTGCTGGTGTCTTTTTGTATGTCTGTCTGTGTGTCTGTCTGTAGGTGTGTCTTTTTGTATGTCTGTATGTCTGTCTGTCGGTGTGTCTTTTTGTTTGTCTGTCTATGTGTCTGTCTGTAGGTGTGTGTTTCTGTAGGTGTGTCTTTTTGTGTCTGTCTGTGTGTGTCTGTCTGTGTGTCTGTATGGACGCTTGTCAAAACACTAAAATATTGAGTATAACTTTTTCTTAGGCTGCTAAGCTGTCAAACTGCCACAAAGTAATTTTCAATTTCAAAGTACTCTCTCTTATTCGTTTTTTTCAATTCAATTTCAATGTATTTTTATAAAAATTCCAAAATCTACTTGTTAGTGTTTTTCGTTTTCGCTAGGTGGAAAACACCGCTTAATATATCAATCGCCAGGGGCCTTACTGCGTTGACACGTGTTAGTAACTCAGAAAGACAGACAGACAGACAGACAGACAGACAGACAGACAGACAGACAGACAGACAGACAGACAGACAGACAGACAGACAGGCAGGCAGGCAGGCAGGCAGGCAGGCAGGCAGGCAGGCTGACAGACAGACAGACAGACAGAATAGGATCAGACAGACAGAATAGGATCAGACAAACAGACGAACAGAATAGGATCAGACTTCTGTCTGATCCTATTCTGTCCGTCTGTCTGTCTGTGTGAGGAGAAACACAGACAGACAGACAGACAGACACACGGACAGACAGACAAACAGACAGAATAGGATCAGACAGACCGACGGACAGACAGACAGACAGGCAGGCTGACAGACAAACAGACAGAATAGGATCAGACAGACAGACGGACAGAATAGGATCAGACAGACATACGGACATAATGATAGAGTAACACACAATTACGCACAGACATACAGCCACACAGACACGTCGACAGACACCCGTATAGAGTATTACTCCATTCTAATTAAGAAACAAAATTAATTATTCATCAGAACATGTGTGGTCTTCCTCTCATTATGAACCAATTTTATCAATATCATATTCGCATGAATCATATGGAGGGGGAGAGTTTCCTATTCTATCCTCCCTCTGCCTGTGTGTGTGTTTGTCGGTCTGCCTACTTGTCTGCCTGTATGTACGTTGACACGTGTTAGTAACTCAGACAGACAGACAGACAGACAGACAGACAGACAGACAGACAGACAGACAGACAGACAGACAGACAGACAGGCAGGCAGGCAGGCAGGCAGGCAGGCTGACAGACAGACAGACAGACAGACAGAATAGGATCAGACAGAATCATATGGAGGGGGAGAGTTTCCTATTCTATCCTCCCTCTGCCTGTGTGTGTGTTTGTCGGTCTGCCTACTTGTCTGCCTGTATGTACGTATGCATGCATGTATGTCTGTATGTATGTATATGCCTGTCTGCATGCTGGTATTTGCATGCCTATCTCTGTCTCTGTCTGTCTGTCTGACTGTCTGTCTGTCCGTCTGTCTGATCCTATTATGTCTGTTTGTCTGTCTGCCTGCATGTCTGTCCGTCCGTCCGTGTGTCTGTCTTTCTGTCTGTCTGTCTGATCCTATTCTGTCCGTCTGTCTGTCTGTTTGTCAGATCCTATTCCGTGTGTGTGATCCTATTCTGTCTGTCTGCCTGTCTGTCTGTGTCTATGTTCTCCCAATACATCTGCTATGCTACCCAACACGATGCCTTGTAATTTACCCGCAGTCTGTAACCCTTGCCCCACGATGGCTGAGTCAGCCGACCACTGACGTCCCCCGAGAGGTCAGTAGGTCACTCGGTCAGCGAGTTCAGATGGAGTTCAATGCTGACCAATGGGAAGGCGCCAACAGTTGCGAACTGTAGCGTTGAGAGTGATGCCACGGCCCAGAAAGGAAGACAAGGAAGAGCTGAAACCGAAGTGAGGGTTAGACAAAGATCCTCAAAGGTACGAAGACGACGGTAAAGAAACTAACTACTTATGAAAGATTGATTAATTTCGAGTAATTAAGAAAAGATGTAAGGTACAGTGGTATGGTTGAGGTTGAAAACGTTGAAGACAAAGAACAATCAGGTCAGATGCCTTTGTTCTTCATGGCGTCGGCATTTCCTACAAAGAATCAAAGTAGCAATATATCGTGGTAAGTTTAGCGCTGAAACCAGAACAGTGCCATCCAAGTTTGTACAGTTTTGTCTTTCCAAAATCTAATCTAGTAACGGCAAGTGTATGTGTGTATATGTGTGTGTACGTGAATGCGCATGTAATTAGAAACTTCTATTGCGCCGGTGTTTAATGCACAAGGCATCAACCGATGGCACGTGTGTATGTCGGTGTATATGTGTGTATACGTGTGTGTGTTGTGTATGAACGTGTGTATTTCCGTGTATATGTTACAGGCAATTCGTAAAACCAGGGATTTTGTAAAATGCCTGAAATTTTTAGGCAATTTGTAAAATCCCTGATTCACTCAGACACTTTACAAAATCCCTGAAAAAACAAGGATTTTGTAAAATCCCTGAAATCAGACGACGAAAATTTTACAGATTGCCTGAAATGAAAATGACGAACATAATCGAAGTTTATATGCAAATAAGCCCTATTTTCAAAGGTTTATCATTTTTAGATGCTATTTTATTTAAAGTTCAGTTCTCAAATTTTGAAACCAGGGATTTTGTAAAATGCCGGAAAGTTTATTATGCACACAAACCTTATTTTTAAAAGATTAATTTTTGTACATGGTATGACCATATATTTTAAGTTCAGTTCTCAAGAGCAGTTTTTCTGTTTTCACACGACATGCTAGAATGACATCGACTGTTACACTTGACTTATTGATTATTAATTGACAGATTAATTTTTCATGAGAAAGTGAAGGTTTCGAGCTAGATTAACAATCCGGTGTTAATCCGGCTCGACAACTTCACTTTCCCTTTGAAAAATTTGCACCTATTTGTCTTGCAGCGTCCAGCGAACTTTGAAGTTGCAGGATAATTGAAGTTATTGATACCTTACAAATTAATTAACGATAGGCCTACCGCTCGACAACTTCACCTTTCCTTTAAAAATTTGCACCTATACAGCAGCGCCCAGTGAACTTTGATTATCTATTTCCTTATAATTCTTTGATGTGCCGTCGCAGCGATTAGAAGTTGACCGAAATATCTACGACTGGCTGAGATTAGGACTGTGGTCAGACGAGTATCCTTGCTAGAAATTAAAACCCAGCCAGCACTATTTCATTTCTGGTTTTCCTTTGGTTAGGTCTGTTCTAAAATTAATCTGTCAAATAAAAATTAATAAATCAAGTGCAACAGTCGCTGTCATTCGAGTATGTCGTGTGAAAACAGAAAACTGCTGTAGCTTTCAAGAACTGAACTTAAAATAAAATACCATCTAGAAATATTAATCTTTTTTAAATAGGGCTTGTTTGCATAATAAACTTTCAGGCATGTTGCAAAATCCCTGATTTTACAAGTTGAGAACTGAACTTTAAATAAATACCATCTGAAAATGATAAACCTTTGAAAATAGGGTTTGTTTGCATAATAAACTTCGATTACGTTCGTCCATTTCATTTCAGGCAATCTGTCAAATTTTCGTCGTCTTATTTCAGGGATTTTACAAAATCCCTGATTTTTTCAGGGATTTTGTAAAGTGCCTGAGGGAATCAGGGATTTTACAAATTGTCTAAAAATTTCAGGCATTTTACAAAATCCCTGGTTTTACGAATTGCCTGTAACATATATATGTGTATACGTGTATTCACGTGAGTGTGCATGTATGTGTGTATGTTCGTATATATTTGTGTGTATACATGTACGTATATGTATATATGTGTGTGTATACGTGTGTGCATGTGTGTGTATATATGTGTGTGTATACGTGTGTGTGTATATGTGTGTGTGTGTGTGTGTGTGTGTGTGTGTGTGTGTGTGTGTGTGTGTGTGTGTGTGTGTGTGTGTGTGTGTGTGTGTGTGTGTGTGTGTGTGTGTGTGTGTGTCTATACGTGTGTTTTTCCGAGCGTGTGTGTGTGTTTGGATGTAACGTCAGATCAGACAGAGGCGAAAAACCCAGAAAATCGAGGACTCTGTTTAAGCCTGTCCTCTTCTGTTATGATCTTTTACTCCTTTGTCCTATCTGATCTAATCTAATCCCAATCAGACTAGATTTGATTATATCAGACAGGACTCTATCTCCTCTGGCAACCGTACTTGGACCTCCTTTTGAGTCCCCTAGGTTTCAACCCTCTGACTCGACGTAGCGCTCATGTATAAGCTATTCTCCTGCGCCTGGTTTTCAAGTGGCGCTATATAAAACTAGAATTTACGATTACGACAGGATTAGCCGTAATCATGTCAAACCAAGCATAGACCATTGATACAGCTTTATTCTGGTGCGCCATCGGTGGATACTTGTGCATTAGACGCGGGCGCAATAGAAGTATCTAATTGCAAATACAAATTTTAAATCTTAATTTAATCCCACCAGAACAACTTCGTAACTTCATTCACTTGATATGCTAATTAGTTCTTTACTGATTATTATTATTGTTGTTGTTATTATTATTGTTGTTGTTATCATTACTTTACGTTCATGAAGAACCACTCTCTAATGAACAAGCCTCAATCAATGGCGCTGAGCAATTGCGAGCGAAGGATTTGCTTAAGGTCCCTACACAGTAACCGTTTCAGCGAAGGAAGCTCGACTCGTGGGGGCACAGCGAATCACCGAATCCCGAACGGGTGTTACCACCCGATCCGTAAAACTAAAAAAAACCGTATCCTGAAAATGTATGCTGTTGTGTGCCGTACCCCCAAAAACTTTATTTTACAGAAAATATTGCGAACTTTTCGTGAAGTAATAAGGTGGTCGAATGCCCGAAATTAAACAGAATTTCAAGGCTGTGTTCAACATATATTAAATATAGTATATAAATGCATTATAAAATTGTATATCCGTTTCACAATTATCCACAGATGTCGCCCCGTTTCAATTTTACGTCTGATATTAAATTTATTATTAGCCTAATATTCTTTATTGAAAAACCAAAAGCGAATCGCACATTGGTGAATAAGTATAGAAAAATATAAAACATAGAAGCAATAAGAAGATAATTAATATTTGAAAAAAGGAGTGTAAAATTTAAGAAAAATATTACTAATAACACTACATCAAAAGCATATTAATAATAGAGAAATTTAAAACTAACTATTATCTCAAATGGGTAGCAGAATAGGAGAAGTATTACTACTTAAACAATATCAAAAGCATCCTAATAGTAAAGCTTTTTCTAACCAGGATATCAGAATGGGGTAAAGTAAGATTATGGCCTCTGGGGCGCAACAGATATCCTGTTAATTTAATTTGAGGCAATAGACCATGAAGGATATGACCATTAAAGCTTCTTATGGCTAAGAAGAGACGGGTGTCAGCAGCTATAGTTGACAGAGTTGAGCATAGGAAGGGTATCAGCAGGGTTGGTTCAAATAAGTAGTAAATCCCCACCAGGCAGGAGAAGCATAATGTATTCTAGAGAGGATTGTTGCTCTAACCAGATCATAAAGGCAAGGTCCTATATGCTGTTTTAAATCTCCATTTGCAATTTTTTTACCTCTCAAAACATAATTATTCGTCGATTTGCCTGCATGAATATAATTAACTGAATTTGTTATGTAAACAAGGTGCGATACTTTCCTGATCTACAATTATCAGTGGCGTCACTAAAGTGGCGCGGGGGTGCATGCCGCACCGGGTGACTCCAGAGGGGGTGACACTGCCTAAAAATGTGTGTGCAGAGTCTAAAAAATGTGTGTGCAGAGTCTAAAAAATGTGTGTGCAGTCTAAAAAATGTGTGTGCAGAGTCTAAAAAATGTGTATGCAGAGTCTAAAAAATGTGTGTGCAGAGTCTAAAAATGTGTGTGCAGAGTCTAAAAAATGTGTGTGCAGAGTCTAAAAATGTGTGTGCAGAGTCTAATAAATGTGTGTGCAGAGTCTAAAAAATGTGTGCAGAATGCTTTAAAAATTAACAATAACAGATAACAACAAAAATATTTTTCGTAAGCCCAGTTTACATGTAGTGTATCAGTATCAATTTACATAAAGCTGAAACTCTAGGGCCTATGCTAATTTACTTTTTTTTGACCTTCTAATGGGGATGACACCAAGACTAACCGCACTGGGTCACACCAACTCTAGTGCCTCCACTGCCGATTATCGCCCTAAAACTGTCACACCACTCTTCCAGTCCCACTGGCGTACAATTGTCCATTGCACTGGTTGTACAGTCCATCTCAATTATTGGGGGTGGGGGGGTGGGGTGGCACGTGCCCCGTCTGCCCCCAGAATCTACGCCTATGTCCAGTCCTATGTCATTGGGTAACGCGAAAGGCATTAATTGCTTGAAAACAAGTGTGACACAGAGGCCTACATGTACTATTCTGGAAACGCATCATCTAGTCCAGTGGTTCTTAAACTTTTAAAAGCTAGGGACCGGCACCATCTTCATGTTGTTTCACGCGGACCACTAATGGCAAGCGCGGGATCGGGACCTGGGGATACGTACATAAAGTATGGGGGATTCATGGGTTTTGGTGCTAAAGTTGCTAAACCAAACTAAATCGCCTTTTACAATTTACATTATCGTGATGTGATTTTAATTTAAGGTTGCCACGTTTCTAAACTAGGAAGTCGGGACGCAATTTTGAACCACAGAAATCATACACCTCATGATGTGGGACCACAGGCGCAAGTCGCGCAACCGAGTAGGCCCCTAATTTATTTGGGGAAATTAGCTATTTATTTTTTATAAAAGACAATTAAGTTTTATGATTTTGAACATTGTAGGCTAATCATGCCAGGATGTGTTTAAAATTTTAAATGTCGTTATTTATGATATTTCACTTTGCCTGCGTTATAAATTTATAGTGGTTTTGATCAAATATAGAACGAGTAACGTGTTTTTTTATTCACAACATTTTGTTAGTTTGGACAAAATGATCACAAATTTGAAAGTGGGAAATTTGGCTGTCCCGATTAGGTCAAGTAGGGACGCGGGACATTTACCTCGAAATTGGGACGGTCCCGACAAAATCGGGACGGGTGGCAACCCTAGATGTGATTCAGTTTCACATTATTTCTGAAGTATTTTTCATATGTTATTGAAATATTTAACCCCTTTCATACTGTTCTTAGCCTATGTTTATTTATGTGCTTGGATACAGCAGACGTTAAAAGCTGCTGGCAATGGTTTGACTAAGTATAAGCAATTTAATTATCTTTTATCCAAACCGGATCCTACTTTGCAATTATTATTGCTCTCTTGCTCGCTCTCAGAGCCAGAGTGATAAAGTTTTTTGCTGTTTTTTTACTACTTACAAAACGGTCCAGACTGGATTGCGTCTGTTTATTCGTGTTCTAAAGGATTAATTTTTTTAAAGAATTTTTTTAACCAACGTCTGTTCTACTATGTCTACTCAATTATCGCCCATTTTGACGATATAAACAAAGAACAAAAAGCAACAGATGTCCCACTTCGTAGTGTTTCCTAGTGCCAACTGACGAATACAATTGAATGTTTACTGACCATTTTTCAATATATAGAACTTACAAATTTATTATGCTGTAATATTAATTTTTAAATTATATATTGTCAATGATTACTTATTTTAATTAAAATACGTTTGAAATATTATACATTTTCGCGAATAAGTTGAAAAATTATGAATTTTTAGGACTGCTTTGCTGACCGGTGACCAGAGCTCCACGGACCGCAGCCGGTCCGCGGACCACCACTCAGTGGCGTGCAGAGGGGGGTGCCGAGGGTGCGACGGCCCCGGGCATCCTGCCGGGGGGGATCCAACGGTTGGCGTTGGCCCAGTCACATCTCTTGCGCTTGTATTGACGGACTAATTTCGTATCATACGAATCGTATGCCGTAGTTTAAGAACTAATAATAGTGTCTAATGCATTGCGAACCCTTTTAGCGTGTTATGAAATCAGCGGTTGACAACGGCAGTGTTATGATTGTATTATCGTTCATAGGTTTTAGGTTTAAATAGGTTAGCGTCGTCTGTTAGAATTTTTTCTGCAAGACGCAACAGTAAGTAATTTTATTGTCTATTTTGTAAGGATTTAATCAAACATTTGCAGACAACCATTAATATCAGCCGACGTTGGCTTGGCGGGCATACGCGTACCATTCGTCGTTACTTTAGATAAATCTTGTGTTCTTGCAACTATTTCGTTGCAAGTTACTAATAACCGGCCGCCAATAAATCGCCATTCAAATATTTATGTTTACAAATTGTAAACATAAATATTTGAATGGCGATTTATTACAATACATCGCGAAGTAAGACATGAGTGCGCAAGTTTTTATGTCATGTTTTCCATACAGGCTATACTATAATTAGTAATAGTAGCCTAACTTCCTAAGCATAAAATACAAAGTCTACAATTCGGTTTCCTATCGTCAAAATAGGCTAAAAGTATCATACGGCAATGTGCAATTCTCAAAAATTTCCTGGGGAAAGGGAGAGGGGGCAGCACAGTGCAGTGGGAGGGGAGGGGGAATGAATTAGGGAAAGAACAATTTAGGGGCATCCAATGAAGGGGTTGGCCCCGGGCATCAAAGAACCTCTGCACGCCACTGCCACCTCTTTAAGAATCGCTGATCTAGTCCGTATTCTATTCACATTCGGGGATTCTGGTAGGCTCTGAACTCATATCCTCCGCGTTACAAGGCGATCGCTGTAACCAATTGGCTACCGTGTCCCGCTGGACATAAAGGTACCTGTGTACAACTCGTCTCGAAGATGACGCTGATCAAGAGATTTCTTTGTAGGGACGAGAGCTAAGGAATTTTGTCGAACCTTCACAACAACAGTACGAGAGAAATGGTTGACTCGGTCTGCATTCTTTCTTTGTTCATTTTCCACTTGCCCTAATAATAGTCACCGAATGGCCCTATAGTTAGTCTAAGATAGGTCATTATGGGCCAGAGATTTAGCCCCACTTGCCGCTTAGACGCCATATACTCTTTCGCATATCATTGTTTACTCCTGATAAATATTTATGCAAATGTCGAACCTAAAATTTTATAAGACTTCCTCGATGAAACGGACATAACCATGTATGTGTGCATGTTTGTGTGCACGTACGTTTTATGTATGTAAGTATATACATATATGCGCATGTGTGTGGGTAAGTATGTGTGTATATATGTGTATGCGGGTATGTGTAATACACACACATACTCGTTTTATGTTTTGCATGTATGTGTAATACACACACATACACACATGCATACATAAACACATACGTAAACACATACATAAATAAATACATACATACAATGTCATACATACATGCACACAACTACGTATGTACACACATAAATACATATGCATACATACACACGAAACCTTACACTGTGTATGGATTTGTATGTGTGTATGTATGTTTGCATGTATGTATGTATGTATGTGTGTGTGTGTATGTATGCATGGAAGGGCAGGGAACCACCATAGAGCCAAGGAAAGAAAAAATATCCATATCACCGTCCATCCATCCAGCCAACCATTCATCTTCCCATCCATCTGCCCATCCATCTAACTATCCGACCAACCATCCAACTATCTTTCCATCAATCCAGCCAACCATCCATCTTTCCTTCAATCCATCCATTCATCCAGCCATCTATCATTATCACAGAAATGCGAATCTGAGGCGCAGTTAGTCAGTCGTTATGTAAAGGGCATGTGACATTTCTTTGATAAGAGCAGATCTTATGGTCTGTGACATTTCTTTGATAAGAGCAGATCTTATGGTCTGTGACATTTCTTTGTTAAGAGCAGATCTTATGGTCTGTGACATTTCTTTGATAAGAGCAGATCTTATGGTCTGTGACATTTCTTTGATAAGAGCAGATCTTATGGTCTGTGACATTTCTTTGATAAGAGCAGATCTTATGGTCTGTGACATTTCTTTGATAAGAGCAGATCTTATGGTCTGTGACATTTCTTTGTTAAGAGCAGATCTTATGGTCTGTGACATTTCTTTGATAAGAGCAGATCTTATGGTCTGTGATATTTCTTTGATAAGAGCAGATTTTATGGTCTGTGACATTTCTTTGGTAGAGTAGACTTTATGGTCTTTGACATTTTTGGTAAGAGCAGATCTTATGGTCTGTGACATTTCTTTGATAAGAGCAGATCTTATGGTCTGTGATATTTCTTTGATAAGAGCAGATTTTATGGTCTGTGACATTTCTTTGGTAGAGTAGACTTTATGGTCTTTGACATTTTTGGTAAGAGCAGACCTTATGTCACGCATTGCCCTGATTTCATAGAAACAAATTTGTTAAGGTTTGCTCTTGGAATCGAAGTGTAAAGTTACCGTCCAGGGTTGCACAAAATGTTTTGATAGCGGAATATCTGGGCCAACGAGGTCGTTGCTGGAATGAGAAGGGAAAATAAGCAGGGAAATAAAAAACCAGTGGTAGTAAAAAGAAAAGAAAGAAAAGAAGAAATGCATAGAAAGAAAAAACCAGCGAAAGAAAAACAAACAGGATTGCCCTCACATAAACTCAAACGCGGGCGCACACATGCACATACACGTGTATGATTTTGTTGACATGGCTGTTCCGCTATCTCAGTGTCTGTGTATGTGTTTATACATCCTTCCTTCCTTCTCTACATAAATCCCAAAATAGATACACTTTGTTAACACCTTTGTATACCTTGATAATCCTTTCACGCACGAGCTTCATCTTCGTGAGTCAGGATCGAAAGTCCAGGCCTATGCATGGCCTATTTACTAAATATGGAATCAGCCTAAAAGGCCTAAACATGTAGACCCTTAACAGCAACGGGACTACAGTACACTTGAAGCTAAGACTTAATAGTCATGTTTTGAACAGTGTCAACCACTGGCGTAAACTTCACAAAAATATTGGGGGGGCATTTTCCCGACAAATTTCTGAATTTACAAAATCTTTTTCGGAATTTCATAATTTCATCTTCAAAAAAAGTTGATGACCTTTTTTTTTAGTCATTCGGTCATTCGCCTCTTTTCTTTGTTTCAGGAGCTCATAGCAAACACTAAGCACCATCCTAAACTTTTCCTCTCGAACAAATTTCGTGAAATTAAATATACCTTCATATTTTTTTATTTTCATCTCGATTATTGGGGGGCATTGCCCCGGCTCCTCGATTATTGGGGGGCACGTGCCCCGGCTGCCCCCCCAGAGTCTACGCCTATGGTGTCAACAAATCTCCGCCAGGGCATAAATTCGGTTCGAGATTTCTGCTATATCATTATAGCACCGACCGTACTCTGTCGGTGGGAAGATGAGACGGCGAGGGAGAGGACTAGCCATCCGCCCTCATATACCGAGGCAATGAAAATGAACTCTGTAACATTTTCATACCCATAGCTGCCTGAGGGCTAGCTTAAGGGACTCTTCTTCTTCTTCTTCTTGAACACGACGTATCAGTTGCCTCACTTAATCACCTCGGTGTACATTTTATCTGAGCAATTTCGTTGGTAAGAACGTGCGTCCGTAGAACCGCGACCGCTCGGCCGTTCACTAGGAAGACCATCCCTCCTGATGCGCTCACGTAGGCAATGCTAATAAATTTTATCCATCTAGACTAAAAAGACTATCTATCCTTCAAAAGAGAGCCATTCTTATTATTACTTGTTGTTCCTACCATATCTCAACTGACGTTATCTATTAGCAAACGCATATTTTAAGGATCGAGCAGATAACAGCCGCATATGCCAATTAAGTTATAGATATGCAAATAAGCAATTACCCTCAGCTTTCAATAATTGTATTGCTTTGGCATCTGAAAGCAATCCTTATAGTATAAACTATAAGGATTGCTGAAAGCAATCCTTATAGTATATACTGGATTGCTTTCGGATGCCAAAGCTATATACGCACCTCCAACAACTTAGATCTATATATTCCTGAACTAATACCCGAAGGTTCTCGATTAGATGTGCTGGCCCCAATACTTGGAAAAGAGTCCCTGCTTACATAAAATGTTCGACTAATGTTTGTCTCTTTCCTTGATTACTTGGTGGCATATTTAAATATCTAATGCCTGTGCACTGCACTAGTTGATTCCATGTGCAATTTACCCAGCCAGCCACGGTACTGTCATTAAATGTTAGGGGTGACCCGCTAAGCGGGACCTTGGTCCTTTAACGGTTTTCTTTCCCTGTTGTTGCCGAATAACCTCAATTTATACACTTGTAACATACTTGAAATGTTTTGTTTGATGTTGTTTGATTGGACCAATAAAATTTATGGTTATGGTTATGGTTAAGAAATTGCTGCCGAAACGCACAAAGTTCACAGCAGAAACTATGAATAATTCCGACACACCAACAGTAAACTCAAATATATATTTATATATGTATATATAAACATATATATATATATATATATATATATATATATATATATACTGTTACATGCCACTTAAGGTGCTATAGGAGTAGCATAGAAGGTTGGAGGATAGCTGTAGTTACCGTGATATTCGATAGATGGACAGCGAGGCAGCTAGGAATAATGGCTGGCTGAGACGTTCACTGGATGATGTGACCACTCCTTTGCAGATGTGGTCACAGATCTCACGATAAACCAGAGCGTTACTTTATTAGTAACCCACAAAGTGAATTATGAAGGAAAATGCTAACGTAATATGCACAGTATAATCACACTACACAACTGGGGGGTTGGAAACGACCCCTGGGGTGTGCAATGAAGACTTAACTGGGGGTCCTAAGAAAGACTGGTGGTTGAACCCCAAACCTCCGACAATTCTCACCCTGCCTACTGATTGTCTTAATATGTCATCGTTTCTTATTTTCTGTAGTCTTGAAATCCCTGCGATCTTCCGCAGCAAGCTCATTTCTGCTTCTGGTTTCCCAATTCTGGTTTGTATATCCCTTTTTTTGCTGCCATCTGCGGTAATTAGCCCCTCCCCCTAGATAACACTGGCAATCTTGAAGGGCGCTATATAAAACTGCTTTAATAACACGCACGCACAAACACACAAACACACAAACACAACACACACAGTCACACACACACACACACACACACACACACACACACACACACACACGACTACGAGGTTAACTCAGCCTTCATTCCCTAGGTGGCGATCGTAAAATGTGCAGTAGTACAGATGGGCGCCTTGAATGGCTGCCGTACGGTTAAATTCGACTCCTGTTAAACTTGTTATTGTCTGTTACTACTATATCATGCAATCTTACTGCATACTTGTCAGTTTGAATTAATAAACGAAGATATTATTATTAATATAATAAATACATGTAATAATAAAAAATATTATTATTAATATTATTATTATATACCTCTTCTTTTTTCTCAACAAATAGAGGTCTTTGCTTGATCTTCTATTATATATTATATTACATGTGATTCGTGTATACATACATACACTGCACTGCAGTATGTATGTAGATATAATTATCATGTGTGTTGATTTGGATGCAAGGCCCATAATAATTATGCTGAATGTTTCATATCCTTAATGTTGCTTTACGACAATCGTTGTTTTCCGGCAATTGTTATGTCGATGGAATAATGTGCGTGCTGGAAAATGTTGTTGTTTTGGCTTCCGGCGGAAGTGCGTGGCTTTGGGAGCGGAAGAACCGGGTGTATACCCCTCGAGTAAATTTTTGAATGCTTGTAAGTATCTCATTTGAAAATTTGCATCGTCTTGTCTTGTGATGTGTGGTCTTGTTTTGTCTTGACTTGTCTTATGTTGTTTTGCCTTGTCTTGGGTCTTGTCTTGTTTTGTGTTGACTTATCTTGACTTCTTTTGTCTTATCTTGTTTTGCATTGTCTTGGGTCTTGTCTTGTTTTTATGTTGACTTGTCTTGCCTTGGCTGTTCATGTCTTGTGTTGTTAGTTCTTGACTTCTATTGTCTTGACTTGTCTTATGTTCTTTTGTCTTGTCTTGTCTTGTGATGTGTGTCTAGACTTGTTTTCAACCGTCCTCTATCCGAGGATTGGCTACACCAACATTTCGCTTCTGTCTCTCGTCTACCTCATAAACAGATCAATCAACAGCTGTATGTTATCAGTCCATCTCATTTTGGGTCTTTCTTGATCTATTGGCCTCGTAACTGATGACAATAATAAATTTATAATAATAATAATAATAATAGTAATTATAATAATAATAATAATAATAATGATAATGATAACGATAATAATAGTAACGATAATAATGATAATAATAATGGCTGTTACAAAAAATAATTACAATAGTATTATTGTAGAGGTGGACGAGGCCTGATTTCCTGGAACTAACATATGAACAAATTAATTAATATCTAAGTCCCCAAGAGATCATATGTACCTTGGGGCACAAAAACAATGATGATGATGATGATGATGATGATGATGATGATGATGATGATGATGATGATAATAATAATAATAATAATAATAATAATAATAATAATAATAATAATAATAATAATAATGGTAATAATGGTAATAATGGTAATAATGGTAATAATGGTAATAACAATGAGACTAATATTAATAGACACCATTAACACATTTGACTCGGATGCCATGAAGTCTACAATAACAATAAAAACAACAATGATTATAATAACAATAATAATCCTAATAACAGTAAACAACAACACTATAAAAGGGTTGTAAGGATTAAATTTCCCCCTTCCGCTGACTATGCTATTTCCCATTTCATAGCGACGCCATTTTCCGATCTATGATCGGCTTTCGTGTAAAGGTTTTGTCACTACCTGATCTTGTAGGCCTAATCACAGATTTATAACGCCTCTAAGATAAGGAGACAGAGACAGAGACAGACAGAGAAAGGGAGAAAGAGAAAGAGGGAGAAAGAGAGAGAAAGAGAGAGAAATAGAATTAAGGGAGAGAGAGAGAGAGAGAGAGAGAGAGAGAGAGAGAGAGAGAGAGAGAGAGAGAGAGAGAGAGAGAGAGAGAGAGAGAGAGAGAGAGAGAGAGAGAGAGAGACAAAGAGACAAAGAGAAAGAGACAGACAGAGATGAAATTTTTCGGCAAACTGCGGTCTACGTTTCACATTGCAGTTGCACTTTCGTGCATTGGTTGCACTCACAAATGCACTTGGCCAAACATAAATGCGTACAATAAAATCCATACTGCGCGCGGACATCATAGACGATTTTTCTTGGAAGGAGGAAGAAGAAATGGACGGAAACGAGTCACAGGGAGCAGAGTTAAGGAGTTCCTAACTCGAATCGTTACTCGCTGAACTCGATTCTGTGAATTTGAAGAGGTGACGAACTCGTAAGCTTCTGAGAATGAGATCACGTGCGTGTTGATCTAGGAATGGGGATAAATATGAGAACGAGGCTTAATGGAAACCGCGGTAGAAGCGGACAACCGGTTACGCTGACGGTTACTCCCGTCATAGGTGGCGCCACTGGGCTTGTTTGACACCTGACATGGAAAAGGCGCTACAGTAAGTGCTTGATATACATGTATAGGTATAAGCATACATACGTGCATACTTACATACGCACATACATACATACCTTAATGTGTACGCACAATTGTAGACATAGTCATACATGTGCTCTCTGACACAACATATACACACCTACACACACCTACACACACAACTACACGCACACACAACTACACGCACACACACACACACACACCTACACACACACACACACACACACACACACACACACACACACACACACACACACACACACACACACACACACAATCAAACCAGAGCACGCTTTAATTGCATATTCCAAGCAGTCTTGCCCCAACAGTATCTGCTATATTCAGACATTTCTGTTTGAACTACTGAACAAGGTTCAAGTGGAGGCTGAACTGCTGAAAACGAGGCTATAGCTCGAAGACGAGACTACGGCACGAAAACGAGGCTAGAGAGAGAGACAGAGACAGAGACAGAGAGACTTACGCTGCGAGATGCATGCAGCATTGGCCATGCGAACAACAAAGCAGTCGGGCTTCTTTTCGCCGAACACCCTGTATATAAATCGCCCACGGCGTCTTATAATTTGCGTCGTAACGGTTGCTGCGCAGATATATACCGCGGCGAAATCTTTTGCGAATTGTCCTGCTTTTGTTTACCAATGGCGTGGCCAGGAAACAGGTCGAGCTGACTGCGTTCTGTCGTGCGACCGGGCGATATTACAGTGACCTGAGAATCGGCGACAACATATTGTTGTTTGCGTGGGATAAAGACGGATTTTAGCAGTTTACTTGCGGGATATTATTTAACAGAAATAATTGGCGTATCAGTTGGAAGCTGTTATGCGCTTTTCTGGGATACGACATTGACGCAGAGGATTCATTTTAAAGTAGGCCAAATTTTTAAAGATATTTAAAGCATCTAGAATTTCTCAGTCGTGCTTTTATTATTATTTTATTATTTTTATTATTATTATTATCCCTCGGGGACTTAGATATTAGTTAATTATGGGTTGACTAAACCTCGTCAAGTTCCGGCAGAGGAAAAGTGCTGTCGTCAAACCTATTATTATTATTATTATTATTATTATTTATTATTATTATTATTATTATTATTATTATTATTATTATTATTATTATTATTATTATTATTATTATTATTATTATTCCGTAGGCCTACTTGCTCTACTGATGGCATGAACCTGATAAAACTGATAGTCTCTTCAAAACTACTAAATCTATGAATGACTGAATGAATATTATATTTCAAAACTGAAGCTTTTTCGCGTGCCGTAGGCCTAATTTATAAAATCGACAATTTAAAAGAAGTTATGATATCAAAATTCCTCCTTGGTCGTCAGTGCGAAGAATGTAAATGCATCGTTATTTATAAGTAAATAGCAGTTTGCCAGTGTTGAGGAGTCGAAGCAAGAGTTGTCTGCCAGTAGCCTTGTGTGTTCGTGAAACAAGGATATGAAAGAAAATCGACTAAGCAGAATAGGCTTTTGAAGCATATTGCGGGAGAAGGTACTACGTCGAAGCTGAACAGAGAAATATGAAAGCATCGAATTAAGAAGAAAGTGGGATATAAAAGTGTCAAAACATGCAGAGCTCTGGTCAAAACGAATGCGGGCAGAAAGGTCAAAACCCATGTTGATGTACTTATTGAAGGCTCAAGAAGAATGGGTTGACCTACTTGACCTCGCAGAGAACGGATGGGCAACACAGAAGTCTTGTTTCAAAGAAACGTCCACAGCTAGTCGTGACAAAGAGAACACGATCAGAAACACGATTAATTAATGCTGAGTGATTAATTAATGTCGTTCAACCGATGTACAAATGTGCATTGCTTATCTAAAATGTATCATGTGCCCATCATATATTGATGCGTGTTTGACTAAGGAGTGATTCGGTGCACGTGATAGTACAATTCAACGCCTATATTAAATTTTAAAATACGGGTTACCGTGGTACACTCATCCACTTCTCGTGGATAGCAGTACATGTATATTTCGTCTGTGCATTTGACATATCCGCGTATCGTACGTGGACGCCTTGCGACGTGTTTACCTAGTCCGACAGTGACGCACTGAATAAACTGGGTCTTGATTCTGGACCGATTCATATTTTCCGATAAAGGCGTGCTTGTACCCTTGGCCTACTAAACGTAGCCAGCGCTATCTGGCGGCCGGCGACGAAGAATTCGCGTAGCTGCGCAGTTTCTGGCGTGCTTTGTCTTTTCCCGTTGACAGGTGTCGCGTTCGCTCGTCACGTGATCGAGCACGTGAACGAGAAAGATCTCGCGAGATGAATGGACTATGCGAACGGTTTGTTTTAAACCCGCTCATACGCTGACGCCGCTGGGAGACGTGACCCAGAATCGAGGAGCGGATCCAAATATAGCACGGGTCGACTGCTAGCCGGGTCGGCTGGCGGGTCGGCCGACCAGCGTGCTGCTGGCTGCCCGGCTTCGGAACAGGTCTGGGCAGCCTTGGAAAATGTGGGCCGGTGGTACAGCCAGATAACCTTGGTTGGGTTGGCCCAGGGGGATGGACAGAAGGGTTGGAACAGTCGGCGGGCAGACGCCAGCATGGTGGCGTCTGCGGTGCTGCTGGTGGAATCTGCAGGTTTCCAGGGTTTATTGTGAGGAGAGGAGGAGGGTGTGGAAGCGTTGCAACTGGGGTAAGTCATTCATCGAGCTGTCTGGGCTTCTACAGGTATACTTTAGTACATGTCTTTTTAGGGCTATGTGTACGTATGTCTCGGTGTATGCCTAAGCCGGTCTGTATGTCTGTCAGAGTGTGTGCATGACAGTGTATGTGTGTTTGTTTATGTCCGTCTGCTCGTCTTTTTGTCAGTGTATTTGCCGGACTCCGTTAATATATGGTGTGTCTGCTTGTCATCCTGTATGTATGTGTCAATACGTGTGCCTGCCTATGTGTGTCTGTTGCTGCCTGTCTTTGAGATTGGCTGTGTGAGTGGTCTGTATATCTGTCTGAGTTTGTCTGTATGTTAGTCTGTCTTTATGTGTGTCTGTCTGTGAGTTTTTCTGTATGTGAGTCTGTGTGTGTGTGAGTGGTCTGTGTGTGTGTGTGTGTGTGTGTGAGTTTTTCTGTACGTGTGTCTGTTTGTGTGTGTGTGTGTGTGAGTGGTCTGTCTGGCTTGGTGCATGACCTTTTATACACTGGTGAATTTGCAGACTGAGTGATTAATCCGTATATGAGGCGTGGCCCAGTTAGGGTTTTTGTGGTCGGTTTAACCCATGTACCGGTACTTGTCTCGGGGTGGGTTCAGTGTAGCGTAGATCCGTTAGTTCAGTCGGTCTTTTAGTCATTTATAGTCACTAATTCAGTCATTAGTTCAGTCATAGTTGTCAGTAGTTTTCCAGTCAGCCATTCACTTGAGTCATTTGTTTGGCTGGTCATTTAGGCAATAAGTCATTTGTTTATTCGACCATTTATTGAATTTGTTAAGTGTCTAGTCGGTAAGTCGTTTATTAAGCCGGTCATTTGTTCGGTCAGCCATTAACCGAGTCATTTGTTGAGTCATTTAGTCTATAGGTCATTTAGGCAGCCCCTTGTTCAGTATTCATTTCGCCAGAAGTAGTTGCAGTTTAACGACACTGATAAGAAAAACTCAGCGTCGCCCTCCTCCTTCGTTCAGGCTTGGGACTGGCACTGCCCGGCACAGACACGGACGTGCAGTGGCGGAGTTATGACCTATTTCGCCAGTAGGTCATTCCGTAACTTCTACAGCGTCGAATGTAGACAGGGTAAGAGTAATCACTTAGTGACCGGCTTATCATTGTGACCACGATTGGTCATTGGGGGCTCATTGTGGCCATCGGTGCCCATTGTCCAGTCCTACATCGTGGCCACTGGGGATTCTCACTGGCCACTTGGTGTTCGTGGTGGCCATGATGATTCATTTTCACACCCAACGACTTCTGCTGTTCAAGTGTTTGGCTGGAATTGATATGGTTCTCGACACTGGCGCTGATCTCTGACTAAAAATAGAACGTAATGGAAGTAAATTTAGTCGAGTGGTCCAACGTTTTGGCCGTATTATTTTAGAGCGTAGTTTATCCAGTGTGGGACCGATAGACAGCGAAGAAGGTTTAAAATACACGGTCGGCCAAAGTTCTGGGTGGAAAAGGTTATTTCCGGCGACTTACGTCATCCGGTGTGTGCGTTGCAAAGACGGGAGGAACAAGAGCTGGCGCCAATCTGTAGTGTTTCAAATTAAATGTTGCTGTTGTAGAGCGGAGAGTTCGTCCCACAGCTCGGTTTCTAGTATCCCTGTTCGTTTGCTGCGAGCCTTCAATCCGCCATTTTGTTTTTGTAGTGCTCAAGATTTCCCACGTGAACGACAGCGCCTGGGAAACGGATTCAGAGCTGGGACGATCCCAGCTGGCCACACGCTAAGGGTAGTCATAAAACGGCCTCCACAAAGGGGTAGACAGACCGGTTTGGAGGAAGAGGAGGAGGAGGAGAGGTCGTGACCGGGTTATTTGAGTGCACCTTACCTTTGTCTCCGCACCGGAAACGGTCGCTTAAACTTGGTGAATGTATTCCGGGTAGGTGGTCCTTAGTAATATTCATCACCGGGTTTACATTCATCCCGTTCTCTGCGGCATTTTCAACTGACCCGACCCTATGCAAATTGCTCTGCGCACGTGAACACTTCTGACGTAGTTATATCCGGGGTTAGAGGGCGACCTCTGATTACTAATTAGTCTGTTGACAGTACAGTACAGCTGCAAGTCTAAAGTCCTAAATGGATCCAATAAATGGAAATTGGTTGGATTTCTCCAACAAGCATAACATTTTAAAATCTAATATTAAGTCTAAAGTCCTAAATGGATCGAATAAATGGAAATTGATTGGATTTCTCCAACAAGCATAACATTTTAAAATCTAATATTAAGTCTAAAGTCATAAATGGATCCAATAAATGGAAATTGGTTGGATTTCTCCAACAAGCATAACATTTTAAAATCTAATATTAAGTCTAAAGTTCTAAATGGATCGAATAAATGGAAATTGATTGGATTTCTCCAACAAGCATAACATTTTAAAATCTAATATTAAGTCTAAAGTTCTAAATGGATCCAATAAATGGAAATTGATTGGATTTCTCCAACAGGCATAACATTTGAAAATCTAATATTAAGTCTAAAGTTCTAAATGGATCCAATAAATGGAAATTGATTGGATTTCTCCAACAGGCATAACATTTGAAAATCTAATATTAAGTCTAAAGTTCTAAATGAATCCAATAAATGGAAATCGATTGGATTTTCCCAACAAAATTAGCAGTTGAAAATCTAATTTTAAGCCTAGTTTTAAATGGGTCCAATAGATGCAAATTTGGTTGGATTTTTCCAACGAAATAATTCAGGTTTACATGAGAATAATGCATTATTAATGCAATAAAATGGATGTTATTGATATCGTAAATCTTAAATGGCATGGTATCGTGCTATACCGTGTGTAGGCTAATGAGATTATCTGTAATCTTGAGAGATTTCATTGGAACTTGTTGAGGGCAAATATTTAACAAACTGAAGAAGAAAAAGAAGAGCTTTTCCCAGTACCTTAAGCTAGATCCGAGGCAGCCATGGATATGAAGTGTTGGTGACTTCATTTTCTTAGCCTGGGCATATGATGGCGGGTGGCCAGTCGTCTCCCTCGCCGTCTCATCATCCCACCGACAGCGTACTGTGCCCCTATGCCAATTCGGCCATGTTATGGCTGAGCTGGCTGGGGGCTCAGGTGGAACAGAAACCTTGAACCAAATTTCGGTCCAGGCGGAGATTTGAATTCCCGACCCGTCAATTGACGCGGTCCAGCATGCGATCTGCTACACTATCCAGCATCCTATGACTGAATTGCAAGTAAATAGAAAACTATGTGTAGTATCGATAATTAAAAGCAATTAATGGATAAATAAAATTGAAATAAATTAAATATAATTACCCAAGGTACGTGTAATCCCTTCTCTTTACATTACTTTTGGTTAACTAAGATTTTAAAAACTAGTTAATGAAATTTAAAATTTAAATAAATTAACCCAGAAAAATAAATATAAATGAGGCAACCGCAAAATGAAAAAGTAGATAAATAATATTAACCCAAATTAAATGGCAAACTTTAATCAAGTTAATCTGCCCAGTATGTGAAATGTATGTATGTATATTCGTTTATTGAGTAAACTGGTTGTCATACCGCAACCAGGAACAACAAAATTAAGAAAAGAAAGGAAAAGGAACATTCAATCGGATCACCAAAGGGCAATGCTCGGTACTATCGTCTATGCGATAAATAAGTAACAACATTTGACAAAATACATCACAAATAAAATTTAATTACTCTGTCCACAGTACCGTATATGCAAGTTTTCTGCCAAGATCAGAGTTTACTCATAACAAGATTTTTAAGACTTGCTTGCTTTTAAGATTTGTAGCTTTAATTCCGTTAGCTACATACTGCAGCGCCTTACACATGCGACTTCCACTAAGTCCAGCTCAATAATGAGATTTATGTTTTGTCTTGTCTTCAACCTTCCTCGATCCGAGGGTTGGTCGCTTCATGGACAAGCTTCCTCCATCTTCTCCTGTCCTCCGTCTCCATCAACACTCGATCGAATGGCAGCTCCATCCAAGTTCTGATGTTGGTGAATCATCCCATCTTCGGTCTCCTCTGTGCTCGTGCTCCTGGTACTGTACCCTGCACTATCTCATTTTACTACTGTTAACATAACATTTATAACATCCTATTATAATATTATAACATCCTATTTCGGTTGATTTATAATTTTGATTAATTTTGAAAATAATTATATATTATAGAATTATAATTACAAATAATTTTGACTAATTTGGTAAAATTCTATATTTAACAATTCTAAAATTACAGATTTAATTATAGATGATGCATTGGCTATAAAAACCGTTCGAGATTGCCGGAGCAAATTCTGGAAGGAATTATAATATAAAGCCTAGACATTTTTGCACTCTACGTTATTGCTAAAAATAATACCTACATTTTAAACATTTTTCCTGCTATTTAATGCTGCAGCTAGATTTGTTCAAACTGTATGTCAACAGCGCCAAACTGTACAAGTTAGTACATGTACATTATTCAGAGTGAAGACTATTCTAGACCAATATAAAAGAATAGGTGGGCATAGACAACTGCCGACAACAGCGGACAAAAACTTGGACTACTTCTGTGCTTGACTGTTTACGAGTTGTGTGTGTGTGTGTGTGTGTGTGTGTGTGTGTGTGTGTGTGTGTGTGTGTGTGTGTGTGTGTGTGTGTGTGTGTGTGTGTGTGTGTGTGAAATCAATAGTGAGTAAAGGACATGCTCAAGGTCCCTCCTACGCAGTACCCGTCATAATATCATGGCAACGATGGCAGCAACGACAATGATTATGGCGACGACAACGTTCTTCGCCAAACTGTATCGGTGGAGCAGTAGCTTCGGGACTTGGGGCACGGTAAACGATTGGTTATAGCGCTGGACTTGTAACGCGGAGCTTGGACGGTACAAGGTCGAGGCTGCCCTGAGACGGTTACTGTGTAGGGACCTTCAGCAAGTCAGTTATATACGTGTATTGCTTGGTGCCACCGAGCGATAAAATGTTATAGCGGTGTCTAATAAAGATTAATAATAATAATAATAGTAGTAGTAGTAGTAGTAGTAGTAGTAGTAGTAGTAGTAGTAGTAGTAGTAGTAGTAGTAGTAGTAGTAGTAGTAGTAGTAATTATAGCTCTTGCAATGACCTGTCAACATAGCTCGAGGGTACGCGTACCCTAAAATAGAATACGTTAAAATACGTACGTACCTTTAAAAAAATACAATACGCGTATGGTACGTATCATACACGAAAATTTTATTTATGGTTTACTCGGCGACCCATAGCCTACGTATAATCTGACGTCAACAGTATGCGTCATTGAAACCGGTACTTCCGGTAGCGTAGCAGTAAATTTAATTCGTCAAGTAGCAGTTGTTCAACTGTTCAACCTTTTGCTTGGAGTAGGATTTGAAGTGCTGCAGCAGAACTGAGCCGACTGACTGAGTCAGGCTGACATTACTGCATTAAGTGCAATGTATGCTGGATAAACGTAGACCTACAATATAGCATTGCAGCAATTTACTACGCTGTATACTGGGTTGTGATTGTTTGCTTAAATTAGATTGAACATTCTTATAATGAGGCTAAATGAGCAATGACGTGGTTAACGTATTTTTTATTGTTTACGTACCCTAAAATAGGGTACGTTAAAAAACGTACGTACCTTTCAAAAAATAGAATACGTATGGTACGTACCCTCGAGCTTTGCCTGTCAATATCGGTGAGATTGTTAACCGTCGTTAGAAGTGGCAGTTAATTGTTTGACAAATGTATTTTATAGACAACTGTAAACGCGTAACTGTACAGGCTTAAACAGTTTATTATTAATGATACATTGCGCATTTGCGAATTCACGTCGAAACTACATGGGTAAGTCTGAGAGTAAGACCCTCCAGTCTCCACGTTACAAGTCCAGCGCTGTAACCAGCCCGGGTACCTTGTCCCAAGGCCAATACAAGCTTCATGTTGTAATAGACCAGAGGTTTCCAATCTGGGGTGCCCGCTCCCCCCAAAGGGTGTGAGATGGCATTTCAGAGGGTACGACAAAGATGGAAAGTATGTTACTATTGTACTGTGTGTATGTAGAAACTATCTTTTAACAGTTAACGCTGCCTTGTCTGTGGCTCGCCCGCTGGCGGTAAGCAGACAGCTTTTTCTAATTGCCCAATATATAATTATATTTACATTTTATGCGCTGAGCTAAAGCTTATTTTTTGGGATCAGTTTGTTCACCCGCAGTACTGTATCAGTGTATGTGGTTCAATCTGTGGTTCAAAAAATAAAAATTTGCCTTAGGCCTATTCATCTTCAAAAGTGATATTACTGTTGTAGGAGGTGCGAACATTAATCAAACATGTCTTAGAGGTGCAGGGCATAGAAAAGGTTGGGACTAAATGGTAAGCAATGAGCTAGACGTAGTGAATGCCATATATATATATATATATATATATATATATATATATATATATATATATATATATATATATATATATAGAGAGAGAGAGAGAGAGAGAGAGAGAGAGAGAGAGAGAGAGAGAGAAGAGAGAGGAGGCTGCAGTGTGTGCACTGTGTGGCTAACGGAATGAAAGCTGAAAATCTGAAAGGTAAGCCAGTCTTAAAAAGTAAAAGCTTGTTATGAGTACACTCCGATCTTGGCAGAGCACTCGCACATACTGTCATATAAACCCCACTATCGTAGGAGGTGGGTGTTGTGCTTTGTGCCCCCAAAATTTCGGGCGTTCCGTTTTTAGGTGCCGGGGAAAATGCTGAACTATAGCTCCAACTTGCCCGAATCGGAACAGTCTTAGATTATTTGTAGCTACTAGTTAGCAAACTACCATAACATTTACAGCTCTATTAATTGACGTAGGTCCGTAGGCCTACTAAATAATTAGTTGCTCTAAATGCACGACGCCATTTATTCAGGATTTATTTTGGTTTCAGTCAGAAGTAAAATCTTGCCCCCACCACTGAAATTTCCCCTACGGCTGTGACTATCGGGCATCAGTTTTGTCTGATATCTGCATAACTATTTATAGGCCTACGGCCAGTGATAACAAACAGGCCACTGTGTCTTGTTGACCAAACGAACTTGTACTCGCATCTGCCATTTTCGTAAATTTACATATATATATATATATATATATATATATATATATATATATATCTACCTGCATCATCTAGTGTACATTGTGCAGATTGATTTCTTGTGATCTTGTGAATATTTTGCTGTTTCACATTGATATACAGTTATACTCCTGTGACCACTTTTCATTCTCACTTTTCGAACTCAATCGCTGTTATTCATTATTCAGGTAGTGCCAGTCCCAAGCCTGGATAAAGGAGGACGACGCTGGTGCACTTTGTTATGACATAGCGTCGTTAAACGCTAGCTAACCAATTCTCAGTTTTGGGCATTTGCCTTCATTAATAAAGGGAAATTATTAACAAAGGGAAATTATTTATGTGTCAGCGCAAGCAAGTCGCATTATTGTTCCTAACGGGAGGCTACTAAACCACTTTGTAAATATCGCAAAAAACCGTAGATAACATTTGGTCTAGGCCTGCTACAACGAATGACACATCACAAAAGCGTATGTTTCATTCTTCGGTTGACAAAACAATTAAGATGTCATCGGTAAAAGCCGAAAACAATATAATCCACATAATTGTTTAAAATAGACATGATAAAATAGAAAGTTGTATGAACTGTCGCCATTTTTCGGCCTTATTACGATCAAGTAGTAAACATGTTCTTTCTTAGCACCAATTTAAAGGTTCGCCACGCCACGCAACCTCTAATGAATATTCATAAGGATAACGTCATCTAAACTAAGCCAGTAACGGTCTACGTCACGCAATCTCTAATGAATATTCAAACCGATAACTCCATCTAAACTAAGCCTGAGGAATCCACAGGTAACCATACAGGACGTCCGCAACAATGACCGATTTTGGGCCCATCCCTCCCTTTGTCCGCACTTTGCAATACCCTCCCCGTCCACCTCGCGGGCGCCTGCAATCCAGGGGTGCGAGGCCCATATCAGCTTTAATACCCTGGTGATCTTGTATGGCTAACTAGGGCGGGGCACCCTGATCCTGTCGCGTTCCGCAAACTGATTCTAATTAAATCCAACGCTGACTGCCTACTGTCAGACTGAAATTGGTGACTAAGGCACAGGCTGCATGTAAACAGAAGTCCCCAAAATAGTTACGGACACTCTCCTGCCCTCTGTCCGCACCTGGGTGACCCCACCCTCA
Organism: Allolobophora icterica; assembly: GCA_963556255.1. Taxonomy (NCBI): domain Eukaryota; kingdom Metazoa; phylum Annelida; class Clitellata; order Crassiclitellata; family Lumbricidae; genus Allolobophora; species Allolobophora icterica. The sequence continues at coordinate 16,041,103 of OY744614.1, read as the reverse complement.
GTGCGGATCCTTTGTGGTCGACATCTAAGTAGGCCAATCGGATGGTGTCTCAACTGCTACTTTTGCGTGTTCAGACAGGCCTGACCTGGAGAGTTCTTAAGATCAGGCTAACAGCTTTCAAGATACCACCGTCAACAGACCGACTTAATCGGACTTCATTGCTTCAGTGTGCGATTGTGTGGCGGATGGATACTGCATGAATATTCATTAGCTTATTTTACGCATGTGTGTGAGCTACATAAAACGTGCGGAGAAGTTTATCTGATGAGTGCGGCGGTTCGTTTCGATGAAAGCGCTTTTGTTTGTCGACAGCTGCAGGGGAGAGTGTTGCGAAAACATCTTGAACGTCGTCGTTTTAAGGTGGATGGCGTCACTGAGCGAACGGGAATTGAACGGTCGACAGTTCCTTTCCGTTCCTTTACAACAGATACATCCTAACTGTTAAGAAATTTTTAAACTGGTCTATGCAATTATGCATACATATACGCCCTCAGTATAAATAACTTACAAAAATCGGCGGAGTAATATGCATGCAAAGTCGGTTCATTTATGCTGGTCCACCCTGTAGATGAGAACCGGGACTTCGTGCTGGTGCTCGGCGCTTAGCTTTAAACAAGCGGTTTAGAAATTGTTTACCTTTGCTGTAAAGGCTTATACTTCGCTTTAAAGTGTATATTATGTCCCAAAGTATCGTCAGTATCTCCGTTGTCCTAGGCCATTTGTGAAGTCCAGTGCTGCTGACGATATTAGTCCAGATAATGCAATACACATATCATCATCATCATCATCATCATCATCATCATCATCATCATCATCATCATCATCATCATCATCATCATCATCAGTTCCTTTCCTGAGGCCGGTTATTTTGCGGCGATGGGTACGAATAAATGATCTCCATTGTCCTCGGTCATTTGTCAAGTCCACTGCTCCCTTAAGTGTTAGTCCAAGTGATGTTATGTCCTCATTTACATTATCTATCCAGCGTAGTTTTGGTCTGCCTTTGTTTCTTTTCCTTCGAATCTTGCATGTAGTGCATTGTGTGGGATTCAATCAGCTGGCATTCTCTGTACATGTTCAAACCTTCGGAGTCTTCGTTGAACGACTTTCTCTAGCAGAGTTATTTGCACACCTAATGATTGTCTTATGGCATCATTTATGATTTCTTTGGTCTTGAAATCTCTGCAATTTTCCGCATCCAACTCATTTCCGCTGTGAGTATTTATTTCGCATTGTCCAACATTCTGATATATCGGTCTTGTCAATTGACAGCATGCTGCAGCTGTCTGGAGACGCTCTTGTCTACCAATTCCCAGGCTTTCTATTCAAATCTCAAGTCTCACCTTTTCAAGAACTCATACCACGATCCATCAAGTCCACCACCGCCTTCCCGTCACTCTCGACTTGGACGTAACCGACTAACTACGTGACTCCTTTGCTCTCTCATCGCCTCCTGGCCATAGGCGTAATTTGTGGGGGTACGATGGGTACCCGCACCCCACTTGTTGGACTGGGAGTACCGTACCCCCACTTTTTGAACAACGCCAATCAATATTTTGTTATTGTGCCTACCCAGATATCGCAGTCTCAGCCTTGCCTCGTGTGTGTACGAAATTGGTACCCCGCACTTTTTAGACCAAAGTTACGCCCCTGCTTCTGGCTATTTGGTTTTGGTCTTCACTTGGTCTACTAACAACCTGTCTGGCTTGACGCAGCACTTGTGAATAAGATGGAGCCGTGGACTTAGTTATTAAGTGCACTTCAGAAATTTAGTCTACAGTTGTGACTACGTGTGGTTTCTTTGTAAGGTCTTTTTCTTACTCGATCTGTCTATGCCTCTGTCTGTCTGTCTGTCTGTCTGTCTGTCTGTCTGTCTGTGAGTCTTGAGCACCTGTAGACTAACCGACTGTCTGTGTCCTGTCCGAGCGGCGGGAGGAGTTCTCTTCCGGTTGTCCGTGTCAACAGTGAAGGAAAATGGCGGACGACAAAGTCGGATCGCTTTTGCTGACGGTCAAGGCCAAGTCGACTTCTGTCCTCATCCGAACCAAAGCCAAATCTGTTTCTGTCCTCGTCCAAACCAAGGCCAAGTCTACTTCTGTCTTCATCCGATCCAAGACCATGGTCGTTTGGCCTGCAGTTTTCCAACGAGACGTTGTCTCTTAATCTGGCTGTTTCAAAAACATGCAGTTTCTTTAGTAGTCCAAAAAATATTATTTAAGGCAGTAGACAGTAGTATAGTAGAAGTAGTGGAATGAGTATTAGTAGTAGCAGTAGTAGTAGTAGTACTAGTAGCAGCAGCAGCAGAATTATTATTGATAGTCTGTAGTGGCAGTAGTAGCAGCAGTAGTAGTAGTAAGAGGCGTTGCAAAGCTTTTTTCTACGGCGAAGTGTTCAAATTCTGTTCGATCATTGGTTGGTAAAAACAAAAATAATTAACGACGGTCTAGACTTTTCAATTATGGCTAATATTCTGAGGAACTCAATATTAAATTAAAGTTCAGCGATACAAGAAAATCATTAACGTGTTAGATACTTCCTAAAATACTTCATTTAGGGGCCATCCACATATTACGTACGCACTTAGGGGGGAGGGGGGTCGGATTTTGGCGATTTTGCGTACGGGTGCGAACGGGGGGAGGGGGGTAACAAAATGTGTACGTACCCAAAATAAATTTCTAATTATGACGTCCACATTAGCCTATTTATAACTCTGTATTATCCTATAGTCGTCCCATGGCATTTTATTACATTATATAAAAGCCATGTGCAGTTATTCTGTGCTGTGAACGACACCTATAATTTGTCTATATTGGCCCTTCAATAATCTGGCCTAAAGTGCAGACAGGCTAGGCTGCCTGGAGACACTTTCTGCAGCTGGTCATCGGGGGGGGGGGGGGTTGCGTCAAACGTACGTACTCAGGGGGGTGGTGGAAGAAAGTACGCTTGCGAACAGGGGGGGGAGGGGGTCCAATTTTCCCGGATTTTTGTGTACGTAATATATGGATGGCCCCTTAGCAGTTTGTGACATAGTAACAAAACTACGTTATACTGTGTGTGTTACGAACGCTGGAGGGGGTTCTCTAGAGCTATAATGTGAAGAACAAAAGCATGGTTGCAGAAGATTAAATGAGCAGTCCTGAGGCAGCCACGGATATGAAGCGTTTGCGACTTCATTTTCTTAGCTTCAGCATATGATTGCGGGTGGCCAGTCCTCTCTCTCGCCGTCTCATCTTTCACAAACAGTGTACTTATAGCTCAGTTGGCTTGAGGCGCATATGGAGCAGAAATCTCGAACCAAATTTCTGCCATGGTGGGGAATTGAACCCCGATCTCTTGATTGACAGTCCAGCACGCTAACCACTACACTATCGAGCGCCCGTGAGTGCCAGAAGACCAAAAGAGAAAGGAATAGGTTGTGTTTAGGTTGATGGAAATTGTGAGGCGGTAGAGTGGATGAACCTGGGTAAGATTTCTTGAAAAGGTGAGCTGTTGAATGGAAAGCCTGAGGAACAATAGATAGAAGAGCTTGAACCAGATGATGATGATGTGTGAAAGTAAAAGCGAATGGATGGACAGAGAATTTGCGGAATTCTGGAGGAAGATCGTGAAGTGCTGTACATGGATCGGACACAGAGGGCTACGGGCAAGAGTGAGGTATGAGAACGATCGGGTAGAGCGGGGTGGAAAACCGGTGGATAGATGATGAACATGCACACAATAGTGTACTAATATACAAATTTACTAGCATATACATTTATGTATACGTAACACGTTTGGATATGTAGAGAGAATGCCAGTTGATCGAATCCCACACAATGCACTACATGCAAGATTCGAAGGAAAAAGAAACAAAGGCAGACCAAGACTACGCTGGATAGACAATATGAATGAGGACATAACATCACTATAACATCACTTGGACTAACACTAAAAGGGGGATGGACTTGTCAAATGACCGAGGACAATTGTGAGGCCTCCTTCCTCTCATGATCTTCATACCTGGATGTCTTGCAATCGCCTTTCCCTCAATTCGTCCAAAACCCAATTTATCTGGTTTGGCACTCCTCAGCAACTTCAAAAACTCGACTTTGATGTGCTTTCTCAAAGGTTTCCGCTTTTCACTTTCTCGTCTAGCGTTCGTGATCTAGGAGTCCGAGTGACCCTTGACAATTCTCTCACCTTTACTGAACAAATTTCCAAACTCACTCGCACTTCCTATTTTCACCTAAGACGTCTTAGAGCTATCCGTCGCTCTCTCTCATCTCCAATTTTCACTTCAATTGTCCATGCATTTGTCTGCTTTAGACTTGACTACTGCAATTCCCTCCTCATTGGTCTTCCTAAAGTCCGTCTTGCTCCTCTTCAGTCCGTTCTCAATGCTGCTGCTAGATTAATTGCCCGTCTTCCTCGATTCTCTCATATAACCACCTTTATGGCAGAAGAACTCCACTGGCTCCCGCTATCTGCCCGCATCCAATTTAAGGTCCTCATCCTTGTCTCTAAGGCTCAACTTGGTTTTGCTCCAAAATATTTATGTGACTTAATTCATCGCCCTCACTCTGCTGCTTCTCTTCGTCCTTTTCGTTCATCTGACCGTTTTGACCTCCTCGTTCCCCGGGTCAGGACTTCTCTGGCTCAATCTAGGTCTTTTGCCTCCATTGGCCCTGCTCTTTGGAATGAGCTTCCTCCGTACGTTCGTTCTTCTATTCTCTCAGGTAACGTCTCTTCCTCTTTTATCTTTCTTAAAACTTGCTTTTTCTCTCGGGGTCTCTCGCACTGGGAGCGCTTCTGAATGGCCCTCCCGCTAGAAAATATCCAAATACAATGCAATATACAACACAATTGAGATCATAACAATATTAAGGAATCATAATAGAAAAGCATTTAAAGTGAAAATGTAAATTATTTTCAAATGAATGCTTTTACTCGGGTGAGATGGAATTTCATACACAAGCCGTTTAAAAGGTTCTAAATATTATATATATATATATATATATATATAATCTATATAAACCATCTATATCATATAAATGTATATGTATACAGTACACAATTTTTTAAAGTCCCCAACATTTGTAAAGCCCCAAAAATTGTGAATCTTTTTAGACCCATGCGGATTGTGAGTTCCTAAGCTGTAGCTCTTTTAGCTTATGCTTAAATCCGGCACTGCCTATCGGGTACCGAGACCAAATTTATTAATAGAAATAGACCTACATGTGTGCATACATGTACGTGCACACATATACACACAGACTTGATTCTTCACTTATAGAATAATTCCACCACTACCCGTAGCAGTACTCCACCACTACCCGTAGCAGTTTTCCACCACTACCCGTAACAGTGCTCAACCACTACCCGTAACAGTTTTCCACCACTACCCGTAACAGTGCTCAACCACTACCCGTAACAGTGGCGCCGGTGTCCCGAGATATTCTATCCCCCCTAAAGCGTATCCCCCGGATGGAATAAACCGGTTTAGAGTATCCGGTGGGATGAACCATTCTATCCCCCCTCGTCATACGCATCACGATAGCCTCGACGAAATTCCAGTCAAAATCACCAAAAACAAAGTAAATTGATTTCAGGTCGACGTACAAACTAAAGAAAAGCAATTCAAAAATTTTATGTGTGCAATAAATCCAAACAGGACGACTGAATACACTTAGAAACCGCCAAAAATGCAAACTAAACCGAATACTCCATTTCGCTAAGGGGGATACGCATGTATGGGGGATACTCTATTTCGTGACACCGGCACGCGGACGCAACAGACGCATTTGCGTCTAGTTTTTTCGCTAAACAGTGAACAATGAAATATTAATGACACTACGCCTTAGCATTTCCGCGTGATCAGCATAGACGATGATTGTTAGTGACCATATCATTCAAATAGCATGATGATCATGAAAGTTTCACATATGACAGTATGATATGGCGTTGTTACTTGTCAGCATTGTCACTGAGTGTAAATGTTAAAGACTTTAAGAGTTTTCGTCTAGGGCCTATGTAGTGGTAGGAATATGTAATGTTCAATTATGCTTCATTATCACATGAATGATGATGATCACTGATTGACCAAAATGACTGGCAATATTTTATGTCTTAAATATGTTTTCGACTTTGCGTCCCCTTTTTGGCGTCTGCAGGCGCCACTGACCCGTAGTGCCAGGTAGTGCCAGTCCCAAGCATGGAAAACGGAGGATTGCGACTTCAACGACCCTGGCAGCCATAGGATATCGTTAAACACGAACTACTTCACTTGGTATCTCTGACATGACGCAGCGCTCGTGAACAAGTTGGTGCCCCACGCTTAGCTTTTAATTTCAGTAGCGCTTTGACATTTAAAAGGTTACGATTACGATACCTCTGTGTTCGTCTTGGAGTTCCTGGAAGACGTCCCTGAGGGCATCCTCGGCCCATCCTCCTCCGCTGGCCTCCAACCTCGACGTCCCTCGACCGATTCCGACTGCGCCCTGGTCGACGCGGTCATCCGTGACGGTGTAGTCGTGCGTGTCGTCGGTCAACCGTATTGCTCCGGATGTCAGTCCCGTCTCCCTCATGTCGTCGATGCATCGAAGCAGCTTCCCGATCGTCTCTCCCCTCTTCCGCTTGTCCTGCTTCAGCAACCGCATCTTGTGCTCGTACCAATCGTTCTTCCTCTCATACTCCTGCAACAATCGTCAGACGTGATCGTTATCGTAAACATGTGCATCCGCAGGAATTTTTACGGGGGCGCAAAAACTTTTGGGGGGCGGGGCAAAAACTTTTCGTTTTGGGGGCAAAATGACGTTCCTGCATATAAAAAATTGCATGAAAAAAATTAAAAATAAATAATGATCAAGGACTTCACCTAAATAATTAAGTGGTTTTTCGCATTGAAAATCGTGTTGGAACTGTTGCAAAAATCATAATAATCAGAATATTATATTTTTTTTACAAAATATTTGCAAAATCCAGGGGGCAAATGCCCCTCTTTACCCCCTCCGGACGCCCATGATCGTAAACTCCATTTTCCAAAGCGCCACTCTAAAGTTAAGCGCAAAGCCCCAGCTTATTCACGAGCGCTGCAGAAATTGATGTCCATTGGAGGTCCGAGTTGGTTGCCATAACGCGGCGCAACAAATGACGCAAGTATGGTATGCGCGACAGTCGCTGTGCGGCGCCACGGACCACCGTCCTGTTGCGAAGTTTATGGATTCTGGCAATTCGCAGATGTTAATTTAAGGACTTCTGGTAATCATCAAGTGAACGTTTATTTAAGGACTGCTGGCAATGCTCGAACCGATTATGCGATTGGTAAATATGTAACTGAGAATGGCGGTGCTTTAAAGGGAGTGTAATTGCAATCGTTGATTTTATGTAGCATTGTTTAGTGTTTATCGACATCTTGTTGACTCTAACCTTCGTCGGACACACACAGATCCAAGTAGACCAAGCGATTGAACGCGACTAGTGAATAAGTAGCTGAGAATGACAGCGTTTTGAAGGTGTCTAAATGGAGCCGTTGACTTTTATATATCATTGTTTAGTGTTTAGCGACATCTTTTGGATGTCAGTACCGTTGAAGCCGACTTTACCCTTCGTAATGTGTGGTTGATATCGATCTGTCGGTTGAACGCGACCAATGAATAAGTAGGTGAGATTGGCTGCGTTTAAAAGGTGTCTAAATGAAACTAGGTTTATGTAGCACTGTTCAGTGTTTAGCGACATCTCGTGGATATCAGTTACGTTGAACTAAAACTAACGCTTCTTGCCATCTGACAGAAGGAAGTATAGCGATTAAACGAGACTGGTGAATAGGTACCTGTAGCTGAGAATGGCTGCGTTAAAAAGGTGTCTAAATGAAGCAGTGAATTTAGTGTATCAATTTCCGTGGTATTAGCGACATCTTGTGACTGCCAAGTCGTTGACGGCAACCCTACGGCAATTCGAACCAACTGCTATCCAAGCGATTAAGTGCATTACAGTCGTCCCATAGGGAGTGTAGGGAGTTGCTGAGTCAACCCTATGGGGCTACCGGGTACCGAACCCGCGTCGTTATGATCTTCGTGCCAGCGTGTAACCATTTAACCATCTTGGTTGAAATTGTTTCCCGAACTGTCTGTGACGAAACTGTACGTATTGTTAGTGAAAGACTGTTTCACGGGGCCAAACGCACAGCAGGCATTGCATTGTATTGTATAGTATCGTATTATATTGTATTCCGTGTGGGAATTGTAGAAAAAATACTGGGGAAGGGGGTTAGACTTTGGTGATTTTGATCCATGTGGAGTTGCATATTTTATCCGTATTTTGCAAACTGAGAAAATTCAAATATGCAATGATGGGCACTTTTAACTACTGTAGTTACTAACTAGTAGTTATAACTACCATAAAGGTAGTTGTCTAGTAGTTATAACTACTTTTTAAGAAGTAGTGTAAAAAATAGTTATAACTATTTTTATCAAGTAGTTTGTAGTTAACAACTATATTTCGTATTAACTACATTTTTTCCTATTTAACATTTACTTTAGCTAGCTCCATATTACAAGAACTTCTGTAATTTGGACGTTGTCCATAAATATTTTAAGTAATAGGCTATATAATTTTGCTATTAGCAATTTGGGCTTCCTATCTTGAATTGAGTGAGTCTTTGGTCTGTGTGACAATGCATTGCCTTCTAGACAGCATCTATAAGGAATCTCTATTATATGTTAGTTACTGGATAGCTACTGAGCTGTGAAAGTTCGGATTATCGCTCAGTTAAGGCACACCATGGGTTAAAATAGAGCAGACGACAGGAGACTTGTTGAAGTTTAAATGTTTAATTATCTAAAATACATTAATCCAGAAATCCATTCGAATAAAATTTTCCAAATATCATAAAATAAAAAGTATTATATAATTTTGCTGCTTACTTATATGTAAACAAAAACTTTCTACCCTAACATCTGATTCGCCATAGGCCAATGGCTGAAGCTTTATCAATCCAGTAGTATTAATACATTTTGATGACAATGCCAGTAATAACGGTTTAGATTTACCTTAACATCAACAAGTTAAAATCATCGCCATTCCAGGAAGTCAATTCAACGCTGCCGAACAGCGCCGCAGTTGAACGTCTTTTTTAAGGGTTTCTGGCATAAGCCTAATACTTACCCCAAGAAGATACAGAATGTCGGACAAACTGTTAGACAGGGTGGCCTTCTTGAAGAGCTGTTCTAGCGGTATACCATCTACGTCCTCTTAAATGTACTAAGCGTTTTAACAGTTTCAGACTTTGTAAGTTAGACATTTTAGTAGTTGTAACAATTTGGCATTTGTTACTGTTTAGACAATGAACCCGTCAGGTTGCCTTGTAGCATGTTCTAGCAGTTCCTGTCCCTTGTTAGTTTGTTTGATATATGGAGTAGGCCTAATTCGTTACAATTAGATTTGTCACTTGCCACTTGGTTTTGTTTTTACCTTTTTTATTACTTGTATTGAATATCAGTAATTAATACAGACAATAAATTCTCATGCAACTAAGTGAATATCAGTGCACCGTAACATAACTATAGAAAAGTAGTGTGTAAAGTAGTTAACTACTAGTCTGGTAGTTAGCAAAACTAGTTATAACTACTTGTCATCTAAAGTAGTTAAACAGTAGTTATAACTACTTATTTTGAAAGTAGTTAGGAAGTAGTTATAACTACTAGGTAAGTAGTTGGTGCCCATCACTGCAAATATGCAATAGAAAGCTCAAACTCCTTAAAGTGACGACATCACCAAATTTATTCGTGTACAATTCACGTGGTCACAAATCTCACAATATCCATTAGGGCCTACCATACATGATGCACCATGGAAATTTCTTCTCTTTGTCAGAGACTAGGAGTCAAGTAATGTGAAATGACACTAGCACAACTGAGGGAGTTTGAAACGACCCGCTCCTGGGGTGTGCACTGAAGACTTAACTGTGGCGGTCCTAAGAAACACTAAGGGGTTGAACCCCCACCCCAACCCCCAACAATTCTCACCCTGGTAATTCGATGACTTAATTTGTATCTGACAAACTAAAATACAAATATGTAGTACAAGTATGAACATGATGTCATCTTTCGACTCTTGACGGAAATCTGTTGGCTGGGTTTTACGTGTTTGCGTGAGCCTGGCACTCTTCCAGATTACTGGGTATTGTTTTGGCAACCGATCTAATCCTACTTCCTAACGACATGTGACAGCATGAAGGACAGAGCGGAGAGCGGCGTTGATTTTGTTTTAATTTTACATTTATGTAGCGCATCTTGAAAAAAGCTAATCAGGTGCTGGTCTATCACGATGCTAAATGTCATCAAGGAATCCCAATTAGCTATAACTGACTCTGTGTTTGACGGATTCCAGCCAATCCTAGAAGCTGACCTGCGCCGCCTGCTTGTCTCTTCGAACTTAAAGTCATGTGAACTAGATCCTCTTCCTCCATTTATCATTACTGACGTTATTGACGACATTGTTCCATTTTTACTTTATTTGTTTAATAGGTCTCTCCTTGAAGGGTATCTTCCCCCCTCGCAAAAACGTGCCATTGTGTTTCCCACTCTAAAGAAACCTAACCTGGATCCTAACCTCTGCCTAAACTATCGCCCCATCTCCAACCTCTCCTTCCTTTCTAAGACTCTTGAACGACTTGTTTCTTTGCAGCTTCTCCCTTACCTTGAACGGTCGAGTCTCCTTCCTCCCAGTCAATCAGGTTACAGGGCTCATCATTCCACCGAAACGGTCTTGCTCTCCATACTTTCTGACATTTATTCTGCTATTGATCGATCGGAACTCTCTCTGTTAGCACTCTTTGATGTCTCTGCTGCCTTTGACATGGTAGATCACGACATCTTATTGCAGCGACTTGAAACCTCATGTGGCATCCATGGCCTTCCACTTCTTTGGTTCCGGTCTTACCTTGCTGATCGTACGCAAATGGTTATCTGCGGAGACTCCAGAACCCATTGGGTCAGAGTTAAATTTGGGGTGCCACAGGGCTCTGTCTTAGGCCCTCTCCTTTACCTCATATACACGGCTGACATTTCCGCTATATTTGCTAAGCACTTATCAACTGGTCATCTTTATGCAGATGATGCCCAAGCGCTCGTTCATGGCACTCCCTCTGCACAGCTTGCATTAACTGGACGTATTGATGCTCTCTCACGTGATTTACACCTTTGGCTGTCTTCTAATCGTCTCTCTTTGAACCCAACTAAGACGCAGCTTATATGGTTTGGTACTCGTCAGCAGCTCCTCAAACTAGACTTCCCACTTCTTGCTGAGAAATTCCCGTCATTCACTTTTCTCTCTAGTGTCCGTGACCTTTGTGTTGTCCTTGACAGTATGCTCACCTTTTCTGAACACATTGCTAATCTTACCCGTTCTTCTTACTTTCACTTGAGACGGCTTAGAGCAATCCGACGCTCTGTCTCCTCCTCCGTTTTTACCACTGTCATCCACGCCTTCATCTGCTCCAGAATTGACTACTGTAATTCTGTTTTGATTGGGCTGCCAAAAGTCCGTCTTTCCCCCCTCCAGACTGTTTTAAATGCTGCAGCCAGATTAATAGCCCGACTTCCTCGCTGGTCTCATATTTCCTCTTTCATGTTCGATCATCTTCATTGGCTTCCCCTTACTGCTCGGATTCAGCTGAAGGTTCTCACTTTAGTCCTTCGGTCCTGTACAGGCTTAGCACCCAAGTACCTCTGTGACATTGTTCGTCTGCCAATTTCAGCTACTTCCCTCCGTCCATTGCGATCGCTTAATCGCCATGATCTTCTTGTACCACGAGCCAGGACCTCTATGGCCAAAACTCGAGCCTTTTCTTGCATTGGTCCTGCTCTATGGAATCAACTTCCTCCATTGACACGTGCCTCTTTATTAGTTGGTGGCCCAAGTGCCTCGTTCCGCTGTCTTAAAAGTTAAAACCTCTTTCTATTCACTGGGTCTTTCGCACTGGGAGCGCCTCTGATTAGCGAATACTGTGAGAGGCGCTTTATAAATGTTTAGATACAATACAATACAATACAATACAATACAATATTCTAAACAATGATAAATAAAATTCAACGGTTCTAATTAGACACCTTTAAAACGCTGATACTCTCAGCTACATATTCACTAGTCACGTTCAATCAGCAGATCCCGTCGCGTCTGCGTCTCATGAACGTTACAGTAGCTGTGGTGGGCTGACGCACACGTGGAGCCGTAAAAAACCGTAGAGAATGGAACAGGTAAGTTCTCAGTTTATAGTGAAAGAAAGTCGCGATCGGAGAGTAGCGAAATTGAAGAGAGTCCCCAGTTGGAGGAACCAGCAACTGTGAATATATATAAGGCAGAGACAAGACCTGTACCATGCAGGAACAAAATTGTAATTGTAATCGAGAATTTATATAGCGCCACTCAAAATCAGAGGCGCTCCCGACCCGGGTCAGTGTCTTCACTGACAAAGAGAAATGTTTTCAGGCGCTTGCGAAACTGGGCAGGAGAGAGAGGAGGACAAGCGTAAAGCTTTGAGGGAGGCTGTTCCAGCTGGAAGGGCCCACAACCGCAAAACTACGGGACTGGGCAGTAGCAGTGCGCATCCAAGCAACTAGCAAGTGGCCACGGGCAGATGACCGGAGAGAGGCCCGACCAGGCAAACTGGAAACTGGGGTGCAGTAAGTCCTGAGATACAGCGGAGCTGAGCCAACAAGACAGTTACGCATGAGGGAAAGGACCTTAAATTGGATGCGTTGGTGAATGGGAAGCCAGTGAAGGGAGTCCCGGATGTAGGAAGAGATATGGGCAAACTTCATGATGCCCCCTATGAGGCGAGCTGCAGCATTAAGGATGGACTGAAGTTAGATGTATTAGTAGAGGACAGGCCAATATAGACAGCGTTTCCATAGTCAATTCTATAGTGCAGGTCAGAGCATGAACCAAGGTCACAATCGCATGCAGCGGAAGAGACTGGCGAATGGCACGAAGTTGGCGTAAATAGTAAAAGCACGAGCGAGAGACACTATTGACATGATCAGATAAAGAGTAGGATCTAGGACAAATCCAAGATCACGGACAGAGGAGGAGAAGTACACATTGGGAAACCTGAGGCGCAGAGAGACAACATCTTTCAGCAGATCGAAGAGAGGAGTGGCTTTCAACAGGACATATAATTCCTACTATATAGGTGTTCAGAATATTAATAATAATAATAATGATGATGATGACGATGACGACGACGACGACGATGATGATAATCAAACGACCATTGTGTTTAAACTCCTTTTGCTTACGATTCAGCGCTCCAACGCGGTGGCCTCTACGGGTACTTTCATCAACTTAGACCTTGACGAATAGGACCCTTTCCAGACAATTCTGGCGGATAAACAAGGGGAGACTGTTCCAAACAGAGGGGCCCACATAGGCGAAGTTCCTGGATTGTGCCGTGGAAGTGCATAAGAGGGACACCCATAGTAGTTATTGTTGTAGGCTTGTAGCGGTGGTGGTGAAGGTGGTAGTGGTATTATTATTGGTGATAGTGATGGTGACACGACTACTACTAGTCTACTACCACTATCAAGTGGTGGTAGCAGTAGTGGCAGCAACAGGGCTAGGTGGTGTGATGACTTCCACGGCCAATCTAGGGTCTAAAATAGAGAGTGACATTGGGACAGAATTTGACTCCATCCCCACCCCATTCCCGTGGGTCTATCCCCATCCCCACCCCATCCCCATCCGGTCTGTCCCCATCCCCACCCCATCCCCATCAGGTCTGTCCCCATCCCCACCCCATCCCCATCAGGTCCATTCCCGTCCCCACCCCATCCCCATTAAGGCTGCCCCGTCCCCGCTCAACCCCCATTAGGGGCACCCCGTCATTAGCGCGCACGACAAATGCGCGCCGACAATTGCGCGCCGTCAATTGCGCGCAACGTCATTTGCGCGCAAGACAAATGCGCGCCGTCAATTGCGCGCATACATCGAGTCGTTGAATTGTTGTTTGAGACGCAGAGATATAAAGAACGAGAGAACTCTATGTGTAGTTAATAAGACAAACCCAAGTAAAACGGGAAAAACGTATGTAATATTACAATAAGTTAGCAAATATTAAGAAAGACCAAAAACTCTTTGGTAACACGACAATATCCCTCCAGACAATAACCCCCGGACAATAACCCTCCGGACAATAACCCCTATGCTGCTACAGAACATACAGTAAAGAGGCATCCCGTCAAAAGCGCCGTGGACAAAAGCGCCCCGAACTTGTAATTTTGGCTTATAGTTTTAGTTATATTTTCATAGTTGATCCCGCTTCTAGTTGTAGTTATAATTTAATCGTTGATCCCGCTTCTAGTTTTAGTTATATTTTAGTCGTCGATCCCGCTTCCGATTTTAGTTATATTTTAATCGTTGATCCCGCTTCTAGTTTTAGTTATATTTTAATCGCTGATCCAGCTTCCAGTTTTAGTTATATTTTCATCGCTGATCCCGCTTCTAGTTTTAGTTATTTTTAATCGTTGATCCAGCTTCCAGTTTTAGTTATCTTATTATGTTTTAGACAAATATTAGCAGTTACTTATTGCTTATTTACAGCCCAAAATAAACTGTCTAAACACGTATAAGTTGCTGTACACCAAAATGCGGTTAAACGATAATTTTAGCCTGTTCTGCGCGCAATTGACGGCGCGCAATTGACGGGCATATTTCTCAGCGCGCAATTGACGGCGCGCAATTGACGGCGCGCAATTGACGGCGCGCAATTGTCGTGCGCGCTAATGACGGGACACCCCCATTAGGTGTATTCCCCTGCCAATTCACATGAAACAGTTAAGTTAAAATCTTAGGCTTTTAAATACAGCATACTTAACTGAAGTTGAAAAGATGTCGAATATTCAAGGATTTCAATAATATGTAGTGCGATAAAATAACATTGAATGCAGACCCGGTTATATAAACAGATAGTTAATTACTACAGTGGATAAAGTTACAACCGTTACCGCGGTAATTACCGCGCTTGTATTTCCATCCCCACGGTAATACCGCTGGCTTTCCAACCATCCCCACGGTATTACCGCCGCTTCTGACTCCATTACCGCGGATTTTACCGCGGTTACCGCGGTATTACCGCTTTCCCCATTACCGTGTCACTCTCTAGTCTAAAACTCCTGTTTGACGCATCAGATTTCCTCATGAATATTCAAAAGGCTTACATATGAAATCGTAAGATGGCGGAGTATGCAATTCGTTAGATGGCGCTACTTACCTGTTCTTTGTTGGCCAGAGTCTCATTGCAACGCATCATTCTGTGAATCACCCGTTCCTGCTTCTGTACCTCGGCTTCGAGCATCTCTGCTACGATGTCCGTCGCATCGACGCCAAGCCCTGCGCTAGATCCGCCCTCTCGTGGGGCACAGTCGACGCCCCCAGCGGCGGCAGCGGCGGACACCCTAACGTCGCCCGCACAGCCGTACTGCGGCTCGCAGTCCACAGACGTCCGGTTCATATTTCCCATCTGATTCGGCAGATGGCAGCAGCGAGTGTCAACGACCAAGCATTCGCTAGGTGGCGATAGATTATCCGTAGGGCTGTTCCGTCGCGAGGGCAAACAGCACGGTTGGACGAAATCTCTCTCGGCGGCGGGTAAGGCTTCGGCGGGCAGGGAGGCATCGACGGACGTGTCCCCGATGGACGGTCGGGTATACACGAGTTGGGCGCCGCTGGGCAGTGTGGAGCTCGAGAGCGATTTCAGATCGGCTAGGTGAGCCCTCTGGCAAATGACCGCGGCGGTGAGTAGGTGTAGACGGTTCGTGGATTGTTCGAGACGGGGCTGGAGTCTTCGAAGGAAGTCCCTGAGGGTGTCGAGGTCCCCGCCGCGCTGGACGTCTCGTTGGCACGGCTCGGCTTCGAACTCGAGTAGCTGGAGCTCGGAGAGCAGCTGGGCGTTGTCGTTTAGAGTGGTCTGCACGAGGTTCAACCGGTGTAGCAGGGAGGAGATCATCCTGTGTCATGCGTCTGGGTTTCGAATCCGATCCCTGAGACAGTCCGCTCCTTCTTATTCTTATTCTTATTCTTCTGCTTCTTATTCCTTCGCCCTTCCTTCGGGCTATTTTTAGACGACACTGTTGCGTCACCGTGACGTAGGCTGAAAGTAAAGTTGCAGCGAATATAATTTTGTGAGGCGTCCGTTCTGTGGAGGTTACGTAATGGCTTTTAAAATCTTATTTGCTGATACTCAGTGATCTTCTCTGATTTGATCCTGTTTACTCTAATCTAATCTAATCTAATCTAACCTGATCTAATCTAATCTAATCTGGTTAATCTTATTATGCATGTAGCTATGCTCTGCTCTGATTTGATCCGAATCCAATCCAATCTAGGTATTTATTATGTATTTAGGCATGCTCCGCTCCGATTTGATCTAACTATGTATTCTTATTTAATCTAATCTAATCAAATCCAATCTGGTTACTTTTTAGGTATGTAGGTATACTCTGCTCTGATTTGATCTAACTATTTAGTCCAATTAAATTTAATCTGATCCAATCCAATCTTTTTACATATTATGCACTTAGATATGCTCCGCTCTGATTTGATCTAACCACACATTTCTGTTTAACATTGTCTAAACTGTTACTGATCTATTCGAACTCTAATCTATATTTCTTCCTTGTCATGTATGTAGGTATGTAGGCACATATTATAACGCCTTTTACAGGCCGCACAAAAGCACCGCTGATCTTGAAATCATCAAGAGGAACAGGCTCGCGAGAAAGTAAACAGCGCTTAGTTAACTGGAGTCGCCACTGGTGAACTCCCGCAGACACTAAGAGCCCAGACGAAAGACACCCATTAGCAGTTCACAGATGTTCAGTTATATACGTACATAGTTATGCATACATACATACATGCTATGTCGTGCATAGATGCATATATACGTCATGCATATATATACATATATACGTATGAACATACATACATATGTTATGGGCAGACAAGACAGACAGACAGACAGACAGACAGACAGACAGACAGACAGACAGACAGACAGACAGACAGACAGACAGACAGACAGACAGACAGACAGACAGACAGACAGAAACATGCATAGGGTGTGAGAGATGTGGAGAGGGAAAGAGAAGGGGAGTGGGACGAGGAAGGCATACGGCTTCAGAACTGGTAGCGGTATGACTAAGCGGGCAGCTGGAGTTACAATTACGGCAAAGATGAAGAATTAACACATATGGACAGACTCCAGCTGCCTATAAGTCAAAAGGACATCCTTTACACGAGTATATAACAAAGGCTGCATTATTTTGAGAGGAATTATTGTTGCTGGGTCGTACTATACATGCTGATATTTTGTTAAGAAGAATAGAGACATTGTTCCCTGCTTGCTCTACGAAGCTTTTGATTGAAATAAACAACTTGATTGCGTCTTCGTACAACGACTGATCGCGTTCGGGGCGAGCCTCCCGGGTAGTGAGTAGTTTCAGTTTAACGACACTGTGTGATAACAAAGGTCATTGGCGTCGCCCTCCTACTTGATCCAGGCTTGGAACTGTCACTGCCAGAGTAGGCCTATACGAGCAGCGGCGGAATTATATCCAGCGATTTTTTTATATCAAAAGTTTAATGTCATCATATGGCATCGCAGGTCGTTGACGACAATTCAATAGTATGTACAATACAGTTAAAACAGAGAATTTACAGCGTTTCACAGCATTTAGAAGTGTCAAAACAGCACCCTACGATGTTTCTAATACACATTTTTTAACAGTATAAATTATATACTGTCAACCCAATCCTTCCGTTGACAATCCTTCTGATTAAATCCTTGTTCTCTCTCTACTTAACGCCTATTTAACGTTCACCTTTTGAACAATAATTCTACGTATAAGTATAACCTGAATTAATCAGCAACACAGTTTAATATCTTTTCAGTTTAATAAGAAACAAACAGACAGAACTCAATTCGATTACAACTCAACTAGTCAGCCACACTACTACAGCGAACACACTCGAATTCAAACTTCTCTAGTCAGCATAATTCTTCGCGCCTCTTGACACACCTGTCTTCTGTGCGCCTAAGCGAACTCTAATAATATACATATAGCGCGCCGCTGCCGAGATTGGCCGGCCGCGCGTGTCACTAAGACTAAACGTTATACATCTATCATATATCCATATACACGTGAAACTAAAGTAAACGCACTAAATATATACGCTAACATCTCGCACTGCAAGACTGTACACAAAACTCAGTTCACATTACCTCCTTCCTTTTTCTGGAATTGAGCAAATTAAATTTCAAAATTTGCGAAATTACCAAAATACATGAAACATATATATATATCTAACTAATTAATAAACAGTCTTACGATTACTTATAACCTTGACAAACAATCAGCAATAACATTCAATCTGCCCTTCTTGTACTTCACCTCAACATCAAAAGTTTGTAAGGCTAACGCCCAACGCACAAGTTTAGCAGACTTAGACATTGACTCAGTCAAATATGTAAGAGGATTGTGATCAGTAAAAATGAAAATTTTTGATCCAATTATAATTTCTTTTAACTTGTTTAGAGCCCAAACAATAGCATAGGCTTCCTTTTCCACAGTAGCCCATCTCTTCTGGGTATCAGTTAATTTCTGACTGATAAATGACACAGGGCGTTCTATTCCCTTGTCGTCCATCTGTGTTAAAACAGCCCCAACTGCAAAGTCACTACTATCGCAGTACAAATTGAATGGTTTTCCCACTTCAAAAACATATAATACTACTTTGGATCGCACAGCCTCTTTAAGTAAATCAAATGCTTGCTGATGTTCAACAGTCCAATCAATCTTATCAGAAACACGTTTACTAGTTAAATCAGATAAAGGTTTCGCAATCTGTGCAAAGTCCTTAATAAACTGTCTGTAATAATTAAAAAATCCAAGCAGTTGCTTAACTTGCTTCTTAGTTTCTGGGATCTTCAAATTACTCAAACTTTCAATTCTGTCTGGATTCATCTTTATCTTACCAGACCCAACCACATGACCGATAAACCTTACCTCACTCTTACCAAATATGCATTTTTTCAAATTCAAAGTAACGTTATGCAATCTCATTTGCATCAAAAATGCATCTAGATGCTGCAAGTGAACTTTCCAACTGTCAGAATGCACAGCAATGTCATCAACATACGGTTCTGCAAAGTCACTTATAGGCTGTAAAACTAAATTTATCGCCTTAACAAAAGTTCGGCCTGAATTTATCATTCCAAAAGGAACACGAGTAAATTCATACAGTCCATTATGTGTTACAAAAGCTGTCTTCCATTGATCAGATTGTTTTACAGGACAAGTCCAATAAGCACTTCGACAGTCCAAAATAGAAATCACATTAGACTTTCCAACTTTGTTTAAAACGTCTCTGACAATCGGCATCGGATATTTACAATCCACTGTGAATGAGTTAATGTATCTGTAGTCACAGGCAAGTCTCAAAGATCCGTCTTTCTTTTTAACAATAACCAAAGGGCTTGCCATTCTGCTCGATGATGGTTTGATAATGTTTGTTTTTAACATTTCTTTGATCTGACGTTCCACTTCTGCTCGATAAATCAAAGGAATACGATATGCTGCAAATTCCTTTGTGCCTTGCTCTCTTGTTATACTGATTTAGGTATTGTAACTGCTTTTCTTGAGAGTAAGATTCTGCAAACAATAATGCTTTCTCCGTAGTTTCTTTGAGTTCTTTCAAATGCTTTTCGTGAAAAGGAATTTTCTTGTGCCATTTCCTCGGGTTGTCTATTAGGTCCATTGTCATTCTCCTGAAGGCGACCTCTTCTCTTGAGACTGGAGTGATAGGCACTCTATCCATCACCAGACTCCTTGCCTTTAGTTGACACTTCTCGCAAGACTTACAAAATTTCACAATGTCTCTTCTCATCTTTGGCCATACAAAAGATAATTTTATTCGTTCTCTTGTTTTCTCTTCTCCTAGATGTCCTCCAAACACTGATTCATGCGCCAACTCCATCACTTTAATTCGTGTGTCTTTTGGTAACACTAGTTGATATATCGTCTGGTCTAATATCTGATATTTCTTATGCAATAAACCGTTGATCACACAGAATTCAGATTCTTTCTCTTGTGCTAACTTCCACCACGGCTTCAACGATTCATCCTTTCTCTGTTGCTCTTCGAACTTCTTCGAATCAGCAATCTGCACCTTTTGTTCTTCATCCATTTCTTCATCTCTATACAAGTCTCCTATCCCCACATCACATTCATTGTCTTCTTCAGTTTCATTTAATGTGCCATTCTCGCATGCAGCCATCTCTTGCTCGTTCATCTCTGCTATTACACCATCTCGCGATAAGCTTCGTTGCTCATTACTTTCGTTTTCCTCATCACTTGAACTTTCAGTTTCACTCTTCTCATCAACATTTACCATTTCCTGTTTCCGACTCTGCGCTCTCGTCATTACATTTGCTTGTACACTCACATCTCCTTGTATCGTTTTAATTTTCATCTGTGGTACGGCTTTTAATTCGGCAATTATCTCTGGATGCAACAAGAATCTTTCTGTACTGCCCATCTTTGCAATACTAGCACACATCAAGGTGACATAAGGTGTAAGTGAACACTGGATTTTACGCGGAAATCCCTCTTCTTCCACGTCACTACCACACAGTCTGACATCGACTTTCACTAACTTCGCAGGAATGGCATCTCCTGCCACACATTGCAAATTCACTTTTCCAATTTGTCCCACCTTCATGCCTTCCAGTAATTCTTCACTAATCACCGGAATTTCTGCACCCGAGTCTCTCAGTGCTTTGACTTTCACTGGCTCTTTACCGTCTACTGCACGAATTTCAACCTCGACATATTGCAAGAACGATTTCTTCAATATTCGACTGTCATCTTTTCCTATGACTTCTCTCTGAATTTCAGCATCCAATAGAATTTCTTTTTGAATACCACATTTCATTACTGACTTTACTTCAGTTTCTTGGTTTTCTTGACCCGTGGTTTGATTGTCTGTATCACTAACCACTTGAATCAAATTCACCCTTGTGTGTTCTTGATTTCTGCTAGAACTAGCTGCTGCCACTGGAACTGGACAAAATTTAACCAAATGTTTGTCTGAACCACAGTTGTGACAACGCTTCACCACCATACCTCGTTGTTCATTGCCTTCATATCTCCTATACTGCGTAAACGATGTGTTGCCTTCCCTCTTGGCAAACGGCGCTGACGATTTGTTAAATCCCTGACGACCAAACGTCACTTCTCTGGTCTCATTGGGTACAGGGACACTAGCCTTGACTTCTTTACCTTTGAACTGATTCCCTGTTCCTGGATTACTTTTCCACTTTCCACTCTGGCTTTGGTTTACGGAACGTTGAGAAGGATAACTGTTTATATTTGGGATTGCAAACCCAATTCGATTGTTTACATGAATGTCTGCTAGGTCTGCCACTGCACTAGCTTGGAGACAGTCAGTTCCTTCCTTCGACAATACAAACTGTAGTGGACCTGGCGGTAAACATTCTTTCAGCTTATCCGCTACCAGCAAATCAAAGAGCGTATCATACTCTCTGTTCACGTTTCGACTTCTCACGTAATAGTTTAGCAAGTTCTTCAGTCTTGCCGTAAACATCGTATAAGTCTCTTCTGTTGTCTTCTTAGCATCCACAAATCTGGCTCTGTATTCTCTCGAAGTCAATTTAAATTCTTTTAATAAGTGCTGCTTGACTCTATCATAATTGTCTAGATCATCGAATGACAATCTATTCAGAACAGTTCGAGCTTTCGGCGTCATCAATGGTAGTAATAATTTAACCCAAAACGGCTTTTCCACAGCAAAACTACGAAACGCGTTCTGGACTGTTTCAAAATATAATGGCACCTCCATCATATCAGTTGGCATTTGAGGCAATACATGCTTCATTGCATCACCTATTTTCTTAATTTTTGACACCAAAGTTTCACTTTCTTGCTGTTTCCTTCTTTCTGCTTCCCGTTCTTCTCTCATTTGCGTTTCTTTCAATGTCAATTTTGATTTCTCCAGTTTCAGACGTTCTTGTCTTTCTGTCTCTGCCTTTTCCAAACTTTCTTTCTGAAATTTGAGTTCTTCTTGTCTTATCTGTTCTGCGCGTTCTAACTCTAACGTTCGCGCTTTTTCTTTTTCTTCTTCACGCATTCTCTTTGCTTCAATCTGTTGCTGACGAACCTCTTCATCACTTTTTCTAGCTCTTTCAAATTCAATCATCTGCTCCAGTCTTCTTCTTTCAGCATCTTCCCTATCTCTTTTCAACTGTTCTAATTGAATCTCAAACTGATGCTTTTGCAATTCCAGTTCTGCCTTACGCACTTGTTCTGCTTTATCTTCTCTCTCTCTCTGCAAGCGCAATTCCTCTTGCCTTGCAAGTTCTGCTTTCTCTTCTTTCTCTCGCTGCAAGCGCAATTCTTCTTGCCTTGCAAGTTCCGCTTTCTCTTCTTTCTCTCTCTGCAGACGCAATTCTTCTTGCCTTGCAAGTTCCGCTTTCTCTTCTTTCTCTCTCTGCAGACGTTCTGCTTTCTCTTCTTTCTCTCTCTGCAAGCGCAATTCGTCTTGTCTTACACGTTCTGCTTCTTGTCTCAGCTCTTTCTCTTCCTGTCTGCGTCTCTCCTCTCTATCTTCTTTCATCATCATCCACTGTATTAACATTTCCATAGACATAGGCGCAGGAGGTTTTTCAATAGCCTTTTCTACGGCACCGCCAACTGCACCTTCTTCTACTTCTTCTTTAACCCACACTTCAGCGAGTTCCTGTATCATGTCACCACGTGACATACCTTCTAATTGTTCTTCTTTAAAACCGGCTTTCAACAAACGCTGTTTCAGCCTTTCCGTAGACATCTTCTTAATATCTGCTTGTCTTTCAGCACTTAGTTTCTCCATCTTACTTGTTTACTTCGGTGATTTCTCTTTTCAAAGAAGTCACGGTTTTTTGTTGTTGTGTGAATCGATAAACAAACGGGATTTCTTTTATATTTGTTCGTGGAAAACAACGAAATTTTTATACCGTTTCTCGTGTTCCACCGTCGTTGATATCGTAAACTCGTCACACAGCACACAACGCGTAGATTCTTCTAACACCGTTGTAAATTCTTCAATCACCTTCGTAGATTCTTCTATCCGCCGAAGGAGGTGATAACGTGAATTTTAATCCACCGTGAGTTTATATCCACCGTGAGTATTTATCCACCGTGAGTATTTATTCCACCGTGAGTATTTATCCACCGTGAGTATTTATCCACACCGACGCTATTCCACCGTGAGTTTTTATCCACACCGACGCTGCCACCAATAATGTCAACCCAATCCTTCCGTTGACAATCCTTCTGATTAAATCCTTGTTCTCTCTCTACTTAACGCCTATTTAACGTTCACCTTTTGAACAATAATTCTACGTATAAGTATAACCTGAATTAATCAGCAACACAGTTTAATATCTTTTCAGTTTAATAAGAAACAAACAGACAGAACTCAATTCGATTACAACTCAACTAGTCAGCCACACTACTACAGCGAACACACTCGAATTCAAACTTCTCTAGTCAGCATAATTCTTCGCGCCTCTTGACACACCTGTCTTCTGTGCGCCTAAGCGAACTCTAATAATATACATATAGCGCGCCGCTGCCGAGATTGGCCGGCCGCGCGTGTCACTAAGACTAAACGTTATACATCTATCATATATCCATATACACGTGAAACTAAAGTAAACGCACTAAATATATACGCTAACATCTCGCACTGCAAGACTGTACACAAAACTCAGTTCACATATACATATATATACATATATATATATACATATACATACATATACACACAGATATACAGTAAATAATGTCAATGATATTTGTTTTATGATAAGACAGTCTTTAGTGCGTATTAAACACATATTGCATTAATTGTTATACACAAGAATTATAAATATAAAATAAATTAAATGAATGTTTGATGAATATGAGATTTTTAATATAGTTATTCAATTATAAAACAGCCTTATCCAGCGATTGAACGCGATTGGTGAATATATAGCTCAGAATGGCTGCGTTTAAAAGGTGTCTAACTGGATCTGGAGAAGAATGGAGAAGATCACGTGATGGAACATAAAACAAATGAAGAAGTGATGAGAAGGTTGGAAAAGAAAGATCCTTGACACAGATATTAAGAGAGAAGCATGCAGAGAAAATGGATCGGACGCACGCTGAGAGGGGACTCTCTCCTGAGAAATGTCATCGAGAGAAGAGTGGAAGGGGAGAAGGACAGAGGGAAGATAACAAACAGATGATGCTTGATTGGATGATGAATTAGGAGGGATACAGAAGACTCAAAGAAGAGGATCAACATGGAGAGGAGTGGTGACGTCGGAAATAATCTGCCTAAAGGCAGAGAATCCGAAGAAGAAGAAGACATCACGTGAGTCAGTTGCGTTGACGTTGACCTTGTCCTACAAACGAGTAACTGAAAGAAACAATATCAATTGAACGCAATTTATACATATGTAACCGAGAATGACTGCGTGTTAAAGGTGTCTAACTGCAGTCTGTCGTTGATTTAATGTAGCAGTATTTTGGTGTTTAGCGACATTTTGTGGGTTAACGACATCCTTGCTGAGGTTGGCAGCGTATCAAAGGTGTCTAACTGCAGTCGTTATATATATATATATATATATATATATATATATATATATATATATATATATATATATATATATATATATATATATATATATATATATATATATATATATATATATATGCTTTGTTAATTAATTACATAGTGCTTTTTCAGCCGGAACGGCGTTCCGGCACCTTTTTTCAGCTCCTAAAAAATAATTTATTTATTTTAATATTAAAAACAATAATTTAGTTATTTTAATTTAATTTCAGTGTTTTGAACTGTTTTTAGTGTTCATTGACACCCCTCCCAACCCCCAATCCAGTTTTTCTCGGGATTCTAGTCCGCCCATAATTGTTCCCTTCCGGAACCTATTGTTCCATTCCGGAAAGTTTTTTCTAGAAAAAGCACTGCATATATATATATGTGTATATATGTATGTATATATGGACTATCGGATGGGATTGTGTTTTGCAATTGCCTGGAGTCATTGCATGGCGATGCTCTGCAGTTGCTGAGGTCGATCGTTGCTGTGACTGGTGTCCTGAGCGATGAGAGGAGGGCAGCGAGATATCTATTGGATGGAGGCCTTCGCTGTTCTCCTCTCCTCGCCTGCACCGACCGCTGGCCCAATCGAGCACCTGCGGCCTACCCAGTGGTTGAAGAAGTCAGCTACAGACAGTTCCACGCAGAGTCAGGATTATGGTCCGATAGCAATCGATTTGAATTTAATTGTCTGAGTAGGCGGAGGTTGCGGCGGATAAAAAAAGCGGCGGTATCTTTGTCGGCGCGGCAGTGTCTCTTTGAAGTCTTTGAAGTCTGCCGAAACGATGCGGTGTCGATAAACGGCGGCAAGCGTTGCGCGCGTCTCAAGTAGTTTGGAAGTGGCGACGAAACGTGAAGATCGTTTACAGGTTGGTTGAAGTTGGTCTAACCAGACATTAAGCCAAAGAAAGATTTCGGTTAAAAAATCACTTTACAAAACGATCTCTAAAACACGCCTTGCCAGCTCCTCCCCATTTTCTCTCTTGCAACCGGAAGTGGAACTTTACCTAATAGATCCGGAGAGCCCCACTGACTTGACGCAGCGCTCGTGACTAAGCTGGTGTCATGCGCTTAGCTCTAGAGTATCGCCTTAGAAATGTGGAGTTAACGATTACGATAACGATCTTAAAGGTTGCAAAATATGGAGCGCTATGACCTTCTCCTGGTTGAGAGTTCAAACTCCACTATGGCAGATGCTTCCGAATTTCTGTTCCGGCTGAGCTTCCTAGCCAACGCGGCTTGAGAGAGGCCTGGCCGCACGCCCTCATATGCCGAGGTTAAGAAAAGTGAAGTCGCTAACACTTAACACCTGTCTCTCGGGGACTGCTCTTCTCTTCCTTTCGTTTAGTCTCAACCGCGTAATCCTTGCTATAACATGCGTCGATATAACGTGAATTCGAATATAACACAGTCATGGATTCCAAAGTTTAATTATGCACACGTGTGATCTATGGAACAAAACATACACCGCATGTTAATTAATTAATTAATTAATTAACTAATTAATTAATTAACTAATTCATTAATTAATGTATTCATTCATTCATTCATTCATTCATTCATTCATTCATTCATTCAGAGGACTTGTATAGCACCCCTCAAGGACACCTACCCAGAGGCGCTCCTAGCCCAACTCAGGTGATAAAGAACAGTTTTATATCTCGGGTGCACGATAGGTCCAAATCCCCGCCCGGGCAGAAATTCGGTTCGAGATTTCTACTCCACCTGCGCCCCTAGCCAACTCAGCTATAATGAGTACACTGACCATACACTGTCGGTGGAAGATGAGACGGCGAGGGAGAGGACTGCCCACTCGCCCTCATATGCCGAGGCAAAGAAAATTAAGTTGCCAACACTTCATACACATGGCTGCCTCAAGGCTAGTTTAAACCGAAAAAGGCTAGTTTAAACCGAAAAACTGAAGGACCGGTATTTACACGCCTGAAGCGCCACAGTCTCTACGTTTGATCTCTTTTCTCGTCATTTGCTGAACTGATAAGGCCTACTGGCGAAACGACCGTGTAGTGTACAGCGTTAACTGCTAGAACCCATCGTCGGCTTATATGTAACTGAATTTAAGTCTCCGTCATCGCCGTTAGCATACCTGCTTTGTCGAAATAATTGATTCATTCTATAGGATAATTGTTAGATTAAAAAATAATCCCCCTAGCCTGATGCACAAAACATAATATAATTATTGTTAGGATGTTATATACTTTTGAACTGTGTTTAATAGATGTCTGTACACTAAAGTGCGATCAGCAATTGGTTAATGAAGAATATACTCACTCATTCGCTCGCTCGCTCGCTCGCTCGCTCGCTCGCTCGCTCACTCACTCACTCACTCACTCACTCACTCACTCACTCACTCACTCACTCACTCACTCACTCACTCAGTGCACTAGAAGAGCGTCAATTGTGGCATTAGCTCACTTAGAGACTGCTCTGAAGTGGTTGTCCAGCCTATGAATATCATAAGCGTCCATTTAGTCTTTTACATTTTGCTAATGCATATATGTGTGACTGTATGTATGAATGAATGCATAAATGTATGTATGTATGAATGAATGTATCAGTGTATGAATGTATGTATGTATGAATGTATACGTATACGTACGATTCTGTATGTATGCATGTATGTATGTATTTATGTAATGTATGTATGTATGTATGTATGTATGTATGTATGTATGTATGTATGTATGTATGTATGTATGTATGTATGTATGCATGCATGCATGTATGTATGTATGTAATGTATGTATGTATGTATGTATGTATGTATGTATGTATGTATGTATGTATGTATGTATGCATGTATGTATGTATGTATGTATGTATGTATGTATGTATGTATGTATGTATGAATGTATGAATGTAATTGGGGCCATCCATTTAATATGTACTCAGAAATCCGGAAAAATTGACCATTCCCTTCCTGTACGCACGTGTACATTTTTACCCCTCCCACCTGTGTACTTACGCTTGATGCCCCCACCCCACCAGTAGAACGTTCTCTATTTAATCCATGATGCAAGCCGCCAGGCTGTGTAGGACTAGAGCCCTGCGCCGACTTCATAGTGTCGGCGGCGGCGCGCCAGTCGTTTTGGGTCGGCGGCGGCG
Source organism: Allolobophora icterica (assembly GCA_963556255.1). Taxonomy (NCBI): domain Eukaryota; kingdom Metazoa; phylum Annelida; class Clitellata; order Crassiclitellata; family Lumbricidae; genus Allolobophora; species Allolobophora icterica. Next base: position 16,013,284 of record OY744614.1, on the reverse strand, counting down.
GCGCGCCGACGTATGTATGTCCTAGTGCCCTAGTCAGAACCATGGGTCACTCACTATGAGAGTTGAACAGCCGTTGGTCCTGTGACCAGTCAAGAGGGCCAAGTTCTCTAAAGCCACTCCATCACACTGAGCCTCAACTACATACAAAGGGAGTGAGAGAGAAGACACCTTCAGACATCTGCCTTACAAATATGAACATCCTTAATTACACTGCACATCTGTATAGGTATTGTCATGAAGCAACATGCATTGCAGATTGCATGAATACACTTGCAGATGCACTGATACAGTATAGCCTACACACAGGGGCGGATCCAGGGGGGGCCAATCCGGCCATGGCCCCCCCATTTGAAATTTTTCTTTATTTTTAACATGTGTTTTATGGGCGTTTTATGATGTATACACAGGCGTGGCCCCCCCCCCCCTGTAGGCGTGGATGAGTAAAATGTACACAGAACGCGGGTCCCGTAGATGTAGACTGAAGACATTAAAAAGGTTAATGACTAAAAAAAAAAAAAGGTCATCAACTTTTTTGGGAGATGACTACAAAATTTTTGGCCCCCCCTCACAGACCTTCTGGATCCGCCCCTGCCTACACACCAAATCACATGGCAGATGCCGGATAACAGCATCCTCCCAGTGAGAGCGGCTGCTGTCAAGCCATGAAGTGAAATGTAAATATATACGTTTTCCTATGGTAATACAATGGCCGAGTGGCCGAACCCCTGTTAATTTTTCAATGAATTTACCAGATGGTCTGCTACCCGTTTGAATTGGTGCCATGCCATTTAAGGTCTCCATATATAGACCATTGTCTGTATCAGACTAAAGGTAACGAATGGGAATACTGCAGTACTGCAGTAGACATACAAACACATGCCTTTGTTGTCAAGGTATTAAGGAAATGGCAGCAAGAACAGAAGTATCAAATAATGGCTACTTGGATCAAGATATCGCTTTAAATGACTTGTGTAACATACACTCATAGCATTGACGACACCAATTCGTGTTGCCAATCAAGTTTCGCAAAGAAACCCAGAAAAATAGAAAGAAGTAAGTATAAGATGTCCACTTCTATTTCTCACAAAAGTAACAACATTTTATCGCGAAATCATGGAAAACATGAAAAATGCAACAATAACAATTAAGCATATCAAATAGGCATCGGCGGCGCGCCGACAGATTGTCGGCGGCGGCGGCGGCGGCGCGCCGACAAACAAAAATCGGCGGCGGCGGCGCCCACGAAATGTCGGCGGCGGCGGCGCGGCGCGGCCGGCGCAGGGCTCTATGTAGGACTCACGGCTGAGCTGTCTGATAGTTTAGTAATAGTTGTCAGGAAGTGGTGGCATAAAAGTGACACCTCTCCCACAGTCCAACTTCTCCCGGTAATACCTGTCTGGTAGGTGAAAAAACTGAACTGTGGCTTAAATGGAGACCAATCAATAACTGATTGGTCTAATACACATTATTTGAAGGCCAATCTAGACAAATTATAGGTTTAGCCACCCACCGTTTCCTATGCGTACGTACATTATAAGTAGACCCCAAACGCAAGCATATGCGTACATACTAAATGGATGGCCCTATGTATGTGTAGGGGGGTAGGCCTTTAAGATGCATCCGTCTGGACTGGTCATTATAATTAACTTGCCAGTCGGTGGTCAGTCTTCAGAGGAATGTACGCCTACAGTCTGAGCGTGGGGAACTGGCAGATGCACGTGCAGACAGACTGACTGGCGCCAGGTAATTTAAAGGTATGCCGTGTAGGAAGGTTTAGATGGGGCTATATAAATGGTAGCCCTCGAGGCAGAGGGAGAGAGAGATCTGGATCCAGCGCGTTCGTCACACGGCTTAGGCCGGACCTCTGTCCCGTTTGTCAACCGGGACACGGGGTCCTAGCGTGTATAACATTCGTATGAATAAACATCGTCAACGACAACGTGTTCTCTCTCCGTCGATCAACAAGTAGTGGTCACTTCAACCGCCGCTACATATGTATGTATGTATGTATGTATGTATGTATGTATGTATGTATGTATGTATGTATGTATGTATGTATGTATGTATGTATGTATGTATGTATGTATGTATGTATGTATGTATGTATGTATGTATGTATGTATGTATGTATGTATGTATGTATGTATGTATGTATATATGTATGTATGTATGTATGTATGTATGTATGTATGTATGTATGTATGTATGTATGAATGAATGAATGAATGAATGAATGTATGCATGCATGTATGTATGAATGAATGAATGAATGAATGAATGAATGAATGTATGCATGTATGCATGTATGTATGTATGAGGACACTTGATATAGCGTATTTTAAGTAGTTCACAAAGTGGAAGCATCGCATCGACATCTCTGCTTAAATCCAGGCTAGGTATCTGCTTCAGCTAAATATAATACTAATTATATTCTTTATTATTTCAAACCGACAGACGCAGTATAAGATTACATTGAAACATGAAAGTACAACCAAGATCTTAATTAACACGGCTTGGCAGCCATGCAAGGCGCCGCCCTAGAGGGGGTTACGGGAGTCGATCCGCGTACCTTATGCTCTCCTGGCCATGAGTCTTACCACTACTCTATCCCCTATCCACATCGCGCAACAATTCTTAATGTCCGGGGGTTGGGCTTCAACCCCATAGTCTTTCAAAGGACCCCCCTGTTAAGTCTTCATTACACACCCTAGGCCTAGGGGGTCGTTTCCAACCCCCTCAGTACAAACTTCAGTTTGCAAAATACGCATAAATTGTTCATCCTCTCCGGTCTTTTTCTACAATTCCCACACTGCCTACGTGTAGCTGGAAGTTCATGACCTCAGAAATCGAAAAATCAAGACAGAAAAATGCGAAGCCATCAACCCGATTTATTTTTAAAAATTGCATCCATTCCCAAATGCAATTTAGAATTAAGCAGAATGTTTTGAATGTCGTGAAGTAGTGTTTCGTCACCATAACGAACTCTTGCTGTCATTGGCCCGTTACGACCTGGCAAATACGCAGCTACACAAATGTAATCGTAAACTCCAAATTTCTAAAGCGCTATTCTAAAGCTAAGCGCAAAGCACCAGCTTGATCACGAGCGCTGCGTCATATCAGAGGGGTTATACAGAGATCGATGTCCAGTGGAGGTCCGAGTCCGGTTGCCAGAGTGACCAGAGAGAGGAAACAGAGCAGCTGTTACGGCGGGTTTCGTCGAGGACGAGGAAGCTTAGAAGGTAGAGGATTGGATGGATTAGGGTAGGAATTCTTGAAGAGGTGAGACTTCAGTTTGAAATTGAAAGCCTGTGGGGTGATAAATAGAGGAGCCTGAGGCAGATGACGGTGGGTGAGTGGCAGTTAAGTGTGGGATATGTATTGGTTGGAGAAGCTGAGATGAGTATATATATATATATATATATCTTTATTGCAATGAAGATATATATATATATTATAGTGTCGTATCGTATCTAAGAATTTACTAAGTGGCTCTCACAGCGTGGAGAATGTTATATATTGACTAGGGGACGGGAGAGAGAGTGAGATAGGAGCATGATCGGATAGAACGGGGAGGCTGGATGGTGAAGAGTTCTCGAAGGTACTTTAGTTGTGAGTATTGTAGGTAGCGATAGGTCTTTGAAGTGGATGCGCTCAGGGATTTTCAGCAAGTGAAGTGATTTAAGGACGGGAGTGATATGGTGAATGGTGATGCTTGGGTGGCCTGGTGACATCTCGAGCGACTGGATTTTGGATTATTAGTAAACGCTTTATAGCAATGGTGTGGTTTATATATTAGCCTAATTAAGTATGCCATAACACTGTAGCCTCATTGAACCGTCTGTAGTCTCTATAGCTTCAGAGAAAACTGTAGGCCTATGTCTATTTTAGACTGAAGACTAATGATAAGTCTTGACTACTTTTACTATCTGGAGGTAGATGACCTCCTACCCCAGCGTACCTAATTTAACCGATCTAACCTAGCCTTATTTAACATAACTAATGTAAATTTAAGAGATCTAACCTAACCTAACTTAACAGATATAGCCCAACCTAATTTAACTGATCGAGCCTATTCTAGATTTTTAACTGATTTAACCTAACCTTAGTTAACTGATCTAACAAAATAATTTAACAGATCTAAACTAAATTTAACAGATCTAACCTAACCTAATATAACAGATCTCACCTAACCTAAGTTAACTGATCTAACCCAGCTTAATTCAACTGTTCTAACCTAACCTAATTTAACAGATCTAACCTAACCCAATTTAACAGATCTCACCTAACCTAAGTTAACTGATCTAACCCAGCTTAATTTAACTGTTCTAACCTAACCTAATTTAACAGATCAAACCTAACCCAATTTAACAGATCTAACCCAACATAATTTAACTGATCTAACCCAGCTTAATTTAACTGTTCTAACCTAACCTAATTTAGCCCACCGCAAATGACCAAAACTAATTTAATCCAATTGCCTAAACAATTTTATTGCCTCTGGTTCAAGTATTGACGTCTGGGAAGAAAATCCCATATAATTCATATTATTCACTATTATTTACAAAATCCATTATTATTCATATTGTTCATTATTATTCATATTGTTCATTATTATTCATATTGTTCATTATTATTCATATTGTTCATTATTATTCATATTGTTCATTATTATTCATATTATTCACTACTATTCATAACATGCAGCATCATTCATATTATACATTATTCACAATCTATCCAACCTAATCTACCTCCATCAGACTGAGGTGTCAACGCAACCACCATCTGTTGGATTGAGTAGAATGATTGATCACACCGCTTTAGAAGTCTCTTCTTAGATTAAATTTTGAAGCAGTGGAGTTAAGACGGCCTAACACGATGAGACACGTACAAACAGGAAAACAGGCAAAGAACAGATACATGCATGCATACATACGATGCAAAGTACATGCAGACATACATACATACATGCATACATACATATATGCATACATACATACATACATGCATACATACATACACACATACATACATACATACATGCATACATACATACATACATGCATACATACATATATGCATACATACATACATACATACATACATGCATACATACATATATGCATACATAAATACATGCATACATACATATATGCATACATACATACATACGTACATACATACATACATACATACATACATGCATACATACATAATAATTATGCATACATACATACATACATACATGCATACATACATATATGCATACATACATACATACATGCATACATACATATATGCATACATACATACATACATACATACATGCATACATACATATATGCATACATACTAGAGCTGTACCGATGCATTGGAAGCATTCGTAATCGGGCCGATTATTAGAGGAATCGGCATAATCGGTATCGGCGAAAAAGTATCGGCGCCGATGCAAATTATTTTACAGTTGACGTTTTTTGCACAATAATCGTTACAAATAGAAAAATGAGCACAATTATCTATGTCTTGTTTCTTACTATTGATTTATATTTAGCATTGCACTACTTAGCAGACACCGTAGCAACCAAGGACCTATTGTACACAGGACTGGAAACTCCTTAATAGCCCTTATACAACGTCGTATGCGTAGTTTTTGGACGATAATATAATAATCGGCTTCATACGCGGTATCGGCTATTACAATAATCGGCTATACGCGGTATCGGAATAATCGGCAAATAACCTTATCGGTACAGCTCTAATACATACATGTATACATGCATACAACATACATACTTACATACGGACATACACACACATACATGCAACATACATGCGCATGCATACGTGCATAAACAGATACATGCAAACATACATAAAAACTACCTACATACATTGTTACTTATATACACAGAGATGACGTCATTGCTCATCTGCTCAGGTATTCGACGATTAATGATAACTGAACTAAATGACTCGATAGCCTTTCTTCTTTCACTTTCAATTCCTTGATTGACCAGGTGGCCTATTCTCTGGCGTCCGTGACTTTTAACAATAATCTTAACAAAAGTGTTCAGAAATGCATCGACCAAGCCTGTCCATTTCTAAAGTGTAGCAATGCTAACTAACTCTTGGGTTAAATTATACAGCACAGATTTATCATATTGAAATATATTTAGTTGTCGAATGGAGTACTAAGTTTGTGATTGCATGGCTTATCTTTAAGACCTAGAAATCACCTGCAATTCGTCATGTCTCAAAACATTTCAAACTCTATATCGCCCTTCAAGACGCTGGAATTCTTCCGATCCTGGCCTATAATTGTTGGAATCTTTTTCGGCACCAGTGTACGAACAGGTGTTTTCAGCTGATGTCCTAATCCTCTAAATCTTTTACAAATGTTCAATTGCAATTAAATTGCTTTCACAATTTACAATTACTATCCTAAATTTAATCGTAATCGTAATCGTAATCTCCAAACTTCTAAAGCACCACTCGAAGGCAAAGCGCAGGGCACCAGCCTATTCACGAGCGCTACGTCAAATCAGAGGGGGTTTCCAGAGAATAGTCCAAAAGAGGGACGAGTCCAGTTTCCAGAAGGCCAAACCAAATCAGAGATTAGTCCAAAAGAGGTTCAAGTCCGATCTCCAGAAGGCCAAACCAAATCAGAGGGGGTTTCCAGAGAGTATAGTCCAAAAGAGGTCCAAGTCCGATTTCCTGGGTACCAGATCAGGAGAGGCAGAGCAGCTGTCAAGGCTGGTGTCGTTTACGGCGAGAATAATTGGAAGGCGGAGGATCAGATGAGTCAGGGTAGGAGTCCTTGAAAAGGTGAGACTTCAGTTTTGAGTGGAAAGCCCGGGGAGTGATATATAAAGGAACACGAGGAGGAGGAGGATGAAGGACGGGTTGCAATGATGATGGAGGAACTGAGAAACTGCGGAATTCAGGGGAGAGATCATTCCAGAGGCGTGGTGTTGTGTTGGATATGGCTCGGTTGGAGAACTTGAGGTGAGTAGTGACTGAGAAAGATTGAGATAGGACGATGATCGTAATCATAAACTCCAATATTCGCAAGCTCTGGCGTGTGCTCGTGAATAATTGTAATTGTAATTAGTAGCTTCTATTGCGCCGGTTTCTAATGCAAAGGCATCAACCGATTGCGCACCAAAACCAAGCCATGATCAAGGCAATATCCAGAAGATCAGTCCGTAAGACAGAGAAGCAGCCTATGGTGCATGAGCTAGTTGAAAGGTAAGTTGTTGAGAACGAAATGACACAAGTGACTGAGGAGTACAGACAGACAGAGGCAGACAGACAGAGGGAGAGACTTCCAAAAAATAGGTTCAGCAACAGAGAAATGACCAGACAAAGATAATCAGGCATACAATCCGCGGTTCCAGTTAGACACCTTTAAAACACAGCTACTGCCGTTACATATTCACCAGTCGCGTTCAATCAATATTATTACCTCTGCTTGTACCAAGAAGCGTCAAGTCGACTTCAAAGTAGGCATAGAGTGAGGCGGTAAATTTTCCCGCAGTAAAAGCCCGGTAACCGCGGTAAATATCACGGTAATGGGAACAGCAATGACGGTTTGCCGCGGTAATGGGGCTGACTGTCGAGGTAATAAAGCGGTTATGGAGAATGAGCTGGCGATAAAACCGCGGTAATGGTAACATGTTTTATAGTATACACTAACTTAATATTCCAGTTTCAGTTCCCAATCACTTTTCGACGCTACAGGTTTACACCATTTCCATTGTTTACTTCTGTTTCTGGTATGTTTGTGTTGAACAATTGTTTTCAAGTAAAAGATTTTAAGCGACATGGAAAATTACGATATAAATAAACTGTTAAAACAAAAAAGCGACCGAATTTGTTTTAAAAAGTAATTGCAGTTCAACTAAAAGTGATATTTAGCCGTTTCGTAATTTGCTGAAATCACACGGAAAATAATGCGGCGCTCAGACTTCGTGGCTCGAACCCAAAGGTCGACCAGTTAGTTGACTTCTCAAAAGACCGTATCTTCTGTTGACAAATATGCTGTAGCAAATACTGTGGTGGACATGTGCGCCAAAGATATACGGTAAGAATATCAATTTCACGGACTAAAATTTTCAAACTGTATATTTCTAAACAGCATTGCGAATTACTAATATAATCCTAGCTCCAAAGAATTCAAAAACTTAAAACCCTAACGTGAAACCAGTTTAATCTAATGGTATGATACCCATAAAGTTCAGAATTAAAATCTTGCTGAATACGAATATGACTTACAGCTCTAAATAGCATAAATAGTGCTGATTAAAATAAATCCATTTTGCAAACAATAACTGAAAAAAGAAAAAACTTGCAAATATAGAAATTTTATTTTATTGCTTCTAACCATGAGATGTTTGTATTTCCTGAAGCTGTTAACTAGTCAGAAATAGCCAGACTTAGTTAATGGAAAGTTTCGATAAGATCATCTGTTTTCATGAGTGTGCGTGTGCGTGCGTGCGTGCCTGTGCGTGCGTGCGTGCGTGTGTGTGTGTGTGTGTGTTATTAAACCAAACAGCAACACATAGAGCTTTGTAGGCTAATAATTGTTTTTAGAAATGTTTATTGGTGAACAATGTTTGCGGGGAATGTGATGTAGCCCTGCGGGGATGGAGCGGGGATGGGGTGGGATGGGGAGAAAACCTGTGGGATGGGGTGGGGATGGGGAAAACTTACTTGTTGCGGGGCGGGGATGGGGACGAGATTCTCTCCCCGGGTCACTCTCGGCTTTAAAGTTACTGACATCTAAAAGATGTCGCTAAACACTAAGCACTGTTGAGTGTAATTAGTAACTTCTATTGCGCCGGTGTATAATGCACAAGGTATCAACCGATATAACACCAAAACCAAGCCGTAATCAGGTCAATATCCAGAAGCTCAGTCCGTATGAGGCAGCCTATGGTGGATAAGCAATTTGAAAGAGATAAGTTTTAAGTTGAGAACGAAATGACTCGAGCAACTTAGCAGAACGTACAGACACGGGGAAAGAGTTCCAAAAAGTTGGTTCAGCAATAGAGAAAGCTTGTTCTTGAAGAACAGTACTTTATTTAGGTATGTCCAGACAAAGAGAACCAAGGTTCCAGTTAGACACCTTTAAAACGCATCATCCTTAGGTATATATTCACCAGTCGCGTTCCATCGCGAGATCCTGGAGCAACTCCCTGCGAAGTGCAAGGTCGATTTCAGCACAATTGGCATCCACAAGATGTCGCTAAACCTGGGATTAAGATTACTAAAGGGATATGAAGCCGATGAATATAGGATCTTGTATCTAGACTATGTGTGTGGGTCACATCCGGGACCTTTTGCAACACCTGCTATAGTCAAACATGGGTCGCTTATAGCTGGCTTAACTAAATAAAAAACACTTTTATCAATAGCTGCAGGATTTTGGCATCCTGTCTGTTACTTAGTTTCAGACTATTTATTTATTTAGACTGTCCATAATTTACTTTAATCGCATAATTATGTCCTTAATAAATAAATCGCTAGAGCGATTCCGAGAGTGTTTACTTCTGCTCTGAGCCAAGTCGCTCTCTCTCTCTCTCTCTCTCTCTCTCTCTCTCTCTCTCTCTCTCTCTCTCTCTCTCTCTCTCTCTCTCTCTCTCTCTCTCTCTCTCTCTCTCTCTCTCTCTCTCTCTCTCTCTCTCTCTCTCTCTCTCTCTCTCTCTCTCTCTCTCTCTCTCTCTCTCCTAAGGACCCGGATGACGGCCACAAACATCGCCTGCGATGAATCAGAAAAGGCGAGCTCTGATTGGCTGACGCGTTGCCGCTTCATATCCCTTTAGTAATCTTAATCCCAGGCTAAACACTAAATACTGTTGCGTGGAATCCACGATTTCAGTTAGACACCTTTTAAACATAGCTATTGTCAGCTACGTATTCACCAGTCACTAGACCATTATCAACTGTGATCAAAAGCGTAAGGTCGACTTCAACGCAACTGACATCCACAAGCTGTCGATAAAGATTAAGCACTGTTATTTGTAATGAGTAACTTCTATTGCGCCGGTGTCTAATACACAAAGTATCAACCGATGGCGCTCCAAAGCCAGGCCGTAATCAGGTCAATATTCAGAAGATCAGTCCGTAAGAGAGTCACCTATGGTGGATAAGCAACTTGAAAGAGGTAAGTTTTAAGTTCAGAACGAAATGACATAAGCGACTGAGCAGAACAGGGAGAGAGTTCCGAAAAGTAGGTCTAACAACCCTAAAAGCTCATTCACACAGTTCTTGGTTTAGGTATGACCAGACACAGATTATCAGACATACAACTCACGGTTATGCAGTTAGACACCTTTAAAACGCATAATTTTCAACTATATATTCACCAGTCGCGTTCAGTCTCTAGATCCATCTGTCATTTATATGTAGCGTAAGGTCGATTTCAACGCAGTGGATATCCACAAGATGTTGTTAAACACTAAAATACTATTGCGTGGAATCCACGGATTTCAGTTAGACACCTTTAAAAGACAGCTAGTGTCAGCTACATATTCACCAGTCGCGTTCAATCGCATTGATTTTATTTGAGCTGTAATATGCCAAACTAATTTCTGTCGACGTCAACAGCCTTTGTTGCTATAAGATGTCGTTAAACCCTGGATCCATCCATCCAATCGCTAGATACTAGCGAAACGCCGCACGAAGGGTAAGGTCTATTTCAACGCAACTGACATCCACACGATGTCGCTAAAGACGAAATACTGTTGCGTGGAATCCACGGTTTCAGTTAGACACCTTTAAAACACAGCTACTTTCAGCTACATATTCACCAGTCGCGTTCAGTCACTAGATTCATGCACCGCCTCGTACGAAGAGTAAGGTCGACTTCAACGCAACTGACATCCACAAGATGTCGCTAAACACTAAGCACTGTTAATTGTAATTAGTAACTTATATTACGCGAGTTTCTAAGGCATAAGGCATCAGGCATCAACCCAAGGTACGACCGAACGTACGGAACTTACGTTATTTTTTCTATAACGTACGTACAGTCGCGTACGTTATTATGCCGTACGTTGGCGTACGTTGGCATCAGTTCATGACGAAAATAAAATGCATAACATTATGCACAACAAAAGCCAATTAATTTATAGTTGGTGATTAACGGTCGTAACCAATTTTAACCATTAGCCTACATCGGGCTGTTCAATGATCTCCACTTTTCAACTTTTAAATTCCAAATTGCTAATATTCTGTCTATTGTATAATATGAAGATAATTAAGATTTTACGACACACTTTAGGCCTATAGGATGGTCAGTGCCAGCGGTCATTTTATTGGTAATGCTAAATTTCGGTACCGTCTCTAAATAATTAGGTCTGCGTACGGGGAGATTAATACTGTAGAGCTAAACTGATCATTTTTGACGTACGCGTACGTTATAGACTATAGTTATATCGAAGTTCTTTGTGAATGATCAGATAAACTTGTGGCATTTTTAAGGTACGCGTAGGGTACGCGTAAGTTATTTTTTCGATAACGTAAACGTACGGTACGCGTACGTTATTCCAGTAAGTAAAGTACGGTCGTAGTTTGCATCAACCAATGGCGCACCAAAACCAAGCCGTCAGTATCCAGAAGATCAGTCCGCCAGACAGAGAGACAGCCTGTGGTGGATAAGCAATTTGAAAGAAGTAAGTTTTAAATTAAGTTGAGAACGAAATGACACAGGCAACTGAGCGGAGCTACTATAGTGCTCTGCATTATAATCCAATCGATTCTATTATATTCTTCCTATTCTAATCTGGTAACTCCACAAAGGCTTATCCAGACGCATGCGCCGTAGAATAACTTCTGTAGCCCCTCAATATTCGCACAGTCATGGTTCTATTCCTCTTCCCGCTTTGAAAGACGAATTGTGATCTGCCTTAGGGCATAGAAGGACAAAGAAGGTTATTACTATCATTACGCATTTATCGAGCACCACTATCCAATGAAGAAGCACCAATCGATGGCTCTGAGCAATCGTGAGTGAAGAACTTGCTCAAGGTCCCTGCACAGTACCCGTCTCAGAGGATGAGGCTTGAACCCCGTACTCTCCGCGTTACAAGACGCTCTTATCAATCAGCTACTGTGTCGGGGCCAGAGGAGACCGTTCACCCTTCAGGGGCTTCACCTTTGAATCCCTCTGTCAATGTGCTGACACAGAGAGTGACACTGCAGGATTCAGAAGCGAGCAGCAAGAGGGTTATCTTCGAAGTATTCCAGTGTTTCGTTCCATCGATTCGTTCCTCCTTGCCGCAACTTTGCGAGAGCTGGCCATCTGTACGACCGAAAGAGAAATGTCTGGTTAAACCAGCAGGAGCTGTGGCGATGACTCTTCTTTGCCATGCAAGCTGTCTGGTAGTGCCTTCTGGTACGATGGATGGTTGGTTTAACGTATGACAGACAGACAGACAGACAGACAGACAGACAGACAGACAGACAGACAGACAGACAGACAGACACAGACACCGCCACAGTATACACGGACACTCAGGCAAGCCACATATAAACATACATATAAACAGCCTATAAAGCATACGAGTAGGCGTACACAGACAGACAGACAGACAGACAGACACAAACAGACAGACACACAGACTGACAGACAGACATAAAGAGAGACAGATAGATACACCATGTATTATGAAAGCGGCGCTATCTAATTTTAGACTGCGATGTCTAATTTAGAATCGAGTACAAGAAGATGATTTTTTATATTGAGGCGCTGCACAAATGCTTCGTCCACTTATTAGGGAACGAACGATCCCTTCGACCGGAAATAACGTGCGTCGACCTACGCGGTATGACGCATATATTTCTTTCGATTGGGCGTCTATTTTTATCTTCAGCTCTTAAGACAGAACTGCACAGGAAGGGGAGTTCCAGCTGAGCGAGCTGCTCATGCACCTTTAACTAAGATTCTAGAGTACATTGAAGGCGATCTTCTCCTGGATTAAAACTACTAAATTTAATTATGAACAATAGGTTCATCCATATGATGGCTGAATAGCTGGAAAAGTCACTACTGACGAACCCTCGCATACACGTAGAATTCAACCAGTGTGTATTAGGATGTGTGCATAGGATGTACTGCACTATTTCCGCTTTAGGAGTCTCTGGAATATATTATATTAATTGAACAAAATGTATTTTTTCCAGTTAGTCGCAATCCCTTTGGAAAATTCCAGAGAAGAAAAATGGAATAGAACGATATAGTATAGAATTTAATAGAATTGTATCGAACAAAAAATAGAATTTATTAGACCATATTGTGTTGTCATATATTTTTGCCTTTGTGTCGTTTGTTGTTTGCCTTTGTGTCATTGTTATCTGCCTTTGTGTCATTGTTATCTGCCTTTGTGTCATTGTTATCTACCTTTGTGTCATTGTTATCTGCCTTTGTGTCATTGTTATCTGCCTTTGTGTCATTGATATCTGCCTTTGTGTCATTGTCATCTTCCTTTGTGTCATTGTTATCTGCCTTTGTGTCATTGTTATTTGCCTTTGTGTCATTGTCATCTGCCTTTGTGTCATTGTTATCTGCCTTTGTGTCATTATTATCTGCCTTTGTGTCATTGTTATATCGGTGCTGCTTCCTATCCTGGCCATTCTTTCAAATGCTTTCGGGGGTCGTCCAATTCTTCTTTCCACGTCTGATCCAGAATTGGAGAAGACATTATGCGGTTAAAGTCCCGTTTTGAGACCTTAGGGAGGTGCCTATTTCCTTTTCGTAGGCCTTTAAGTTGACAATAAACGATACCCAAGGTCCTGAACCAGGGAACAGCACAGCAGGGGACTTGTCATTTACTTCCCAGCTTATTATATAAGGTTGTACCAAATTCTACTGCTAGAAGACATCTATAGATGCTTGTGCCTTAACAACTTGCTGTGCTTTGATAAAAATTTGAGAAATTCTCGAAACAAATATGTGTAGGCATAGTTCGAGAATTCGCATTTTACGAATTTTAAGAATTTTTTAAATTCACGAATTTTAACGAATTTTAAAACTGCAGTTTTAAAATTCGTAAAAATTCGTAAAATAATAAAATAATATAATTCTTTGCCAAAGCAACGAATTTTATTATTTGTTTACTTTTCAACTTTTTAAGCAAGTAAATGTCAATCAGCCGTTAACGATAGCTGACTAGCAACACAATAGTACCGATATTCAGTTACTGTTCTACTTGGAGTCTTGAACTTCGATTTCTTTCATAGTTTGGGTGTGTGACTGTGAGGGTCAGTCAGCAGAAACGAAAAACCACCAATGCCCCATGCAGCTCCAGTGTCACCAGTCAGCCACTAACACAGCTTGCAACCAAACATGGTTAAAAAGGGTTGGCAACGTTCACCGAGCTGTGTCTTCTACTTCATCGTCCTCTGTTTCTGAGTCAGGAATAGCCCACTGCTGCCACTCGACTCTGGTTTCTATATTCTCGCCAAGCAAATGCTCCCGAATTCCGGCAGAACAACCAGCAAATTCCATTTCACAAAAACAACACTGTAATTTCAGATTACCCTTTCCTTCTCCTCCAAAATTGCTACATACTTCCACTCCGGTACATGTTCTTTCATCTTTAAAAAATTTGATTTTAACTAAATTAACTGGTTACGTAATAAACGTTTATATTGAATTTTACGTTGAATTCTAAGCAGAAGCTTAACACAACAAAACATGACGTCATCACATTTGTTGTTGCTTACGCTGTTTTTGCAAAACCCACTGTCAATGTAAAAAAGGCCAAACAATGGCCCAACGAATTTTTACGAATTTTTACGAATTTTAAAATAGACAAAAAATTCGCGAATTTTTACGAATTTTAAAACCGAAAGTCACGAATTCTCGAACTATGTGTGTAGGAATTATCGAAATCTATTTATGAAATTCTAATTGATTGGCTGCTGCTAAAGCTAATTCTAATCGATTAGCAACAGCTGCATGATTTTCCTAATTCTAATTCTAATTGATTAGAAATTTGACTCTTCATGCCCATCTTCGACTCACACGCACACACACACAAATACACACGAGCCCCCGCATAAATTGACACGCATACGCGCACACACATTCACATGCACACACACGCACACACAGAGGGTCGAACGGACGACTATATCGGTCCACAGTGTGTCCCCAACTCGGTGGTCGGTGACTACTTTGTACTGACATCTTCGGTCAATCTGAGAGAGAACGAGGGAGACAGCGACAGAGTGATGTCCAATATTTGACCAAACATTAACGGACTGTCATCACACATATATATATATGTATATATATATATATAGTGTCCTATTTTCTGCAATTTTATATAAAAGCAGTAATATATATATATATACATATATATATATATATACATATATATATATATACACACATATATATATATATATATATATATATATATATATATATATATATATATATATATATATATATATATATATATATATATATACTCACCAGACATATATTTAGAGTCACCCATTCATTTATTTAGCCTATATATATCCTACACATATTTGGTAACCTATATATATCCTACATCGATGTAATGACCTATTTTTACTCACCGCAGCCTCCGTACCATGCGAGCAAACTAATGTAACAGAAGAGCAGTTCTTTAAGCTAATACCGGAAAGGCAGCTATGTGTATAAATTTATAACGTTTAAGCGACTTCAGTTTTCTTAACCTCGGCATATGAGTGCGGGTGGCCAATCGTCTTCCTAGCCGCCTGATTTTCCCACTGTACGGTCGGTGTACTCATTATGGCTGGGTTGCGAGTCGCAGATAGAGTTGAAGTTTCAAAAAAAATTTCCGTGGTGGGGAATCGCCGACATTCTGATTGACGCGAACCACATGACTATCAGTCAATCACGAACCAGTGGTTATGAATAATATATTTTACATCTCATTTCAAGTGGCATTCAGAAAAAAATTATACATGTCAGTTAAAGGGACTGTTCTTACGTAAAGATTATTTTCCACAACTACTGTTGATGCTGCAACTAATACTACTACTGCTACAACAATAACTACTACTACTACTGCTGCTGCAACAACTGCTACTGCAACAAGTACTATACTACTACTTCTATTACTACTACTACTACTACTACTACTTATTATTATTATTATTATTTTTTTTTACCCGAGGTATATATGATCCCTCAGGTGTCAGATACTAATTAAATGACCTATTATTATTATTATTATTATTATTATTTTTTTGCCCCAAGGTACATATGATCCCTTGGGGACTTAAATATTAATTAAAATAAGCAAATAATCTGGAACGGCCTCTATTCCTCAGGATTCGAGAGAGGGAAAGTGCTGCGGAAAGCTACTGCATTGAAGCGTTATTATTATTATTATTATTATTATTATTATTATTATTATTATTATTATTATTATTATTATTATTATTATTATTTTTTTTTTTACCCGAGGTATATAGGATCCCTCAGGTGTCAGATACTAATTAAATATGTTAATTCTGGAGTGGCTGTCCTGGTCAAGATCTGGAACAACGAAAGTGCTGTGGAAGGCAACTGCGTTGAAATGCTGAATAACTATGGATGTTGTTGTTATTATTATTATTATTATTATTATTATTATTATTATTATTATTATTATTATTATTATTATTATTATTATTATTTTTTTTTATTTTATTATTATTATTATTATTAAAATTATTATTAAAAATATTATTGTTGTTGTTGCTGTTCTGGTTATTCTTGCTAATGTTGCTTTTGTGTATGCTAATGGTTAATACCCAAGGACTATTAATATGAATAACTTAAACTACATCGACAGACAGACACACATCAATGCATACATACATATAGACAGAAACACAGACATACAGACAGACACAGAGACAGACACACAGATAGACAGACTGACAGATCGACAGATAGATAGGCATACACATATATGCAAACAAACAAGTAAGTAAGCGACGTCCGGTGTGTGCAGATGGATGTACGGATGGCGTTTGTGGCTGTCGTCCTTTGGTTCATTCAGTTCGTTTCCGGTTCAGTCGATCCTATGTCGTCGCCAAAGAAGCACTTCAGGTACTTCCTTTACCTTGCTTAATTGACTTACCTTGCTTACCTTCGTTTACGTTACTTTCTCACTTTGCCTCTGCCTTTTTCTGCCTTGACTATCAATCCTTTCTGCATGCTTCCTTGCTTTTATTTACCTTTACTTGCCTCCCTTTACCTTTTCAAATGCTTGTCTCTCTTTATCTTTTGTCTTCTTGTCTTCTATTACCTTGCTTGTCTTTCTTTACCTTTATTGCCTTTTAAAACCACGATTGCTTGCCTTTCTCTGCCGTGGTTGCCTTACCTGCAATTACCTTGCTTACCTTTGTTACCTTGCCTGCCTCCATTTTCCTTGCTCACATTCTTTATCCTCTCTTGCCTTTCCTTTACCGTTCCTTGCTTGCCTTAATACGTTGTTTTCCTTTCTCTTACCTTTCCTTAGCCTTTCGCTTATCTGTTGACCTATCCTTGCACTCCAGCTTCCTAAATTGGATAGCCATTCGTTTTCCCACCTTTCACTTGCCTCCAGCTACTATAATGCCTTTGCATTCTCTTTCTTGCCAATCGTATTTATTAGATCACTGGCTTGCCATCAGTTCAAATAGTCTAAACGGAAACAGGCGCAATAGAAGTCATTCGATTGGTTTCGTATTTCACTGTTTTTGGTATCTTTCAGTTCAAAGCCCGACATTCCTCGCGTCAAAATGGGGTCAACGAAAGGTCACGAATTCGAACACAAAGACAGGTTCGAGTGTGCTACATAAAATCTAATCTAATCGGATCTGATCTAATCTCCCGTCTAGACAAGCTTAATCTAATCCATCGATTGATCGATCGATCGATCCATCATCCATCCGTCTATCCATTCATCCATACACTCATCCAGCACACACACACACACAACCCAAAACCCACCCACCCATCCTTCCACTCATCCACCCACCCTCCCACCCACCCAACAAACCCACGCACCCACCTTTTCATCCATCGATCCATCGATCGATTCATCGATCCATCCACATACTTTTGTAGATGTAGTTAATTTGTGTACATGTAGTTGATTGATGTTTTTCTGCCAGCGCAACCGAAGTAGTTCAGGAACTGCTACACTACTACAACCGACACGAACCTCCGATGTTAGGTAAGGCGTAATCTAATCCAATCTAATCATAAGTTGGGTGTTTGCAATTTCAGGTATTCCAATTCGATTTGGCCTAATCTGATATAATATAATATCTTCGTTTAATGATTCAAACTGACAAAGTACGCAGTAAGATTACATGGTAGCCTATAGTAGTAACAGACAATTACAAGTTTAACAGAAGTCGAATTTAACTGTATTGCAGCCATGCAAGGCGCCCATCTGCCCTACTGCTCATTTTGCAGTCGCCGCCTAGCGAATGAAGGCTGAGTCAACCTTATGGGGCTAGCGGGAATCGATCCCGCGTCCTTCTGATCTTCGTGCCAGTGTGTTACCATTCAGCCATATCCCTGCCCTATATCAGGTCGAGCAACTCCAACTGATTCAACTTGACCTAACCTAATTCAGCACAACCAATCCCAAGATGAGTTCAACCGAGTCCATCTAATGTATCCCAACCCAACCCAACCAGGCCTCCAACCCAACCGGGCTAAACCCAAACAAATCCGACCCAAGTTAACGAATTCAAACACAATCCAGCCTAAATAACCTCAACTCACCCAAGCCTAACCTGACCGAACGTAACCAAACCCAACCCAATTAATCGAACCAAACCGAACCCAATTTAACATAACCCAATCAGACCGAACCCAATCAAACCGAACCCAGCCTAACCTAACACAACCCAAACAGATCGAACCTTACCCAACCCAATCCAACCCAACTAGACCGAAAACTACTATAAGCTATGCTAATCCGATTCAACCAATGTTAACCAAGACGGCCATGCAGGGTAGTCATTTAACCGCGTCTTTCTTCCCCGGCGGGATTTAAACCCCGGACTTGAAAGTCGAGCACTTTCACCACTTGTCTACCGCGCACGTTCCCCTTATGGTAAATCTACCACATATATCGAACTATAGGTCGCCTTAACATCACATCCCCAGACCTAATCCCTTACCCGCTAGCACCTGCTCTCGTCTCCCTATTCGCCCATACAAATCACCCTTCCCACTACCCACCCTCTATCCCTAGACGGCACAATAAAAAGAAACATAGGAATATCGATGGTATGGCATAAAGTCAAGGATGGTAAGTACGCCCTACCCGATGTACCCACCGGCAGCACATTCATTCGTAGGAGCAGTGTAGCCGGGCGATCATTTCCTTCTCCCAGAAGCCCTCTAAACTGTTCTTCCTCACTTGATCGAATGATATCCGGGGCCGCATACGTCCAGCCATCTATCGCTAGATGGTTATTAGAAATTCCACCGCATTATGACATGCCGGCGTCGAACTCTCATCCCTCGAGACGACGCCAGTCCAGCTGACCGCTCGGCCTCCGGGGTCCGGCCTACGACAATAATCTGCCGTGTTCGACAGGGGCCTCTGGGGATTTGACCCTAGGGGATATCGCCATGGCGGACTTACGGCCCCCAATGCGATGGGGTTGAACCGCGGGAGATAGGGAGGGAGAGAAAATAGGGATGGAAAAAAGAGGGAAGTAAAAGAAATGGGGAATGGGGAGGAACGGAGAGGGAGTGAGGACTGCAGTGCTGTTTTCGGGGGTAGCCTTGTGCCAACAGATTCGACGCCCGATTGGAGCCACGTGACTTCGGAACAAAAATTGCTACGTCAGCACTTAGCTTGACGTAAATACATTTATAACCCATGTATGCGAACGTACGGAAGCGTATATGTGTATATGTGTACATATATGCATGTGCGTGTGTATATATATATATATATATATATATATATATATATATATATATATATATATATATATATATATATAAATATATATGTATTATGTATATATATGCATACGCATATGTGTGTATGTATAAGAATTTATATATATGTATTTGTGTATAATATGTATATATATGTTTGTATGTATATATATATGTATATTAACATGTATATGTATATGTATATATATGCCTATATATATGTGTACGTATATGTTTATATGTATATGAATATTTGTATGTATATATATGTGTCTGTATATATGTATATGTATATGCATGTACATGTATATATATATACCGATGATTCTAATGTGTTTTGTTCTCATGCCTCATTAGATTCACTATACCGCATAGTTAATACTGAGTTGGAATCCATAGCAGAATGGTTTCACTCCAATAAACTAACACTTAATTTAGATAAAACCAACTACATTCTTTTCAAGTCCCATAGGAAGACCTGTCCAGCTGAACCCCTTAAGCTTTATATTGATGGTACCTCAATTACTCAGGTGGTCTCTACTAGATTCCTGGGAGTGTATGTGGACCAAAACCTCAATTGGAAGGAACACATAAAGAATATCGCGAATAAAATCGCGAAAAACCTGGGAATACTTTCTCGTGCTTCTAAGTTAGTATCATCTAAGATCCGTGCTACCTTATACCACACCCTTATATATCCGTATCTCACTTATTGTAATGTTATTTGGGCCTCCACTTACAAATCAAGTCTAGCAAGGTTAATAACCCTTCAAAAGCGAGCAATTAGGTACATAGCCAAACTCCCTTATGGGGCCCATACAGAGCAGGCCTTCTCCGAACATAGGCTCCTTAAAATTGACCAGATCAGAATTATGCAGATTGGAGAATTCATGTACCGTTTTGATCACAAACTACTACCCCCTGTATACGATAACTATTTCTGCCGTACATTTGATCGCCACCCGTATCAGACAAGAAATTCCGGCCTATATCACCAACCATTTGCCCATACTAACACTCGTTTATTCTCTATTAGATTCACCGGGCCAGCCGTTTGGAATCAGATTCCCCTAAACTTCCGACAATTGCCTAGTTTGTGGTCTTTTAAAAGAAAAATGCGTTCGTTCCTGCTTGAACAACGTATATAGCTTTATCTCTTTCAGGGACACCAGGGATTATTATGACCAAAGTGCGTTAACGAGTCCTTGGTTCACAGTTCCGAGTGTATATTGCCGAGTCCTTAGTTAAGATAAAAAGTATAGTTTCTTTTTACGACCTACCAGTAATATGATAAAAAGATTGGCGTTTATACGTTTTGTAATTCTACCCAGGTGACACTGTTTAAGCGGGGTCCACGGCCCTTTTTGTGTCACCTGTGTACCCAAACTACAGAAATTGATTTGCCTGCTTTTTGTTTGATTTGGTTTTCTGTTCAGTTTGGATACCAAATAAAAGATTGATTGATTGATATATGTATATGTATATGTCTATAAATATGTGTATGTGCATGTATATGTGTGTATGTATAAGCAGAGCCGATCAATATGGAACCAATCTTCGTTCCATCAACAAATATGTTGACTTCAAATATCATCTATTCTGAAATTCGACGTTTAATCGCCGTGAGAAAACTGACAACTGCCCTTCGACAGATTCATCACGTGTTTGTTACAATCGGAAAGTGCTCGACAGTGTAGTGGTTAGCATGATGGACTGACTGTCAATCCAGAGGTCGGGGGTTCAAATCCCCGCTAGAGCAGAAATTTTGTTCGACATTTCTGCCCCATCTGCGCCCCCTAGCAAACTCAGCTATAATGAGTACACTGTGGGTGGGAAGATGAGACGGCGAGGGAGAAGACTGGGCCACCCGTCTTCATATGCCGAGGCTAAGAAGATGAAGTCGCTAACACTTCATATCCATGGCTGCCTCAGGGACTCAAGAAACTTCTCTTCTGCTTCTTCTTGTTACCATCGACCCAGAGGTCACGGTAGCCGACTGGATAGAGCGCTCGGCCAGTAGTGTGGAGAGTAGGGGTTCGAACATCCACACAGGCAGTCAGTGTAATTGTAATAGTAATTGGATATTCATATAGCGCCACTCAAAGAGTAAACTAATCAGAGGCGTTTTCTAGCGCCAACCTATACGATGTTAAATGTCATTTGCAATTAGACTCTTACACCAGTTAGCAAAACAATGCACAGTAAACTAGAGGAGTGACCAGTGGCAGGCCCTCGCACACACGTAGAACCAGAGGCGTAACTTTGGTCTAAAAAGTGGGGGGTACCAATACTTTGGTCTAAAAAGTGGGGGGTACCAATTACTTCTCAAATTTCGCTTTTCGCATGGTGGCCATTTTGAACATATTCCCTCTCAGTATTCTCATTAATTTTGGCTCTCGGTTTACATGTGTATCTAAGTCCTTTCGCACTTTGGCGGAGACTGCATTCTCTGGGAAGGCACAATAACAAAAATATTGATTGACATTGTTTGAAAAGTGGGGGGTACAGTACCCCCCAGTCCAAAAAGTGGGGGGTACGGGTACCCCTCGTACCCCCCACAAATTACGCCTATGCGTAGAACCAACCAACGGATTCCAGTCGACAGATGGCATGCATGTTCAGAGTCTTTGGACCAAGTTGCGTCGATAGAGTAGAGCGGCGACAGGTGACAGCGCTCGCAGACACGGTGACGCTGCCTCCGAGCAGTCCCTCACTGTTAGAAGATGACGCACGTCCGGCTATTCGTAGAGGCGCCAGGTGAACGTAGTAGGGGGCATTCTTTGGGTGTCGGTCGGTAGACTGAAGCGCCACGAATGACTAAAGGTAGAGGTCAGTCCAATGACCCGCGTGTTGTCACTGTGTAAGGACCTTGAACAAGTCCTTCACTCATAATTGCTCAGCGCACTCGATGCTCTGCCGTATGGTCCTGCGTTCCCTGAAGAACAATACCAAACACAGCGCATTGTACAGTATAATAACATTGTCTTTTATGCAATGCCTTTTGTTAATCTGTCAGAGGCATTACGTGAACGCTTGACGTGTTGATGTTGGAGTTCGATAAATAAATAGTATTCCAGCCTCTTTTTTACTAATACTATATCCATTCTTTTGTGTATTGCTATTTGGGACACAGTACCTGATTGGTTAGAGCGCTCGATTTTTTACGCGAAGAGTACGGGTTCGAGCCTCCTCCCCTGAGACGGTCACTGTTTAAGGACCTCGTTGCAAGTATGTATGTGTGTATGTATGTATGTGTGTATTGTGGGTATATATGCAAAAATGCAACTAAAACAAATTATATCCTGGTTAGTTCTCATCGTGAACGGCTACCTCATATACAAAGGAAACACTATACACAATATCTCCATTACCAAGTAACCTCTGCTAAGTTTCTTGGTGTCTACATCGACTAATCTCTTACATCGACTGGTCATATTAATAATATATCTTCCAAAATTGCAAAAAATATAGGAATTTTGTCTAGGATCTTATCAAAAACACTCGCATCAGCCTGCACTATTCAATTATTCACCTCTACTTAACTTATTGTCGAATTGATTCCATGTGTAAATTAGCCAAACCAGCCACAGAACTGTCATTAAATGTAAGCGGGACCTGGGTCCTTTTAGGATTTTCTTTTCCTGTTGTTCCCGGGTGACCTCATTTTATACACTTGTTCTAACATCCTTGAAAGGTTGTTTGATGTCGTTTGACGGTACCAATAAAATTTATGGTTATTGTTATGTATGTAAGTATGTGTGTATGTATGTATGCATATGTAGGCCATGTATGAGAGCACCTTTAGTGACTCACAAGGGCGTTCCACACGGTTACCTAGTCATCACCGAACAATTTAGTATTCAAGCGTTTAGCGAGATCTTTGGCCGCCATTGAC
>OY744614.1:15954441-15986941 GCA_963556255.1 Allolobophora icterica | reverse complement strand
TAGTGTCATGGTCTGTTCATGTAACAAGAATGGACAAGAGATTACCAGCACGGGCATTATACTGCCACGTGGAGAGAACATGGCATCGAGGAAGACAAACAAAAATATCGATAAAAGATCTTAAAGAACAACTTCTGAACAAGACATGGACATGAGAACGGCCCTGGACGCAATCAGAGACAGACAGAAATGGAACCATTTTGTACAAACGTCATCGTGGACACACACCTGACGGGAGAGAGGTAATAGGTATAGAGATGAAGAGAGAGACAGAGGCAGAGAGGCAGAGAGAGAGAGAGAGACAAAGAGAGAGAGAGACAGAGAGAGAGACAGACAGACAGACAGACAGACAGACAGACAGACAGACAGACAGACAGAGAGAGACAGAGACAGAGACAGAGACAGAGACAGAGACAGAGACAGAGGCAGAGAGGCAGAGAGAGAGAGACAGAGAGAGAGACAGAGAGATCTGCAGAGAGAGACAGAGAGATAGAGACATAGAGAGTGGAGAGCTATTTACCCATCATAATTATAGCCTGGTAACGATGGACCGCCTGGTTGTCTGGAGACAAGAACATAGAGTTCATTGGTGTACTATGGGACCTCCCCGACCATCGATGTTTGTCCCATGAGGATGGTGTTGAATGTGATCCATTCCTTAACCAGGAGCCAATGTAACGTGTCTAACATGTAGATCGAAATATGCAAGAATTTTGGCAGCTTAGCGACGACTCGGGCGGCGCAGTTGAGGACGGACTTAAGTTGTCGTATCCGGAATCTCTTGGCAGGTCCGCAAGGACACAGTTGCATCTCATGAGTATTATGATTACGGCGCTATAGAAGTCATTAGATTATAGATTAAATTAAACGATGCTACCAGTAAGTACTTTAGAATTTGACGAATTCTCTCTCTCTCTCTCTCAATTCCAGGACTATTCCGTCAGTATGTACCTGAGGCAGGCGTGGCGCGACCCACGGCTGGAGTTCTCCCGGATCAACCCAAGGATCAAGAAGATCCGGATGGCGGAGAACAGCTGGAATGAGATCTGGATTCCGGACACGTTCTTCCGTAACGAGAAGGGCGCTTCCTTTCACGAGGTGACCGTCAAGAACCGCCTTCTGCGACTGGTCAGCACTGGCGACCTCTGGTACGTCACGAAGTAAGTCTCTCGTCTGCTCTGACGGGATTTAAATGTTATCTAATGGAAAGTAGTGTAATCCGATCTAATCCGTTCTAATATTAATCTAATCTATTAATTTTAGGGCCATAATATGTAACAAGCAGCATGTTTTGCGATCGCTATGCACTGAAAGGGAGGACACAGGGGACACTTTGAGACCTAGATTGCATCCGTTTGCCCTTCCTATCAAAGACAATAGGAACTTTCTAGCTCGGATGACGTATAAAAACAGTTACTGATAGTATCATAGTAATCATTTTGACTTGCGTGACGTTTTAAAAAACGTGTTAATTGGCATATAATCAGTACCCAAGTGAATTGTACCTCATTGCGTTCTGTCAGTGAGAATTTATTAATAATTTATTAATAAACGAAGATATAATTAATCCAATCAAATATTAATCTAATTCAATCTAATCCGCGGGAAAAAGTCGACTGGTTTGTAGAGGAGGCGGCGGGAAACAACAGCGGCAGTGTGCTAAACGACATCTGGAGAGCGCTATGCAAAGCGAAAATCCTTGCACAGAAAGAGCCTCTCGGCCTCTCAAGAAAAGATGGAAAGCGACCAGATGGTGTAACACTGATCCCTTGGTCACGTGAACGATATGTACGTAATGTAATGTCAGCGAACACTCGTATAGCGATTCTTAAGAGACTCTGGGGGTGGGGGGGACTGTGCACGCAACTCTCGGTCAGATGGGAAAAGGTGTCTTAAATGTTCGAGAAAATGCATTGCAGTCCGTAGCGGAGCGAATATCAGTAGGTAAATTGTTCCGTAACGTTGGTCCAACGACAGAGAAGCCCCGACGTGCACCTGTCGACGTGTGAGAGTGTGGAACAACGAGATCATTCCGCATCGCAGAACGAAGCATCCCGCGATCGGGCAATAAAGAGAGCGGAATGCACAGGTCACTGTTGTATGTCTGGAGCAGTTACCAGTCATGGCACATCGCACGTGACAGTACCCGACACTTTACGCCACTTCTCATCGTATACTCACACGTCCATCAGAGCTGGCGAGGCCGCCGACCGAGAGCTGTGTTCAAGAGGGTGAAGTATTACACCATCACCAGCACCCGTACCTCTGTGGCGATCGCCTTAGAGACCGGCGGCGCTTGGAGCGGGGAAGGACTGCAGTTCGTTTCGGAGCTGGTAAACCGGATAACTGACGCAATCCACGATCCATTGGAGACATCGTACTTGTTACAGCGGTGTTCGGTAGCTCTTCAACGGGGGAACGCCATCTGCCTCTCCGGCACATTGCCACCTGCTCTGATCCATGCTGAGAACACGCTTCAGACAATTATAACTATGATAGTGTTCTGTAAAAATAATGATGATGATGATGATGATGATGATGATGATGATGATGATAATAATAATAATAATAATAATAATAATAATAATAATAATAATAATAATAATAATAATAGTAATGAAAATAAAATTCAACGCTTCAGTGCAGTTGCATTCCGCAACACTTTCTCTGTACCAGAATTTGACGAATATTGTATTGTATTCTAGTATTTTTAAAGTATTTTTAGTGGCATGAACCATTGAGAAGCGATCCTAGACTCCTAGTGCGAGAGAATTAGTGGTCGTTCCATATGTTTAAGAGATTTCTATCTGTTCCAGTTAGTATGTCACGCCTTTTTTGTCAGTATAGAAACCACAGTAGAAAAAAACTTGTAGGTCTACATCTCTCAGTAGAAACACAATTTTGCACGCCTCTCGATTAGTAATAGGCTAGTGGCCGTTCCAGATGTTTCTCTATTTTTAATTAGTATTTAAGTTCCCGAGGGATCATATGTAGGCCTACTTTGGTGCATTAAAAACAACAAGTAGTAGTAGAAGTAGTAGTAGTAGTAGTAGTAGTAGTAGTAGTAGTAGTAGTAGTAGTAGTAGTAGTAGTAGTAGTAGCAGTAGTAGAAGTAGTAATAGTAGTAGTAGTAGTAGTAGTAGTAGTAGTAGTAGTAGTAGTAGTAGTAGTAGTAGTAGTAGTAGTAGTAATAATAATAATTTCCCGGCCGGGAAATAGATGAATAGGGCCATTCCGGACACTTTATTTTCCATTTTAGTTAATATTCAAGTCCCTGAGGGATCCTGTATACCTCGGGGCATAAAAAATAAAAGTAATAATAATAATAATAATAATAATAATAATAATAGTAAATAATAATAATAGTAATAATAATAGTAGTAGTATTAAGAATATCAATAATAAGACGATTTATATAGCGCCTTAGAACAGCCAAGGCCGAAAAAAGACGTGACATCAGTTAAAAAA
Source organism: Allolobophora icterica (assembly GCA_963556255.1). Classification (NCBI taxonomy): domain Eukaryota; kingdom Metazoa; phylum Annelida; class Clitellata; order Crassiclitellata; family Lumbricidae; genus Allolobophora; species Allolobophora icterica. The sequence continues at coordinate 15,983,473 of OY744614.1, read as the reverse complement.
TCCATGACAGTCACATGATACTTCAAAAAGCCAGGTCAGATGAACCAGAAATCAGACATGGATAGTCAATGCGAAGCACTCTTAAAGTTACTCATTAGATCAGACACTTTTGCAGCCAAAACGCTGTGGGACATCGACTATCTAGTAGCAGAGCACAGTAACAGTTAGTGAGGCCAATAAGGAGGACTGTGTCTGTTTGAAATCGCTTGACAAATCCGTGTGGCAGAAAACAAAAGTGGATGTGCTTCGACGCCAGACATTTTATGTCTAAACATGCCGCTAGTATCAGCTTTAGCAGACACTGCGTTTAAGAGTGTATAGTGGTATTTAACTGGCGCAGTTCTTATTTGGATAATCCTATCGACTGGGGCTACACAGAGACAGGAAGCAATCGAACTTGAAGACGGTCCGAGGAGGAACTTATTGACTTTACAAGCGAAAGTCCTGTATTAAGCACAGGCTGTGGTAATGGCAACATTAGACCAGAAAGTCTCGCCAGGTGGTGCGTTCCTTCCATGCACTTTCAACACGTGTAAGGGACAAAACGGGAAAGGGCAAAGGTTGCGCACTTCTATACACTTCAGTAAAAAAATCTTGTGTACTCAGTATGTATTGTATTTGAAAACTTATAAAGCGCCTGTGCCCATTGCCCAACAATCCGAAGCGCTCCCAGTGCGAAAGTCCTCTGGAATAAAGGCAAGTTTTAAGACAACGAAAAGCTGTGGCAGGATCACCAGATAGCAGTGCAGACCGGACCATTTCAAAATTTACTCCCCTCTTGAGTTGCGCCCTGTTCCATGGCACCGCTGGAATATCCCTCGCTACGTCACTGCTGTTCACACCTGTAGAAGCTCTTGCAAGGTGTGCGTGCTTTCCGATATTTGCTATTAATTGGAGACAGCGCTGGAGAGAGAATATAAAGAGAGCAAAACAAGACTTGTACTGAACTTAAGAGCAGAACTGGATATGATGAATGACCGTAAAGATTGGAGGTCATTTATTCGCAACAATCACCATCACACATTGCTGGTGTCAGGAACTGATGATGACGATGATAATGGTGATGAAGATGATGAAGATGATGATGATAACGATAAACATGAAGACGATGATGATGATGATGATGATGATGATGATAACGACGATGCTTATGATGATTATAACGACGATGAGGATGAAGACGATAATGATAAGGATGACTATGATGACGATGATGCTGGTGACAGATGATGATGGATGATGACGACAATGACAACGGCAATGACGACGACGATGATGATGCATGATGGTAATGATGATGATGATGACGATGACGACGACGATGATGATGATGATAACGATTCAGTTGTCGTTTGTCCTTGTAGAATTTCGGCGGTTCTGTCGTGTCCAATGCACCTTCAGAGATATCCACTTGACACCCAGAGTTGTCCAATGATGTTCGAGAGCTGTGAGTATTCCAAACAGGATGTGCAGCTCTTCTAATCCACATATGTCTTAACATAGATGAAACAAATAAATGAACGGAATGTTAGGCAAACAGATACAGACAGATCGAGTGACATAGAAAGGTACGGAGACGGTCAAGTAGACAGAGAGTCAAACTGACAGACCAACGCAGAACGAACGAAAGAGAGAAAGAAAGCAAAGAAGAAATGAAAGAATAAATAAATAAATAGTAGCCCGACAGTGAGACAGAAAGACAGAGAGAAAATCAAGCAGACAGACAGACAGGGAGAGAGACAGGCAGACAGAGAGACAGTGAGATAAACATACATACAGACAGAAAGATAGGCAGCCAAACAAACAGACAGGGAGAGAGACAGGCAGACAGAAAGAGAGACAGAGAATCAGATGAGCAGACAGATAGACACACATTTAGACAAACAGACAGACAAACAGATACGCAGATAGACAGACTGACAGACAGATAAACAGACAGACACACAGGCAGATAGACTGACTGTCAGACAAAGAGACAGACAGATTAGCAGAAAGACAGTGAGACATATAAGCAGAGAGACAGATAGAAAGACAGACAGACAAGCAGACAAACAAACAGACAGGATGAGAGACAGGCACACAGGCAGCAAGACAGACAGACAGACAGACACGCAAACAGATAGACAGATAGACAGACAGAAAAACAGAGAGGCACACAGACAGACACACAGGCAGACAGAACGACAGACAGACACACACACACAGGCATACAGATAGACAGACATACAAACAGACAGACAGAAGGACACTAATTGTATCGTGACCGTGTGTTTGTGTAGTCGGTTATACGATGGACACGATGTACTTCGCCTGGCTGGACATTCCAGTGGACATCGAGCCTGGACTTCAACTGCCACAGTTCACCCTCGTCAAGACGAATCTCCGAGACTGCTCACAAAACTACACTGCCGGTTGGTTCATGTTCTCCTTCACCTCTTACTCTTCTTTTCGTCCTCATCCTCCTTCTGTATCTCTACCTCATCTTCCTCGTCTTCTTCCTCGTCCTCCTTCTGATCCACCTCTGATTCCTCCTCATCGTTTTTCTCGATCTTCCCTCTTCCTCTCCTACTCTCCCTCCTCTCCATCCTATTCCTCCTCCTGTATCTCTTAGTCACGACGACGACGACGACGACGACGACGACGACGACCACCACCACCACCACCACCACCACCACCAACACCGCCACCGCCACCGCCACCGCCGCCGCAGCCGCCACCGCCACCGCAGCCGCCGCCGTCGCCGCCGCCACCGCCACCACCACCACCACCACCGCCGCCGCCGCCACCACCACCACCACCGCCACCACCACCACCACCACCGCCGCCGCCGCCACCACCACCACCACCACCACCACCGCCACCACCACCACCACCACCACCGCCGCCGCCACCACCACCACCACCACCGCCACCGCCGCCAGTCTTCAGATGTATATATATATATATATATATATCAAAATACTTAATATAGCGCCTTTTAGAGCCTCATTAAAGAGCTGATAGTGCCGACGATAGCTTTATGATAAAAAGTCTGGTGCCATATAATGAAGAATCCTTTTCGTAACAGGCGCCTTTCCGTGTCTCGAGATCCGTTTCATCCTTCAGCGAGACATCGGATACTTCCTCATCCAGGTCTACGTCCCTAGCATCCTCATCGTCATCCTATCCTGGGTCAGCTTCTGGATCAACGTCGACGCCTCTCCCGCCCGTGTCTCCATCGGTCTCCTGACCGTCCTCACAACGACGACGATGAGCGGCGGCGCCAGGGCCACCCTCCCTCGGGTCTCCTACATCAAGGCCATCGACGTCTGGATGATCATCTGCCTACTCTTCGTATTCACTTCCCTCATCGAGTACGCCATCGTCAACGTACTCGCCCGACGCCCGGCCCCTCCATCGACCGATGCCTCCGCCGCCTCCGCCCCGAGGAGGATGCTCTCGTTCCGAAGGTCTGGCAAGGACAAGGTCAGGAGACAGGGACCGGAAGATGTCGGTCTCGCAACGACGAATGACGCAGCCGCACAGGAACAGCACACGACGACGGTCAGTGGGACTTGATGACTGTGAGATTGTTAATGTGAAGGAATGTCGTGTTATGGCTACATTGTGCAGTGTCATAGGCAGGCCCGGATCTACATTTTTGGGGGCCCTGTGCTGATCGAATGACGGGGCCGGGGGCCCCTTACAATTTTAAGAAGCAAGGCAGACATACAATAACCCGACACATAACTTGTTATACTTTACAGCACATAAGAAGTAGATAGGACAATTGTCACGAGACAATAAAAATTGTCACGACTCACGCACTGACATGGAAAGAACAGTCTGTCAAGGAACAATATTCTGTATAAACCATTACTACCTTACTGTGCCATAGTGCTAGAGTGTATAGACTACAATGAATGTATCATAGGCTACTACGTACTCACGTTCGTTTCCTACAAGTCTCTTCTGCGAGTTTTTTGTTTGGCGAAGTCGTTTATTATGTCGTCAAAGTCAACACTTTGCAGGACTTCCGATTTGATGCACATAAGCGACATTATTTGGTTATATATTTAGTCATAGCTATGATTGCTATGCATAATGCATTGCAATTTGCACTATTTCTTTCCTTAATCCTTTATTCTTTATTTTTTTTACTTTTACAATTTGGGGGCCCTGTGCTGCAGCACAATCAGCACCGTGGTTAATCCGGCCCTGGTCATAGGATGTCGTGTGATGTGTAAAATCGTGTGATGTCGTGTGTTTTCATGTGATGTGACGTCGTGTCATGTGATGTGATGTGATTTCAGGTGATGTGATGTGATGTGATTTCATGTGATGTGATGTTGTGTCATGTCATGTGATCTGATATCCGACCGAGTGTCATCATTTCTTATCTTAAATTGAGTTGTCCATTCTGATCTAATCTGTTTCAGTCCAGTGAGATGTATGTATTCATGTATGTATGCATGTCCTAAGTGTGTGTGTATATGTATGTATATATGTATGTATGTATGTATGTATGTATGTATGTATGTATGTATGTATGTATGTATATATGTATGTAAGTATGTATGTATGTATGTATGTATGTATGTATGTATGTATGTATGTATGTATGTATGTATGTATGTATGTATGTATGTATGTATGTATGTATGTATGTATGTATGTATGTATGTATGTATGTATGTATGTATGTCTGTATGTAAGTCTCAATGTATGTATGCATGACGAATGTATGAATGTAATCATGTCGCGGTTTATTTGTTTGTATGTATGTATGTATGTATGTATGTATGAAGATGATGAAGATGATAGGAAGATGTTTCTGATAAGAAGATGATGTAGATGAAGGTGAAGGTGATAAGAAGACGGTTATAAGATTATGATGATGATGACGATGACGACCACGATGACGATTATGGACCACTATTATGATGATGATGACGACGACGATGATTATGTTGACGATTATGTCAATGATGACGATGATAAAGACAACGATGATGATGATGATGCCTCACTGTAAATGTGTTTCTCTGTGACAGTCTCGTCTCTGGGTTCCGACTGTTCTGCTGCAGTGCATGAGGGTAAGAATTGGAATTGAACGTACACCTTCACTCTGCTATGCTCTTATTTGGCGCCAAGTCATAGGCCCAGGATTCGAACCAGAACCGAACAGTTTAAACCCTACGCATTACCTGTTCGGCCACATTGGTTTAACCATTGCGCTATTAGGCAACTGGAGGTCGGTTGTTTAAGCATGGTTTAACCATGATTTGACTATTTCCCTGTAATACGGGGATCAGCAGTTTCTGTTTAACCACGCTCTGTCATAAAGAAGATGATTAGCGTCGCCCTCCTCCTTTATCCAAGTTTCGAACTGGCACCACCCGAGTATACGTCATGGATTTTATGTTGCGGTATTCATGTGTTTAAATATATCTTGTGGATGTGTGTGCCGTTAACGACGACCTTATCCTAAATGCGGCTATCTAGATTTGTTATAATAGCGATTGAACGCGAATAGTAAATATGTAGCTGAGAATGACAGCGTTTGAAAGGTGTCTAACTCCAGTCGTAAATTTAATCATGAACTTCATCATACAATGCAATACAATGCAATGAAACTGTGTATAGAAGTTAATGATTTAATGCACCAGTATCATCTCGTGGATGTCTGTGCCGTTAACGTTGACCTTTAACCCCATATATATCAGGATTGTCGATGAAGCTATCGATTGAAGGCGATTGGTGAATATGTAGCTACGAATGGCTCCGTTTAAAAGGTGTTTAACTGCAGTGGCGTATTAATGTTGCAGTATTTAGTGTTTAGCGACATCTTGTGGATGTCAGTTTCGTTGACATTGACCTTACCCTACACTAGAGAGCAGTTGAAGCGACATAGCGATTAGTTTATTAGGACCTATTCCAAGGTTTAACGTCGTCTTATCACACCAAAGGCCGTTGTCGACAATTCGCAAATGACATTGTATAGCCTACAATGCAATGAAAACGAAAAGCTTATTATAGCGTTCGGAAAGACGCCATTAAATGTGTCAAAACAGAGCCTTGCAATATCAAAAATATATTTATTGTTTAACGACATAAAGTAATACTGCTGACATTGTCTATGATACACGTATTGTGACAAAATGGTTTGATGCAAATTAAACAATATTCCGCGGCATTTGTCCCACACAAGAAATCTTAAAAGTAAAAAACAACTTCGGCAACAAATAGGCCTACACAGTACCCATAATTCGAAGTCTAATTATAAGTGTACTGTAATTGTGACATTAGATTCATATTCTATTCTGAAATTTTAAAGCGATTATATATTTATCTTTATTCTTTAATGACGTCTCATTGCAACATCGATAGGCGTAAATTGTGGGGAGTACGAGGGGTACCCGTACTCAGTGCATATTTTAAGGAATTTAGACAAAAATGTTGGAACTCGTCTCTGAAAAACTTTGATGACTTTTTCTGGGAATTTATCTCCCCGAAAAAGTTGATGACCTTTTTTTTAGGAAGTCGTGTCCTGAAAAAGTCATCGCCCGAAAACAGTTAATGACCTTTTTTTACGAATTCACCTCCTGAAAAAGTTGATGACCTTTTTTAGGAAGTCATCTCCCCGAAAAAGTCACCTCCCGAAAACAGTTGATGACTTTTTCTTAGGAATTCCTCTCCGGAAAAATTTCATGACCTTCTTTGGAATTTACTACTGGGGTAAATCTTAAAATTCTTCCTACATTTTGTCCCACTACTTATACTTTAACCATACATTGCCTGGGACAAATCAGCCGAACTACTGGGACAAATCCTAACGCTACTGGGACATTTGTCCCACTAGTTATACAGTTAAAATATGCCCTGCCCGTACTTCCCACTTTTTGGACTAGATTTTTATTCTACTCTTGAATTTTCAAAAATTTATCATTCAGTGCAATGAAATAATGTTACAGAAAATACATGCAAACATTGATATCGACAGGTCTTATCATTTGTTATTTAGTGTTTAGCGACATCTTGTGGGTTAACGTCGACCTTACCTTCGTATTATCCTACTTTGGGGGTATGGACTAGCAATCGTACGCGATTGGTAAATAAATAGCTAAGATGGGCAGCGTTTAAAGGTGTCTAATTCGGTCGTGGATTAATAAAATAATAAATAATAATAATATTCTTTATTATTTCAAACTAACAGACGCAGTAAGATTACATGAAACATGAAAGTACAATAAAGATCTTAATTAAACACACGGTTTGACAGCCATGCAAGGCGCCGCCCTAGAGGGGGTTACGGGAATCGATCCGCGAAACTTATGCTCTCCTGGCCATGAGTGTTACCATTACTCTACCCCGCTCCCCAGTAGTATTAATGTTTAGCGACATCTTGTGACTTACAAGACAATACAGTTCAATACAACTGTATATAGAAGTTCATGACTTAATGAGCAGTATTTATTGTTTACCAACATGTTGTTGGCTAAGGTCGACATATAATGCAAAGACTTCTATTCATCCAATCGAGAGATTGAACGCGATTGGTGAATATGTAATTAAGAGTGACGACGTTTTAAAGGTGTCTAACTGGAGTCGTGGATTTAATGCAGCAGTATTTAGTGTTTAGCGACATCTCATGGGCGTCGTCACCGATGACGTCGACTTTTACCTTTCACTTTGATTCAGAATCAAAACATCGGTCGATGGCGCTGCTGAAAGTCTGGTGACTATACCGAAAGATGATGAAAAAAATGGCTTTGCAGTCGATTACACTACCTGAAAAGTGTTATACCCAATTTTCCAGAAACTCAAAAGAAGTTACGAATTAGTAACTCTAGTACTATCAGTTTTTTGTAAAAGGGGTCCACAATAGTCCGGTGGTTAGCGTGTTGAACTGTCAACGATGAGTTCAGGGGTTCAAATCTTCGCCAGGGCAGACATTTTATCGAGGTTTGAGCTTGTTCCCCTTAGCCATCTAGGCTGTAACGAGTTCACTGACCGCACACCGACGATGGGAAGATCAGAGGGTGAGGGAGAGGACTGGCCATGCGCCCTCATAAGTCGAGGCTAAGAAAATGAAGTCACCAACACTTTTCACTCATGGTTACCTCTAAGGCTAGCTTAATGGACTGCTGCTTTTCTTCTTGTTCTAGTTCTTGTTCTTCTTCTTTGCATTCTTCTTCCTCTTCTTCGCATTCTTCGTGTTCTTGCTCTTCTTCTTTGCATTCTTCGTGCTCTTGTTCTTCTTGTCCTTCTTGTTCTTTTTCCTCTTTGTAATGTACTGCATGGAGAGTGAAGGCAAGGTATTTTCGCACGCGTCTCCTTCAACAGTGGTCTTCGAAAGCCTGACTCTTTCAGTTCAAGGAGATTTGACAGAGGCGCATACACGACAGAAACAATTCAACAACCACGCAACCGACCCTTAGTAGTTGCACAGCTTGATAACAGGTTGCCTATTTACTTTAAATATGCACCGAGAATCGAATCCAAAACCTAGACGTAATTGGTAATGATCCACCCCCATACCTGCGCTGGAATTGCTGTTATTGTTAGTGGTGGTGTTATTGTTAGCCTTAGCATTGGTCTTATTGTGAGTATTGGTGCTCTTGTTGGTGCTAGTGATAGCGTGTGTGTTACTGTTAGTGGGGTTATTGTTATTGCTACTGTTAGTGGTATTGTTAGTGTTAGGACTTATGTTATTGTTAGTGCTAGTATTGGCGTTAATGTTAGTGTTAGTGTTACTGTGATGTTATTGTTAGTGTAAGTATTGGTGTTTGACAAGTGTTATTATTGGTATTATTGCTAGAGTTTGTAATGGTGTTATTGCCAGTGATAATATTGGTGTAATTATTGGTGTTAGTGCTATTGTTACTGTAAGGCTTAGACCGTTAGTAGGTTACTGTTGATGTTAGTGTTGCTATGCTCTGTAGATGGCTAACAACTTACGGAATCGTGACGAAGAAAGCGGGAAGCCTCCCGAGGTACGGGACGGGAAATTTCAGGCGCGGCGGGTGGACAAATTCTCGCGGAGATTTTTTCCTCTCAGTTTTATCCTGTTCAACCTCGTTTACTGGACGGCGTACACGGTGCCCTACGGTTCGGTTCCTGAGGTGGTCGTCTAAGTGACCTCGAGTGGCCCCAGGTGACCTCAAGTGACCTCCATAATAGTTGGAATTACCCAGTAGGAACATCGCCCGTCTGAATTCCGTGACGCTCAAGTGGTCTAACATGGCCTCGAGTGGCCTTGCATTATCTCAAGTTGTATTTTGTCCATTTGGTGGTTCCACGTGACCCCTAGTGACCTTATGTGACCTCAAGGTGAAAGGTTTCCACTCCAGGAGGTCGATGTGGCTTCGAGTGACCTCGAGTTTAACTTGTCCAATCGGGTGGTTTCACGTGACCCCTAGTGACCATTTGTGACCTCAAGGTAAAAAGTTTCCACTCTGGCAGATCCACGTGGCTTCGAATTTATCTTGTCTATTCGGGTGGTTCCACGTGACCTCGAGTGACTCTATGTGACCTCAAACTGGAGGGTTTCTACTCGGGCAGGTCAATGTGGCGTCGAATGACATCGTGTGACCTCAGTCTGTTCGCTTGTGCCCTTTGGTGGTTTCTCAATGTGGCCTCATTCAACGTTTTCACGAAACGCTTGCTGTTTAAACAATTTCATTATTGCTGTTCCTTCTTTTTTATCAAGAGATAATTTTTTCATTCGCATGCATCTCTGAGCCAGAACTTCTGACTGTTAATAAATGCGCTATATAAAATCTACGTTTACACTACATTACATATTCAATTCTGGACTTTTTTTAGACTCGTCTGTTTTTTCTTCGTTGTAAATCGGTGCAACATGAACACACGATTACGGAGTTTATATTGCGCCTCTTCAAGAAAACGCCTAAAAGGTGCTAATACCTGTAAGGCAGTAACTCCATGTTTGCATTACATTACATTTCATGCGTTGTTATTGATGCTGATGGTGATAATGACTGATGATAATAGATGATGATATTGCTGATAGATGGATATACAGACAGGCAGAAAGACAGACAGACATGCAGACAGACAGACAGATAGATGGATTAGAAAGAATGATGACTTGACAGCTGAGAGTGGTGGCGTTTTAAAGGTGTCTAACTGAAGTCATGGATTTAAAGTAGTAGTATTTACAGTTTGGCGACATCTTGTGGCTGTCAGTTACGTCGACGTAGACCGTGACTCTTGTGTGGGTCATGAATGAAATTTTGCTATTGGATGGATCGAGGGTTTAAGGAACTTGTGGGTTAAGGTCGACCTACCCAGGCCTTATTCCAAGGAATTTTCTCAACTGCACATGAGGGGCGAATTAGGGGGTCTGGGGGCTGTGCCCCAGTAGGGTCCAGAGGCAAAGCCCTTGGTCAAGGAGTTCGCTCCCTGAAGCTAATAATATATGGCATTTCAAACAGTGAATTCGCCTCATTTTTGGCAATTTTTAGTGCATATTATTATTTTAATTTTATGGCTTCCGAGTGGACATAATTAATTAAGGCTGTACAAAGACGATTCATAAAACGGTAAACGGTTTTGGCTGGTCTAAACTCTAAGGAATAAGTAAAACAGAGTTCATCTGTTCTCCAGTGGCAAGAGATATGGACGAATGACAGTTGAATGTAACTGTTGCAGACTGGTGGCCTTTAAACGACCGCCAGTGTTCGGAAGCGAAGTATAGAGTCGTTGCAAAGACAGAAAGGGATAAGTGAGAAGAATCGGGTAAGCTTTCCCATTCGAAACGCTTTCGGCTTGCAGGCTGCAGTTTCATACTGAAGGCATTCATGCGCTTATGTCTGATCAAAAACAGACTAAGCCTCAGCGCACAAAAATAGTGATTCTGAGATAAATTCATCCCTGCAGCGCTATGATCAGATTACGATTCTGCGCCCTAGTAAAATAAGGCAATCGCTTTGTTATACATGTCAAAATGTGTGCATTAAGTTGTGTTTCATTTGCGTGTGCATCTGTTTCTGATGATATACAATGACGGGAACACAATCGCGTGAATAACAAAGCTTGCATTGTAGTAAGTTTACTCACAGTCGGGACATTTAAAAGGATGCATGAATGTTGCACATCGTCTGATCGACTGACAGTTCAAACTCAACAGAGAACAAAAGATTTTTCTCGTTTATTGTTGCTACCTTAAGACAGAGGTTTTCAAACTTTTTGGACCAGGGACCCCTATTTTTTTCTAGGTATAGCTCGCGGACCCCAGTATATACAAAGCAAAATTTAGGCCCCTATCACTTAACATTTAATAAAAAAAATAACAGGCAGACAGACTATTTCCACAATACACGCTTGCTTATTTATGACGCTAAGGACTATTATAATATAAAAAGTAACACTAAATAAATTGTTATTAACTCCCTGCAATAACTATGGAACACAGTCATTTTTATTATCGAAAATATAGCGTTTATGTAAACACAACTTGTCAACTAGAGTCCTAGCTATAGCTTCAGTGCTTCTTCCATGGAAAAAACAACCAGACTCAAATTCAGTGTTGATTTTCTAAATGAAACACTTGCAGACTTTCAAAGTTTGTTTTGTGAATATCGATCTTAAACCTTTTTAAATGGAATCTAGGCCTAGTTGTAGGCCTACTTCTGATGAAGGCTTCAAATACATCGCGCTTACATTGGGTGCAGAAATGATTAGCAGCCGATTAGCAGAAATTGTATATTAAATTTTATTAAAACACACTTTTATTAGGCTAAAGATAAGCCTAGCTACATCTTATTTACGTCACAGTAGGCCATAGTACGCAAAGAATAACTATCAGCAGCATCACAAAACTGGTGTGATCGAATACCCAATTGGATCCTTGTGGATCATACAGTTACAGGCATACTATAAGTAGCGTATGCATTTGAAAACACAGGCTGTTAATGCTAAAACCATGCAATGTTAAGCATCACATTATTTTCAGAACGCTCTCGCGGACCCCCGCCATATCCTTCGCGGACCCCCAGGGGTCCGCGGACCACAGTTTGAAAACTCTGCGTTAAGGTGTGCACTGGCGGCTCAGCACCGAAAGAAGACGATGAGATGGAGCTCAATGGAAGGTTCAAAGGCAAATTCAAAATTGAGTAGGTTAATAATTACGATGGGAGGGGGGCTCCAAGACAGCGATTTCTCTGTTCTAACCTATCTGACAGCATTACGCGGACGTTCAATAGCATCTGCAACTCGTCCACCGTTTCTCTAGCTTCTTTTCATTAATCTGATACTCCTACTTCAGCCTTTTCCGTTTCTGATTCTCGTCTTCTTTTCATTAAACTGATCTTCCTATATACTGCAGCATTTTTTTTAAAATCTCCTTCTCTTTCTTCTCCTCCTCCTTCTCCTCCTTCTGCTGTTTTGTTTGCTACTTCTTCTTCATCTTCGTTTTCTGCTACTCCTTCTTCTCTTCCTTATTCTGCTTCTTCTTTTTCTACTTCTCTTTCTCAGCCTTCTTCTTCTCCTCCTCTTCGTTCTCCTGTTCCTTATGCTTATACTTCCGTGCTTGTGTGGCTGCAAAAACGAGCGCATACTGTAGAACGAAAGACACATCAAAGCAACAAAACACAGTTGCTTTAAGGGGATATTTACAGTTTCCGGAAGCGAACAGGCAGAATGCGACGAATCTTTTGGTCAAGACGCGTGGGGCGTGGTGGCTCAGTGGTAAGTTCGGCGCCTTGTGACCTGAGGGTTGCAGGTTCGAATCCCACTGTAGCTGCTGCGTACGGACCTTGGGCAAGTCCTTCACTCGCGATTGCTCGTGGCGCTTCGGCGTGAAAACTCCGGCACAGTATACCAATGCTGTAGTCGGGAGCGCCTCTGAGTAGTAGTAGACTTGTGGAGGCGCTATAGAAATATCCGAAATAAAAAAATAAAATAAATAAAAGATCTTCTGGCCACTGTTGCTGAACCAAAAGCATTTTGATCTCTGAAGTTAATTCATGCCCGCCTCGGTGTGAAATAGCTTGGGAAGTTGGGAGACGCTCTACGCATTTGCAATTTTCTTGGATATGCCTTGCCAAGTTGCAGCCACAAAAGCAAGGAAGCCCTATGGTCCGACTTATTCGTAACTGTTTCGTTCTTAACTTTTTTATGTTACAAACTGCCAACTGCAATTACTGCTTGCGTTTAATCTCGTTTGACTAATCGTTATTTTGCTTATTTCGGACTCGGCGAACCAACAGCCTAGTTTAAATATTCCACTATTAGCTAATTTCGTTAGTTTATACAATTAGGTCTACAAAAGTTACTGCACAACATCTTAATTTTAACTGCACAAATTTCTTTCCCAACTACACACTTTGTGTCCAGCTGCACGTTAGAATAAGCCCTGGACCTACCCTAGACACACGAGATACATGACGGCAATATACCAACTGGAATGGATCCAGAGTTTAACGACATCTTAAGACAACAAAGGCCGTTGACGTCGACATAAATTGTTTCAGCATAATACAGCCCTTGAATTTAATGCTCTTTATTTAGCGTTTAGCGTCATCTTATGGGTTAACATCGACCTTAGCCTACATAGGAACGAGGTAGCACGAACCTAGTGATTTTTTAAATCTAAAGTTTAACGTCGTCATATGATAACATAGGCCGTTGACGACAATTCAAAATTATGTACAATACAGTAAAAACAAAGAATTTACAGAGTTCAAAAGACACCATTTAAAGGTGTCAAAACAATACTTTATAATGTCACTAACATTCATTGTTTAGCAGCATAAAATAATACATTTATAATGTTTATTATACAGAAATTGCAATCAGGCGATCTTTGATGCAAGTTAAACATTGTTTTGCAGTAAATGTCATACACAAGAAATTTGTTTAGATTTAAAAGAAAGATTCTTAACGAACATTCATAATGTACATGAGATTCTTAACCTTCTGAGGACGGAGTCATTTTACGCTACATGGAGGACGGACTGGGGTAATTTTTTGCCCCACCCCAAAATATGTAATATCTCAGCTCACAAGTAAGCTACAATGATAAGTGAAGTGTTAATTGTAAAATTTCCAAGGTCAAGGAATCGTATTATCGTAGTGGCAATAGTGTGGAAATACTACTATCAAAGATGGGGGCCAATATGGCCGTCAAACACAAAAATATGTATGTCTCAACTCGTTGGTAAGATACAATGACATATGAAGTGTCAATTGCAACACTTCCAAGGTCAGTGAATCGATTTATCGTAGTCTCAATTGTGTGCGAATAATATTGTCTAAGATGGCGGCCATATTGGCCGCCAAAACATAACCATATGTCTGTCTACGCTCAAAGGTAAGCTGCAATGATAAATAAAGTGTTAATTGTAAAATTTCCAAGGTTAAGAAATCGAATTATCGTAGTGGCAATCGTGTGGGAAAACTACTATTCAAGATGGCGGCCAATATGGCCGCCAAAACAGCAATATGTATGTCTCAGCTCATTGCTAAGCTATAATGACAAATGAAGTGTCAAAATGTAACATTTCCAAGGTCAAGAAATCGATTGATCACAGTGGCTATAGTGTGGGACTAGTATTATTCAAGATGGCGGCCAAAACACAAAAATATGTATGTCTCAGCTCATAGGTAAGCTACAATGACAAATGAAGTGTCAATTGTAACATTTCCAAGGTCAAGGAATCGACTTATCGCAGTGGCAATGGTGACGGGCCAGTCAATTTTTTGAAAATTCATATTTTTGTGTTTTGGCGGCCATGTTGGCCGCCATCTTGGACAATAGTATTTCCACACTATTGTCACTACGATAAATCGATTCCTGAACCTTGGAAATGTTACAACTGACATTTGTCATTGTAGTTTACTTATGAGCTGAGACATAGGCCTACATTTTGTTGCTTTGGCGGCCATAATGGCCGCCATCTTGGAAAGTAAACTCTTCACAATTAAGCAACTATTAAAACTCAATTCCATGGTATATTCCACACTTGATTTATGATTGCAGGTTACTTATGAGCTCATATCTTTGAAAAATGTATCCTCCATATGAACGAAAAAACAACGACGTCGACGACGACGTGGGGTAAATTTTTACCCCATGACACCTTGGGGTGAAAATTATTTTCCCCACAACATGATAAGGTTGCGAAGGTTACTCTAGCTTTTGAAAATAATAAAATAGCTTTAATTGTAAGGTTACAATATCTGTAATTATGACAATATAGCAATTGAACGCCATTGGTAAGTATGTAGCACTTGGTTTTAAAGGCGTCTAACTGGAGTCATGGATTTAATGCGGCATTATTTAGTGTTTAGCGACATCTTGTGGGTTAACGTTGGCCTTACCCTGCATAGGTAATGGCTAGATGAAGCGATTAGTAGCAGTTTTCAGTTTAACGACACTGTGCGATAACAAAGACCATTAGCTTCTGCTTCGCCCTCCTCCTTTATCCATGCTTGGGACTGGCACCGCCAAAGTACGAGCAGTGGCGAAGTTTCAATTACGCGATTAGGAGATTAAGTGATTGAAACCGATTGGTGAAAATGTCGCTGAAACTGACGGCGTTTTAAAGGTGTCTATTTGCAGTCGTGGATTTAAGTTAAATTAATGCAGCATTATTTAAAGTTTAGCGATATCTTGTGCAGTTCAGTTACGATCGCTTTCCGAGATATATTTGAGGCGCCTGACATCTACGGTCTAACCATCCCAGAAATGCATTCATCCAGCCTCCAGAGGGTGTGGAAAACTACTCTTATTTAAGCAGTAGTTTTCCACACCCTCTGGGTAAAAAAAACTACTGATAATAATTATAATCAGTGTTTTTTTCTAGAAAAATAGGTTCCGGAATGGAAAATAGGTTCCGGAACGGAACAATTATGGACGGGCTAAAATCCTGAGAAATACAGTGTTTATTGAGACCCCTCTCATACTGCACAATTTTGCAACTATTAAAACTCAATTCCGTGGTATATTCAGCACTTGATTTATGATTACAGGTTAATTATGAGCTCATATCTTTGAAAAATGTATCATCCTTATGAGGGTCTCAATAAACACTGAAAACAGTTCAAAACACTGAAAATAAATTAAAAATAACTAAATTATTGTTTCTATTATTAAAATAAATAAATTATTTTTAGGAGCTGAAAAAGGTGCCGGAACGCCGTTCCGGCAGAAAAAGCACTGATTATAATAGAAAACAAGAAAGTATTAGTAGGCCTAGTAGCAGTGGCAGTTGTAGACATATTACCAATAATAGAGGATAAAGATAGCAATGATACTAATAAATATCAATAAAGATATAAGTATTGATGACAAGAGTGAGTGGGAGGTGTGGGCGCTGATTTGCTGGGATCGTGAGATCATTGACAATCAGACGACGTGTAGAGACACAATTGACACATTCGAACTTACCGCAATTTTGGATCTGATTGTAATTCGTAAATGACTTTAAAGCGGGCAACTTCCAGACTCACTGACATACACAACAACATGGAGGCCTCTTCCCACGACGTGGAAGCCAGCCGACGGTGTCAATCGTTTTGGTCCAAACGAACAGCGCGGGAACTCAGTCAAAGACAGAACCGATTACTGAATCAGGCGAAAGTTGGGGTTTGGTGTGCTCCAAATCTGAGATCGGAGCAAGAGCAGATTACTCCGAGCTAAATAGTTTACGTGTTACCAGATGAGTGACAGTATGCGAGCGCTATTTGTCCAAGCATAGAAAAGTGGTGAAAAGTGACTTTGGCTACTTAGTATTTAGACCGTTATAACACAACGAGATCAAGTCTGCAAATTAACCACTACAGTGTTTTCAATATAAATGATTTACTCTTCATATGAAGTCACAGATTCACTAAATGAATGAATAGCGTCAAACGAATGATTCTTGGGGCATGTCTACCAAATTACAACGATGTTGTGTTCCAGATGCACAGATAGACAAACAGACAGGCAGAAAGACACACACACAAACAAAAGACAATAGCTGTTGGGTTAATATATTAGTAAACACCATAATCGGACGCCATTTCGGACGCCATCTTGTTTTTCTGTTTTATTTTATTTCGGCTTACGACTGGGTGATCGGTATCTCAGACACCATCATGGAAAGCGCCCACAAACAAGTGGCTGTGAACACAACGAAGTATTTTTTTAAACAGTCTTGACTCTGTAGCGCGGGCTGCTTGCAATTCAGGGCAGTGGATTATTATCTAAAGAGTGGGAAGCTTCGACCCTGGATAAGTGTTTTAAATTAGCAGGGCAATAAACACCTAAAAACATCGAGCCCTATTGCCGAACTTCTCTTCCGTTGACGTCAAAATGCCCACGGCGAAGAATCACATATAAGGTACAACACAAGGTCGGTTTCAATGTTATTCTGAAATTCCTTCTTGAGGTCAGTTTCCTTTCTCTGGCTTTGGACTGCGAAGTTTAATCGAATTTCTTCGATTGGAAAGAACTGGTAAGTATCGATCAAAGTCAAAGATCTTTTTGGCGCTTTAAAAAGAACATTTTCATATGCGGAAAATTCCTCGAGGCATATTTATTAGTTATTCATTATTTCCGTTGATATGACATTAAATTACTGTTACTGTCATCATCCAAAACTGTTAATAATTTATCGTTGAACTATGAAGTGAAAAATAAAATGCATTTTGAATTTCCTAACATAAAAATAATATTTGCAGAGGATCGCTTTTTTCCCACTCACACTGTATGTCCAAACCCAAGCATACCGCCCATCAGTCCAGTCGCATCAACACATTGGTTAAAACATTGGTCATCATCATCATCATCATCATCGTCGTCGTCGTCGTCGTCGTCGTCCTCGTCATCATCATCATCATCATAATCACCACCACCAGCATCACCACCACCACCATAATCATCATCATCATCATCATCATCATCATCATCATCATCATCATCATCATCATCATCATCATCATCATCATCATCATCAACATCATCATCATAATCACCACAACCAGCATCACCACCACCACCATAATCATCATCATCATCATTATAATCATCATCATCATCATTATCACCACCAAGACCACCATCATCAACGTCATCATCATTATTTAGTATTGGCTCGAGAAAGATCTCATCACTCATTTTACGTCTATTGTGTTAGCGTTATTCCATTTTAACCACAGTGGAATCAACTTACAACTCATGATAGAAATCCATTGTTTGGGTTCTACGTGTTAGCGGGAGGCCCACCTCTGACGACTCTCCTGATCATCTGAGCACTGCTTTCCAACTGATTAAGTAACGGTTCTTGATGACATTGTAAATAACGTTACAAAGATACTGTTATGTTAAAGGTGTCTTGGAGATCTTTGAAGATGCTGTGGCAAAATCTGTTGCTTGTCTTGACTTCTCTCGTCTTCAGTTGTGATGGATCTGAAACGTAAGGCATATTCTCATGGTCTCATACTCGGAGACATAGGTTAGCCTGTAGCCAATTGGTAGAGCCGTCGCTTTGTAACGCGGAGAGTACGGTTTCGAACATTCTTCCTTCCTGAGACGGTTACTGTTTGGGGACATTGCTCTGTGCTATCGATTGATGTTTGGTCCATTAAATAATTACGCTTAATAAATGTATAATAGATGTAAAAAAAATAATGATTTTGATGATGCTGATGATTGTAATTGTAATTAGTAACTGGTATTGAGCCGGTGTCTAACGCACAAGGCATCAACCGATGGTACACCAAAACCAAGCCGTAATCAGGTCAATATCCAGAAGATCACTCCGTAATGATGCTGACGAGTTGTAGTTTCAGTTTACAGTTCTTAGCATAATTTATTTTCCCCAAGCAATTCCAATGATTAAGGGTTAAAAAGAAATTTTTTATTTTTTAAATTTTCTTTTAATATTTTTGAAATTTTGTATTAAATAATAACACTATTGACAATAATATGGGTTCCATGACTTTAAAACTTTACATTGCTTACTGGATTAAGAAATAATAATAATAATAATAATAATAATAATAATAGTAGTAGTAGTACACTAGTAGTAGAAGTAGTAGAAGTAGAAGTAGTAGTAGTAGTAGTAGTAGTAGTAGTAGTAGTAGTAGTAGTAGTAGTAGTAGTAGAAGAAGTAGTAGTAGTTAGTAGTAGTAGTAGTAGTTATTATGCTATAATACTAATAACAATTATAATAATAATAAAAATAATAATTTCTCCTGAAGAATTATATATATATATCTATAATATTACTGTGGGTTAGAATAAGTTAGGAAGACAAAACGAATAATCTACTATTCAAACTGAAACTCTTGAATTTGTTGTTTGTTTGCAGACCAACTCAGATTTTCAGTCGCCTTATGGTAAACTACAGTCGAAATGAGGCGCCTGGATTCCGTAAGATTAGATATTATTCATTACTGTCGAAAATAATTGAGTAATATCTACCAAAATTGAGAAATTAACTACATTTCAGTTCGAATGCAGAAAGATTGAATTTGATATGTTAAAATTGGTATGGATGTGCAGAAAATAAATTGAAAATTATGTTAAATCGGATACGTCAAAATTGGTATAAAAATATAAAAATTAGATACGTTAAAATTGGATTGGATATGATATAATCGGATTGAACATGTTAAAATTGGATGGGATAATTGGATAGGCCTATGGTAAAATTGGATTGAATTCAAAGTTGATTTTTAATAATTGCATTGGATGAAAGTTGGACTGTTTCCAATCATATCAGGCCAGGAATTAAACTATTAAATGTGATTTTATTTCAGCTGAGAAATCAACAGAAGTGAAGCTGGGAATTTATGTGATAAACATCCAGTATCTCGGTGACGAATCTTCGGTAGGTCTCACGAATCTGAGACGTGTGTATAGGAATAGTTTCTTGGTGACATTTGTGTGACGCGGTATGGCCAACTGGTAGCTCCATTGTAGGACTGATAATTTCTGACGTATTCGTGACGATCAAATCTAAGGACATCGAATACCAAAATTAATGGCATCAATAGATAGTCAATTACGAAGTTACGATAAAATTAATATAGGTGTTTCTAGAGTAGACTGGAATAAAGTTGTTATTATATTGTGTTGTATTTTACTGTTTCTATGAATCTACGTAGCGCCTCTCGAAGTACAACCTAATCAGAGGCGCTCCCAGGGCGAGGAGCCCGTGAGAAGAAGTCTTAAGACAACGAGAAGTAGCAGCAATGTCCAATTACTATTATTAATTAGTAACTTCTTTAGCACCGGTGTTTAATGTACAGAACCTCAACCGATGGCGTGCAAATCCGAACCGTAATCGGTCAACTTCCAGAAGATGAGTCCGCCAAGAGAGAGAGAGAGAGAGAGAGAGAGAGAGAGAGAGAGAGAGAGAGAGAGAGAGAGAGAGAGAGAGAGAGAGAGAGAGAGAGTGAGAGAGAGAGAGAGAGAGAGAGAGAGAGAGAGAGAATAGGGGTGAGACGGGCAGACACATATCAGAGACAGACAGACAGACAGACAGGCAGCTATAGTGTAAAACGATTTTAAGCCTGATGAGCGACATAAACCGTAGCTGCTTCTAAACTTCATTAACCGTAGCCTATTCCAAACCTCATCAACCACAGAGTCTGATTGTATGGGCCTTACTCGACTTGTTACGGATTCTGCACTTATTCATTCATTCATTCACTCATTCATTCATTCATTCATATCGGACATTTATTTATATCGGTCATTTATTTATTGACATCATCACTTAAATAAATAAGTTACGCGAATTTGGGCGCTTGAGCAATCAGGATCCTACGAATGCGCTTGCACTGTTGTCGTTTTTGCACCTCAATTCGAAGGTTGTATAATGCATCTTAAAAAGGAGAGTCTATGAAAAACGAAACTACAAACTCTTCAAACGCATATATTACCTCTCGGGATTATCTTATACGGGATTGTTGTTTTTCCTTCTTTATCAAACAGGATTTCCTGCTCAGTTTCTACTTCAGGCAGAAGTGGAAAGACCCCCGACTGAGCTTTTCCACCACCGACGGAAAGACTAAAACCATTCGGTGTCCGGAGGATAGCTGGAAACAAATTTGGCTTCCAGATAGCTTCATTAGGGGTGCGCGGAAAGTTAAGGTCGATAACGACATGTCATCGAATCGTAATCTAAAAGTAGCTTCAGATGGAGGAGTTTGGTATGTCACGAAGTAAGTTCAACCACTTTTTAATGCAATCAACGCCATTTAGGTTAGCGTAGAGAACGCCCCTTATTAGTCTTCTCTTGAAATGGTTCTTAGAAGATTTCTAATTAAAAGACAAACATTACAACATATTATTCCAAATTTGTTTGTTTGTCTAAATATAGTGGTCACATAATATTTCGATTACCATAATTTCTTGGCTTTGGTAAGTATTGTTTTTAGCACGCAATTGTTTTGGATTAATATGTCCACCATCTGTTTGGAAATTTTCCTATTTTGTGGCACTTATGCCAAATCAATTGCAGCAAATCATGCAGTAATGGATGATTGTGCCTTATTGGTTATTTGTTAGGTGATTTTTGTGATGATAATAATTTGACACGGATGATAATGTGCTTAGTAATTTCCGCCACTTCATTTGGGATAAGTTAAACGTGTTTTTTGGGATAATAGATTGGGGGAAAAATTCGATTAGGTGAGGCTGACTTATGCTGTAATGGTTTCAATGCTATTCTGCGGGATCAGAAATTCAATAGTTTGCTTACCAGGTGTTCTTGAAGCCTTCTCAGAGGCATCAAGAAGCCGTCCATTGGGTTAACCACAAGAATTTAGCGCATCCCTTACTAACCCCATGTCCTGTCTCTTGGGGTGAGTTTATTGCGTAATTAATTGCTATGCAGAGTGTCAGCGGTTATCCCGTCTCGGTTTAACCTCCGGAACTATCCCTTCGACAAACAACAACTCCAGCTGAATTTCGAAAGCTGTGAGTGTTATCAATCTTTGCCTCTATTTCGTCGATCAGAACATTTATGATGCGCCATTCGACTGACTTGTTTTAAAAATGCTAAAAAAAACGTAAGGTGAAAAGACTATTCTCTTGTCTCTCTGGTCTCAAGTGGACTTGAATCTTAGCTTGGTATGTCTGGACAACCCCTCTGACAAGACGTAGCGCTCGTAAAGAAGCTGGTATCCTATCACTGGACAAACCGTCCCACACGCTCTTGTAGCGCCCTTGCCTTTAAAGTAGCAACTTAGGAATATGGAGATTAGGATTACGATTCTAATTGCTTCAACATAAATATTCTTCAACATAGGTACTATGCTTCCTGTCTGCACAAGGCCTGTTAAAGTTATTTTTTTTATTAATTGACAATTTCTATAGCACCAGTGTATAATGGACAAAGCGCCAACTATGGCGAACCAATAACGGAACGCAGTGAGGTCCTAACACGAAAGTCACTCCATCCTATGGTGGGAAAGTCAACTGAACAAAGCAACTCATAACTTGAGACTGACATTACACAAGACTAAGCAGAACGAACAGATGCGGAAAGGAGTTCTAAAATTTAAAGTGTGTCAACAATTGAGTTATCCTTGCTTTCCTTACCTGTCGATAATTGTTGCTTTGTCGAGTAATTGTGTGACCGTTACTTTTCTTCCTTACCTGTTGAATTACTGTGTTGCTTATACTTTCCTCACCTGTCGATATTTGTCTTACCTTTGATTTCCTTATAAGATGATTGTTATTAAAATTTTCAAATTTTAGTTGGTTACACGACGGACGTATTATACTTTGCGTATCTCGATGTGCCTTTTGATCTTGGTTCAGAAGTTGTGCTTAGGCAATTCTACCTGAAAGATGTCCACACACATGACTGCTCTATGAATTATACAAGTGGTTAGTCTAAATTAATAAATAAAATGAATTTGGGAATCAGGTAGGCCCTCAGTAAATATTTTATGGAAAATGAAAAATTTATATGGCAAACAATATTTAAACGTGTAAATTGTTGAAACTGAAGTCGGTTACCTGGATGTCTTAGAGTTATCGATTCTCTAAATGATCGCAGTTTAGAATAATGAATTTCTCGGAAATCGACTGTTAGGTGAATCTTACGACAGGTAAGTCTCGAGAACGCAGATTCATTATGCAAGAAAGATTCATTATTTATTATGCAAGAAAGATTCATTATTCATTGTGCAAGAAAGATTCATTATTCATTATGCAAGAAAGATTCATTATTCATTATGCAAGAAAGATTCATTATTCATTATGCAAGAAAGATTCATTATTCATTATGCAAGAAAGATTCATTATTCATTATGCAAGAAAGATTCATTATTCATTATGCAAGAAAGATTCATTATTCATTATGCAAGAAAGATTCATTATTCATTATGCAAGAAAGATTCATTATTCATTATGCAAGAAAGATTCATTATTCATTATGCAAGAAAGATTCATTATTCATTATGCAAGAAAGATTCATTATTCATTTTGCAAGGAAGATCTAATGAAAGAATGACAGAACAAATGGACGAAATAAATATTTGTATAAATTAGAATTTTACTCGGAAGCGTCTCCTAGAAGTGCTCCAAATCACGAATGGGAAGAATATAGTATACATATAGTAGAACGGATTGAAATAGCATAGGATGGAATAGAATTGAATTGAGTACAATAGAATTAAGCAGCATGGAGTAGATATAGTTTAGAGTATAGTTGACTGGAAGAAACTGGAATAGAATAGAGTAAGCAGAATATAGCCGAATAGAATAGAATGGATAAAAATTACAGATAAAAATAGAGTGGAATGGAATAGAATGGAATAAAAACAAAATGAATTAGTTTCAATGGAATGGAATGTGCAAGGATGAAGATAAATGTCAACAATTTAGAAATGACTAGAAAAATTACTGGAATTGATTGAATTGGGGTGGATTAGATTAGACTAGACTAGAATATATTGGATTCAATTAGAATACTTGACCAATGACTCATTTGTTTGAAGGAACATATCCTTGCCTTCAAATGGTCTTTGACCGAACGAAGAAGCTCTCAATTCCTTCTTCAGTTCTACCTACCCAGCATACTCATCGTCATTCTGTCGTGGCTGGCCTTCTGGGTTGACCTAGAAACTTCATCCACGTCCCGACTGCTGACCGGGATTCTATCGCTCCTTGTCCTGATCCTGCTGGACGCTTTCGCCGGCGACTCAAACATCTCTGCGCACTACAGAACCAACTTCAACTGTTGGATGATCGTGTGCTACTCACTGGTATTTGGAACCCTGGTAGAGTTCGCTGTCGTCAACATACTTTCGAAGAAACCCAGCGGAGCTCGAGGACTCGAATTCCTCAAGCCTCCGTTCGCTAAGGCTGAGAAGACTATCGAAGCGGTAAGAGATCAGGATTAACTGGTTGGGCTTTACCACTTTAGCAACTTCTATAGCGCCGTTGTCCAATGCACAAGGAATCAACCGATGGCGCTCTAAAATCAAGTCACAGGTCAAAGTCATGAATTCTCGATCACAATAACAATTACAAAGTCAATCGGCCGAATACAGCCAATATGGTGGATAGGTCAACTGAGAAAGGTAAGTCTTGAGTTGAGACCAGAATGACGAGAAACTGAGAAAAACGAAGAAGTAGAGGAAGAGAAGTTACCATACCATCTCCAACCTTACCACTTGGCACTTCCAACCTTATCATCGCCATTCATACCAACTCCAACCATACCAACTCCAACACTAACATTTCCATCAATTCGATCACCTGCCTTACGGAATCTGCTTGAAGTTACTTGCATCACTGTAACTTTTAATTTAATTAATTATCTCAACTAATTCTTACCTCAGCTGTTCTGAATTACCTTACCTGACTCAGTGACCTTAGCCTAACTTGTCTTTTAGACTTATCTTACAGACCTATCTTACTTTACCAGACCTAACTGGCAACTGCATCGAGTAGGCCCTACCTTGTAACTCGGGCTGTACCGAATAGGTGATTATCACTATCGGCCGAATATGAATAATTGGACCAACTATTCGGCCGAATACGAATACGAATAGTGTACAAAATAGGTCTACCGACAACATTCAAAATTTCAAATGTTAGAAAAGTTTCAATACCTTTATTTTACCACTATGCTTTTTAGGTGGAATTTTCAGATTCCACTTAAATATGTGTTATATATTAATGGTATTTAAACATAAATGAGAAGCTTTTATTTATATTTCAAGTTTAAGGTCATTTTTGAGGATGTTCCAAAAATGGAACGTTGGGTCATTCCCACTAGCATTTCTTACAATGGCAGCTGAACACGACTTAGCGACACAAAAGCTATTGAAAACCAATTTATTTTAAGGTATTAACACATTCAACACTGTTCACAGTTCTTGAGACATTTGGAACATTATTTGGTAGTGTTTTTTCTACATAAAATGCAACGACTCTGACTTTCAAGACGAATGTAATGCCGTCATGGCATAGGAATGACTGCACTGGAGCAGTGGGTCCCCCTAAACGACAACGCCATGAAATCTTGACCAAACCCTCGAAATGAGTCATAGCTGTTGGGCTTCTGAGACACGATAGTGCAGTCGCTATGCAGCAACTATCACCCTGTTGATGGCATTTCTGAAAAAGTTCCACTACCACTTGTGTCCTTTGATTCTTGGTCGATGCGCAGACAGAAGCTGATCCATTAGCTCAACCCCTCCCATACTGCTGTATAGTTGTTTATCATGAGTGGCTGAGATACTAATTCTTTGTCCTTACAACCTCAGACACTGAACACTTATTCCAAAGGATTTACCGCATCAAAGTTACCGGGACATGTTACTAGATTGTTGTCTGACTACCTAACAACACAAATTCTGCAATCACAAGTGTAGGCCTACTCAAAAGCACCTCTTTCTTCCTTTGCAAACATTTTCTTATCTGTCAGAGGTGCTGTGCTGTTCCAGTTCGACCATCACGGACAGTACACCTGTTGCCCTGATCCCCATGTCTCTGAGCTTAGACAGAAGGTTGTAACTAGTAAAAAGATTTCACAGTATGGCAGGTGATTTAGTTTTCCTGTGATGAGTTCGGCAAAATTCATGACAACGTAATCACCAAGGGGGTTTCTGCGGGTCAGCTACTTCTGCCACAATAAATTGTTGCTTGATTTGGATAGCCATCCGATGAACAAAAGATCCAGATCTTATAACCGAATTTGATTGACTTTCCTCTTGTGAACAACTTTGTCCCGTGGTGTCTATAATAAGGCACCATGGACTGATCAATGCTAAGTTTTTCATGAAAAATTCCACACTGGATCATGGATTTGTTTAGCTGATTATAGTGGAGCAAATTTTGCCACTCTAGAATCACCAAGAGATCTGTTGTCAGCTAAATTCCAGAAGATGAACCTTTCTTTGTTTCTCCAGCTTTGTACATCTTGAACTGTTACAGCTGTTGTTCCAATTTTTCTTCTTTCGATTAGAAGGACCATCACCTTTCAGTTCACAGAGTGAAACTTTTTTGTTGAAAG
Organism: Allolobophora icterica; assembly: GCA_963556255.1. Classification (NCBI taxonomy): domain Eukaryota; kingdom Metazoa; phylum Annelida; class Clitellata; order Crassiclitellata; family Lumbricidae; genus Allolobophora; species Allolobophora icterica. The sequence continues at coordinate 15,956,996 of OY744614.1, read as the reverse complement.
CCGGAGGTTCCTGCTGGTGTGATCTCCTGTTCTCTTTGGATTTGGTCGATTATCTTGGTGTGCCTCCAGTAGCGTTGTTGGTGTATCTTTTGGAAAACCATTCATATGGGATTTTTTCTTGCCTCTCGCTTCCTATGTCTGTTCTACCATAGAAAATTTTGGTTTCTGTTGCCACGGTGGCTACTGGTTGCTCATCATCGCTTCTACCACAGAATACATCTAATTCGCCACAAAACGTCCACAGGCTCTACTTATGCCTGATCATTTTCATCTATTTGTTGACACTCAATTTCGTTACTATGTTCCGTTACTTGTTGCCACTGCTTGCTGAAGTGTTGTCGCGTCGTTGTCTAAATTTCAAATTTAAATATTCCAATTTATAATAAAGCACTGTCAACAATAAATGAATGAAAGGGAATGTGAAAAATAATTATGCATGCAAAAATCAAACAATATCCAGTGGCAAACTACTAACAAGGAAACACAATCACCGTATATGGCAATACTAATGAGAATGCACCAACGTTCCAAAAATGGAACATGCTCTGAAACTGAATTTTATCTTCTAGAGTTGGGCCAAATATTAGGTTATTGCTATTGTCATCACTGATTATAGGTATCAATTAAAGAAATACAATATGTCTCACCTGTTAAATGATGACGTAAATATTTTTTTTAACTTTATAAATTTTTTGGCTAATAAATCTCAAAATTCGTCAAAATTACGCAACGCTAGCGCAAAAATAATTTAAGTTAATCAGAAAATAGACGTTGTTTTATATTCTCCGTTCCTAGTTCTTTCATTTGCAGTCAAAAGATAATACATTTTCTAAGGCATTATATATTTTTATAGCACTACAATATATGTTCCAAAAATGGAACGTTGGTAAAATAAAGGTTAATTAATACATAAACTATAAATAAACAGTTAACTACATATAATTTTTGCATCTTTCTGCCAGTCGGTGTAAACAAGGAATGGAACTGATTTAACAAAACTTAGATATTGTCACTTACAGCTCAGTTAACGCATGAATGCTGCGTTAGCTTTCAAGAACACCAATCGTTCCATGACAACAGTACTATTCGTATTCGGTCCGACAGCTACTATTCGACCGAATAACGAATAGCTATTTGGCCCACTATTCGGCCCCGAAGCGAATACGAAGCGAATATTCGGTGCAGCCCTACTTGTAACCATTTCATTATGTCGTTGGCCCTGGTCACACTACGGTACCGTGGTTAGGTTTATATTATTTGATATCCGTTACTGGTATACTCCACTACGTTTATGACTTTTTTCGTAATGTATCGGAAAATTTATTCTTAACTTATTGTCACATAGGCCTATGGAGTACCTTATCTGAAAGTGTTTAAATAATTAAATTCTAATCGTTTGGATAAAAGAAAAACAGTTCCTTCGATTAGAAGTGCTAAGAAGACTCGACCCGTGAAGGCGAGTAGCTAATCATCCCTCTGGCCGTCTGATCTTCCCACCAGCGTAGGTCAGTGTACCCATTATTGTTGAGTTGGAAAAAGGACGTATGTGGAGCCGATATCTCGATTCAAATTTCTGCCCTGGCGGGGATTTGAACAACCGACCTCTAAGACACACAAACATTCCGGACACTAGACAAACGTTCGTCCCATTTGTGTGAATAATTTTCCCAAAATTATTCGGTATAATTTAAATCGTACCCTAATTTATTGGGGATAATCGAATGAATACAGATTATTGTCTTCCTTGCGTGTGAATCATTTTAACTGTTGTCTTATCACAGCAGAACGAGAAACAAGTCGATGGCTCCGGTGGAGATGGAAAAAGAAAGGCTCGTCTGGTCGACTGGTTTTCCAGGATCTGTTTTCCAGTTGCCTTTCTTCTCTTCAACCTGATCTACTGGATCATGGCGATTGCTTGAGTCAACGACAGCGACCAACCGACTACACGGTCTAGACGTCCGACAGAAATGTGCTTTAGTAGATATTTTATACAGCTTGAGTCAGCGACAGCGACCAACCCACTGCTCGGTCTAGACGTCCGACAGAAATGTGCTTTAGTAGATTTTTTTACACAACTTTATATTCTTTCCACTCACAATAGAACGGGCAACGAAATGAACGATGCTTTTAGACAACATTTAATAAACCAATAAGTATTTTAGAGGCTTTATTCTTTTCACCCACCCATATAAAGGGTAAAAGAAAAATGAACGATCCCTTAAGTCTGTATTACATTTTACATATCCTCTGAGTATTTATCTAAACATTATTCTTTCCCCCCCCCCCCCTAGAAAACTTAAAAAGAAGAAGAGCGCTTCCTCAGGCAATATTTAATCCATATGCTAATATTTTTCTAAACTTAAGTCTCACCTAAAGCGGAGGAGACAGAGATAACCCTTAGGGCCTATGCAAAAAGGTAAAATGCATGATTCTCGTGGTATAGTCTTTGGCTTATAACTTTATCTTTTCACTCAGACACAGCACATGAAGAAAAGATTTTAAAGTCCTTTAAGCCAAAACAATATGCAGTCCTGCGAGCAAACTGTTATCTTAGC
>OY744614.1:15930771-15948271 GCA_963556255.1 Allolobophora icterica | reverse complement strand
TTTTGACCGAGTTATGACACTTTTGCTTGGGGTTTACTTTTCATCGGGACACAGTGTAGTTTGATTAGCGTCAGACACGCCCCCTCCCGTCGCAGCTGTGCAGCTGGGCGAGTTGGTCAGCTGTCTTCGCTGGTTCGATCATTTGTTTGCTTGTTTACCTGTCTGCCTTGGCCCTTCGTTTCTTTCGTTTCTTTGTGGATCTGAATGGTTGGCCCAACACCCTCCCGGTCTTTCCAAACCTCAGAGGAGCCGGTGCTCGGCCGCTCCTTCCCGAGGACCCGATGGATTTCGATCCCAGCATTTGTCGGACCTGGTGAGCGGTCCCGAGGTGGTATCAGAGCTTGTCTCCGCGATCGCCGGCCTGGTGACCTCCTTCTGGCAGGCGTGTGCCCGCAACAGACTAGACCATTAATTTTTGGTGGCACTTTTATGGCGTTCCGAAATTATTCTGGATCTACGCCCGATCGTAATAGGTTATTACTGGCGCAGACTGGCGTCCAAATACTCAAATGCCTACGCGGTCTCCAAAGCAACTGCCTATCTGGCGCTGAGGCAGGTAGGGGTCGGCGTTCCAGGAGGGGAGAGGCCGTGGCCCATGCTGCGAGGCGCTTTCTTGAAGAAATGCCGTCAGAGTCCATCCTGGTAAAGTTGGACTTCAGAAACGCGTTCAACAGGCTCTACAGGGACCGAATTCTGTCCGCTATCGATGATGGGGTGCCGGAACTGGCTCCTTTTTGTCACCTGGCATATATGGAACCCTCAGAGCTCCGTTTCGGCTAATACACAATTTAATCAGAAGTCAGCCCACAACAGGGAGATCCTTCGGGCCCGTTGCTGTTCTGTCTCCCGCTACAACCAATTTTACAGGACTTATCATCACCGTTGGTGCTGGGGTATTTGGATGACCTAATCCTAGGCGGAGGGGCCTCAGTGGTTGCTAAGGACGTGGTGATGTTGGAACAGCGGTGCAGGCAGCTGGGGCTGCAGCTTAATCGGGAAAATACGAAATCATCCATCATCCAGATCTGCCCGTCCGGATGATGGGTTCCCCTTTCCGCCTAGGGGGCCTTGACGGCGTGTTTGGAGGTCAGATGCTTGGAGCTGGAGCTGGCGATTGCCAGACTGGGGACCATCGCCAAACATGACGCTCTGATTCTCCTCAGGTGCGCGCTAAGCTTCCAGAAACTGCTGTATACCCTGAGATGCAGACCGTGTGCTGGAATGCCTTACTGGACAAATTATGGCGCAATCCTGCGTGATGGCCTTTGCGCGATACTGAATCTCACTCTGTCGGACGACCAATGGATACAGGCAGTGGCGTCTACATCATAGAAACCTTGGAGCAAATGCTCCATCCAAAAAATAGGGGAGGGAGATCTGTCAGTGTGTTCGCCACCATTTTAGGGGGTAAGGAAGAGGAAGGGGAAGAAGAGGTGGAAAAAAGGGAAGTTGCTGCAATGACTTAGGGGGGGACGCCTCTGGATACAGGCGTCACTGCCGGTCTAGATGGGAGGACCGGGAATACGCCGCGTGGTCTCGTTTGCGCTTCCCGCCGTTTTGGCTTCCGCTGCGAGCATTCGTGCCCTCCAGTCCGTCATGCTGGACGATGCTTGTCCCGACACTGACGCGCAGGTGGAGGCGATGGCACTGGGTGGTTCATCGAAAGTCAGATAGTGCGCCCGGATATCGAAGCAACCCACAAACAATCGTCTTGGGACAGGTCGCTCATGCAAAAGGCGGCAGCTGAGCTGAGCCGCTCCCATACCGACCAATACCACCAGGCAAGAATCAGGGCAGCCGAGTCGACACATGCCGGAGACTGGCTCTTCGCCCGCCCGGTGACGTCATGTGACCTGCGACTAGTTGACGAGGAGGTGAGGATCGCGGTGGGACTCCACCTAGGGACGAGAATATGCTAGCCGCACGTGTTCCCGAAGAGATCCGAAGGAAACCTGTTACGTTTTCCAACGCCTATCAGTTTGCATCCAGCGCTTTAATTCCCTCGCCTTTAGGGGAAACCTTCGAGCAGCCAGATCTTGTCAAGTGATTGACCGTTCCAGACACCCACCGCAAAGTCTTCGGACATAGTTTCATAGACTGAGGAAACAGAACTACTTCGGGTGTAATAATAATAATAATATTAGTAACAGTAGTAGTGTAGCGTAACTACCCGGGGCAAGGCTACTGACCAGGATGGCCCTTCCCAGGTATCAGCGTGTCAACTCCTATGTCTGTGGTTCGGCTTCACTTAGTCAAGCTGAAGGCTTCAGACTCTGGTTCAGTTCAATCGTTTTATTCATGTAAAACAAACCGACTACCCGTCGGGTGAATCAAATGACAGTTATAAATCGTCAATGTACAATAAACCGCAAGTTCTACCGAAGAAGATTGTCCGCCACTACAATTCGCAGATGAAACCGTTCGCTACTCACGCTTGACAGTCCGTGTAACGCAACGCTTGACAGTCTGTGTTTCGCAACGCTTTACCGTCCGTGTATCACAACGCTTGCGACGCCAAGTTCGCCAGGCGACGACGTGGATCCCAGTCCAGCTCGCAATCGCTTCCGAAGCGCCACGCAATTGTCACCGCCGACGACGACTAACTTCGCTACTCGACGACTAAGTTCGCCCGTCCGCTCGAGTGTCCTCTCCGACAGTGTCCTGACAGAGTGCGTCCGACGCAGAGCTCGACTGTCCAACCGAGAGTGTCTCGACTGCGTGTCCTCTTCCGACGAAGTGACTCCGACGACTCCTTCCTCCGACCGTGTCCGCGTGTGAGTGAGTCCCCGACTGCCTTTGTCTTCTCCTTATATAGTGTATCGATACAGGGTATCGTGTATCGTGTATCGTGTATCGATACCTGCGGGTATCGTGTATCGTGTATCGATACAGGGTATCGTGTATCGAGTATCGTGTATCGTGTATCGATACCTGCGGGTATCGTGTATCGTGTATCGTGTAGCGTGTATCGATACCTGCGGGTATCGTGTATCGTGTATCGTGTATCGAGTATCGTGTATCGTGTATCGTGTATCGATACAGGGTATCGTGTATCGAGGCTGGCTGGCAGGTATCGTGTATCGAGTATCGATACAGGGTATCGTGTATCGAGTATCGTGTATCGTGTATCGATACCTGCGGGTATCGTGTATCGTGTAGCGTGTATCGATACCTGCGGGTATCGTGTATCGTGTATCGAGTATCGTGTATCGTGTATCGTGTATCGATACAGGGTATCGTGTATCGAGGCTGGCTGGCAGGTATCGTGTATCGAGTATCGATACAGGGTATCGTGTATCGAGCCGCCGGGCATCAACACAGGCCGGCAGGCATGCACCGCAGCCGGACGGCCGAGTCCAAAATGAAAGAAAGGGGGTGGAAGGGCCAAGACTTCCACAGTAGTATAGTAGTAGTAGAAGCAGCAGTAGTAGTAGTAGTAGTAGTAATTAGTATGCGAACTATCGCTCATAGGGACGATCGCTCGTATCGTCCTAGAACCATAGTTGTCAATTCAGTTTTGAAAACAAGCTCCAATTCAGTGTGAGATATTGCATTATATATTTAGTTCGCTTGCATTTGCATTTGTATCATGTATACTGTATATATAATTTACTATGATAGATATATATAACGTTTGAATGTATTGTCTTAGCGAGGCGCGGCCTGTAGTGCCGCTGTGTATAGATAATTAGATTTCGCTCAGGCGTAGCAAGCAGTCGTGTTTTCAAGCGCGCGAAGAAATTGCTGAGTCGATGTTTGAGCTTCTATAGAGAGTGTGGCTGATTTAGTATTTGAACTGTGTATTATAATTAGAGTATTTCTTGGTGATTTCTTAAAGAAAGATACTGAAAACGTTCCGGACGGTGTTTTTGCGTTAATTAAAGGCTATGTTATACCGTATAGATAGATACTTATACGCAGTGCTTTTTTTCTAGAAAAAAGGTTCCGGAACTGAACAATTATGGATGGGCTAAAATCCCGATAAAAACTGGATTGGGTGTAGGGAGGGGGTCTCAATATACACTGAAAACAGTTCACAACGCTGAAATTAAATTAAAATAACTAAATTATTGTTTTTATTATTAAAATAAATAAATTAGTTTTTAGTAACTAACAAAGATGCCGAAACGTAGAGTTAATTTTAAACAGTGAACAATTAAATTAGGCCAAATAGAACAAAGATTAATAGGACTGTGTGGACAGAAGAGGAAGTGTTGACAGTAGTAATTATACAATGATAATAATAACTACTATTACTGTTAAAATAATAACAATAATAATTTATCTTGAAGAATTAATATATATATATATATATATATATATATATATATATATATATATATATTGTGGGTTAGAATAACTCAGGAAGATAAAACGAACAATTTAGGGCCTACTATTCAAATTGAAAAATTTGAATTTGTTGCTTGTTTTCAGACCGTCTCAGATTATTAGTCGCCTGATGATAAACTACAATCGAAATGAAGCGCCTCTTATCGGTAAGATTTGAACTGTCAATAATAATTGCGTAGTATTCAGGCAAATTGAGAAATAAACTACATTTCAATTCTAATCCAATTAAGATATGTTAAGGTTGAATCGGATACGTTAAAATTGGCATTGATCGGTAAAACTGGACTATTATGTTAAATCGGATACGTTAAAATATGCGTTAATATACTAAAATTAGATATATTTTATGCTAAAATTGGACTGCCTATGATATAGTCGCATTGAATGTGTTAAAATGGGATCAAATATGTTAAAATTGGATTGAATTAAATAATATTGACTTTTAGAAATTTGAATCGATTAAAATTGGATTGCTTCCAATAATTTCTGGGCAGGAATTAAAGTGGTACATGTGATTTCATCTCGGCAGATCGCTCAACTGAAGTGAAACTGGAAATGCATGTGATCAACATACAGTATCTCGGTGACGAAACTTCGGTAGGTCTCGCCAATCTCGGACCTGTCTTTAGAAACAGTTTGTTTGCGACACTTGTTCCGATTGGTTGCTCAATGAGGCCTCTAGCTTATAGAACTGATAAGTTCTGACGTAAAGAATCAATAGACGGCCACTTACGATAACAGTACTGTAGATGTTTCTAGAGCAGACCAGATTGGGTTAAGTTGTTATTCTGTTATTATTATCAGTCAATCTTCTATAACGCCGGTATTTAATGTACAGAACTTCAACCAATGGCGCACAAAGACCAAGCCATAATCGGTCTACTTCCAGAAGACGAGTTCGTCAAAGGAGAGAAACAGAAGAGAGAGACAGAGACAGAGACAGAGAGACAGACAGACAGACAGACAGACAGACAGAGAAAGAGAGAGAGAGAGACAGAGAGAGAGAGAGAGAGAGAGAGAGAGAGAGAGAGAGAGAGAGAGAGAGAGAGAGAGAGAGAGAGAGAGAGAGAGCTATGGCGAATCAACAATTTTTTGTCTTAAGTCTTAAGCATACAATGAAATGACATTAGCAAATGAACAAACCGAAGAGAAAGGAAAAGTGGAGGGTTTTCAGTTTCTCTTTAATGCTGTAATATCGTGATACCTATCCTCTTCTGACCCTTAACTCTCTGGCCGCTTTTAAACATCATCAGCGGTAACCTCTTCTAAACCTCATCAACCGAAACCGATACTAAGCATCATTAAATGTAGCGGTTTTTAAACATTATAATATCAACCGTAGCAGTCTGTTTTTACATACGGGCCATACTCGACCTGTTACGGATTCTGACCTTATTCATTCATTCATATCGGACATTTATATAGCGCCTCTTCTAGGAGAACTACTCAGATATGGATTTTATGTTTACTGAACCCGCGAATTTGGGCGCTGGAGCAATCTGGAGATTACGAATATGTTTACAGTGTTGTCGTTTTTGCATCTCAATCCGAAGATTGTATCATGCCTCCTAAAATGGAAGCTATGAAAAATGAAGCCACCAACTCTTCAAACTCAGGTGAACCTCTCGGGATTACTGGATTGTTGTTGTTCTTCTTTACCGAACAGGATTTCTTGATCACTTTCTACTTCAGGCAGAATTGGAGAGATCCCAGACTGACCTTTACCACTTTCGACAGAAGGACGAAAACCCTGCGGTTTCCGGACGATAGCTGGAAGCAAATCTGGGTTCCAGATACCTTCATTAAGAATGCGCGGAATGTTAAGGTCGATGAGGACATGTCATCAAATCGTCTTTTGAGAGTGGCATCAAATGGTGAAGTTTTGTATGTCATGAAGTAAGTTATTTACCGGTGATTTAAGTAATAATAATATTTTGACAATGATGATAATATAATTTGCTTGGTTGTTTTCGCCACTTCATTCAGGATAATTTAACCCGTGGTTTTTTGGGGTAATCGATTGGGTGAGGCTGACTTGGGCGGTGACGCTCCCAATACTATTCTGCGGAATCTGAAACCACAGTAGTTTCTCACCAGGTATTCTACAACACATATATCAACACGAGTATTTTCCACTAATCTATTTATATATTATTTACTTGTTTTGTACAGTTTAGTAGTTTATTTACAGTATTGAAACTCTACAGTAGTAAGCTCGGCGAATTTTGCATATTGCTGTCACTTTGTACTCGTGAGTTAAATCTGAGGTTTGTAGCTACTTGTACTTTTTTGTGCCTTTGAATCTTTTCTAAAACATCACTGGAGGAAGAGCAGCCCTTTAGGTAACCCCAGGAAGCAGGCCTGGGTATGGAGTGCTAGCAATTTCATTTTCATAGCCTCGACGTATGAGGGCGGGTGGCAAGTCTCTCCCTCGCAAGGTGATCTTCCCGGCGACAGTGTACGGTCAGTTTACTCATGCTAGAGCTGTAAATGGGTTTAAATGGAGCAGAAATTTCGGACCATTTTCTTACACTCGACGGGTTTCCCCTTCGAGAACGTGGTTTGACAGTCCATTGCGATAACGACAAAAATTTAACCAGCCCCTTGTTAACCCCATGTCTTGTCTCTTGGGGCTAGTCTACGGCGTAATTTAATTGCTGTGCAGATTGTCGGCGATTATCCCGTCTCGGTTTAACCTCCGGAACTATCCCTTCGACAAACAACGACTTGAGATGAGTATCGAAAGCTGTGAGTGTTAACAATCTTTACCCGTGTTTCGTCGATCAGAACAGTTATGAAGCACCATTCGTCTGACTTGATTGATAAATGCAACAAAACGTAAGGTTAAAAGACTATTTGAAAAGAACATGTCAGCCTGCAACGCTGTTGATCAGGCAGGATGTGAATTTGTTTTCCAGAAATCTGACCTTGCCAGCATATTGTATTGTATTTTTTAGTATTCCCTAACTTGTAAAGCACCTCCACCCAGTGCCCGCCAATCAGAGACCCCCACAGTGCGAAAGTCCCCGGGAATAAAGGGAAGTTTTAAGTTAGCGAAAAGATGCAGCTGGACCACCAGATCACAGTGCAACCCGGACAGAAGGGGGACGCTGATTCCTAACAAAGGCACAGGACTGGGTATTAGATGGGACCCATATGGGCTCGATACGAGTCCCATTTGGGAATATGGGTTATACATGGGCTTCATTTGGGCATGTAGGGGAGCCAGGATCACTGGTCTTCCGGGGAATGTCGTCATTTTTGCACCTGAATAAGTCTAAACAGAAGTTGGGACGATTCCCAAGATGTCCACTCTGATTGTTCTAGCAACCTTTTAGCAGCTCGTCTTTCTGGTCTATCTGGCAACAACACGAATTTCAATGCGAAGAAACACTTAGTAATTTAGGTAAAGTCCTTGACTGTCGCGGTCGACTCCTTCGATCGCAACGACGAACCAACGAAGGAACTATTAAAAGATCTTTATTTAAAAATAAAGTCGATTAAGTGTAGAGTAAGTCAACTCGTCTATCAAATATCACAATCGTAGACAGCACACAGGTTGGCTGGTCTCGATTGAACGTTATACGATCAATGTTTCAACGTTTACAAATCTTCGTCAAAAGGCCCTTAATGTACATCAGGTCTATCTTATATAGAGTTCTCCCGGATTCCAGAACGTTCTGTGACGTCACTGTACTTTTCCCTGGAAAGTCCTACTGAACACGTATATCCTTGTTGCATGCAACGAATTAATGTTGACAGCTTGCTGCAGAATTTTCCGTGCGTTGTAAACAAGCTTGTTGACGCGTCGGTTTTCTTCCCTTGATGCATGCACCCGCGTAGACCACGACATTCCCTCCGCCCTCAGATGATGACACGTCTTCAGCACCATCCCGAACGGGTCATCACAATCAAGCCGGGCCTCCAGACTCCATCTCGACACAGCATATACAAACAAAACAAAACACATCAGTTAGTCAATTTATCTATACAATTTGCGGGCTCGATCCTTGTGTGTCGGGCCATTTCCCCCCTTCACCATCCGAGTCACAACCGAGAGAGGAAATCAGCCACCGTGTTCTGACGTCCAGGACGATATCGAAAGTCAACGTTAAACTCTTGCAATGCTAACGCCCAACGAGTCAGTTTCGCACTCTTAGGGCTTGCATCTGTGAGATAAGACAAAGGATTATGATCTGAATAAATGATTATCTTTGATAAGAATATCCATGACTTGAATCGTTTAAGTGCCCAAATTACTGCGAAAGCCTCTCTCTCAATTGTAGACCAATGCATCTGTGTATCTGTAAGTTTAAGGCTAGCAAAAGCAATTGGTTTTTCTTGACCTTCTTCGGTCCACTGAAACAAGCAACACCCGACCGCGGTGGCACTTGCGTCAACACTTAAACCAAATTCCTTAATCTTTATTGTTTGTTATCTTCTATACCGCCAATGTCTAATGAACAAAGGGCCAACTATGGCGCACCAATACCAAAACGCAGTGAGGTCCTAACACGAAAGTCAGTCCATCCTATGGTGGATAAGTCAACTGAACAAGGCAAGTCTCACTTAACTTGAGACTGACATTACTCCAGACTGAGTCGAACCAACAGTCAGGAGTTCCAAAATTTAAAGTGTGTGCACAATTGAGTTACCGTAACTTTCCTTGCCTGTTGATTATTTTTCCCTATCCTTTCCTTAACCGTCCAGTATTTGTGTCACCGTTACTTTCTTTACCTGTCGACAATTGTTGCCTATTTTTTTTATTACCTGTCAAGTAATTGCGTGACCGTTACTTTCCTGATCTTTCGATAACTGTTGCCTATCCTTTCCTAACCTGTCGAGTAATTGTGTTACCGTACTTTCCTTCCATACCTGCCTACACTTTCCTCACCAGTCGATATTTGTCTTACATTTGCTCTCCTTATCAGATGTTGCTGTTCAACTCTTCAAATTTTAGTTGGTTACACGATGGACGTATTACACTTTACGTATATGGATGATGCTGTTCAAGTTGATTCGGATGTTGTGCTTCCTCAGTTCACCATAAACAATTTCCATATATACGATTGCTCCCAGAACAATACACATGGTAAGTCTAAATTAATAAAATACAATGAATTTAGGAATTAGGTAACTAACTGTTTTGTGGAAAATGAAGCAGATATCGTAAACGATATTTCAACTTGGAAATTGTTGAAACTGCAATAGGTTACCTGGATGTCATAAACCTATCGATCCTGAAATGATCGCAGCTTATAATAACGAATTTCTCAGAAATAGACTGATAGGTGAATCTTTGCGACTGGAAGGTCTCTAGAACACAGATTAAAGGACGCAAAGAAAATCTAATGAATGAATGGCAGAACCGATGCACGAAATAAATATTTATATAAATACCATTCAATTTTAGGCCTATTGAGCTTATTTTCTATCCATAATCCTGTATTTGAATGGAATGGAATAGCATAGGTTGGAATAAAACTGAATTGCGTAGACTAGAATAGAGTATTGTAAAAAAGAATAAAATAGAATGGAGTAGATTGGAATGGAGTATGATAGAATTAAGCAGAGTAGAATTCAGTAGACTAGACTAGAATCGAATGGAATAGACTGGAATAGAATATGCCGGATTAACCAGGATATAACTGAATAGAATAAAATAGATTAAAACGTAAAAGTAGACGGGTAGAACAGAATAGAACTGAATATAATGGAATAGACTTGTATAGAATGGAATAGAATTGAATAAAATGGAATAGCATTTAATAAAATGTAATAGAGTGGAATAGAATGGAATAAACGAGAATAGAATGGACTAGAATAGAAACAACGTGAGAAATTAATTGCGATGGATTGGAAGCAGTGAGGACCGGAGCAATAGCAGTTCACAAGAAATCTTTTTACAAGATGAATTCAGATTCGAATCACTTGAAAATGACTGGAAAAAATACTGGAATTTTTAAACTTGAGATTAGAGTAGACTTTTTTGGATACGATTAGATTAGTTGGTTTGACTAATGATTCATTTGTTTGAAGGAGTTCATTCGTGCCTGCAAGTGGTCTTTGCTCTCGAACGAAGAAGCCATCAGTTCCTTCTTCAGTTCTACCTACCCAGCATACTCATCGTCATTCTGTCATGGCTTGCCTTCTGGATCGACCTAGAAACTTCCTCCCAGTCCCGACTGTTGACCGGGATCCTTTCTCTCCTTACCCTGATCCTGCTGGACGCTTTCGCCGGCCACTCAAACATCTCTGCGCACTACAGAACCAACTTCAACTGTTGGATGATCGCGTGCTACTCACTGGTGTTTGGAACCCTGGTAGAGTTCGCTGTCGTCAACATGCTTTCGAAAAGGCCATACAGAGCTCGAGGACTTGAATACGTCAAGCCGCCGTTCGCTAAGGCTGAGAAGGCTATCGAAACGGTAAGAGTTCAGGATTAACTGGTTTTACCACTTTAGCAACTTCTATAGCGCCGATGTCCAATGCACAAGGAATCAACCGATGGCGCTCTAAATCAAGTCACAGGTCAAAGTCATGAATTTTCGATCGCATTTACACTTACAAGGCCAGTCGGCTGAAATAGCTTATGTGGTGGATAGGTTAACTGAGAAAGGTAAGTCTTGAGTTGAGATCAGAATTACAAGGGACCAGGCAGAACGAACAGGTACAGGAAGAGAGGTTATCATACCATGTCTATTGTCTAATCTTACCACCTCCAACCATACCACCTACAATGTTACCATCTCCATCCATAGACCCTACTATCTCCTGCCTTACCCTCCATCGGCTTTACCTTCGCAAAGAAGCTGCGTATTGGGAGCAGCTCATTCAGCGATATGAAAAGAACCCGCGGCGCCTTTGGTCTACTATCTCGGGTCTTCTTGGTCGGTCGTCTCGTCCACTGGAGACCCCTGCCCTCACCACCGATGACTTTCTCAATATGCTTAACACGCAGTCTGAATCTCTTAGTGCAGTGGTCCCCAACCTTTTTTCGGTGAGGAGCCGCATTGCGAAGTTTATCAACTTTTGGGAGCCGCATTACGAAGTTTTAGAAAGTTTTGGTCGAATTATGGAGCACAACAAAATCATTATAATTATATGGACCGACACAAAAATCAATGACGTCTTAGAATTTTGACCTCAAGCAACACGGAAAGTCCATTTTTATAGCGCAATTTTATTTCGTCACGTAGAAAATGTCATTTCAGGGAAGCTCTCGAGAGCCGCCACAGAACTTTTCGAGAGCCGCATGCGGCTCGCGAGCCACGGGTTGGTGACCTCTGTCTTAGTGCCTCTACAGGTCGTTAGCTGTTCGGGATAATTTAAACTTTAATTTATTGGGGGATAATCGAATGAGTGCAGATTATTGTCTTCCTTGCGTGTGAACATCTGAAAGTTTTATCTTGATACAGCAGAACGAGAAACAAGTCGATGGCTCCGGTGGATATGGAAAAAGAAAAGTTCGTCTGGTCGACTGGTTTTCCAGGATCTGTTTTCCAATTGCCTTTCTTGTCTTCAACCTGTTCTACTGGATTATGGCGCTCGCCTGAGTCAAGAACGGCCCCCAACCCACTGCTCGGCCTTGACGTCCGACAGCAATGTAGATTTTGTAGATTTTGTTTTCACAATTTTATATTCTTTGTACTCACCAAAAGAAGGGGCAAAGAGATGAACGATGATTTCAGACAATATTTAGTAAACCAATAAATATTTTTCAAACTTTATTCTTTTCACCCGTCTATAGAAAGAGTAAAAAATGAACGATCCCTTGTCAATATTAAAATTTAAATATTCTCTAAACATTATTCTTTCAACCCTAGAAAACTTAAAATGAAGTTGAGCGCTTCCAAAAAGACGATATTTAATCCTGCTGATAATATTTTTCTAAACTGTATTCTTTTAATTAAGTCTCACCAAAAGCAGAGGAAACAGAGATGACCCGCATGATTCGCGTGGTAGTATCTTTACTTTATCTTTTCACTCAGACAGAGAACAGGAAGAAAAGACTTTAAGTCCTTTAAGCCAAAACCCATATGCAGTCTTTCGAGCAAACTGTTATCGACTTATTTTTCTACGAATACATCAATATGGCCATCGATCTCGACTTTCCAGTCCTCAGTATTACAATTAAGCAGGGAGATCCTCCATTCAGGACGCCGTTTGTCAAGCACCTGCTGAGGAAGCGAAGCAAGCTGCTTAAGAAAAACAAGAGTGAATGCAGCGTCGAGTTAATCAGAGAGGATAAACCGACTTATCTGCAAGACAAACAGCAACACCTTTGACAGAGCCAAACGAGGGTCACGGGAGATGTGGGGACGGTCAATCGGCTGCGAGGAGGTGACCGAGGGGCGCTCCCCATTTGGGATGTAAGGTCACAGCTGAGTCATTGAACCGGCACTTCTGCGCCATATCAACTGACGATCATTACGAAATCGTCCTTTCGCAATGGAAGACGAGCACAACAACGCCGGTACCAAAGATCCCTCATCCTATGGAAGCTGCAGACTTTCGACCAATCTCGGTCACGTCCATACTCTGCAGGCTCCAGGGCCCGCGTGTATGACCAGGTCTCAAGCCCTAGTCCGGACTAGATTTGACTCTAAGCCCGACTGTCGGATAAGATCCGTGTGCATGTCGACGGCCTAGTTCGCTTAGTCCAGACCAAGGCTACGCCACCGGACAGACAGGCGTAGATTCACTAGTCCAGCCTAGTACGAGCAGGAAAATGGCGGCGGCTATGTTGTTCGTCGGTTTAGAAAAAGTTTAAGACGCCAAAGAGAGTGGATTTCGAGTGGATTTCGGCGAACAGGGATCACCGAATCCCACTCGACTCGTTCTCGGACAATGAACTATATGATGCGTTTCGCTTTCGTCGTCACAAATTGTTAATAATTTGTGACGTATTGGCCGAGTATGTGGAATCGACGCGCCCTGTGAGGGCTCTGACTAGCCAAGAAGCTGTCTGCAGGGCCGGATTAACATTTTGTAGGCCTGGTTCCAAAATTGTGTAGTAGGCCCCTATAATATATGTTCAATCACTGACGGTGATCTTGTTTGGCAGGTGGGGGGGGGACACAGGACACTTTTGAACCGACCTGGTCAAAAAAGAGGTGAAAAATTTTTTGCGCTCACGCGCCAAAAAATTTCTTTGGTGTTTCTTCAAAATTTAATCAACTCTATAGGGTGTCCTCCTACACTTAAAGGTGGGTCCTGTCCCCTCGAACCCCCGAGATCGCCGCCCATGTGTTCAATCAATCAGTGGTGACGAAATTTAAATTATAGAACCGATATTTATGAATTTAAAAATGTTCACGACGTGATTTCATAATAGAAAAACTATCAATAATATCCTGAAAATCTAGCCGTTGCACAATTTCACACTCAGTGTTCATAAATGTTAACTTTGTGAGTCTATCGATTCTGTCCCATCTCATAGGCCTAATTGTCTTGGCTGTCCATTTGCAAGTGATTATCGTTGGCAGTAAAACTAGCGTGTTTAAACATATTTCAGTTATTACATGTCAACGATGTAACATTTTAAAACTAAAATAATAGTTAAAAATTTTAATGCAGCATATTAATGCTAATGGTAGGCCCCTTATTTATGAAATGTTTGGTAGGCTTGGTTCCCGGGACCCAGTGGAACCATAGCTAATCCAGGCCTGGCTGTCTGTGCCCTTAAATGCAACAAATAGGCGTGGTAATTTACATTCAACGTTATACAATGTCAAAGTTTCTCATGGCTCTTTCGTGTACAAAACACAACACTCAGTTTAATTAACCTGCTTTATTACTGGCCAGTCGGTGGCTATCACGTTAACATGTTTTCACAATTTCCATTCCATTCAATTTATTGTCAAAAAGCAATAAATGAAGAAAATCAGGCAATAACAAAATATGCAATAAAGGGACCAATGCCCCGCTTAATTAGGGAGGCCCATGTATCATAGATAATCTAAGATGGAACTTTATTGATCAATTAAAATGTTTTGGGAGATCAGACCCAAATTGAGTCACTAAAACGGGCATACAAGCCTATAAATACATTTGCGCATGCGCGCTCCCTCTATTACGGCATATAACTATAGACGCTGGGTTTTACCACAGTTTGACCACGCCCATTTTGGTCTCCGACTAGGTAGGCCAGTGTAAAACTAATCCCATGCACACCGCTTGCCGTTGGCCTCTAGTCAGAGCCTCGCTCGTCCGGACTAAGGCGCTTACGACCGACTAGGTTGCGACCGGTCCGTACACGCGGGCCATAGCAGGCCGCATCTTTTATCCTTTCTTGATGACACCATGCATAAAGCAGCAATTCTCGGACCAGTACGCGTTCCGCCCCACAGGATCTACCATCGCTGCCATCGTCGCCCTAACCCAGGGCCTGGTGGAACTTCTCAGCGAGGACCATTATGTACACTTGATAGCACTCGACTTTTCTAAGGCCTTTGGTAGGCCTACTATCCGACATGCGAATCTTATGGAGCCACTGGCAGAGCTGCCCATTCCGGACTGTGTGCATAAGTGGATTGTAACTTTCCTGACAAACCCAAACCATAGGACAAAATACAACGGAATGGTCGCCGATATTACTAACCTCAACGAATCGGCTTAACCAGCGGTCAGATAGACATGGAAGGAGGGATAGAGGCAGGGAGGGAGGGAGGGAGGGAGGGAGGGAGGGAGGGAGGGAGGGAGGGAGGGAGGGAGGGAGGGAGGGAGGGAGGGAGGAAGGAAGATAGGGAGGGAGGGAGGGAGGGAGGCTGCTGCGGGCCATGTAGACCCAGGCGGTCATATAGACAGGGAGGGAGGGATGGATGGAGGGAAGGAACGAAGTCAGACAGACTTGGTAAATTCTATTCTCTTCCTATTAATCCATTCATTTTCTTTATCAACCTGTCATATATGACGGGCAATTACTCTAGTAGTAGAAATAATAATGACGGTGCTGACAGTCATAAGACGTAATGAAACTCAGGAAACTATTACCTGAAACGCAGAGAGCTGCATTTAGACATTTTTATTAGGACGGTTCCATTCGATTATATGGGTGCTGCCAGCCCCAAGCCCGGATAAAGGAGGAGGGCGACGCTAATCATCTTTGTTATGACACAGTGTCTATTAAACTTTAAAATTAAACACACATGCTAAACCGACTGTAAGCAAATAAACGATAGAAGAGCGAAGTCAACAAGTCTGGTAGCCGTCAGATGTGTTAAAACATGAGGCGGAAAGTACCAATGCCACTTACTTACGGCACCATGCATTGGACTTCAGCACTGTTGAAGTTGCTGACATTCAACCCTGTAAAGCATCACGTTCACAGGCTTGTAAACAGAAAAATAAAATGATCGTAGGGAGAGCAGGAGGAAAGACGGGAAGAGGAGGAGGAGGAGGAGGAGGAGGAGGAGGAGGAGGAGGAGGAGGAGGAGGAAGAGTAAGAGGAGGAGGCAGGGTGTTGTGTTGACCCTGGAAGGCCTTGACCGGTAGACGAGTAGAAGAAGATGAAGAAAGAGAAGATGATGATAATGAAGACTACGACGAAGAAGAGGATGAGGAAGAAGAGAAGGAAGAAAAAGAGGAGGAGGAAGACGAATACACAAGCAGAAGAAGAAGAGCAGGAAGAGAGAAAGAGAAGAGGAAGAAGGGGAAGAGAAAGAAGAAGAAGAGTAGGAGGAGAAGCGGCAAGAATCAAGAACAAGAGGGAGAGATAGAAGAAGAAGACGAACAAGAGGAAGAAGAAGAAGAGTAGCCCCTTTAAGCTAAACACGAGAAGGCACCCGTTGGTATGAAGTGTTAGCATCTTCATTTTCTAAGCCACGGCATATGAGAGTGGTTGACTACTCCTCTTCCTCGCTGTCTGATCTTCTCATCGACAGTGTACAGTCTCAGTTGGCTGGTCGGCGGGGTGAATGAGAATCTGGCTCAGTCCATCTACGGATCGTGTGTGCGCATTTCACGTGGCAGATGAACGGTGAGATCTAGGTCGCCCGGAGGAGGCGACCTAGAAAGTTCACAGATGTTACAAGTTCTTATTCAGCGTCAACTATAGCTGTATATCTATACCTTCCGCTAGATACTTGAATCATATCCATTAACAATTAATAATAATAAAATCGCAAAATTAGTAGTCATATTAAAGAGTGAGAAACTTTTTTTGATTTTAATTTTCTATGTTAAAAGGAATATTATATTAATAAAGTTATCATGTTCATGTTCAAAATAGAAATGTTCATAATAAAAATCAAATTGAATACACATTTAATAGAAAACGAGATTGTATTATTTAATGGAAAAAATCCATTAAATATCTGTCACAGACAGTGATTCCACATGTAGGGCCTACTGTAGCCATTAAGTATCTAATTCAAATCTGAATAACAACAGTTTGTTTTTCAGCAATTTAAGTTTTTGCATTTGTTAGAGTCATAGAAATTTTCTGGGGGTAATTTTCTTTGATATATTTTGTTTGGGGTCCTTGAATGTTTGACAGTTGTTGACAAGGGGGAGGAGATCAAAGACTGCCGAAAATTTGTTGACATTTAATCGATGACCCATATGGACTAGGCGCAGCGCCATCGGGGCCAGTTGTAACTATGTACTAACTAAAATTAACTAAAATAAAAGTCCAGTAACTATAACTATAACTAAAAAATAATACTAACTATAACTGTAACTATTACTAAAATGAAAAACAATTAACTATAACTGTAACTATAACCAAAATAAAACCTGTAAGTAGAATCACACTGGTCTTTTCGCTCTGCCACCCGAGATGACCATAATGTTCCTATGTAGCGGCGCGCTTTCTCCGTGGTTGGATCCTGAATTTCGAATGGGCTTCCTCCTGAGCTGCGCTCTCTTCCTTGAGATTCGTTCACCGCTTTCTTCTCTGCTCTAAAGACTGTTCTCTATCGCCAGGGTTGGACTGGGAGCGCCTCTGAATAGTTGCCTAAAGGGGCGCTATATAAATATTTAGTTGTTTAATTGATTCCTGTTCAGTCTGGGTCGTGAGATTCTTGCAAATCCGATGACTTTCGGGTGATTCCCCCATCCCCATGTAGTTTGACATGTCCTTTCAGTAGCTAGAAGGGTACTGGACTTCGATTTGCTTGAAGTCCTGTATATCCCCTAATTTGCTCCC
>OY744614.1:15903271-15925771 GCA_963556255.1 Allolobophora icterica | reverse complement strand
ACAGTACTGTAGGTCTTTCTAGAGTAGGCGAGAATGGGTTAGGTCATTATCTTTTTTGTCCAGATTCCAAATTCCAGATTCAGATTATCCTGTTATTATTATTATTTATCAGTAACTTATATAGCACCGGCGTATATATATATATATATATATATATATATATATATATATATATATATATATATATATATATATATATATATATATATATATATATAACCAACCGATGGCGCGCAAAAACCAAGCCAAAAGCAGGTCAACATCCAGAAGATGAGAGATGAGAGAGAGAGAGAGACAGACAGACAAACAGACAGACAGACAGAGCTATGATGCTTAATCAATTTTAAAAATCCTAAATCTTAGGAATAGAACGAAATGACATAAGCAACTGAGCAGAACGAACAGAGAGGAAAGGTTGACGGTTTACAGTTGCTCTTTACTGATATTCTATCGTGATAGTAAGTAAGTAAGTATATTCTTTATTATTACCACCTGCAATGCAGGTTACACAAATAGATGCATACGAAACTGAAAAAAATATAATTTTGGTCAATACCTATTCTATTCTGATCCTTACCTCTCTGGCCGCTTCTTAGCATCAACAACCGTAGCTGCTTCTAAACTTCATCAACCGTAGCTGCTTCTAAACATTATCAACCGTAGCTGCATCAAAATATCATCAACCGTAGCTGCTTCTAAATATCATTAACTGTAGCTGCTTCTAAATATCATCAACCGTAGCTGCTTCTAAACATCATCAACCGTAGCTGCTTCTAAATATTATCAAGTGTAGCTGCTTCTAAATATCATGAACCTCAGCTGCTTCTGAATATTATCAACCGTAGCTGCTTCTAAATATCATCAACTGTAGCTGCTTCTGAATATTATCAACCGTAGCTGCTTCTAAACCTCATCAACCGTTACTGCTTCGAAATATCATCAACCGGTACTGCTTCTAAATATCATCAACCGTAGTCTCTTCTAAACATCGTTAGCCATAGACTCTTTTAAACAACTCACATATCGATTTGGTTTTACTGAGCCCGCGAATGTGGGCGCTGGAGCAATCTGGAGATTACGAATACGTTTACACTGTTGTCGTTTTGCATCTCAATCCGAAGATTGTATCATCCATTTTAAAAGGGAGGCCATGAAAAATGAAGCCGCAAACTCTTCAAATGCATGTGCACCTCTCGGCATTATCTTACTGGATTGTTGTGTTTTCTTCTTTACTGAACAGGATTTCTGGCTCACTTTCTACTTCAGGCAGAAGTGGAAAGACCCCCGGTTGAGCTTTTCCACCGCCGATGGAAAGACGAAAACCATTCGGTTTCCGGACGATAGCTGGAAACAAATCTGGGTTCCAGATACCTTCATTAGGGGTGCGCGGAAAGTAAAAGTCGATGACGACATGTCATCGAATCGTCTGTTGAGACTGACTTCAACTGGTGATGTTTTGTATGTCATGACGTAAGTTCAACCACCTTCTAATACAGTCAACGTTATATAGGATACCGCAGAGAGCACTCTTTATTAGTTTTCTCTTAAAATAGTTCTTTGCAGATTTTTAATTACAGCTACAAAATACACAATTATCGTTCCAACATTTTTTGTATGGCTGAGTATAGGCCCTAATGGTCATGCATATATATACATATATATGTTTACCATTACCATCTTGGCCTTGAAAGTCGTATTATTATTTTTAGCCCACAGTTGTATCGGACTTATTTGTCCATCGTCTGTTTTTAAATTTTTCTATTTTATGATAGGCCTACCTATGCCAAATGAATTGGAGCAATTCATTCAGTATTGAATGAGTGTAACTTACTGGTTATTTTGTTGGGCTGATTTACAGTTGATTTTTGTAATTGCAATAATTTTACATTGATGGTAATTTACTTCGTAATTTCCGCCACTTCATTCGGGATAATTAAACCAGTGGTTTTTGGGGTAAGCCTATTCGATTGGGGGAGGTTATCTGGGGCTGTGACGCTGCCAGCACTATGCTGTAGAATCTGAAACCCCAATGGTTTCTCACCTGGTTGTCTGCAACACATCAACAGAGATTTTCCATTAATTTATTTATATATTATATACTTGTTTTGTGCAGTTTATTAGTTTACTTGCAGTAACAAAACTCTACAATAGTAAACTCGGCGAATTTTGCTGTCACATTGTACTCGAGTCTATATGCCGTTGAATCTATCTATGACGCCGTTTGCGGAAAAGAACAGCCCCATAGGCTGAACCGAAGAAGCTGCCATGGGTACGATGTGCTAGCAAATTTAATTTTCTTAGCCTCGGCATATGAGAGCGGGTGGCAAGTTCTCTCCCGCACAACCTGATCTTCCCAGCGACAGTGTACGGTCAGTGTACTCATGCTAAAGCTGACGTCGCTATGGGTGTAAGTGAACCAGAAATTTCGGACCATTTTGTTTAGCCCATGCGGGTTTGAATCCCCGAGATCGTGCTTTGACCGTCCATTGCGATAACCACAAGAATTTAGCGCACCCCTTACGAACCCTGTGTCCTGTATATGGCATAATTTAATTGGTGTGCAGATTGTCGGCGATTATCCCGTCTCGGTTTAACCTCCGGAATTATCCCTTCGACAAACAACGTCTCGTGCTGATTTTCGAAAGCTGTGAGTGTTATCAATCTTTGCCTGTGTTTCGTCGATCAAGACATTTATGATGCACCATTCCACTGATTTGTTTGAAAAATGCAAAAAAACGTAAAGAGAAAAGACTCTTTAAGGAAAGAACATGTCAGCATGCAACACTGTTGATCCGAGCTTGGCAGGCGGGGTGTGAATTGACTTTGTCAAAGCTGACCGTGCCAGCATATTGTAATGCATTGTATCCCAAAACTTGTAAAGTACCTCTACCTAATGCCAACCAATTAGAGGCTTCGAGTACGAAAGTCCCCAGGAATAAAGATAAGTTTTAATACAGTGGAAAGATGCTGGAGGACCACAGATAACAGTGCAACCAGGACAGAAGGGGAAGCTGATTCCATAATGAGGGGCCAATACCTGCAAAGGCATGAACAGGGCATTAGATGAGACCCAATGGGCTCGATACAAGTCCCATTTGGGTACACGGGTCATACATAGACTTTATGTACTCATGTATATTGTATAGGGAAGCCTGGATCACTGGTCTGCCGGGGAATATCAGCCTCACTCCATCATTTTTGTATCGGAACAGAAGTTTGAACGATGGCGAAGGTGTCCAATTTGATTGTTCTAGGAGCCTTTCAGCATATTTTCTCTCCTCTCTCTTGTCTCTCCGGTCTTAACTGGACTCGGATCTTCAATTGGTATTTCTGAACAACCCCTGTAGCGCTCGTGAAGAAGCTGGTCTCCTGTCTTCTTACTTTTAAAGTAGCAACTTAGGAATTTGGAAATTACGGTTATGATTCTAATTTCTTCAACACAAATGTTCTTGAACATTGGTAGCGTGCTTCCTCTCCAATGCTCAATTAAACAGTTTTTATATTAATTAGCAATTTCTATGTCGCCGGTGTTCTACGAACAAAGCGCCAACTATGGCGCATATGCAAAAAGTACTCAGATCAATACGTGAATATTCAATCCATCATAAGGTAGATAAGTCAACTGAACATAGCAAGTCTTAACTTGAGACTGACATTATACAAGACAGAGCAGAACGAACAGATGCAGAACGGAGCTCCAAAATTTAAAGTGTGTTCACTTTTGTGTTACCGTTACTTTCCTTTTTTTAGCAGTCCCTGAAGCTAGCCCTGAGGCAGCCATAGGTATGAAGTGTTAGCGACTTCATTTTCTTAGCGTCGGTGGCCGACTCATCTTCCCACTGACAGTGTACGATCAGTGTACTCATCATAGCTGAGTTGGCTAGGGGCTGCAGGTTGGACAGAAATCTCGAACCAAATTTTGCCCTGGCGGGGATTTGAAGCTCCGACCTCTCGATTGACAGTCTAGCGCACTAACCACTACACTACCGACCGTAACGAACGAGCGCTCTTTTCGACCGTTACTTTCCTTACCTGTCGATTTAAAATTGTGTTATCGTTACTTTCTTACCTGTCGATTTATAATTGTGTTATCGTTACTTTCCTTACCTGTCGATTTATAATTGTGTTATCGTTACTTTCCTTACCTGTCGATAATTGTTGCCTCTCCTTTCCTTACCTTTCGATTTATATTTGTGTTATCGTTACTTTCCTTGCCTGTCGATATTTTTCTCTTACCTTTACTCTCCTTTTCAGAAGATTGCTTTTCCAATTTTAGTTGGTTACACGACGGACACATTATTCTTTAAGCATACTGATGTTCAACTTGATTCGGAACTTGTGCTTGGGCAATTCCACCTGAAAGATGTCCACATATCTGACTGCGCTGTGAATTATACAAGTGGTTAGTCGAAATCAATAAAAGAAAATGAATTTGGGAAAAATGACCAAAGCAAATTATATAGCAAACGATATTCAAACGCGGAAATTGTTTAAACTGAAATCGGTTACCTGGATGTCTTAGACTTATCGATTCGCTAAATGATCGACGCATAGAATAACGAATTTTTCTGAATTCGACTGTTGTGTGAATTTTACAACAGGTAAATCTCGAGAACGCAGATTAAAGTATGCAAGAGAGATCTAATGAAAGAATGACAGAACGGATGGATGAATAAATATTTGTTTAAATAAGAATGCTACTGGGAAGCGTTTCCCAGAAACGCTCCAAATGGAGAATGGAAAGAATTGAATAGAAAAGAATTGAATGGAATAGAATACAATGTGAGAAACTAGATTCAATCGCCTGGAAGCAGTGAGGACCGGCGACGATAGCAGTTCACAAGACAACTTTTGATAAGATGAATTCAGATTCGAATAATTTGGAATTGACTAGAAAAATTACTGGAATTATATTAGATTGGACTATTTAGGATAAGATTAGATTTGTTGATTTGACCAATGACCCATTTTTTGAAGGACCTTATCCGTGTCAAAAAGTGGTCTTTGCTGTCGAACGAAGAAGCTCTCAATTCATCGTTCAGTTCTACCTGCCCAGCATACTCATCGTCATTCTGTCGTGGCTGGCCTTCTGGATCAACCTAGAAACTTCCTCCCAGTCCCGACTGCTGACCGGGATCCTTTCGCTCCTTGCCCTGATCATACTGGACGCTTTCGCCGGCCTCTCAAACGTCAAAACCACCTTCAACTGTTGGATGATCGCGTGCTACGCATTCGTATTTGGTACCCTAGTCCAGTACGCTGTCGTCAACGTACTTTCGAAGAAGCCCAGCGGAGCTCGAGGACTCGAATTCCTAAAGCCGCCGTTCGCTAAGGCTGAGAAGGCTATCGAAACGGTAAGAGTTCAGGATTTACTGGTTTTACCACTTTAGCAACTTCTATAGCGCCGGTGTCCAATGCACAAAGAATCAACCGATGGTGCACTTAATTCAAGTCACAATCAGGTCAAAGTCATGAATTTTCGATCTCATTTACACTTACAAGGCCAGTCTGCTGAAATAGCTGATATGGTGGATAGGTTAACTGAGAAAGGTAAGGCTTGAGTTGAGATCAGAATGACAATGGACTGAGGAGAACGAAGAGGTAAAGGAAGAGAAGTTACCATTCCATCTCTAACCTTACCACTTCCAACCTTACCATCTCCATCCATACCATCTCTTATTTTGCCACCTTCAAACTTTCCAGCTCCATTTATACCATGTCTAACTTTACGATCTCCAACCTCACTACCTCCTTCCATACCATGTCCAACCTTACCACCTTGAACCTTACCATCTCCATCCATACCATCTCCTACTGTACCTATACTTACCTAAACGAAATCTAACCTGGACCTAGTAACATTACTGTTACTTTAAATTTAATTGTCATAACTTATTCTTAGTTCAACTGATCTAAATCTCCCCAAATTGTTCGGGATAATTTAAACCGTAATTTATTGGGGATAATCGAATACGTGGAGATTATTGTCTTCCTTGCGTGTGAACCATTTCAATTGTTGTTTTGTCACAGCAGAACGAGAAAGAAGTCGATGGTGGAGATGGAAAAAGAAAGGTTCGTCTGGTCGACTGGTTTTCCAGGATCTGTTTTCCAGTTGCCTTTCTTATCTTCAACCTGTTCTACTGGATCTGGGCGATTGCTTGAGTCAATGACATCGACCAATCTACTGCTCGGTCTAGACGTCCGACAGAAATGTGCTTTTGCATATATTTTATACAGCTTTTTATTCTTTGCACTCACCCATAGAAGGAACAAAGAGATGAACGATGATTTCAGATAATAGTTAACCTGCTGGTATTTTAAAAGCTTTATGCTTTTCACCCGCCCATACAAAGGATAACAGAAAAATGAATAATCCGTTAAGTCAATATTAAATTGTAAATACTCTCAGTATTAATCTAAAAATTATTCTTTTAACCCCTAGAAAACTTAAAAAGAAGAGCGCTTTCTAAAGGCAATATTTAATCCTGCTGTTTATATTTATCTAAACTTTATTCTTTTAAGTGTCGCCTAAAGCAGAGAAAACAGAGATGACCCGTATGATTCTCGTGGTAGTATCTTCGGTTTATAACTTCATCTTTTCACTCAGAAGACGAGTATATGAGATTTAAAAGTTCTTGAAGTCAAAACCCAGAGGAAGGCTCGCGAGCAAACTGTTTCCGACTTATTTTTCTTAGCCCCGCCCTATGGTGGGGTGGCCAGTCTTAAGCTGCACCGTCTGATCTTTCCTATTTACAATTGATGTTCTTATTCCTATCTCATCTCATCTAATCTAATGGCTTCTAGTTGAGTTGCAGGTAATGCCTAGGCATAAATCGACGATAGCTTCAATTGCAATCGTAGTCTCCTACTGAAAAATCACAATCTGACCATGTAAGTAGGTATTTGGGGTCGCCATGAAGTGATGGGGTACGGATAACTTTACTGATGATACGTTAAGGTTTTTGGAAGGGGGCCAAAGTTGAACTGAGTTTAACAAATCTAGTAAATTTTATGGTTTTTGTATTCTGCCAGGTAAATAAATTTTTGGGCCAATTAGCGTTACATATTATCTGGAGTTAGCAAACGGGCGTTATAACGGAATATTTAAAGACTGCCGTTTAGTTACGCGATATTGAAGTTTCTGAATAGTTGCTTTGCTTGCGACATTACCTCAAGAATGTAAAACATTTAATTTTTCTTAATGAATCGTGCTTGCTTTGCTTGCGACATTACCTCAAGAATGTAAAACATTTAATTTTTCTTAATGAATCGTGCAGTTCCCTTTGCAAATCATGCATGTTTAATTACACGTTAATGAAAGTGACTTGTTATTAAAATAAATAATAATTTGCGATTATATCTGCAAAGATAAATAGTGCCTAGTGGCAATGGACAAAGTTGTCTTCTCTAATTTGAAAGCTTGAATTCCTTGTTCCATTGTCCACAGCCAATATTATCCACCTAACTAAGCTTTACCGTTCGCGTCTCATCCTGTTTCTTGGCCTTGTAATGGCTTACCTTTCGGGTTGTCTGTGTATTCCTTCTGCCACATTCCCACCACGTACTGCTTGATTTTCGAGATCATCTCCTTTCTATCGATGTACGAAGTGGAGTAAATTTTTCGGTGGATGGAGTCCTTCTTTAGCCGCTGCGTCAGATTCTTAATTTCCACGGATACCCACGTGACTCTGGACCCACACCAACGTGACGTTGCCTGGGCCAAGTCTGTTGATGCTTTCGAGCACCTCCATCATCAGTGTTGGCCTCGAGTCAACCTCGGTGTTTCCCAGGGCATATTTTAACTGTATAACTAGTGGGACAAATGTCCCAGTAGTCTTAGGATTTGTCCCAGTAGTCAGAGCGATTTGTCCCAGGCAATGTATGTATAAAGTACAACTAGTGGGACAAATGTTGCAAGAATTTAAAGATTTGTCCCAGCAGTAGTATAATGAGAAAGGTATGACATTATTGTTGAATGACCCCTTGTTATTGGTTGGGAGACCCGAGAAAAGTCGTAAAAGAAGGTGATGACTAAAAAAAAAAAGGTCATAAACTTTTTTCGGAGATAAATTTCGAAATTTTTTGGAAAAAGTCTACAAGTTGTAAGTTTGTGAAGATTAATTCCTTACAAAAAGTTCTTCGACCAGATCATGGCCGACTTTCTCTGACCCACCTCTGAGAGACGAGTTCCAAAGAAAGATCATGAACTAGACCCATGGCTGATTTTGTCCCAGTAGTCAAAATTCCTTAAAATATGCACTGGTGTTTCCACCCACTCCGCAACGCTGTGAGTTTGGTGAAGATGGAGAACCTGTACCTCGTAGACGTTCGGTTCTTGGAGATCCAGTTGATAGCATCCCGTATCGCCGTCAATTCGGTTCGTTCCTCCAGGGAAGCGATTTCTGAAACACGGGACCCTTGCACTCTTGATACTTCGTGTCGAAGAAGTCCTTTGAACGTTGAAACAACGGTTCCTTGCCTTCTTGGAATTTATCTATGTGCAAGGTCCAATGATCCTTCATCACCTCCTCTGCCGCGTGGTCTTTGCTGGTAACGATCTTGACACCCTCCTTAAGACTGTCACTGAGCCATCGTAGATGTAGTCCCCACACTCGAGAGGCAGCCATACGGCAACCCGTCTTCTGACTCCTCTCCCTCGCCATCTAATCTTCTCACGGACAGTATATGTCCAGTGTACTCGTCATAGCTGAGCTGTAATAATAGTAGAAATAATAATGGTGCTGACAGTCATAAGACGTGATTAAGCTCAGGTAACTGTTACCTTAAACGCACAGAGCTGCATTGAGACATCTTTATTAGGACGGTTCCAGTCGATTGCGTGTGGTGCCAGCCCCCAGCCCGTATAAAGCTCCTGAGTAGGTATATTGAAGGCGCGCTATATAAATTCTCAGAAAGAAAGCGTCGTTAAACTTAAAAATTAAACACACTCGCTAAACCGACTGCAAGCAAATGAACGAGTGAAGAACGAAGTCAACGACTCTGACAGCCACAAGATGTCGTTGAAACATGAGGCAGAAAGTGCCGATGCCATTTGATTGCGGACCATGCGTTGGACTTCAGCACTGTTAAAGTCGCTTATATTCTCGCTGATATTCCAACATTCGGTCCTGCAAGCTTGTAAACAGGGAAATAAAGCGATCGGATGGAGAGCAGGAGGAAAGACGGGAGGAGGAGGAGGAGTAAGAAGAGGAGGAAGGGTGTTGCCTTGGCCCTGAAAGGTAGACTGGTTGATTGGTAGCAGAAGAAGACGATGACGAAAAAGAAGATGATGATGATGATGAAGAAGAGGAGGTAGATGAAGAGGAAAAAGACGCAGGTGATAATGAAGACTACGAGGAAGAGGAGGAGAATGAAGAGAATGAAGAAAAAGAGAAAGAAGATGAGGAAGAAGAAGAAGAAGAAGAAGTAGAAGAAGAAGAAGCGGAGGAGGCGGTATGAGAATTGTAGAAAAAAGACTGGGGGGTTAGACCATGATTCATGTGGAGTTGGAGTGTGCAATGAAGGCTTAACTATGGGGTCCTAAAAAAGATTGGGGGGTTGAACCCCACCAACCCCCCGACAATTCTCACCCTGGGAGGAGGAGGAGGAGAAGAAGAAGAAGAAGAAGAAGAAGAAGAAGAAGAAGAGAAAGAGGAAGAAGAGTAGGAGGAGGAGGAGGAGGTGGAACGGGAAGAATCAAGACAATAGGAAGAGGATGACGAAGATGATGAAGAAGAAGAAGACGAAGAAGAATAGTAGCCTCCTTTTAAGCTAACCACGAGAAGGCAGCCATGGGCATAGTGCTGGCATTGTCATTTTCTTAGTCTCGGCATATGAGGGTGGATGACTACTCCTCTGCCACGCCGTTTGATCTTCTCACCGACAGTGTACAATCTGTGTATCATTACTTGCTCAGTTGGCTGGTCGGCGTGGGTGAATGAGAATCAAGTCCTAAATCCATCCACGGGTCGCATGTTTTCATTTGGTCGCTCGGTAGTTAGCTTTGAATGTTCACAGAGTCTGCAATTCTTAATCAGCGAGTACTACCGCTGGAAAAATCCGAAGTCCACTACAGATGTACGTTGCTTCCACTAGATACTTGAATCATATCTATTAATATAGTTTCCTTATATGCAAATTTGTCTGTCGAAGGACGCTACGTCACAAACGGCTTCTGTGTCAATTGTGAAACAGAAGCCGTTTGTACTGCCGTCTTGACGACGGTCGTCTTGACGACGGCAATCAGAGCATTTTAACAAACGATACATTATAGGCCTATAATGATACACTGTCGTCACGTCATAATTTATGACGGGTTAATACACTAGTCCATTAATAATGATGATAACAACAACAGCAACAGCAACAATAATAATTATCAACTGTCTGCTATCAGTCGTTTTGTTCATTTGGCATTTGACCTTACTTTCGACTCTGGGACAGAACCTCAGTACGGTACCGCTACGGGGGACGTTGGGGGCCAATTTTCTGTTCCAAAGCCTGGCGATGACGATCTAGCGTTTTAACGCTGTGACCTTTTCCATTAGCGTCGCCACGCTGTGGGAAAGGAAAGGGTGCAGCTGCCTCTGCTGCCTCTGGTCATCGCCATCTTCACCCTGCCACCCGTGGTGACCTCTGGGTTTCTTTCGCACACACCGTAACACCGCGCTTTCTCCGTGGTTGGACCGAAATTTGGAATGGGCTTCCTCCTGAGCTGCGGTCTCTTCCTCGAGACTCGTCCACCACTTTCTTCTCTGCTCTAAAGACTTCTATTTCGCCGGGGTTGGACTGGGAGCGCCTCTGAACAGTTGCCTTGAAGGGGCGCTATAAAAATCCTTAGTTGATTGATTCATTGATCCCAGTCTGGTTCGTGAGATTCGTGCAAATCCGATGAAAATGATAATTAAAATAATAATTGTAACAAAAATAATAATAATAAACAAAAGGAACGTTTTAGTAGTAGCAGTGGCAGTAGTAGGAGTAGTAGTAATAACGGAGGATAACAATAATAATACTACTAATAAATATCAATTAAATAATACGTAATGGTGATACGAGTAGCTCGGCTGCTGATTTCCTGGGACAATGAAGAGGTCACTGACAATCAGAGGATATGCAGAGACACAATACTATTGGCCCATTCAATCAGACCGCATTTTTGGATCTGATTGTAATTCGTTATTGAGCTTAAATCGGGAAATTTCCAGAGTCACTGACATGCACCACAACATGTAGGTCTCTTCTTACGAAATGGAAGCCAGCCAACCTTGCCAACCGTTTTTGTTCCATATAAACAACGTGGGAACTCAATCAAAGACAGAATGGATTATTGAATCGGGCGAAGGGCCGAGTTCCGATTACTCCGAGGTAAATAGTCTGTGTGTTGAGAGAGGAGCGACAGCAGGTAAGCGCCTTTTGTCCGAGCATAGAATGGCTGGTGAAAAGCGACGTTGGCTACTTAGCATCTAGGAAGACCGTTAGAACACAACGAGATCGAATCTTCAAAGTAGCCACTACAATGATTTCAATATAAATGATTTACTCGTCATCCGAAGTCACAGATTCACTAAATGGGATGAATAGCGTCAAAGGAATGATTCTTGGGCGTGTCTATCAAATTACGACGATCTGCTGTTACTGATGAACAGATAGACAAACAGACAGGCAGAAAGATATACATATAAAAGGAAGTGACGTTTGCTGTTAGGTTAATATATTAGTAAAACCCATAATGCAAGAGGTAAAATAATCGGACGCCATCTAGGATGCCATCTTGTTTTTCTGCTACTATCTCCATTTCGGCTCGCGGCGATCGGTATCTCACAAACCGTCGTGGAACGCGCCCACAAGCAAGCGTCTATGAGCACACCGAAACATGTAGTAGTATCTTCTCTAAACACTCGCTAACTTTGGAATCTGTTGCGCAATTCCGGGCAGCTGGGTTGGGCCTATAGAGTGGGAAGCCTCGATCCTGGATAAGTGGGTTAAGCATCAGCACGGCATCAGATGGAAAACAAACACATAAACACTGACACACCATCGAGCCCTATCGCAGGACTGTATAGCTCCTCTACATGTAAACGCCTAAGGCGTAGAAGCACATCTAAGGAACGAAACGAAGTAGGTTTACGTGTAAATTATTTTGAAATCGCTTCGTCAGGCCAATTTCCATTCTCTGATTGTAAACCGAGAGGTTCTTTCGAACTCCGTCGTTTGTAACGAACCGGTAAGTATTGTTTAAACTTAAAGGTCTTTTTGTCTAAATGATATTTCGAACTGCTCGTATATTCTGCATTTTATAACCATCATCATCATCATCATCAGCATCATCATCGTTATTTATTAGTATCAGCTCGAAAAAGATGTCATCACTTATGTTACGTTTATTGTGGTGGCGTTATCCCATTTTTGCATCAATGGTAAACCAGAGTGGTATCAACTTACAACTCATGATAGAAATCCATTGTTTGGGTTCTACGTGTTAGCGGGAGCCCACCTCTGACGACTCTCCTGGTCATCTGAGAGCTGCTTTCCAACTGATTAACTAACGGTTCTTAATGACATTGTAAACAACGTTTACCCTAGCGTAGAGAGCACGTAGTGTAAGTTTCTCTGTAATGGAGCTATAAAAACGTGCAACTTCAATTACAATGATTTCATTATGTTAAAGGTGTCTTGGAGATCGTTGAAGATGCTGTGGCAAAATCTGTTGCTTGTCTTGAGTTTTCTCGTCTTCAGTTGTGATGGAATTAAAACGTAAGACATATTCTCATTTGTCTCATTTTCGCAGACATAGGTAAGCGGTACCCGGGTAGCCGATTGGTTGAAGGGCTCGCCTTGTGACGCAGAGAGTACGGATTCGAACCTCCTACTCCTCTGAGACGGTTACTGTTTGGGGACAATGAGCAAATCCTTCACCCACAATTGTTCAGTGCCACCGATTGATGCTTGATCCAGTAGATAGTGGCGCTTAATAAATGCATATTGGAATTGATGAGGTTTAGAAGAGGCTACGGTTGACGCTGTCTAGAAGACTACGGTTGATGTTTAGAAGAGGGCCTTCAAGAGGCTACAGTTGATGAGGTTTAGAAACTGCTAAGGTGGATGATATTTAGAAGAATCAACGGTTGATGTTTAGAAGAGACTACGGCTGTTGAGGTTTTGAAACGGCCAGAGAGCTAAAGGTCAGAAGAGGATATAGGTATCACTATAATAGGACAGCAATAAAGAGAAACTCAAAACCCTCACCTTTCCCCTCTCTGTTCGTTCTGCTCATTTGCTTATATCATTTCGATCTATGCCTAAGACTTAAGACTTTTAAAATTGCTGATTCATCATAGCTCTCTCTCTCTCTCTCTCTCTCTCTCTCTCTCTCTCTCTCTCTCTCTCTCTCTCTCTCTCTCTCTCTCTCTCTCTCTCTCTCTCTCTCTCTCTCTCTCTCTCTCTCTCTCTCTCTCTCTCTCTCTCTCTCTCTCTCTCTCTCTCTCTCTCTCTCTCTCTCTCTCTCTCTCTCTCTCTCTCTCTCTCTCTCTCTCTCTCTCTCTCTCTCTCTCTCTCCATTGGAGGACACATCTTCTGGAAGTTGACCGATCATGGCTTGGTTTATGTGCGCCATCGGTTGATGTTCTATCTATAAAACAGCGGCGCTATAGAAGTTACTGATTGATAATAATAACCGGATAACAACTT
This sequence comes from Allolobophora icterica, assembly GCA_963556255.1. Classification (NCBI taxonomy): domain Eukaryota; kingdom Metazoa; phylum Annelida; class Clitellata; order Crassiclitellata; family Lumbricidae; genus Allolobophora; species Allolobophora icterica. Next base: position 15,912,082 of record OY744614.1, on the reverse strand, counting down.
CAACATTCTAGTCTACTCTAGAACGACCTACAGTAATGATATCGTAAGTGACCACGTGACCATCTGTTGATGCCTAATGGTAACGGGGTATAGAAGTCATTAGATCAGAGCGTCACAAATACGTCAGAAATTATTGAATTCTTTTTCTTAGCCCGGCCTATGACGGAGTAGCCAGTACTATCCTGCACCGTCTAATCTTTCCTATTTTTGCAGTTGATGTTCTTATGCTGGTCTAATCTAATGGTTTCTATAGCGCCATTGGCAGATAATACCATGACATCAAAGGATGGTCACTTCATGTGAAATCGTAGATCCCTACTGAATAATCACAATCTGCCCAGTTTAGGCTTTGGCATGAAGTGATGGGGTACGGATAACCACTGGTGATATGTAATGGTATTGTTGGGTCAAAGTTGTACCGAGGCTTTGGCAGGAAGTGATGGGGTACGGATAACCACTGATGTTGTGTAATGGTATTGTTGGGTCAAAGTTGTACCGAGTTTACCAATATACAGTAAATTTTATGTTCTTGTATTCGGCCGTGTAAAATAAGTTGCCAATTAGCGTTACATATTAACACGAGTTAGCATACACAGCGTTATAACGGAAGCCACGTTTGACAATCTATAAAGATCGTCGTCTATTTAGACAAGCTTCAAACTTGTCTAAAAAGCAGCTTTCATCAAGAATGTAAGGCATTTCATTGTTCTTACTAAATCGTGTAAGTTTTCTTGACTAAGCATGAATGTTTAATTTCACTTTAATCAAAGTGACATGAATACAATGCAATAATAATTTGTGCTGATATACCTACTATGACAAACAGTACCTAGTGGCAATAGACTAAGACGTAGTCACTAATTCAAAGCGTGAATTCCATGCTCTATTGTCCACGGTCAATATTATCCACCTAAATCAGAGGTTTCCAACCAGGAGTGCCTGCCCGCACCCCGAAGGGGTGCGAGGTGGCATTTCAGGGGGTGCGAGAAAGAGTAGGTAAACTTTTTTATCGGCTGACAGAAAATCCGTCATGTTTATACAAATGTCACGAAATTAACTAGTTACAAAAATTGTTTGCATTAAAGGTGAGGTCACATTTATTTTATTACAACAGAACTTGATATTAATTACTGTAATAATTGTGTGTGCATGTGTGTATACTTACTGTGCAGTATTTGTATCGTAGTGCAACCGGTGTCTTTCAGTGTGCCGGCATTTGTAGGTCATTATTTTTGCTTTGAGTGCAATGTCATATTGACATTATATTTTGAAAGAAGCAATGAGGAGGAAAAATTTGTCAAGACGGGCTTTATGAACAGGTAAATTAGCTCATATTTCTCTCTTGCTGTTTCGCAGATTAACCCTTCATTTTTCATCATGTCAAAAAGAAGGAAATGGAATGATGAGTATGTGTGCTTTGGTTTCACTTGTACAACAGGAAATGATGACTTGCAAAAACCCCAGTGCATTCTTTGTAGCGTTTTGAATTTATACTTGCATTTTATGCACTGAGTTAAAAGCTCATTTTTAGTTCAGTTTGTTCACCCACAGAACTGTATGAGTGTATGTGGTTCAGTCTGTGGTTCAAAAAATAGAAATGTGACTTAGTCGTCTTCAAATGTGATATGACTTGTCTAGGGGGTGCGAGCGCTAATCAAATATTTCCAAGGGTGCGAGGCATGGAAAAGGTTGGGAACCTCTGAGGGGCCATCCACATATTACGTACGCACTTAGGGGGGAGGGGGGTCGGATTTTGGCGATTTTGCGTACGGGTGCGAACGGGGGGGAGGGGGGTAACAAAATGTGTACGTACTCAAAATAAATTTCTAATTATGACGTCCACATTAGCCTATTTATAACTCTGTATTATCCTATAGTCGTCCCATGGCATTTTATTACATTATATAAAAGCCATGTGCAGCTATTCTGTGCTGTGAACGACACCTATAATTTGTCTATATTGGCCCTTCAATACTCTGGCCTAAAGTGCAGACAGGCTGCCTGGAGACACTTTCTGCAGCTGGTCATCGGGGGGGGGGGGGGGTGCGTCAAACGTACGTACTCAGGGGGGGTGGAAGAAAGTACGCTTGCGAACAGGGGGGGGGAGGGGGTCCAATTTTCCCGGATTTTTGTGTACGTAATATATGGACGGCCCCTGACCTAAATTAAGTTTACCTATCGAGTCTCACCTTGTCTGTTTCTTGGCCTCGTAATGGCTTACCGTGCTTGATCTCAGGTCTCCCCACCTCACCTCATGTCACTACGCCTCATCTCACCTCTCCCCACGTCACCTCCCTCGCCTCACCTCTCCCAACGTCAGTGATTGGGTCTAGAGACCGCGGTCATGGTCTCGAGACCGCGGTCTTGGTCTCGACACCGTCTCGCGACCGAAAACATCCGGTCTTGGTCTTGGAAGTCTGGTCTCGGTCATTTGCCTTTGGTCTCGGCCTTGGGTGGGATCGAGGTTGGAATGTGGAATCTTTGCGATCATTAGTCATCATTGGCGATCAAAGTCAAGAGGGAGGAACTGGCAAGAGGCTTGCAGGGTCTCATACTTGACAACCTTCCTTTGGGCAGCCAGAAGATGGAAAACCCACTCTGACAGAGGTCCGCCAGATTAGGTCATTTAAAACTGCATTCAGCGGTTCAACTGGTTTGGGTGAGGTTTTAAAGAATAAAGTTTAGTAAAAAAAGTAATGGCAGCTTTAAGGGATATTTATATTGCCGTAAAGAGAATCGTTCGGAATATTTTTTCTACGGGTGACAAGAAAAACGTTCAGATATACAATCAGTCAATCATTGTTCGTTTATGACAAATGCAAGGTGTCAGAACGCAACTTGAATACACTAAATGTTTACAGCACGAGCTACAAAAGAATTAGATGAGTTGTATAAAGGTAGTATAAATAATATATATATATATTTACAAGTAATATTAGTAATCAATATATTTTTTAATATGAACTCTAGGTATAAAGTTACAGTCATCCTTGCCAGAAAGTGAAAAGTCATGAGGACGCGGTCGGAGGAACAGGTGGCGTAAAACATGTCTTTCATTAGTAAAGATTTTCCGAGTAAATATATTAATTACAGTAAGAGGAGAATAAAATAGCCTGTTGACTAAGGGATCAATCATCTTCTTTTAAACTTTTCTATCGGTGAGTGAAAAGAATAAAGTTTACAAATGCAAAAGGTTATATTAAATATTGTTTGAAAGGATTTTTCACTCTCTTTCTACATCTTCGATTGGTAATAAAAGGACTATAAAGTTGTGAAAATATCTACTAAAGCACATTTCTGTCGGACGTCTAGGCCGTGTAGTGGGTTTGGTCGCTGTCGCTGACTCAACCAATCGCCTTGATCCAGTAGATCAGGTTGAAGAGAAGAAAGGCAACTGGAAAACAGATTCTGGAAAACCAGTCGACCAGACGAGCCTTTCTTTTTCCATCTCCACCGGAGCCATCGACTTGTTTCTCGTTCTGCTGAAACAAGACAACGATTGAAATAGTTCACAGGCAAGCATGCGTCTCGGCACCCATTCGATCACCACAAAAGTGCCTTTTAAATTAGTTCAAATAATTGGGGGAAATTATTTAAGTAAATGGGGTGCATGATAGCTAAGTAGGCCTACTGGGCTTTTAATCGAGCGTTAGGGGATTCAAATTCTAGCCAAAGAAGACATTCTTCAAGATTTCTGCTTCACTTGCGCCCTGTAGCAAACTCAGCTGTAATGAATACACTGACCATAGCCACAATCTTCTCTGATCTTCCCACTGCCAGAGGGAAGATCAGAAAGGGCGGCGATATAGAGAGAGAGAGAGATGTGATTGGTCACCCCCCGCCCCCCATATCCCAAGGTCAGGAGTTGCTAGCATTTCAAGCCAATGTCGGCCACTCCGCCTACGTTAAATGACCGCTCTTCTTCGACCTAAATTACTGGTAAAATATCCAAAGAAAATACAATAATCATTAGAAATTACGAAGAAAATAGTTGAATAAATTGCAGGTAAAGTAATAAGGAATGTGAAACAGGATGACCTTAACCAAGATCTTAGGATCAAAATGATGAAATGGAAAACACGGTACTCGGTAAGATACGGTATAGTTTCGGTAAGTTAAGCTAAGATAGGTCAACGAGGTAAGTTAAAAAAAGTCAAGTTAATCTAAGGTTAGCAAGACAGGAAAGGTAATGTAGATCAAATGAGGTAAGAATTATTTAACGGAGACAGTATGGTAAGCAGAGGCAGAGGCCTTGGTCTCTTCGTTCAGCGTCAATCTCTCGTCAATTTGGTTTTAACTTAAGACTTACGTTTTCAGTTGGATTATCTACCGCTGGCTGGCTCTATGTTTCAGCGGACTCTTTGACTGGGCATTGACCTGACTTTGACATGATTTTAGTGAACCATCGGTTGATTCCTTGTGCATTGGACACCGGCGCCATAGAAGTTGCTAAAGTGGTAAAACCAGTTAATCCTGAACTCTTACCGCTTCGAGAGTCTTCTCAGCCTTAGCGAACGGAGGCATGAAGTATTCAAATCCTCGAATTCCTCTGGGCTTCTTCGAAAGTAAGCTGACAACAGCGTACTGGACTAAGGCACCAAATACGAATACGTAGCACGCGATCACCCAACAGTCGAGTACAGTTATATGGTGCGTTACGACCTTTGAGTGGCCGGCGAAAGCGTCCAACAGGATCAGGGCAAGGAGAGAAAGGATCCCGGTCAGCAGTCGGGACGTGGAGGAAGTTTCAGGGTCGATCCAGAAGGCCAGCCACGACAGAATGACGATAATTATGCTTGGCAGGTAGAACCGAACAATGATTTGGTTGCTATTCCTTTTGAGGTCAAAGCTCATTTCCAGGCATGGATAAGCTCCTTCAAACAAATGAGTCATTGGTCAAGTCAAGTATTCTAATCCAATCTATTCCTGTTGAGTCTAGTTTAATCTAATGTAGAACCCAAAATAATATACTCCCGTAATTTTTCAAGTCCATTCCAAATTATTAAACTCTCACATCGTCAATACTATTGTTGTGGATTTCATTCCTCTCCAGTCTCATTGCTTCCATTCCATTGAAACTTATTCCTCAGATCATTTCTATTCCATTCTATTTCAGTCTGTTCCCTGTTATTTATTCTATTGCATTCAATCTCATTCTGTTCCATTCTCTTTCTTTATTTCATCCGATTCTATTAAATGCCATTCGTTTTCATTCTATTTCATTCTATTTAATTCTACTGCATTACACCCTATTTTATTTCTTTTCTTTTCTATTAGATTCTGTTCATTTCAGTCGAATCCATTCCATTCTGCGCAATTCTTTTCGATTCAATTCTACTCTGTTGTACTCTAGTAAACTACATTCGACTCCATTCTATTATACTCCATTCCATTCAATTCTATCATTTTCTACATTTGGAGCGTTTCTAGGAAACGTTTCCGAGTAGCATTCTTGTTCATAGAAATATTTTCGTACATCCGTTCTGTCGTTCATTCATTAGATCTGTCTTGCATACTTTAATCTGCGTTCGCTACATTTACCTGTCGTAAAAATTCACCTGGCAGTCGATTTGAGAAATTCATTATTCTAAACTGCGGTTATTTAGAGAATCGATAGGTTTAAGACATCCAGGTAACCGACTGCAGTTTCAACAATTTACAAGTCGAAAAATCGTTTACGATGTCTGTCTTATTTTTCATAAAATATCTAATTACCTAATTTCTAAATATATTTTGCTTTATTGATTTAGACCAACCAGTTGTATAGTTCTGGGAGCAGTCTGTAGTATGTTCACTGGTTATTCGAAACTGCGAAATCCCATCATCCCAGGCAATCTCGATTGGATTACTCAGTTCCGAAAAGTATAATTCTTTCATCTGATAACCAACTACAGTTTAAACATTTAAACAGCATTCAACAGATAGCAAAATTGAATTAACACAATGATCGACAATAAAGGAGTGTAAAAGTAGCACAATTATCAACAGGTGAGGAAAGAAAGGTACCATAATTGCCAACAGGTAAGGACAGTTATTGTCGCACAATCATCGAAAGGTAAGAAAAGTAAAAGTAACACAATTATCAAAAGATAAGGAGAGTGCAAACAACACAAGTTTCAAAGGTTAGGAAAGTAATGGTAACATAATTATCAAAGGTAAGAAAAGTAACGGTAATACAATTCTCGAGGGCAAGGCAAGTAACGGTAATACTACTATCAAATGCAAGGAAGGTAACGGGGAACACAATTACGCACACAGTTTATAATGTAGGACAGCTTTCTGCATCTGTTTGCTCTGCTTAGTCCCTTGTGTCATTTGTCCACTCAAAACTTACCTTTTTGAAATGTGCTTATCACCTGTCTGTATGAGAAATGACTTTCGGGTATTGTCTATGTACGTTTTGGTATTGGGGCGCCATCGGTTGGTGCCTTTTGCATACGACAACGGGTAATAGTAGTTGCTAATAAATAAATAATAATTATTGTCTAAACTGGTGTTATGCAGAGAAGCAGCGTAGTTCCGATGTCGAATAATATGTCAGTTAGAACAATATCTATAACACCGTTACTAAATTCTGTTCATACATATCCTCAGATCCTAAACGGATGGAGGGTGGCTGGTGAATAGCGTTCAATCTACCAAGCATATCGATCGCAGCCGGCTTCTGGTTTCTCTGATCTATCCGATTTCCACCTGTAGCTTCTCCAGTGGACATGAAGATTTTTAATTGTGATTTCACACTCGAAGCTACCGTCGACAGATGTCTGGGACATCATTAAAATGGCGCTATAGAAGTCAGTGCAATAGATTGGAATACCTAACCAGGCTATGCATCGTTGAACATCGATTCCCAGCCGGCCCAAGTTGCATTGGCCACTTAGTGTATTCCATTTCAAGTATTCTTCTCATGTTACATATATTGCATTTCTCAAAGAAGTTAGGCGCATAATAAATATTCCGATCGATGAACAGAGGAAAGGAATGAGAATACTCACAGCTTTCGAACAACAGAGAGAGTTTCTGTTCGTCGAAGGGGAAACGCCGGAGACGAAAGCTAGAGGTGACGACCGTCGACAATCTGTAGTGCAGCAATAGAAGATACAGTGGCGAGTTCTGAATTAGTGTTACATTGGGGTGCATGCAGGGGCGTCTATCCCCCCTAAGTCATTGGAGCAACATCCCATTTCCCCCTCTTCTTCCCCTCCTCTTCCTCCCCCTAAAATGGTGGCACACACTGACAGATCTTCCCCTATTTCTTGGATGGAGCATTTGCTCTAAGGTTTCTATGGTATAGACGCCTCTGGGTGCATGTTCTTGTGGTTAGCAGTCAGGGGTTCAAATCCTCGTCTGGGCTGGAAGATTTTGCGAGATCTCTTCTTCACGAACACCTTTAGCAACATCAGCTTTGAAAGAGTACAACGACAGTACAATAAATTACATGTACGGTACACTGATACATTACTACGAAAGATTTGCTGCTGGCAACTGATTGGCATTCTGAAACTCTAAGATTGCGAAGAAATTTACTAGCTACTTTGCTCTGTTAGAATTTGTTTCCTGGTGTGTGAAAATATCTGGCTTCGTCCAGAACATATTACACTCGTTTCCATTGTAAAGAAGATAGCTTTGCCACCCGTCCCGATTTTGTCGGGACCGTCCCGATTTCGAGGTAAATGTCCCACGTCCTTACTTGACCTAGTCGGGACAGCCAATTCTACCTACTTTCAGGTTTGTGGTGTGTTTTTCCTGCAAACTAACAAAAATGTTGTCGCTTAAAACACTATGCCTGTACTATATTATTTTGTTCAACTTATCGAGCTTGTGTTCTCCGTCCCAGTGAGCAATGCGCCAGTTGAAAAACTCTCTTCTACAATGAAGAACCTATGGACTGACAAGCTTAATAGAATTCGTGTTGTACCTGAGGAAGCCGAAGTGCTTGTGACGACAAATTATAGAATGACATGTGCGGATTTCTATTACTGTGTTTTAGGACAGAAACCGGTGTTGAAAGCTGCGAAGAGTCATTTAAAATACAACTTTAAATCAAAATCATGATCGTCGAATAACCATGATAGCCTACTGCTTGAAAACTTGATCTGATCGACAGAATCTGCATGTGTTCTTAAAGTTAGACCATCTTTAAAAATCACAGTCAGAAAATTGCAGAAATCAATGTTGGAAATAATAATAATAAAAATTTTAAAAAATAATTATATTTGTACCTCACGCGAAATTTGTAATAACGACATTTATATACATTCTGACATCAATACTTGTTCAAAATCATAAAACTTCACCGTCTTTTTTATATAAATTCTTACTTCCAAAAAAATTACTAGGTTGCGCGACTTGCGCCTCTGGTCCAGCATCGTGAGATGTTTTGCGATTCGGGTGCTTCAAAATTGCTTCCCGACTTCCTAGTTTAGAAAGGTGGCAACCGTGAAAGGAGAGTGTTGCTATTTATGCACAACTGCCTTTACTGCTTATGCCCCAACATTCTTAATGGAGCTTTGAAAAGCTGTTTCTTCACTTCCTCGCCCCTCTGCCACATTACCTCATTTACTTGTTTCCAAATGACAGACCGCGTGTGGCGAAGGGTGTTTGATGTTCCTGTTAAGATGTGTGATACAATATTCTGGAGTTTTTCTGATAAGGTTCAGACTAGGTTCTAAGTATTTTAAGTCCAAAAGAACGCCTGAGTCTGCCTTTATTCCGGCACTCACAATCAATTTCTATAATTTTAAATACTTTTAGATATAGTTGAGTTTTCCTTGGGTTCTTCCGTTAATTTCTGGAAATTCATCAAACACT
>OY744614.1:15828271-15898271 GCA_963556255.1 Allolobophora icterica | reverse complement strand
AAACCCATGAATATCTTAATGTTTCAAACCTTTCAGCATCATAGTGGCTATTTAAATTATATTTTCTTGTATTTTGTCACGTTTGCTTTTGTGGATCAATAAATTGATTGATTGATTGATTAAAATAATGACAAGCAGCGGACAACCCCTAAAACGATTTCGACAAACCCTATTAAATTTTCGAAATGCTTCTGCTCGTAGTCGTATACCATCATTAGACGAGGCATATAGTTTTACGGCGCATCAAAGGAAATTACCGGATGGTGATGGTAGGTGAATTTTGTTCTTTGCGAAAAAATTTAAAATTTACTTTAATTTTTTTAGAAATTTGTTTGAGCTTTAACAGAAATAGACTATTATAAACTTTTCAAAATTGAGAAAAACCCTATAGTTGAATAGTTGATAAGTGGTTAAATGAACTGGCGTGTCTCTTATGCTTGGTTGGTATTGGTGAGTTAAAAACTTGTAGTTGGAAGGTCTATGGAATTCCTTGGTTATGAGAAATTCGCACCAAATAACACTGCTATGCATTTTAAAAGAAAGAGTTAGATGTCTGATTTTTTTAAAACTGATTTTATACAATTCTGACATCCTGATTTCAAATATGTTGATGAAATTTGGCCATCACGTCATAATTTCGTACAAATCAAATTTTAATTTTATTGAATTTTACAATACCGAGAAATTATTTTCTCTTTGATACACTGCAGAAAAAATTTATAAGAAAGGTTTATAAAAGTCCCTGATGTCAAAATCTTAGAAACAGATGACAGTGCCCAGATGTATGACAGTGCCCAGATGCTGACAATAATTTTATACAAATGGCAAAATCTTGTATACAATGAAACTGAGACATAAACTGTCTTAGGGACAGAAACGTGTTTTCTTAGATTTTCTTGCGTGTTGTTCCTCTGACGAACAATCTCTGTTCATCATCCAGCAATAGTCCACCAAATCAAAGGGGGTTTCCAGAGAGTAGTCCAAAAGAGGTCCAAGTCCGATTTCCAGGGTACCAGATCATGAGAGGCAGAGTAGCTGTCAAGGCGGGTGTCGTTTACGGCGAGAAGAATTGGAAGGCGGAGGATCAGATGAGTCAGGGTAGGAGTATTTGAAAAGGTGAGACTTCAGTTTTGAGTGGAAAGCCCGGGGGTGATAGATAGAGGAACAAGAGGAGGAGGATGAAGGACGGGTTGCAATGATGATGGAGGCACTGAGAAACTGCGGAATTCAGGGCGGAGATCATTCCAGAGGCGTGGTGCTGTGATGGATGTGGCTCGGTTGGAGAACTTGAGGCGAGTAGTGACTGGGGGTCGAGAAAGACTGAGATAGGACGATGATCGGGTGTAGCGGGTTGTCTGAATGGTGAAGAGATCACGAAGACACTTGGGCTGGGAATATTGTAGGGAGTTGTAGGTTAGTGACAGAACTTTGTAGTGAATTCGCTCTGGGATTTTTAACCAATGGAGTGATTTGAGGATGGGAGTGATATGATGATGTTTGGGCGTTCTAGTGACAGCTCTGGCAAGTGAGTTTTGAATAAGCTGTAGACGCTTGATTTGAGTGGATTCAAAATTGAGAAAAAGAGAATTGCAGTAATCAAGCTTTGAATGAACAATGGAGGTAGCAATGGTGGAGTCAGTTTTAAGGTCGAGCATGGGTCGTATGCGTCGGAGGTCACGAATGTGCATGAAGGAGGAGCGCGAGAGGTTGGAGATGTGGTTAGAGATGGAGAGGTGTGGATCAAAAATAACACCAAGATTGCGAACAGGGGAGTGAGAGGTGAAGGTGAGAGACGATGAGTTAGTCGAAAGGTTTATGGAAGGATCAGGGATTTTCTTGATTTGATCAGGAAGGCCTAGGATGATGAATTCAGTTTTGGAAGGGTTAAGGCAGAGGAGATTGGATGACATCCACTGTGAAATAAGGTCAACCACGTTGAGTAGTTGTGTGATGGCGGTGTAAAAAGAGTCTGGGGAGAAGGATATGAAGAGTTGGGTGTCATCTGCATAGAGATGGTGGTTGACAGAGGAGGATTTTATGAGGTGACTTAAAGGAGTGGTGTAAAGGATGAAAAGTAGTGGTCCCAGGACGGAGCCTTGAGGGACACCACAGGAAAGAGGGAGGGGTTGTGAGCAGTGGCTGGAGGCTTTAACAGAGAAGGATCGGGAAGACAAGTAGGACTGGAACCAGAGTAGAGCAGTGTCAGAGACGCCAAACCAAGAGGATAGTCGTTGAAGAAGAAGGCGGTGATCAAATGGTGTCAAATGCGGCGGAGATGTCGAGAAAGCCCTACGTCATACAGAAAAACGGATATCATTTTTGAAATCAGCAGACTAAAATCTTTTAGAAAAATATGTTTTGCTATACTACATGGACACAAAAGAAAAACCTGGACATTAGCTTCAGAATTAGCATCAAGATTAGCTGGGCTGTAGTCGAGGGTATACGCGGGTATACAGTGTGTACTCACCTCTGGAGCCCGTATACTCACTTCACAAAATATTTTTGCGGTATACTCACCTCTGTGAACGTATACCTAAGGAACACTTGGTTGCATCCGTGTACCTGCCCCAGTTCAAGTTAAATTTTTTTGTCGGAGGACGACAGACTGGATGTGAACCGCAATGTTTTAGCCTATGTCCAACAAGTAAAAGAGTTAACTACTTGTCATCTAAAGTAGTTAAACTGTAGTCATAACTACTTATTTTGAAAGTAGCTAGTAGTTGGTCCCCATCGTGGTAAATTTTAGCATAGGTGATGCATCAGAAATTGAGTAGGCTAATTCCGTCATTTCAATAGCTTAAACGCTCACCAAATCGTTTCCATATTTCGAAAAAATTTCTTGTTTGAGAAGGGCACAGCCCCCTTCCCAAACCCTTCCCCTCAGTGTTTCGGAGGACTATTCGGTAGCGTGTTCTCATTTGTTTCGGAAAACTAACCTGTAGCGTATACTCAGTATTACTCACCTCTAATTTTACCACTACAGCCCTGAAGATTAGACGTTGACGTACAGATGCCTAGAGTGCTTGGCTCGGTCAAGCAGCCCAGCATGCAAATACACCATCACAAAGATTTTAAGAAATTTTGGGATATTTTGAAAAAGGACCAGTTTCGTGGGTAATTTAAGTCGAAAAGCATTGAATCAGAGAAGTTGGGAAAAGGACATAATAATTATTTGTAGCTAGTGCAGAAAGCGCCATAGCCTAATTACTCGTTATTATTGAGAAAATTCAACTTCAAGCCTCAAGTTCATAATAAAATAAACTCAGATTTTAATAATTTCTTCATTGGTGGCGACTGGTGGGACTAAAAAGGACAAAATCCACTGGTGGGGAACTTGAGAGGGCTGGTGGGGAATTTGCACACCAGTAAGCCTGTTGACATGTTGAAAAATCCGCTGCTGACCCATCTTTGCATGTTAAATGATACTCAATTTATTATAGTTGCCTGTGTTTCAGGTATCCCAAAATAGCCTTAATTTAACCCCAAATGCTCCCAGGAGCGTTGGCGGCTGGGGCTCCGCCCCAGACCCCGCTGGGGAGCTTACGACGCTCCCCCAGACCCCCTAATCGCTAATAGCTCGCTTCGCTCGCGGTTCGCTTTGCTCACCTCGTTCCCACCTACGCGTGGTCTCATGCTTGTGCGTACACCAAAAAAATCCTGGAGGCGCCCCTGATGCCATCTCTATCGACCAAATGCTATTAACAAATGATGATGATGATGATGATGATGATGATGATGATGATGATGATGATGATGGTGACGACGACGAAGGTAAAGGTGATGATGGTGATGATGGTGACCAATGTTTCCAATGCTGCGACTCGACTGATGGCCGGTTTACTTGGTTATAGGACACACACCCAGGGTGCGACTGGGGAAAAGCGACTATCTCCGACTGTTTCTATATAGCTACGAATTATAAAACATGTAAGGATATATATTTTAACAGATTTTAGTCTGCAAGGTGGCCGATTGCTTAGAGTGCTCGGCCTGTAATGAGGAGGGTACGATTTCGAGCCTCGCCCAAGGCAGTTACTGTGTAGGTCCTTGCGCAAGTCCTTCACTTACAATTGCTTTGCGCCAACGATGTTCAGTCGCATGGTAGTGTGCACTTCTGAACCTTAGAGTGAGGGCAGTTTCCGGCAGTATCAAATACAGTTGTATTGTACAACGGATAATTGCTCATAATTTTCAATGCAAATTATTGCGAATGTTTTCAGGGTGTGCCTTTTTCCACTCGCAGAGTATATCCATTTTCATATGAGAGAAACTCTGCGGGTTACTGATGAAATGATGCATTGAGTTGGCAGTGCGTTATTGCCTTGGGGCTGTGTTCCATCGTATACCCCGTGATCGATCGAGTCAGTCGATCAAGTCGATTGAAATTTGAAACTCGGCCAAGTCGAGTCGGTCGAAAAATCGTCGACTCGATCGACTTGCAAGTCGAGTCGATCATATGTTTTGACAAGTCGAGTCGATCGTTGTTTCCTCGACTCGACTCGACTTTGAAATATTTTCTTACTATTTTTTGGCGGCTACTTCACAAAATGACCCACATGATGTGATGACGTAATGCTTAGTAAACGCACAGCTAGGCCTACCGTATTAACCTGATTTGAAGTTCAGTGCAAACTATGAGCCTTATGGTGATTTCGTATAGTGGACGCTGCAGATACTTTTTCACAGTTTAACGGTGAAAATGGAAAGATTAAGATGCGTTAAAATGCGCAAGTTTCAGGAAATTTCAGCTCTGTAGTCAGTTATAACGACGATCTCAAAACGTTCGAATATCTGTATGTTAGGACGGGACTGAATGCTTCGATTTTGGCCAAAAGCAGTGGCTCGGAAAGTGTTTAAAAGTTGCGTGAGCTAACCTCAGCCAAGTAGGTTATAGATGGATAGAATTATACATTATATCCAAGAATATTTTGTCATTTCTTACAATCAGTGGAAAAGTTTATTATACATGGCCTACATATTCATGAAATGAAACGCGTCTATAGCACAATAAGTCAAGCATCAAATACAAAGCGCCAGCCAAAAGTTGTGTGAGCAATCACTGAGCATGCTTCTGCCTCGGCGCTACAGAGCCAAAACTTTGGCGCCATGGCTCCCGGGCCCATGGCTAAGAGATACAGTCCAAGTCGACAAAGTCGACCAAGTCGATCGTTTATTTGCCAAGTCGATCGAATCGACGAGAGGTCGACTAGTCGACAAAGTCGATCGAGTCGATCGTCGGCAGAGCCAAGTCGATCGTAGCAGTTCGACTCGATCGATCACGGGGTATATTCCATCGTTTCCCAAACAGCGTTGCATCTCAATCTCCTCTATCCCTGGCTGTAAATACCTTCGCTCTGCCGGACCAAACTTCCATGATCCAGTAAGAAGTTTTGATGTGGTCCACCTTACTGGAGTAAATGCAAAAAGACCTCTAACCCGAGCTTCTGCGCCTTTCTCTTGATGATGATGATAATGACGATGATGGTGATGATGGTGATGATGATGAAGAAGAAGGAGAAGATCATGATGATGATTAGGAGGAGGAGGAGGAGGAGGATGCAAATGACGTAATATAAATTTGCCGCTACAATTCCAATAGTAAAGCCTACTGTTTCATCCCTTTCGAATAATTCCTACCACGGAAGAAATATGAATAACAAGAATAACAGCACTAATATCAACAATGAATGACTTATAAAATCGCCTCAAACAATTCTCCGCAATATCAGACACTGAAAATATATGATTTAGAACGACAAAAAGAGCTTTAAGTTTACTCAGTGCTTACCAATTCGTTACACTCGACTGAATTCGACAAAACCTCTCAGTCCAAAGCCAGAGAATGGAAACTGACTTGACGAAGCGATTTCAGAATAATTTACATGGAAACCTACTTCGTGTTGTTCCTTATATGTGATTCTTCGCCGTGGGCGTTTTGACGTCAACAGAAGAGGAGTTATGAAGTCCCACAATAGGTCAACATGGGGTCTCAGTGTTTAGGTGTCGTGCAATAATGATCGATGGTGTCAATTTTTTAAAAATATTTTCCCATCTAATGCCGTGTTACTTTAACCCACTTATCCAGGGTCGGAGCTTCCCACTCTTTAGGTCCCAACTCAGCTGCCCTGAATGGCGTGTACGCAGCCGACGAAACCAATTGGCCTGATTTAATAATAGGTTCTGTCTTTCACTGAGTTCTCATGCTGTTTGTATGGACCAAAATCGTTTTGACGTTAACAGGAGAGGAGTTATAAAGTCCTGTAATTTATCTCGATGGATGTTAATTTAACACACTTAGGCCTATCTGAGGCCGAAGTTTCCCACTCTATAGGCCGAAACAAGCTTATATGAACTGACGCAGCCCTTTCTGCCGATTCACCAGTTCGCAGTGTGTCTGAATAAAAAACTTAAACTAAATGTTCTTGTTATTTTACAGCCACTTATTTGTGAGAACGTTCCATGACTGTTTCTGAGATACCGATCGTCCCAGCCGGGAACAGAAATTCGAAACCAAGATGGCGTCCAAGATGGCGCCCGAATCGGTTTTTAGTAATATATTAACCCAGCAACAATTGATTTCATTTTTGTTTATGTTTGGCTGTCTACCTGTGTGTGTGTCGGAAACGATGGATTGTCATATCTCCGTTATTCATTCATTCATTCTTTTAACGGGCTTCCTAAACACTCACCGGACTCTCATGGAAACGATGGATTGTCGTATTTACGTTATTCGTTCATTCAGTGAATTTATGCAGAGCCTTTTCGAAACATTAGGCAATGCGCGCCTCTAGCAGAGCATCTAAGAAAGAGCAACTCATCTAGTTTTAAGTCACCGTAGTCAGTTATTTGGAGACTGAATCTCGTTATCTTTTTAACGGGTTTCGTAAAAAAAGTTAATCACGTCATACTGTTTTTCGGACAGTTCGATTACTTTTTGCATTTCTGAAATTCGTAAGTGAACCATTAATCGTACAAATGGACAATTGTCATCACATTGATTCACTCACGTCTGAAGTTGCAGCGTCACTCTTTACCAGCCATTGTGTGTTCGGCCTAAAGCGCTCGTATAGGCCTACTGTCGCTTCTCTCTCAAAACGTCCGAGCTTTCCAGCTCGGCGCAATCTGATCTTGCCCCGATCTCGAATTGAAGCGCACCAAACCATAACGTTGGCCAGATTCAATTATAGAAAGACTTTGATTGAGTTCCCACCCTGTTTTATGGGAAAAAACGGCTGGCAACCGTGGGCTGGTTGCCATGTCGTGGGAATAGATCTAGGCCAACAAGCTGTTGTGTAATGCTTATGTCCATAGCCGCTCAGACGTCTCTTGAACATTGGGAATTAACTTTTGCGCACTCGAAGCAAGCTTGGAACGCACCGCGGAATATTAGTGTTATGATAAAAACAACAAAAAAGAAAAAAGAAAAAAGTAGGGCTCTCGAGAGACAGCCAATCGCATGCGAGAACGAACAACCAGTCCTCTCCCTCGTCATCTGATCTTCCCACGGACAGTGTACGTTCAGTGTACTCATCATAGCTGAGCTGTAATTATTGCAGAAATAATAATGACGGTGCTGACAGTCATAAGACGTAATTAAACTCATGAAACTATTACCTTAAACGTATTATAGACCAGCATTTAGACATCTTTATTAGGACAATTCCAGTCGATTCCGTGTTGTGCCAGCCCCAAGCCCGTATAAAGTAGCAGGGCGAAGCTATTCATCTTTATTATGACAAATCGTCGCTACACTTTAACATTGAACACATACGCTAAACCGATTGCAAGCAAACGAACGAGAGAAGGACGAAGTCAATGACTCTAGCAGCCGCAAGATAATTATACTACTACTACTACTACTACTACTACTACTACTACTACTACTACTACTACTACTACTACTACTACTACTACTACTACTACTACTACTACTACTACTACTACTACTACTACTACTACTACTACTACTACTACTACTACTACCACTACTACTACTACTACTACTACTACTACTACTACTACTACTACTACTACTACTACTACTACCAGGAGCGCCCGCAGGCTTACAAAATTGGACGCACAACAAAGAAATTCAATTTAGATAACATCTAAATGCGTTAACATGCCATATTGTCGTTTAACAAAATACTGTTATCTGTATTTATTTCCGCTCTTGATTAAACATAATTTAAGAATGTTCTGTTTTGCATGCTATGTAGGTGATTCAATTGCTTTCAAAAGCATCGATGCGTAGCCTATTCCTTGTGTGGATTTGATTTAGTGGGTGGACGCACGTGCGTCCAGTGCGTCACGCTGCGGGCGCCCCTGACTACTACTACTACTACTACTACTACTACTACTACTACTACTACTACTACTACTACTACTACTACTACTACTACTACTACTACTACTACTACTACTACTACTACTACTACTACTACTACTACTACTACTACTACTACTACTACTACTACTACTACTACTACTACTACTACTACTACTACTACTACTATACTACTACTACTACTACTACTACTACTACTACTACTACTACTACTACTACTACTACTACTACTACTACTACTACTACTACTACTACTAATAATAATAATAATAATAATAATAATAATAATAATAATAATAATAATAATACTCTTCTTTATTACTTCATACTGACAAGTACGCAGTATGATTACATAAAGACAGGCTTGCAAAAGGTGAATACATCTGATTAAACACGGCGATTCAGGTGCAAAGTAATTTTTTGCAATTCGCACACTTGGTAGAAAACTGCTTAAGGCGATTCGGCGGATTTTGCAATTTAAGGGCTTTCGGCGATTCGGGATTCGGCGATTCGGGTAGACCCCGTCGAATAGGCCTACTGTTGCTTCTCTCGCAAAACGTAAAGGCTATCCAGCTCGGCGTAATCTGATCATGCCCCTTTCTCGATTTGAAGCGCACCAAACCACATTGTTGGCCTGATTCGAACGTCGTTCTAATGCCCTCCTGGCCATGAGTGTTACCATTCATCTATCCCCCCTTCCGTCGTTAAAACATGAGGCAGAAAATGTCAGTGTCTGTTGATTACGAACCATGCATTGGACTTCAGTACAGATGAAGTCGCTGATACTGCACCATTCAAAGCATCACGTTTACAAAAACAGAGAAATAAAACGTTTGGAAGGAGAGGAGGAAGAAAGACGAGAGGAAGGTGGGAGGAAGGAGGAGGACTTGGGAAAGAACTTGAAGGAGGGGGAGGAAGAGGATCGTCTCCGCCCTGGAAAGCTGACTTGTCAATGAGTCGAAGGTGATAAAGGAGAAAAGAAAGAGGTGGATGAGAATGAAGAGGAAAAAGAAGCAGATGGTAATAACGAAGAAGAGGAGGAAGAGGAAGAGAAAGAAGAATACAGAAAAGTAAAGGAGGAGGAGGAGCAGGAGCAGGAAGAAGACGAAGAAGAAGAACATTAACATTAACGAGAAGAAAAACAAGCAAGGAGCCATGTTTATAAAATATTAGCATCTTCATTCTCATAGCCTCAGCATACGAGGGAGTGGGTGACTAATCCTCTCCCCTCGACGTCCGATCTCTCTCTGACAGCGTACAGTCTGTTTACCATTACTACCCCAGTTGGGTGGTCGGCGGGGGCGAATGAGAATCTGGTCTAACATCCATCCGCGGTTCGTGTGTACTTATTTGACGTCGCCGGTAAATAACTTTTAAAGTTCGCAGAGGTCACAAATTCTTATTTAGCGTGTACTACCGCTGGAAAAATCAGTAGTCCACTATATAATATGTATATATTTTCCACTAGATAATTGAATAATACCATGTTTCTGCTATCTCACAGATTCTTTAATAATAATAATAATAATAATAATAATAATAATAATAATAATAATAATAATAATAATAATAATAATAATAATAATAATAATAATAATAATAATAATTATAATAATTATAATGATAATGATAATAATAATAATAATAATAATAATAATAATAATAATAATGATAATAATAATAATAATTATAATAATTATAATGATAATGATAATAATAATAATAATAATAATAATAATAATAATAATAATAATAATAATAAAAATGACGTAACGTAACGGAACAAGTCGGTCGTGGAATTTTATCTCTCGTAGGGGTTTTAAATGTTTAAAGGTTACGCGAGTTCGTCAGAATACGTTTTTAGCATCATTGTTTTTCTATCGATACCAGGACATGGATAATCTTTATATTTTCTGAAGTTATGCTAGGGATTTTACAGGATTTTAAATTAAAATGTGTGAAATGTACAACTGGAAACCAGAATACAACTTCATTATCTACAACGGTAAAACAGTTAAAACATCTTACGACGTCACAATGCGCGTCGCCTAGCAACGCAATAAAAACGTTGATTCATTGACATTTTAAACATAATTTGTTGACATTCGGTTTCAATCCTCCCACTCCAGATGTCTCCATTATCTTCCTCTTCATATGTCCATCTATAATAACAATGCAATCCGGCTAAACCGAAAGGCAGAAGGCATCTTTTAATCGCAAGTCATGAGCCAACGGTCACCGAAAGACGTTGGCATATGCCCAGTTTGTTTTAACGAATTTAAACTACACCGTACTAAAGGCACACTACACTCCCATGGACCCCGTCGGAACCCATGTCCCGGATCAGACCAGGCGCCTATTAGTGGTATGCAAACAGGGAGCCGCTCTTCACACACAGCGCATTCTGACGATAGTCCGTACGATAATGATAGCGACGAAAACCTAGTAAGCAGTGAGCCGTTACGAGACATTTTAACCCATCCAAAGGTTAGAAGACCATTGATGAAACACATTCCACTTGCAACAAGAACAGCATGTAGAAACTTACTCACCAAGATCCTAAGGGCCGTTATACAAGAACCAAATAACCCCTTAAAATGGCAAGATCTACTCCAATTTCCATCAATAATTCTATCAAAGCCCAAGAGGGGAGGCAAAAATCGGAACCTGGGCAAGATAATTCTACAGCGCATCGAAGCCTGGCATAGTGGAATGGTCTTCTCTGATGTAGCTAAAGAAATCACGCCATCTGACACACGAACCAGGAGGAACGACAAGATCTACGATGGGAGCAAATATCTTACCCAGGCAGTGTCTAGCAGACTCGAAGACGGCGACATAAAAGGGGCCCTTCGTTTGCTATGCTCTGATGATGTTCCTGTAGAAGATTCACCT
Organism: Allolobophora icterica; assembly: GCA_963556255.1. Taxonomy (NCBI): domain Eukaryota; kingdom Metazoa; phylum Annelida; class Clitellata; order Crassiclitellata; family Lumbricidae; genus Allolobophora; species Allolobophora icterica. Next base: position 15,887,026 of record OY744614.1, on the reverse strand, counting down.
AGAGTGATGGAAGAACTGCAGAAGAAACACCCGAAGGCTTACAATGACCGGAGGACACTGCCATGCCCTCAGGAAGACAAGTTTGACCCGATACAGGTTTCTGGAAAGATGGTTTGCAATGCTATAGCTTCCTTTCCAGCGGCATCTAGCGGAGGACCAGATGGCTTCACACCACAACATCTAAAGGACCTTCTGTCCAATACAACAGACACGGATTTTGTGGAGAATACTTCTGACCTAATCAATCTGCTACTGAGAGGCGGGCTACCGAAACACATTGCAGAGATTTTATACGGTGGTAGACTCATAACACTTGGGAAAAAAGACGGCGGAATCAGACCAATCACAGTAGGATACACGTGGCGACGTCTTGCTGCCAAGTGTATCTGTCGTGCTGTCACTCCATACCTATCTCAAAGTCTGTCACCGCTCCAAATCGGCGTGGGAGTATCAGGAGGAGCTGAGGCTGCTGTCCACGCAACCAGACGATATTTGCAGTCTATGCCTGAAAACCACATTTTAGTAAAACTGGACTTCTCGAATGCCTTCAATGCACTGAGAAGAGACTCAATGTTAGAGGCGGTAGCAACAAAGGCTCCAGAAATATACAGATACGTATTTGACAACTATGCCTACGCACCCCAACTACAGACCAGACAGCACACTATTCTTTCAGAGGAAGGCACCCAACAAGGCGATCCCCTAGGACCATTGGAGTTCTGCCTTACGATACAACCACTTCTCGAGAGTCTAACAACCCCACTAAATGTTGGCTACATGGACGATCTCACTCTCGCTGGACCGATGGATAAAGTTGAGTACGACATCAACTTGATAGAGAAATACGCGCCCATGTATGGTCTACAGCTGAATCGAGCAAAATGCGAAGCATCTTTTATAAGTCATGATGAAGCAAACAATTGTCAGGCCTTTGCCGAGTTTGAAAATGTGGCCGTTGAAGATTTGACATTGCTGGGTGCACCGCTACTTCCAGGCAGAGCTGTCGATACATCGATTCAGAAAAAGATTAAAGATCTGGAGAAAGTCATCACAAGACTTGAGACACTACATCCACACGACTCATTTACCCTGTTGAGGTGCAGCTTAAGCATACCGAAGCTGCTATACATATTAAGAACTTCAGCCTGCTTCTTAAACGAAGGACTTCTACACGACTTCGACGATGTCTTGAGAACAGGACTCTGTAGCCTTCTCAACATTCACATGAGCGACGATCAATGGATCCAGGCATCTTTGCCTGTGAGAAACGGTGGTCTTGGCATTCGTAGTGCCGATATGCTGGCAACTTCCGCCTTTTTGGCATCCGCCGCTGGCACGCGAAGCCTTCAAGACCAACTGCTGCACAATGTCGCTGTAACGTTCACAGATCCATTGGTAGAGGAGGCTTCTAGTTCGTGGTCTTTGAGATCGAACTCACCTTCTCCCATCGAACAGAAGGCTCATGCACAAAGAGAATGGGACAGTGCACTGATATCGGGTGCACTTGAAGGCCTTTCAGAAAGAGCTACAGATTCTGCTGCTAAAGCCAGACTGTTAGCTGCGCAATCACCACACTCAGGAGACTGGCTTCACGCACTTCCCATAACAACAGCAGGTTTACGGATGCCAGGGGAAGTACTAAGAATAGCATCCGGCATCCGGCTTGGCACTGCGTTGTGTGAAAAACACACATGTAGATGTGGCGCCACAGTAGAACCCAATGGTCATCACGGATTCTCTTGCGTCAAAGGAGCGGGAAGGCAACAACGACATAGCATGATTAATGACGTGATTTGGAGGGCTTTCACCAGAGCCAAAATACCGGCCAAAATACCGCCCAATGGCCTCTCCAGATCTGACGGCAAAAGGCCTGATGGGGTCACCATAATACCTTGGTCTAGAGGGCGTTGCCTAGCGTGGGATGTCACGGTGCCAGATACATTTGCGGCATCATATGAACATGTAACGTCGCAAAACGCAGGAGCCGCAGCGGAAAGAGCAGCCCATAATAAGGAAAGCAAATATGCTGCCATCTCACAATCGCACCACTTCATCCCTGTGGCAGTCGAAACCTCAGGAAGCTGGCATGCTGAATCACTGGATTTCGTCCAAGAACTTGGAGCCAAGATAAAAGCAGCGACAGGTGACCAGCGTGAGACCAGCCATCTGCTCCAGCGCCTATCAGTCGCCCTACAAACTGGAAACTCCCTATCTGTTCTAGGCACCTCCGATTTGAACAATAAGGAGACGGTGCAGCCAGGACTATATGGCGGCCTATAGCCTAGATACAGTGACTGGAAACAGTAAATAATTCGTCTGTATATGAGTGTATTGGTTGTATGAAGAAATAAATTCGTATAATAATAATAATAATAATAATAATAATAATAATAATAATAATAATAATAATAATAATAATAATAATAATAATAATAATAATAATAATAGAATGAACAATAATAGTTTCTATTATTATAATGATAATAATAATAGAGAACAAAAAAGTATTAATGATAGCAGTAATAGGAGTAGGCCCTATTAGTAATAATTATGAGAAGATAAAAATAAATAATACTAATAACTATCGATAAAATAATACGAAATGGTGAAAAGTGTACGTGGGAGGTGTGGACGCTGATTTGCTGGAACCGTGAGATCATTGACAATGAGACGACATGTAGAGACACAGTTGACCCATTCGAACTTGTAGGTCTATTTCCACGACGAGGAAACCAACCCACAGTTGACAATCGTTTTTGGTCCATACAGACAGAGTGGGAACTCAATCAAAGACACGGCCTATAACACTGGTCTACAAAAATTTTTTTTGGGTCTGGTGTCTAAGATTTTTCAACTGATTTATAGCAATTAGGCAATGCTGAATCCAAGAATGACACTCATTTTTCTGTATCAGGTCATGTTTTTCTGCTAACTCGATTTTAAAGAAATCATTAGAAAGTCGGAAATCAGACATCTGATTTCAACAAGAACTTTGTATTTCTTAACATATTATATCAAAAAGTTACAGAAACTGATGTTTTTCAGCATCATTGTTACAAATTCATGGCTTGAACTTGAGTTTCTTGGAACTCCTTGAAAAATTAGCAGCAGGGACGTCTCTTTTCAAGGTCCAGCAGTAATCTGCCATCATTACTGCATCCCAACGCCTCTGATACCTTGTCTCCATCTCTTTCAGGTCTTGATGGAACCTCTCCCCCTGTTCGTCACTCATTGATCCAAGATTCTCAGGAAACCAACTCAAATGGGAGAACAGGTAGTGCATTTTGATGCTCATGTTGCATCCAAGGTTTCTAAAAGCAGTCAGCATCTTGGTAACAAGTTCTTCATAGTTCCTGGCCTTGTTGTTGCCAAGGAAGTTGTTGACAACCTGAACAAAAGCCTTCCACGCTTTAATCTCCACTGATTTCATTGAGCTCTCAAACTCTGGATCTCTCATGAGCTGTCGAATTTGAGGACCGTCAAAAATCCCAGCTTTCAACTTTTCAATAGTTAAACCTGGAAAAGCTTGGCACATGTATGCAAAGCAGTCCCCATCCTTGTCCAGAGCTCTGGTGAATTGCTTGATCAAGCCGAGCTTAATATGCAGCGGTGGGAATAAGATCCTGTCTCTGTTCACCAGTGGCTCGTTGATGATGTTCCTTGCACGGCAGGGCAGTAATTCTTCCCGTATAGGCCACTCCTTCTTTATGTAATGTTGTGCTCGATCCCTACTGTCCCACAAACAGAGAAAACATGGGAACTTTGTAAATCCAGACTGTTGTCCCAATAAAAAGTTAACCATTTTCAAATCGACACAAATCAGCCACTCGTGCTGATCATAACGAATTTTCTCCAGAACGTACTTCACCGCCTCATACTTCTCTTTGAGTGTTGTTGAGTGTGCGATGGGCACAGAGGCAAACTGGTTGCCATTATGCAATAGAACACATTTCAGTGATCGCTTACTGCTGTCAATAAATAGTCTCCACTCTTCGGTTTTGTACTGTGTTACCCCTAGTTTATGCAGGAGCTGTGCAATATCAGTGCAGTACACCAGGTCATTATCTTTAGTCAAAAACGGGAGGTACTCTTCATGCCTGCTTCGGTAGAATGTGATGCGAGCACTATGAGAGAGGAGGTTTTTGTCCTTCAGTCTCGATGCCAACAGCTCAGCATTCGATTTTGACAAGCTGAGATCACGAACAAGGTCATTAAGCTCATGTTGAGAGAACGGATGTGGAGCGTCATCGTCAGGAACAAATTCTTCTCCTTCATCTTCTTCAACACTGGAAGAGGAGGAGAATTCTTCGTCGCTCATGTCGGGAAGATCATGAAATACAGGCACTGGAATCTCATCGCAGTGGGGCATAGGACGACGTGCTGATTCCAGATCTGGATATTTGAGGCAGCTCCGTTTTTCTTGTTTATTCCAGTTACATCAATGGCACAGAAGTAACAGTCAGTTGCATGGTTGGAAGGTTCCCTCCAAACCATAGGGATTCCAAATTTCAAAGAACTCCTTGTTCCTTTGGTCCACTGACGAAGATGCTCTATGCAGGTCTTGCATATCATGTGAGGTGCCCAAAGTTTATCTTGATCACCCAGCTTCATACCGAAATAAGAATGATAAGCACGCTTTACAAAGTTGGTGACCGGGTTCCTGTTGGCAATAAGGGTGTATTCACCACAGATGTAGCAAAATACATAAGGTTTATTTTTACAGGATCTTCTACCCGAAGCCATCTTTTCACTGCAACAACAATTGAATAAATGAAAGAACCAACTAGAATCTAGAGTTAAAAACGCATAGATATCTCACTTACTATTATATCGATGGCAAGCATAGACACGTAAAAAGTTCATGTGGCGCTATATAAAAATTGACCTCACTAAACAAAACCAATGTGATTTTTCGATTCAGCACATGAAAATTGTCCTAAATCAGCTGAAAAAACTTAGACACCAAATTTGCTGTAGACCAGTGTAATTGAATCAGACCAACGTTGTGGTTTGGTGTGTTCCAAATCGAGATCGGGGCAAGCGCAGATTACTCCGAGCTGAATGGTGTACGTCTTGCCAGATGACATCGTGTGAGCGCCTTTTATCTGATCATATATAGGCTAGTGAAAAGTGACGTTGCCTACTTAGTAGGACCTATTTAGGAAGACCGTTATAACACAACGAGTTCGAGTCTACAAATTAATCACTAAAGTGATTTCAATATAGAATAGAATATTCTTTATTAAACCAATTGCGAACCGCATTTTGGTGTACATAAACATATAAAAACATTCGCACATACATAGCCCTGCAAAACTGGCAGTGGCCAAACCTATATAAATGGTGTTAAGCAGAGAGTTATTCGTCAAGTTATGAGTAAAGCAGTCTAGTTAAAAATGTTTTTCTCGTGAGACTGTCAGCCGAAGGAATGGCTCGGTCATGGGCTCGGGGTCGTAGACCATATCCGGTAGCCTTTACGGGCGGAAGCAGACTGTGCAGGACATGCCCTTCATTAATCAGAACTGCCGAGAAAAGGTGGTTTTCGGCCAAGCTACAGAGCTGCTGGATGGACAGAGAGTCATCGGGGAGATAACCACTCCTTATCAAGCGCCTTAGGATGACTCCCAGCCTCTCACGCTCACTGTAGGTTGTGAAGTTCCGCCATACCGGGGAGGCGTAGAGCAACCTTGACAGCGCCGTGGCTTTGACAACGTCATACATACTTGGCCCTCTCAGACCATGGGCCGATAGGGTTCGAAATGTAAAGGACGATTGTCGAGCCCTGGCACATATTTGGTCTATGTGGGTTCCAAAGTTAAGGTCTTTCGTGAAGACAACACCCAGAATTGTCATACAAGCGACCCTAAGGAGCCCCTGCACCTCGGCTGTAGTTGCGTCGATATCCAAACCCGTCCTCGGCCTATGTATTAGCATTTCTGAGGATTAAGTGATTTACTCGTCATACGTAGTCACAGATTCACTAAATGAATGAATAGCGTCAAACGAATGGTTCTTGAGGCATGTCTGTCAAATTACAACGATCTTGTGTTCGCGATGGACAGGTAGACAAACAGATAGGCAGAAAGACACAGAAAAAAAATCTGCTGGGTTAATATATTAGTGAAGACCATAATCGGACGCCATTTTGAACGCCATTTTGTTTGCGTTTGATTTCGCCTTGCGACAGAGGCGATCGGTATCTCAGAAGGCATTGTGGAACGCGCCCACAAACAAGTGTCTGTGATACAAGTATTTTTGTAAACACTAGTTGACTCTGTAGCGCGGGCTTAGTGCAATTTAGGGCAGCTGGGTTGGTATCTAAAGAGTGGGAAGCTTCGACCCTGGATAAGTGGTTTACATTAACAGGGCAATAAACACCTAAAAACTGAGACACAGCATCGAGCCCTATTGCAGGACTTCTCTACTGTTGACGCGGGCTTAGTGCAATTTAGGGCAGCTGGGTTGGTATCTAGAGTGGGAAGCTTCGACTCTGGATAAGTGGTTTACATTAACAGGGCAATAAACACCTAAAAACTGAGACACAGCATCGAGCCCTATTGCAGGACTTCTCATCCGTTGACGTCAAAACGCCCACGGCGAAGAATCACATATAAGGTACAAGACGAAATATGTTTCAACGTTATTCTGAAATTCCTTCTTGAGGTCAGTTTCCTTTCTCAAGCTTTGGACTGCGAAGTTTAATCGAATTTCTTCGATTGTAACGAACTGGTAAGTATCGATCAAAGTCAGAGATCTTTTTGGCGTTTTAAAAAGAACATTTTCATATGCGGACAATTCTTCGAGGCAAATTTAGAAGTTATTCATTATTTCTGTCGATAGGATGTTAAATCATTGCTACTGTCATCATACAAAACCATTAGTAATTTAGATACCTCCTCCTCTGCTTATCCACATCTTTTGGCCTTTCTGGAAAGCCCCTACAGAATGGCTGGCTTCCTATCTCCGCAACCGTTCATCTTCCGTTATCTACTGTTCTACCAGGTCCCCTTGGGTTCCAGTCCGGATTGGCCTTCCTCAGGGTTCCGCATTGGGTCCCCTTTTATATATATCATCTTTACCTCGGATCTCTGCCGTCTTCTTACGTCTTCTTACTTCCTGCTCTCTGTTGTTATTTCCAGTTCGTCAGCTTCGTGTGGTCTCCGGCTGTCTTTCTCCCCAGTCATTCATGCCTGTAGGCTTGATTATTGCTGTTCTCTTTACATTGGCCTCCCGCTCACTGGACTGCATTGCCTTGAACGCGTCCCACGTTCTGCTAGTTGGGCGCATTTCTAAATTTGGCCGTATCTCTGATGATATCCGTGGCGTCCTCCACTGTCTTCCTTTCTCGCAACGCATTATATACCGGGTTGCTTCTATTGTCTGGCAGTGTCAGCTTGGCCGCGGTACTTTCTATCTAAGTGAGCTTTGCTTTCCAGCGTCCGCACTTCTTGGTCACCGTTCACTCGATTCCACCGCCCGCGGTGACTGACATGTTCCTTTCGCTCGCACTGCAACTATGCAACAGCGAGCATTCTCCGTTGCCGGTCCCACTATCTGGAATGGCCTTCCTTTCGAATTGCGGTCTCTTCCTCGAGATTCGGCCCACCTCTTTCTTCTCTGCTCTTAAGGCTGTTCTCTTTCGCCGAGGCTGAGTTACCTTGAAGAGCGCGCTATATAAATGTCTAGTTGATTAATTGATTGGTTATCGTTGGAGTGGAAATTAAAACGCAGTTTGAATTTCCTTACATAAAAATAATATTTGTAGTGGATCGCTTTTTACCCACTCACACTGTATGTCCAAACACAAGTATATCACCGCCCATCAGTCCAGTCGCAGCATCAACACATTGGTTAAAACATTGGCCATCACTATCATCATTACCCTCATAGTCATCATCACCGCCGCCGCCGCCGCCGCCGCCGCCGCCGCCGCCGCCGCCGCCACCATCATCATCATCATCATCATCATCATCATCATCATCATCATCATCATCATCATCATCATCATCATCAACATCATCGTCATCATCACCACCACCATCATCAACAACAACATCATTATTTATTATTATAAGCTCGAAAAAGACTTATGGTACGTCTACTTTAAACGTTATCCCATTTTGTCATCAATGGTAAACCAGAGTGGTATCAACTTACAACTCCGGATAGGAATCCGTTGATCGGTTCTACGTGTTAGCGGGAGCCCACCTCTGACGACTCTCCTTGTCATCTGACCGCTGCTTTCCAACTGATTAACTAACGGTTCTTAATGACATTGTAAACAACGTTTAGCCTAGCGTAGAGAGCGCATTGTGTAAGTTTCTCTTGTAATTGAGCTACAAAACGTCGAGTTACAATTACAGTGAAATGTTATGTTAAAGGTGTCTTGAAGATCGTTGAAAATGCCCTGGAGAAATTTGTTGCCTTTCTTGAGTCTTCTTGTCTTCAGTTGTGATGGATATGAAACGTAAGACAGATTCTCATTGTCTCATTCACGCAGACTCAGGTAAGCGAGTGCTCGGCTTGTAACGTGGAGAGTGCGGGTTCGATCCTCGTCCTTGAGACGGTTACTGTGTGGGGACATCGAGCAAATCCTTCATCCACAATTGCTCAGTGCCGTCGATTGAGTTTGGTCCATTAGATAGTGGCGCTTAATAAATACACAATACATATGGAAAATGATGATGATGATGACTTGTGGACATCCGTTAACAGATCCTAAGGTAATTTGTTTACTCAGGAAGAATTACAGTGACTGTGGGTTTAAAAAAGTTTCGAAATTTTGTTTGAAATAATAAAACTAATAATAATAGTAATGTGCTTTTCCAGGATTTTCTTACATTGAAGGCCTATTGCTTACTGGATTAGCAAATAATAATAATAATAATAATAATAATAATAATAATAATAATAATAATAATAATAATAATTTATATTTGTCGGTTTGAATTAATAAAGATAATAATAATAATAATAATAATAATAATAATAATAATAATAATAATAATAATAATAATTACAATAAAAAGTAATAATATAATAATCAAACTAGTAGCAGTAGTAGTAGTGTTAGTAGCAGCAGCAGTAGTAGTAATAATTATACTATAATAGTAATTATAATTATTATTATCAATAAGAATAATAATTTATCCTGAAGAATATTATATATATAATATATATAATATATATTATATATATATAATATATATTATATATATAAAATACATACATGGGCTAGCATAACTTAGGAAGACAAAACGAAAAATTTACTACTCAAATTGAAACTCTTGAATTTGTTGTTTGTTTGCAGACCAACTCAGATTTTCAGTCGCCTTATGGTAAACTACAGTCGAAATGAAGCACCTGGATTCCGTAAGATTAGAAATTGTTCAATACTGTCGAAATAATTGATGAATATCTAGCCAAATTGAGAAATTAACTACATTTCAATTCGAATGCAGAAACCATCACGTTAGCTGGTATTGATCTGTAGAAATGGATTGAAAATTATGTTACATTGGAAACGCTAACATAGGTACTAATGATATTAAGATAGGATATATGTTAAAATTGGATTTTTAATGATATAATCGGATTGAACGTGTGAAAATGAGATAGTATATGTTAATATTGGATTGGATATGTGAAAATTGGATTGAATTACAATTGATTTCTTAATTATTGGATTGGATAAAATTGGATATTTCCGATCAATTCTGGGCAGGTCCTAAAGTTAAACTGTTGTTATTTTATTTCAGCTGACAAACCGACAGAAGTGAAACTGGAAATTCATCTGATCAACATAGAGTTTCTCGGTGACGAGTCTTCGGTAGGTCTCACGAATCTCAGACCTGTCTTTAGGAATAGTTTCTTGGTGACATTTGAGTGACGCGGTATAGCCAACTGTTAGCTCGCTCCATTGTAGGACTGATCATTTCTGACGTTTTTGTGACGCTCTGATCTAATGACTTCTATACCCCGTTACCATTAGGCATCAACAGATGGTCAACATGGTCACTTACGATCGTAGGTCGTTCTAGAGTAGACTAGAATGTTGAAGTTGTTATCCGGTTATTATTATCAATCAGTAACTTCTATAGCGCCGCTGTTTTATAGATAGAACATCAACCGATGGCGCACAAAAACCAAGCCATGATCGGTTAACTTCCAGAAGATGTGTCCTCCAAGGGAGACAGACAGACAGACAGACAGACAGACAGACAGACAGACAGACAGACAGACAGACAGACAGACAGACAGACAGACAGACAGACAGACATACATAGACAGACAGACAGACAGACATACATAGACAGACAGACAGACAGACAGCGCTATGATGAATCAGCAATTTTAAAAGTCTTAAGTCTTAAGCATAGATCGAAATGATATAAGCAAATGAGCAGAACGAACAGAAAGGGGAAAGGTGAGGGTTTTGAGTTTCTCTTTATTGCTGTCCTATTATAGTGATACCTATATCCTCTTCTGACCTTTAGCTCTCTGGCCGTTTCAAAACCTCAACAGCCGTAGTCTCTTCTAAACATCAACCGTTGATTCTTCTAAATATCATCCACCTTAGCCGTTTCTAAACCTCATCAACTGTAGCCTCTTGAAGGCCCTCTTCTAAACATCAACCGTAGTCTTCTAGACAGCGTCAACCGTAGCCTCTTCTAAACCTCGTCAATTCCAACCGGTTATATACATCAGCTCTAGCCGCTTCTAGACATCACCATGCATAGCCTCTTCTAGACATCACCAAGCGTAGTTGTCTGATTCTCTCTCTGCGTATGGGTCTTGCTCGGCCTGTTACGGATACTTACCTGGATATCGCTTTTGTGTTTACTGATCCCGAGCATTTGGGAACTGGAGCAATCTGGGATTACGATTACGTTTACGCTGTTGTCGTGTTTGCACCAGAACCGAAGATTGTATCACACATCGTAAAAGGGACGTCACACACGTCCCTTTTACGATGGGACTGCCGAGACTAAGAAAACTGTCTTTAAAAGCATGCGTACCTCTCGGGATTAGCTTACGGGATTGTTGCTTTTTGCTTCTTTTCCGAATAGGATTTCTTCCTGTCTTTCTACTTGAGGCAAGCGTGGAAAGATCCCCGGCTGAGCTTTTCCACCACCGATGGAGAGCGGAAAACCATTCGGTTTCCGGAGGATAGCTGGAAACAAATCTGGGTTCCAGATACTTTCGTGAGGGCTGCGCGGGATGTTAAGGTCGAGGACGACGCGTCATCGAATCGTCTTCTGAAAGTGGCATCAAATGGTGAAGTTTGGTATGTCATGAAGTAAGTTCCACCACCTTCTAATACAATCAACGCATATAGGCTATTGATTTGCTCTTAAAATATTGCAACATAGTGTTCCAACATCTTTTGTTTGCCTGAATATAGTGGTCAAATATGGTATGATTAACCTAATTCTTTTGGCCTTGGGAAATATTCTTTTCAGCACGCAGGTGTTTTGGATTAAATTAATATATCCGCCATCCGTTTTGAAATTTTCCTATTTTGTGTTACTTATGCCAAATTAATTGAAGCAAATCATTCAGTAGCGTATGAACGTACCATACTGGTTATTTGTTGGGTAACTTGGGTTGATTTACCGCTGAGTTTGTAATAATAATAATAAATAATAATAATAATAATAATAATAATAATAACTCGCTGTTTCTAACTAGGTCGGCGTTTGACCGTAGTTTCGGGGGACCCGCAGGAGACAGCACGCCTCTTTCAGCGTCTTTCAATTTGCACGCAACAATTTAACCCTCAATGGGCCCTTGTCAGAAAGTTGCGTTCCAGGTCCTTGGGGTTCAAACTGCACCCCCTATTTGTTTGAGAATATAAATCAAGGATACGCTGTGTCTACCGGTAATCGAATACCATGTATTTTATATAAACATAATGACATATCTAAATTGTTCAGTTACATACATTTGTCACATTTGATACATTGACAGAGTGTGCCGGACAAGCAGGCCTACAGCACTTATCGCAGAATTTGCGCGTCTTCCTGTCAAACTCGCGCGGGCACAGATGACAATGTCCCTGTGTCCTCTTCACGTTAGCTGGTATCTCAGTTCCTGCTTCGAATTCTCCAGAGTCCAGTTCTATAAGTTGGATTGCATCCATGATCGGTCTTCTGAGCAGGGCAGTACCAGCTCTTACACGACCTCTTCCTCTTGTATTCCGTGTGGTAGATGGTTCATTTACCTGCTCTTCGTCAGACGCACTGACATCTTCTGATTCGTCGAATTCCTCGGACACATGATCTTCGTTATCAGAGGCAGTACCAACTTCAGGCAAATCTCCATCTTCACTATCATCGGCATCACCTTCACCTTCATCAACTTCTGTATCATCTTCCATAATCAGTCAAAGAGCTTCAGCTGTGGAATACCTAGCCATGGTGTTATTTATTTTCTAATACTTGAAATGTAAGCAAAACAAAATGGCTGACTTCTAAAAAGGTCAAACAAATATCAGGAAGTGTTCTAAAATATAATAACATAACAAATTATTGCAGTAATTAGCACCAGTTACCTGAATTTGTTCATCATATCAATGTCATAATTTGGGGGTGCAAATTGCACCCCCGATGAACCTGTGCTGGCAAAAATTTACGTCAACTCTTTTTTTTCCGTTTTATGCATGACTATAGGGAAAAATGGTACACTTACAATGTCCTAGAAGATAACTGCTGAAATTTTAATAATAACACTTGAGTAGCCATAGAAACGGCCAGGGGGTGCAGATTGCACCCCAAGGAACCATTGAGGGTTAATGCCGTTGCATTTCGAGGCACTTTTACACAATTGACATGGTGAAGATGACCGTTAACTCCAGAACAACAAAGTTCTTCAGATAGTGTCTAGGAGCCTGAGGGATTATTTTTACCTCGGGCGAAAAAAAAAATAATAATAATAATAATAATAATAATTTGATAATGATGACAATTTGGGAAATTAAACCCATGATACTGCGAGAAGATCTTAGAAGAATGTTCAGATGGTCACAGGACTGGCAAATGCTCTTTAATTTGGAAAAGTGCTCAGTGATGCACATGGGGAATAGAAACAGCGAGTTTTCATATGAAATGGGAGGCATAGGCGTAGACTCTGGGGGGCAGCCGGGGCACGTGCCCGCCCAATAACTGAGATGGACTGTACATTTAATGCAGTAACTGTAGAAAAAATAACCAAATGCCCACCCGCCCAATATTTTGGACAAGTTTACACCAGTGATGGGAGGTAAGGTAATGAAAGTGAGTGAGGAAGAGAGGGACTTAGGAGTGATTTTGCACAAGAGTGCAAAACCTTCAAGGCAATGTGCCGAAGCATCCAAAAAGGCAAACTCAACTTTAGGTATGATAAGAAGGACAATAGTCACTAGAGACAAGGATACAATACTGAGGCTGTACAAATCGCTGGTTAGGCCACAGTTGGAATACTGTATCCAGGTATGGAATCCATACTTGAAACAGGACATTGAAAAACTGGAGAAAGTGCAAAGAAGAGCAACAAAAATGATTTGGGGCTACAAGAACTTGAGTTATGAGGAAAGACTGGAAAGGTGTGGACTAACAACATTGGAGAGAAGGAGGAGCAGAGGAGATCTAATCGAAGCTTATAAGATTATCACTGGAAAGGAAGCACTGCAATGGGAGAGGTTCTTTGAATTAGCACCGAACAAGGCAACTCGGGGTCACAGGTATAAATTATTTAAAAGGCCGAAGGGAACATTAGGGCAGAAATTCTTTAGGGCAAGAGTTGTAGACCTGTGGAATGGTTTGGACGATAGAACTGTCTCAGTGGACACTATAACAGCTTTTAAGAAGAAGCTAGGGTAATTGGGCTATTAAGCATTCCAGGTTAATTTGCAGTAGTTCTAACACAAACTACACATCTTCTGAACCACTTAAAACCCTTGTCATGCTATGTTATGTATGTTATGTCTTTTTTGGTAATCGATTTGGAGAGTATTCGACTTGGGCTCTGACGCTTCCAGTATTGTTCTGCGGAACCTGAAACCAAAACATTTGCTTATCAGATATTCTACGGCAGTGTTTCTTAAACTTTCGGATGCTGCGGACCGCTGATTGCTTTACAACCATTTTCGCGGACCGGTGTTTTTCAACATCAGCTTATATGTATGTTTGACATGTTGTACTAAAAATTAGATTTCATATAACATTGTCACTGTTTATAACAACTATATTGCTGTTACTGTTACAAATTCAAACTGTTTGCTATACATTTTCGCGAATAAGTTGAAAAATTATGAATTTTAAAGGACTGTTTCACGGACCGGTGGCCAGAGCTACGCGGACCGGCGCCGGTCCGCGGACCACCACTTTAAGAACCGCTGTTCTACGGCACATTCGTTACGGCGTAATGTAATTGCTGTGCAGATTGTCGGCGATTATCCCGGTTCGATTTAACCTTCGGAACTATCCCTACGACAAACAACAACTCCATATGATTTTCGAAAGCTGTGAGTGTTGTCAATCTTTGCCTCTGTTTGATCAAAACATTTATGATGCACCATTCGTCTGACTTGATTGATAAATGCAACAAAACGTAAGGTGAAAAGACTCTTTGGAAAGAACATGTCAATATGCAAAACCGTTGTTCCGACATTGACAGGCAGGATGTGAATTAACATTCCACAAAGCTGACCCTGCCAGCATATGGTATTGTATTGTATCTCAAAACTTGCAAAGCACCTCTAATCAGTGCCCACCAATCAGAGACGCTCCCAGTGCTAAAGTTTCCGAGAATAAAAGCAAGTTTTAAGACAGCGAAAAGATGCAGCAGGACCACCAGATAATAGTGCAACCCGGACCGAAGGGGGAAGCCGATTCCATAATGAAGGTCCAATTATACTGGCAAACGCACGAGACAGGGTAGTATATATATAGATGGGACCCACATGGGCTCGATCGAAGTCCCACTTGAGAATATGGGTTATTCGTGGGCTCCATGGGGCCATGTAGGGGAGCCTTGGTCACTGGTCTTCCTGGGAATATCAGCCCCTCTCCATTATTTTCGCCATGGAATGAGTCAGAACAGACGTTGGACCGATGGCAAAGGTGTCCAGTCTATAGAACAGCCTTTCATCAGCTTCTCTCTCCTCTCTCTTGTCTGATCTCGGATCTTCACTTGGTATTTCTGGACTACCCCTCCAACACGACGTAGCACTTTTGAAGAAGCTGGCACCCTGTCCCCTTACCTTAAAAGTAGCAACTTAGGAATTTGGAGTTTGTGATTACGATTCTAATTGATTCAACATAAATATTCTTCAGCATTAGTACTATGCTTCCTCTCAACACAAGGCCTGTTTAAACAGTTATTATTTTTATTAATTAGCAACTTCCATTGCGCCAGTGTCTAATGAACCGTCGAGTAACTGTGTTACCGTTGCTTTCCTTACCTGTCGATAATTTGTGTCCATCCTTTCCATACCTGTTCAGTAATTGTGTTACCGTTACTTTCCTTCCCTACCTGTCGAATAACCGTGTTGTCTATCCTCTCCTAATTGTCTTACCTTTGCTCTCTTTATAAGGCGATTGCTGTTCAAATTTTCAAATTTTAGTTGGTTACACGGCGGACGTATTAAACTTAACGATCTTAGGCCTACATCGTGGTGTTGAGTTTGCACCGGATCTACAGCTTCGTCAGTTCATTATAAGAAATTTCCATGTACATGACTGCTCCCAGGATTATGCAGCTGGTAAGAGTAAATTAATGAAAGAAAATGAATTTAGGAGCTACAGGTAAGTAAATATTCTACGGAAAATGATAAAAAAATTATGTAACAAACGATATTTTAGCGTGTAAATTGTTGAAACTAAAGTCGTTTGCCACGATGTCTTACACCAGCGTGTTCAGCTCTGATCGTTTTATGTCTCGTTTGCAGTTTATCTTAGGAGTTATCTAGCCTCGTCTTTCAATAATCTTTCAATTTAGTTTGTGGATATGCGGTTGTTAATTTTCGTGAGTTTGGTTATCTGATCGTTGTTAAATTTAATGAAGTTTTGGATGCTTTGTCTGCCTTCAAAATACACTCATTTACGCGCTGCCGGCCTGATGCGACATTGGGCTGCGTGACGTCATCGGTTTATTAACATGTCTACGTGTACATGGAGGATTTACGTTCTATGCGCTACCGGCCTGATGTGACCTTGACCTGTGTGTCGTAACTGATATTTGTTTACATTTCCGCGTGTACACGAGGATTATACGTCTACAGTACTTGAGTCAATTTCCGTGTAATGATGTCTGTCACATACACAGCACAACAGCTCAATCTACTCCGTTCGTTTGCCCAGCGCCCTTGTCGCTCACTTCGAAAGACGCTATTCTATTACCAGATTTGGTGTCCGGCTGCTTATCGCTCATCCATCAACAACGTTACTTTGTCTCTACCTGGAAAAGTTTCATCGTCTTCGTCGTCTTCCATTCCGGCGTCCAGCTCTCATTTGGGCCCTGATAAGCTGGCTGCTCATGATCGATCTACTTCTGATCCTCTCGCTCCTGATCAGTCTCTTCAGGATGACAAGCGGCATCCAGGGCTTCGAATGGCTACCTGGAATGCCCGTTCTCTCTCGGAAAAATTCGCTTATGTAGCACAAACTCTTCAGGAAAGACAACTCGACGTCTTAGCCGTTACGGAAAGCTGGCACCGTGGTTCTGATGACGTGCCTCTTCTTCGTGCTGCTCCGTCCGGTTTCTCCATCTACGACCGCCCCAGAGCCTCTCATCCAGATGACAGCTCGGTTCGTGGTGGGGGCATCGCTGTCTACATCCGCTCTACACTTCGAACCTCCGTAATTCAACTTGATCCGGACATCACTTCATTTGAGGCGCTATGCCTTGCTATTTCTACATCCCATGGACCATCAACTCTTCTGGCTCTCTACAGACCTGGCTCTGCTCCTCTAACCGGAACATTTTTTGATGAGTTTTCATCTGTTCTGGAGAGTTTAATCACAAGAAACAGTCAGCTGGTTATTTTAGGTGACTTCAACATCCATCTAGAAGACTCCTCAGACCCATCTACTCTACGGTTCCTTGATCTGCTTGCTCAGTTTGGTCTCCGTCAGCATGTAAGTGAGCCCACTCATGTGCTCGGCGGTATCCTTGATTTGATCATCACGTCTGACGAAGTATCTGTCTGTGATCTACACGTTCACCCGCCGACTTTGTCTGATCACCAGTTCGTTGAACTAACTCTTCCCTTCTTGCATCTGCAACCCATACATGCCATTCGTATGGTGCGTGGCTGGAAGACCCTCGACTATCAAGTTTTCCGTGATGCTCTTCGCTGCTCAAAACTTGCTTCTGACTCCTCTTCACTGGATGTCTTGTCGGTGGCTGACCTGTTTGACCTTTACTCCACCACCATGAACGAAATACTGGATAAATTACTACCTCAGCGGAGGGTCAAAATGCGCATGCGACCACTTGCTGTGTGGTTTGACAGCGAGTGCCGCCAGTATCGTCGACGTACACGCTGTCTTGAAAGACGCTACCGTCGCTCGAAAGATCCGGCCGACCACCTGACGTGGGTGACTCAACTCCGATCGCTCCATCGTCTATATCACCGCAAGGAGGCTGAATTTTGGGAGAGACTCGTCGCTCGAGATGAAAAGAACCCAAAACGTCTCTGGTCTTCCATCTCGGGACTCCTGGGCCGAGCCTCCCGTTCGTCTTCCTCTCCTGCGTTTTCGGCCAATGATTTCCTCAGAATGATGACAGAAAAGATTGCGGGCTTACGTGCTTCAACCGCTGACTCGCCTCCACCTGAATTCACACGCACGGACTTCAAGTTTGGTGACTTTCGTCCCATCCTTGAGGCTGATCTTCGACGTGTTCTCAGCTCTTCAAATCAGAAATCTTGTGAACTGGACCCGCTTCCTCCGTTTATTCTTACTAATGTTTTGGATGATGTTGTCCCATTTTTGACATATTTGTTCAATAGGTCTCTAGCAGAGGGCCATCTCCCTCCATCTCAGAAGCAAGCTATTGTCTTCCCTACCCTCAAAAAACCTAATCTTGACTCACAAGTATGTTCTAACTATCGTCCTATTTCTAATCTTTCTTTTCTCTCTAAAACTCTTGAGAGACTTGTCTCGCTTCAACTTCTGCCCTATCTTGAACAGTCTGGACTCCTCCCTTCTAGTCAATCAGGGTTTAGAGGTCACCATTCTACGGAAACTGCCCTCCTGTCACTTCTCTCGGACATTTATACTGCCATTGACAGGTCTCATTTGACGCTTCTAGCACTTTTTGATGTTTCCTCGGCCTTCGACATGGTTGACCATGAAATCCTACTTCAACGTCTTGAACTATCTTGTGGTCTCAGTGGTCTCCCTCTTCTTTGGTTCAAATCTTACCTCTCTGACCGTACTCAGAGGATTGTCCTTGGTGACTCCAGAACTGCCTGGGTTAGAGTTGAGTATGGTGTCCCACAGGGTTCTGTCCTTGGCCCCATTCTGTACTTACTCTACACAGCTGACATTCCTTCTATGTTTACTAAACACTTTACCTCTGGTCACCTTTATGCAGATGATGTTCAGATCTTTGTCCAAGGCCCATCCTCTCAGCAGATCTCCCTTGTTGGATCCATTGATTCCCTGTCACATGATCTCCACTCTTGGATGTCATCAAATCGACTTAACCTTAACTCTTCTAAGACCCAACTGATCTGGTTTGGCACTAAACAGCAACTTTCTAAACTTGATATCCCACTTCTGTCGTCAATATACCCTGCTTTTTCATTTTCATCCAGTGTTCGGGATTTGGGTGTCACCCTTGATAGTACCCTCTCGTTTTCTGAACACCTCTCCCATCTGACACGTTCCTGTTTCTATCATCTGAGGCGTTTGAGGGCTGTAAGAAGATCAGTTTCTCCTTCAGTGTTTACTACTATGGTCCATGCCTTCATTTGCTGCCGCATTGACTATTGCAATTCATTGTTTGCTGGGCTCCCTAAAGCGCGCCTTTCATCTCTGCAGTCTGTTCTGAATGCGGCTGCCAGGCTCATTGCCCGTTTTCCTCGCTTCTCTCACATAACTACCTTTATGACTGATGTACTTCACTGGCTTCCTGTTGCTTCCCGCATCCAATACAAGGTTCTTCTCCTGGTCTCTAGGACTCAACTGGGAAAAGCTCCTAAATACCTCTGTGACCTAATGCGCAAACCTCTATCTGCTCTGTCTTCCCGCCCTCTTCGGTCTGCTGACCGCCTTGATCTGCTTGTCCCTCGTGCAAGGACTTCGATGGCTCAGCATCGTGCGTTTGCCATCCTTGGCCCTTCCCTTTGGAATGACCTGCCCCCCTCTCTCCGTAGCAAGATTTTGCTTGGGATCTCGCCTTCTTCTCTCCGCTGCTTAAAGACCTTTCTTTTCCCTCGAGGCTGACACGCTGGGAGCGCCTCTGAATAGTCTATGCTGTGAGAGGCGCTTTATAAATAATTATATAAGATAAGATAAGATAAGATCGAATCTGTAAAATTTAATGATCGCAGTTTAGAATAGGATATTTCTCAGTAATCTACTGCAAGCTGAATTTCACGACTGGCAAGTCTCGAGAATGCAGATGAAAGCATGAACGGAAGATCTAATGAAAGAATGAAGAAACATAACTGAATAGAACAAAATGGATTAAAACGACAAAAATAGTAGAGTGGAGGAAGTAAATAGTTGTATAAATAAGAATGTTACTCGAATATAATAAGCCTATAATAGAATGGCATAGGATGGAATAGAATTGGAATCAGGTATAATAGAGCTAAGCAGAATGGAATAGATTAGATTAGAGTTGAATGGAATGGAACAGACTGGAATAGAATTGGCAGGAAGAAACAGAATATAACTGAATAGAATAAAATGGATTAAAACGACAAAAGTAGTAGAATGGAGTGGAATAGAACTGAATACAACAGAATAAAAACAATATGTGAAATTAGTTTCAATGGAATAGAAGAAGCGAGGACCGACGACGATAGCAATTCACAGGATGACCTTAAAGCTGCCTCCACCCTTGCTACCTCCATTGTTCATTCAAAGCTTGACTATTGCAATTCCCTCTTCCTCAACCTTGAGTCCACTCAAATCATGCGTCTACAGCTTATCCAAACTCACTAGCCAGAGCTGTCACTAGAACGCCCAAATATCATCATATCACTCCCATCCTCAAATCACTCCATTGGCTAAAAATCCCAGAGCGAATTCACCTCAAAGTCCTATCACTAACCTACAACTCCCTACAATATTCTCAGCCCAAGTAACTCCGTGATCTCTTCACCATCCAGGATACCCGCTCCATCCAATTCTCCTCCTATCTGTCTTTCTCGACCCCGAGTCATTACTCATCTCAAGATCTTTAACCGAGTCTTATCCAACACAGCACCGCGCCTCCGGAATTTTCTCTCCTCTGAACGCCGCAGTTTCTCCGTTCCACCATCATCATTGCAACCTGTCCTCCATCCTCCTCTTCGTGTTCCTCTATCTATCACCCCGGGCCTCCCACTCAAAAATAAAGTCTTACCTTTTCAAGTACTCATACGTGACTCATTTGATCCTCCATCTTTCAATTATTCTCGCCCTAAACGACACCCGCCATAACAGCTGCTCTGCCTCCTCGATTGATTTGGCCCCCTGGAAATCGGACTCATACCTTTTTTGGACTACTCTTTGGAAACCCCTCTGATTTGATTTGGCCTTCTGGAAACCGGACTCGAACCTGTTTTGGCCTACTCTCTGGAAACATCCTCTGATTGGACGTAGCGCTCGTGAATAGGTTGATTCCCTGCCATTGGCGTTCGAGTGGCGCATTAGAAGTTTGAAGACTACGATTACGACGAAGTGAGATTTGAATAATTTGGAATTTGCTAGAGAAATTACCAAGTTTATTGAATTTCGACGGATCAGATTAAACTAGACTTGAATAAATTGGGTTAGATCAGAATACTTGGTTTGACCTATGACTCATTTGTTTGAAGGAACATTTCCTTGCCTTCATATGGTCTTTGCTCTGGAACGAAGAAACAACCAATACATTCTTCACTTCTACCTACCCAGCATACTCATCGTCATTCTGTCGTGGCTGACCTTCTGGGTTGACCTAGAAACTTTCCCCCAGTCCCGCCTACTGACCGGGATCCTTTCGCTCCTTGCCCTGATCCTGCTGGACGCTTTCGCCGGCGACTCAAAGGTCGCCTCGCAGCAGATAACTGCCCTCGACTGTTGGATGATCCCGTGCTATTCACTGGTGTTTGGAACCCTGGTAGAGTTCGTTGTCGTCAACATACTTTCGAAGAAACCCAGAGGAGCTCGAGGACTCGAATACCTCAAGCCGCCCTTCGCTAAGGCTGAGAAGACTATCGAAGCGGTAAGAGATTAGGATTAACTGGTTATACCACTTTGGCAACTTCTATGGCGTCGGTGTCCAATGCACAAGGAATCAACTGATGGCGAAGTAAAATAAAGTCACAGTCAGAGTCATGAATTTTCGATCTCAATAACAATTACAAAGTCAATCGGCTGAAACAACCTATAATGGTGGATAGGTTAGGTAGAGAAAGGAAGGCTACCATAACATCTCCAACGTTACCACCTACAACCTCACCGTCTCCATCCATAGCCTACCATCTCCAACCTTACAATTTCCAACCTTACGATCTCCATCCTTACCTTCTCCAACCTTGCCACTTCCAATCTTACCATCTCCACCTATACCCTCTCCTACCGTATCTCTCATCGCCTAAACGAAATCTAACCTGAACTTACTAGCATTACTCTAACTTTTAACTTAATTATCTTAACCAATTCTTACCTCAACCAATCTGCATTACCTTACCTGACTCACTGACCCTAACCTAACCTGTCTCTGTTGACTAAACTTACTGGTTAATTTTATTAACCAATTAACCTGACCTATCCTACTTTGCTCTACCGAACTGCACCGAGTACCGTGTAACCATTTCAATTCGGTGGCCCTGGTTACGTTACCGTGGTTTGGCTAATTTTGTTTGATTTTCATTATTGGTGATATTCTCTTATTGTATCGGGAAAATTTCTCTCTAGTGTACTGTCATATTATTATATGGAGTACCTTAGCTTAAGTTGTTCAGGTAACTAAATTATACTTTGTTTGGATAAAAGAAAAATAGTTCCTTCTGGTAGACATCAATAAGAAGTGTAGAGGTGACGCGGCATGTGAGGGCGGGTGGCTAATCATCCCTCTGGCCGTCTGATCTTCCCACCAACAGCGTATGGTCAGTTTACTCATTATAGCTCACTTAGCTAGGGCCCAGGGGACGCATGTGGGCGCCGATATGTCGAAACAAATATCTGCCCTGGTAGAGATTTGAACCACCGACCTCTCAGACAGACAAACATTTTGGAGACTAGACAAACGTTCGTTTCATTTGTTTGAATAAATCTCCCAAAATTATTCAGGATAATTTAAACCGTAATTTATTGGGATTAACAAATGCGTGCAGATTATTGTCTTCCTTGTTTGTGAAACATTTCAAGCGTTGTTTTGTTACAACAGAACGAGAAACAAGTCGATGGCTCCGGTGGAGATGGAAAAAGAAAAGCTCGTCTGGTCGACTGGTTTTCCAGGATATGTTTTCCAGTTGCCTTTCTTATCTTCAACCTGATCTACTGGATCTAGGCGATTGCTTGAGTCAGCGACAGCGACCAACCCACTACACGGTCTAGACGTCCGACAGAAATGTGCTTTAGTAGATATTTTATACAGCTTGAGTCAACGACAGCGACCAACCCACTGCTCGGTCTAGACGTCCGACAGAAATGTGCTTTAGTAGATATTTTATACAGCTTGAGTCAGCGACAGCGACCAACCCACTGCTCGGTCTAGACGTCCGACAGAAATGTGCCTTTGTAGATATTTTCACAACTTTATAATTATTCTTCGTTCTCACAATAGAAAGGGCAAAGATGTGAAGGATGCTTTCAGACAATATTTCATAAACCAATTAGTATTTTTAAAGCTTTTTTCACCAACCTATATTAAGGGAAAAAAGAAGATGAATGATCCCTTTAGTTAAATTCATTCCAAATCTCCTGGTAGTATTGATCCACACGTTATTCTTTTCACCCATAGTAAAGTTGAGAGAAGAAGAACATTTCCTGAAGACAACATTCTATCATGTTGCTAATATTTATCTAATTTTTTCTCTTTACTGTCACCGAATGCAGAGGATACAGAGATGGTTGTATCTAAATTGCTTATAACTTCATCTTTTCACTCAGACAAAGAACAGAAAGAAAAGAACAAACTGTTATCCACTTCTTTTTCTTAGACTCGGCCTATAAAGCAGTGACCAGTCCTATTCTTCACCGCATGATCTTTCCAATTTGCAGTTGTTGTTCTCATTCTAATATAATCTAATCTAATGGCTTCTATGGCGCCGTTGTCAGATAAATCTTCTCTATCGCAGCTGTTTTTACCAGCTCCGGCAGCTCAATGTGATTTTCCGTTCTTTGCCCCCCCCCCCCAGTGCAGCTCCCTTGCTTGTCCATGCATTTGTTGTTTCTCGGTTGGACGACTGCAGTGCCATGTATGACAGATTCCTTGTCTGCCGGATTGAGCTCTTGAATAGAATACTGCTTTCTGCTGCCTGCCTTTTAAGCCGCACCCCCAAATTTGGCAGAGTGTCTGCGTATAATGAGGGATGTCCTCCACTGGCTCCCCTATCCACTGCGTCAATGAAAGCATGCGGACGCCACCCTGGAGACTGACCCCTGTAATTAAGGATAGTTAAGATTTTCGTTAATTGAGCTGTCTCTCCTGATTATGTTTTTTGTTTTCTTTGTTTGATTAGGAGAGCCTAGGCCTGTCATCTTTCTGGCGTAGTATATGTCCAGTTGGGTGTGTCCGTTTAGTGGGACTCACGTCCCTTTGGAGATTCCCTTTGTCGTTAGTGACAGTATAATATGTACTTCTTCTTAGTTTTGGTTTAACTTAGTTAAATGTACGAGTATATGCAAAATGTTCTGGAACGGGATTCATAAGTTGAACATTCTTGAATTTCATTGCTAGTATCCTAATAAGTAATATAATCTCTAGCTATATACTCAATGCTTGATGCTGTTAATCACTGTCATTGATGGCAATAAAGATTTACTGAATTATTGAATTGAATTGAATTGAATCTCTGCCTTGGTCCGGCGGTACTTTGAGGGCTTGGTCCCTCCATGCCTGCGGGAGCTCGGCTGTCAAACCTCATGCTCGCAGCGCCGTTACTCTCTCCGCTGAGCTGCGCAAGCCGAACTTATTGTTCCCCGCGCGCTCATAGCCATACGGCAGCGCCGTAATTCTCTGTGGTTGGCCCCATGACTTGGAATGGGCTCCCAACCAAGCTCCGCCAAATACCGATTGGTCATTCCACCTTGTTTCCTCAAAACTGCGTTATTCGACCAGGGCTGGGAGTGCTCGTGAGAGACAATGTTGAAGGGGCGCTATATAAACTGCTTTAGTAATAAAAATAATAATAATAATAGTACTAATAATACTAATAATAATAATAATAATAATAATAATAATAATAATAATAATAATAATAATAATAATAATAATAATAATAATAATAATAATAGTAATAATAATAATAATGGCCTTACTTTAATTCCATGGCGCTCGGATCGATGTTTGACCTGGGACGTCACTGTGGCAGACACAGTAGCCCCTTCTTATCTGCCCACAACCTCCACTCGGGCGGGAGGTGCAGCGGAACTGGCTGAGTCCAGAAAAAACGCTAAGTACACCGATTTGATGCATTTCTATCATTTTGTTCCATTGGCTTTTGAAACCTTGGGACCAACTAACGCCGTGGGACAGGCGTTCCTCTCCGACCTTGGACGTCTTCTGAGCCAAATCTCGGGAGACCCAAGGGAAACCAGCTATCTGTTCCAGCGCCTGTCCGTTGTAATTCAACGTTTCAACGCAGTCGCCTTCCACAGCACTTTTGTTCTCCCGATTCTTGACCAGGACGGCCACTCCAGAGTCAACATCACTAATTAGTATCTTGCACCTGAGGGATCATATATACCTCGGGTAAAAATAATAATAATAATAATAATAATAATAATAATAATAATAATAATAATAATAATAATAATAATAATAATAATAATAATATAATAATAATAATAATATTGTCAAAGCATCAATCGATGGTCGCTTCAAGTGAAGAAATCGTTGTCCCCTAATGAAAAATCACAATCTGATTAGTATGGGTTTGCCATGAAGTGTTGGGGTACGGATAGGGTCCGATTTGTCAAAACAGAATCAGAGAGGTCGGAGATCTATATAAATAATAAAAATTTACTAAGCCGCAATTATTTATTTTATTCGCGATTTGTTCTTCGCATAGCAGGGATGTCATTTCACCTTTCTCCGGGGGCGGAGGGGGCGGGGCAAAGGGACTGTTAAAGGTGAGGTTCTTCTCCCATCGAATCTTCGGGATCGATGCCCATGTTTGTATTTAGTATACATGTGCCAAATTGTAGGCCAGTGCTACAAATTAGTCTCTTTTTTCCTTTTTGCCCCTCTCTTCTACCTCCTTTTCATTTTTACATCTTTTTATTTTTTTACAAAAATCAGGGGAGGGGGACAAATGCCCCCCACTGAACCTCCCAAATGACGTCACTGTTGCATAGCAAACGACTCGCAGTGGTTACAATTTATTGGAGTATGCAAAATGAATGCTCTGATTCCCACACCGAGAACAATCACAATAACTGATACTTCGAAGTTTCGTTTTTTTTTAAAACTGAAGTTAACGAACTTCCATGATACGTTAAGATTCTGCAATGACCAACAGTCAACTGCCATGCAAACATGACCTCGAAAAAATATTAAAAAATTACTTGACGTGACTTGAATTAAAATTAAAAGAAGTTTGTAGTCGCAGTGTTAGCTGAAGTACTAATAGGAACAACAAATTGTACACATAGGCGTCAGACGTGACTAAATTGCATTGAAAGATGAAATACAAGTTGTATTGTATCAAAGGATAACCCTACTCCTTAAAAAGTATAGACTATCACAATATAAACCTACATCCGACTGGATAATAAATAATTACTCGAAGGTGACAAGGCAGTATTGCTTGCGATTGGTCATAATGGAGTCGTTTGGTGTAGGACTGAGGGTAATGAATTTGAGAGGGTCAAGCCGATCCCCGGGGTCGACCAAAGACTAGAGGCAGGGGGCTAAAAGAAGCTGGGGATTCAACCCCAAAACCTCGGGCAACACGGACAATGAGAACGGATAGCTTTTCTGATGATAGGCTATGTTAAGCCTTCAGCTAAGGTATTATTGGGCCAAAGTAATACTGAGTGTACCAAGATCATGTAAAGATAATGTTCAGGTATTCTGCCGTGTAAAATAATTTGCCAATTAGCCTTAGCCTTAGCCTAAGTCCTCCCCGTGCAGGTCTGCACATCGGGCGACGCATCTCCTCCACTCCCCTCTGTCCACTGCCACGGGCAGTGGACAGAGGGGAATTCGCCTCCCATGTAAAAAAATAATTTGCCAATTAGCGTTACATAATTATTATCTCGTGTTAGTTAACTGGGCGTTACAATGGACGCTCTGCTTGACAATATTCAAACACAGTCGTTTATTTCGACGATATTCAAGCGTTCTGAATAGTACCCTTGCATACGAGATTACACCAGGAATGTAAGACATTTCATTGTTCTTAATATATCGTCCAAGTCTTCTCATTTCTCTTGACAAATCATGCATGTTTAATTACACGTTAATGGTTAATGACAGTCACTTTTTTTATTACAATGTAATTAAAACATACGATTATATTTACAATGACAAAATTAATAGCTCCTAATGGCAATAGACAAAGAT
Source organism: Allolobophora icterica (assembly GCA_963556255.1). Taxonomy (NCBI): domain Eukaryota; kingdom Metazoa; phylum Annelida; class Clitellata; order Crassiclitellata; family Lumbricidae; genus Allolobophora; species Allolobophora icterica. The sequence goes on along the minus strand of OY744614.1, from coordinate 15,860,110 downwards.
GTCGTTACTAATTTGAAAGCGTGAATCACGTGTTCCATTGTCCACAGCCAATATTATCCACATAACAGCTTTACCTTTCTCGTGTCACCTTATCCTATCTGTTTCCTGGCCTCGCAATGGCTTACCTCGCTCCATCTCACCTCTCCCCACGTCACGTCGCCTCAAATCACCACCGCCCACGTCACATTGCCTCACATCAACTCTCACCACGTCACGTCGCCTCGTCTAACCTCCGCCCACCTCAGGTCGTCTCATGTCACCTCCGCCCACGTCACCTCGCCACGCGTCACCTATTCCCACGTCACCTCGCCTCGAGTCACCTATTCCCACGTCACCTCGCCTAATGCACCTATTCCCACGTCACCTCGCCTCGAGTCACCTATTCCCACGTCACCTCGCCTAATGCTACCTATTCCCACGTCACCTCGCCGCATCTCACCTCTGCCCACCTCACCTTATGTCACCTCGCCTCATCTTACCTCTCCCCCACGTCATCTCGGCTCACCTCTCCTCTCCCAACTCCACCTCACGTCATCATAGTCATAGAAAAGCGTTGGGTAGTTTCTGCTTATCGACGCTGTGTCATAACAAAGGCGGTTAGCGTGACCCTCCTTTATTCAGGCTTCGGACTGGAATCACACGAGTGCGGTAGTGGCCTAGTTAGGAAATTGGATGCTCACTTTCCGTGTTCCATAGCCGCTCGGAGGACGCTTGAACATTGGGAATCAACTTTGCGCACTCGACGCAAGCTTGGAACACACCGCGGAATATTAGTGTTAAGATAAAAGGAAAGAAAAAAACATAAAATGGTGGGCAGACTCGTATACTGATCTCGGAAGGCAGCCATACGCATTCGAGAGCGGACAACCAGTCCTAGTAAGTAAGTAAGTAAGTAAGTAGTTTATTCGCCACCAAATGAAGCAATCACATCAATAACACATTATACAGATGTAGTGGCAGGCTACCGGAGAAGTCTCGTAGGACTCATCTCGCCGGTCGCCCATCCTCTCCTCGCCATCTGATCTCCCCACGGACAGTGTGCGTTCAGTGTACTCATCATAGCTGAGCTGTAGTAACAGTAGAAATAATAACGGTGATGACCAGGGCTGAAGTGGTAAAATTAGAGGTGAGTACACGCTGTATACCTGCGTATACCCTCGGCTACAGCCTGGTGATGACAGTCATAAGAAGTAATTAAAGTCAGGAAACTATTACCTTAAACGCATAAAGCTGTATTTAGACAGCTTTATTAGCACGATTCCATTCGATTATATAATTGGTGAGAGCCCCAAGCCCGCATAAAGTAGGAGGGCGACGCTAATCATCTTTGTTATGATAAAGCGTCGCTACACTTCAAAATTAAAAACACAAGCTAAGCCGACTGTAAGCAAAAGAATGAGAGATAAGGACGGAGTCAACGACTCTGGCATCCGCAAGATGTCGTTAAAACATGAGGCATAAAGTTCCAATGGCCTTCGATTACGGACCATGCATTGGACTTCAGCACTGTTGATGTCGTTGACATACACCTTTGAAAACACCATGCTTACAAGCTTGTAAACAGAGAAATAAAACGTTTGGAAGGAGAGGAGGAAGAAAACGAGAAGATGTCGTTAAAACATGAGGCAGAAAGTTCCAATGGCCTTCGATTACGGACCATGCATTGGACTTCAGCACTGTTGATGTCGTTGACATACACCTTTGAAAACACCATGCTTACAAGCTTGTAAACAGAGAAATAAAACGTTTGGAAGGAGAGGAGGAAGAAAACGAGAACAGGAAGAAAGCGAGAAAAGGAATAGAAAGAAGAAGAAGAAGTAGAAGTAAAGAAGAAGAAGACGAAGAAGAAGAAAAGGAAGAAGAAGAAAGAGGCAGCCATGGGTATAAAGTCTTAGCGTCTTCATCTCATAGCCTCAGCATATGAGGGGGTGGGTGACAAATCCTCTCCCCCGCCGTCCGATCTGCTCTCTGACAGCGTACAGTCTGTTTACCATCACTACCCCAGTTGGGTGGTCGGCGGGGGCGACTGAGAATCTGGTCTAACATCCATCCGCGGTTCGTCTGTACTTATTTGACGTGGAAGATGAACGGTGAGATCTAGGTCGCCCGGTAGGTTACTTTGTTCGCAGAGGTCACAAATTCTTAGTCAGCGTGTACTACCGCCGGAAAAACCTGGAGTCCACTATAGATGTATAAATTTTCCACTAGATAATTGAATAATACCATGTTTCTACTATGCGCTAGATCCTTTAATAATAATAATAATAATAATAATAATAATAATAATAATAATAATAATAATAATAATAATAATAATACCATGCACTAATTTAATCTCTAAGACCCTGAGGGAACGAAGTACCTCAGGGCAAAAAAAAAATAATAATAATAACAATAATAGGGCCATTTCGGACTTTTTACATGTTATATTAATTAATATTGAAGTCCCCGTGGATCCTGTATACCTCGGGGCAAAAAAATAAAAATAACAACAACAAAAACTCGCTCGGCATAAAACATAAGTCCGAAATGGCCCTATATATATATATATATATATATATATATATATATATATATATATATATATATTCGTTGATTGAGCTCTTGCTGACAAACCGTAGCGAGTTATATATAAAAAAGCAAACATGGAAAAAGAAGAAAGAAAGAAAATAAATGTGAAAACGCTAGTATGGAGTAACCAGTCAGATTATTCTGTAGGGGACCTAACGGAGTGTCGGCACAGTAGGCCTACTTTAGAAATGAAGTTTCTCTAATCTTTTCTCGGAAGTTCGAAGCTATGGAGCCGAGGGCGCAGTCCGTACGGTCGATTAGCCTTTGGGGGAGGGAGGGAAAGGCTTTGAAGGACATGCGCATCATGGAGACAACATGTAACAGACACAGTTGGCCCATTGGAATTTTTGGGTCTGATCGTAATTCGTTAATGACCTTAAATCGGGCAATTTTCAGAGTGGCGTCATACATAACAACTTGTAGGCCCCAGATCTAGTCCCACGACGTGGGAGAGTCCAAGTTTGCCAACCGCTTTTCGTCCATAGAAACAGCGTGGGAACTCAATCACAGACGGAAACCATTACTGAATCAGGCCAACGTTGTGGTTTGATGTACTCGAAATCGAGATCGGGGCAAGAGCAGATTACTCGGAGCTGAATGGTGTACGTCTTGCCAAATGAGTGATAGCATGTGAGCGCCTTTGTCCGAGCATAGAATGGCTTGTGAAAAGTGACGTCGACTACTTACGTAGTATTTAGGAAGACAGTTATAACACGAGATCGAGTCGTCAAATTAACCAATACGATGATTTAAATAGAAATCACTAACTCTTCACCCAAGGCTCCGCAAGAGGCGTACATGTCCCTTACAGAAAAAAATTCACTAAATGAATGAATAGCGTCAAACGAATGATTCTTGGGGCGTGTCAATCAATCTATAACGAACTTCTGATCCTGATGTACAGATAGGCAGACACACACACACACACACACACACACACACACACACACACACACACACACACACACACACACACACACACACACACACACACACACACACACACACACACACACACACACACACACACACACACACACACACACACACACACACACACACACACACACACACACACACACACACACACACACACACACACACACACACACACACACACACACACACACACACACACACACACACACACACACACACACACACACACACACACACACACACACACACACACACACACACACACACACACACACACACACACACTCGCACACAAACAATATCTGTTGGATTAATAGATTAATAAAAAACCATTGTCGGACGCCATCTTGTTTTCCATTTTATTTCGGCTTGCGACTGGGACAATCGGCATTTCAGAAACCGTCATGGAACGCGCCCACAAACAAGTGTCTGTGAACTGAACACAGCGAAGCATGTATTACTAGTGCAAGTAGCGCCATAGTTTTTTAAGCACTTGTTGACTATGTAACGGGGGCTTCCTGCAATTCCAAGGCGGCTGGGTTGGGACCTACAGAGTGGGAGGGTTTCGACCCTGGATAAATGGGTTAAATAATCACGGCATCAGATGGAAAATAAACAACTAAAAATTGCAGGACTTTATAACTCACCTCCTGTTGACGTCAAAACGCCCACGGCGAAGAATCACATATAAGGAACAACACAAAGTAGGTTTCAATGTAAATTATTTGGAAATCGCTTCGTCAAGTCAGTTTCTCTTCGCTGGCTTTGGACTGAGAAGTTTTCTCGAATTCCGTCAATTGTAACGAACTGGTAAGCATTGATTAAACTCAATGGTGTTTTGTCGTTTCAAATCATGTATTTTCAGTGTCTCATATTGCGGAGAATTGTTTGAGGCGATTTTATTAGTGATTCATTGTTGATGTTAGTGCTGTTACTATAAGCGTTATTCTCATCATTCATATTTCTCCCGTGGTAGGAATTATTCGAAAGGGATGAAACATTAGGCTTTATTATTGGAATTGTAGCGGAAAATTTGTATAGCGTCATTTGCATCGTGATCGTCGTCATCATCATCATCATCATCATCATCATCATCATCATCGTCATCGTCATCGTCATCGTCATCGTCATCGTCATCGTCATCGTCATCGTCATCGTCATCGTCATCGTCTTCGTCGTCGTCGTCATCGTCATCGTCATCATCATCATCATCATCATCATGGTCATAGTCATCATCATGGTCATAATCATCATCATCAGCAGCAGAATCATCATTTAGAGAGAGGTGGTCGTCACCATCATCATCATCATTTGTTAATAGCATTTGGTCGAGGTAGATAGCATCAATTATGTCCATTGTTAACTTTAGTCTATTTTGGCATAAACGGTTTACCATTTAAGCCTACAACTCCGGGAGAGAATCGGTTGATTGGATTCTACGTGTTTGTGGGAACTCACCTCTGGTGACTCTCCTTGTCACTGGACACTGCTTGATAACTTATGAACTTACATTTCTTAAGGACATATAACATCGTTTAGAGAGCATCTCTTGTTAGCTTCTGTGAAAGGAGCGCTATATTAACATAAAATGGCAATGACAATGACATTGTTATTTTAAAGGACCTGGTGTCTTCTAGATCGTTGAAGATGCTGTGGCAAAACCTGTTGCTTGTCTTGACTTTTATCGTCTTCAGTTGTTATGGATCTGAAACGTAAGACAGAATCTCAATAAACTTTGACACTTATGTCAGCCTTTGCCAACGTTTGTCTGCTTTTTGTAAACATCCGACAACTATTGCCAGCTTTCGTCAACGTTTTCCATTTTTTTTATTGTTTGTAAACTGTTGTCAGGTTTTGTCAACTTATGTCTGCTACTGGCATGCACAATAGTCTGTTGGTTAGGGTCCTTAACTATTATCCTGGAGGTTGAAGGTTCAAATCCAGTCGGAAAGAAATTTAGATATATATGCTCCCCATGCGCCTACTAGCCAACCCGGTAGGATAATCATTTGCTGCTCAGTGCTACTACTACAACCACCACCACCACCACCACCACCACCACCACCACCACCACCACCACCACCACCACCACCACCACCACCACCACCACCACCACCACCACCACCACCACCACCACCACCACCACCACCACCACCACCACCACCACCACCACCACCACCACCACCACCACCACCACCACCACCACCACCACCACCACCACCACCACCACCACCACCACCACCACCACCACCACCACCACCACCACCACCACCACCACTACTACTACTACTACTACTACTACTACTACTACTACTACTACTACTACAAATGCTTAATATTACTATACTTATTTATTTATTTTTTAAATGTTATTTTGCATTTCTTAAGTGCCACTATCCAATGATGACGCATTAATCTGAAAAACTGTGTTGAGGACCCTACACAAAGTACACAGTAATCGTCTAAGGGGAAAAGGCTCGAATGCGTACTTTCCGTGTCACACGGCGAGCGCCAGTGCATTTTTTAACAGATTTTCACTACTGGGACAAAGTCGGGCGAATTGATCTCCCAAAAACGTTGATGACCTTTTTTTAGGAATTCACCTCCAAAAATTTTTCTTCTTACTGATTTACTACTGGGACAAATCTTAAAACTCCTGCAACATTTGTACCACTAGTTATACTTTAAACATAGATTGCCTGGGACAAATCCTAAAACTACTGGGACATTTTCCCACTAGTTAAACAGTTAAAATATGCCCTGGCGAGCGCTTTAACCATTCGGCTACAGGTTACCCATGGCTGCTTCAGGGAGTTGTCAGTAATCATTCTAATAAAGGATGCGAGATATAGTCGCGGTCATCTTTGAGCGGCAGCGAGAAGTTATTTGATCTGGTATGAAGTTTATAACCAGCAGTGCTACGAGGAGGGGGTCAGGCCCCGGAGGACATGGTTAAGATACTTACAAATAAGACTGTCATCGGATGCCTCAGCCATCCGTGCCGCACTGGGCCTCATCCGCGGGCAGGAAACCCAACCGGATCATGCGGTTGATCAGTCTTTCGATCCTGTCCCTGTCCTTTTGTCAGGTGAAACCCCACCAGGCAGGAGATGCGTAGAAGATCTGTGCGATGGCAGTCGCCTTGGTGACGTCGTAGATGCACGCTGATGAGAGACCGTGAGAGCGAAGAACGGAGAGTCACGCCTAGAATCTTAATTGTTTCGACCCGTTCGGCGCCCGGTATGACCTGTGGGATTGTTTCTTTCCTCTTTTTCCCTTTTTGAGGAAGACATTATTGTTATTTTTTGCCCCGATGTATTATTATTATTATTATTATTATTATTATTATTATTATTATTATTATTATTATTATTATTATTATTATTATTATTATTATTATCATTATTATTATTATTATTATTATTATTATTATCATTATTATTATTATTATTATTATTATTATTATTATTATTATTATTATTATTATTATTATTATTATTATTATTACTATCATTTTTTTCGATGTAGTATAAATCCCTCAGGCCGTCAAAGCTAGTGTCCGGAGAAAGGTAGATGGTTTTCTGGAATTGCTTTTTATTATTATTATTATTATTATTATTATTATTATTATTATTATTATTATTATTATTATTATTATTATTATTATTATTATTGCAATAATAATCCATCCTGTTGGATCATGTATATTTTGGGACAGGAAAACAAAGATAACAATCAACTAATATAATTTGCTAGTACGTTATTCCGTCTGTCGCGTAACTTCGACTATGGGCTTATTATGGCCAGCCCAAGGTCGCCTCATACACGGACGCCTGATGCGCGCCTACTCGAGCAAAAAATCATCAATTACTCAAGGTCATTTTTAAGAACAAACATGAACAAGGGCAACTGCTACCCAACGATAAGTATCGAAAGTTTACCAAAAATGTTGTCATCAAACAATTATTGCAACGATAACAATTTACATTTTTACTTTCAAGCACATAACAGTTTCTAAAAAAATTTACATTCCTTGATTTTTCATCGGTTACAGCTAGTTTACAACATAAATTGAAACTGTTGAATTTCTTGCTTGTTTGCAGACCAACTCAGATTTTCAAGCGCCTACTGGAAAACTATAATCGAAATGAGGAGCCTGGTTTCCGTAAGATTTTCAAACTCTTCAGAACTGTCAAAATTAATTGAGCAGTATTTATCGAAATTGAGAAATTAACTTTACAGTTATGCAAGTTTAGAAAGTCATGCAGCCATAAGGCGTTTCTGACTGGCATGTCACCTTAAATATTTTTGCCTAATGGTATATTTTTATACGATTTTCGGTGAATACGAAATTTCTACACGGTACCTGTTCTTCTCTTAACCGATTTGCACTGGTTTACAATTTCAACGTAAAGTCTGGGTCTGAAGGAGGGTGAATTGTAAAGCACGGCTGAAAATGTGATCTATTGAGAGGGAGTTGTGAAGCATAGCTGAAAATGCAATCTATTGAGAGAGACAGACAGTGAGAGAGACAGCGAAAGAGAGAAAGAGAGACAGCGAAAGAGAGAAAGAGAGACAGCGCAAGAGAGAAAAAGAGAGAGAGAGAGAGAGAGAGAGAGAGAGAGAGAGAGAGAGAGAGAGAGAGAGAGAGAGAGAGCGAGCTGTAAAGCCAAGCTGAAAATGCGATCTACTGAGTGAGCTAGACTATGAAAGAGAGAGAGGGAGAGAAAGAGAGAGAAAGAGAGAAAGAGAGAGTAAGAGAGAGAGAAAGAGAGAGAGAAAGCGAGAGAAAGAGAGAGAGAGAGAGAGCGAGCTGTAAAGCCAAGCTGAAAATGCGATCTACTGAGTGAGCTAGACTATGAAAGAGAGAGAGGGAGAGAAAGAGAGAGAAAGAGAGAAAGAGATAGTAAGAGAGAGAAAGAGAGAGAGAGAAAGCGAGAGAGAGAGAGAGAGAGAGAGAGAGTTGTCAAGCCCAGCTAAAAATGCAATCGATTGAGAAAAATTTATCAAGCACAGCTGAAAATTTTATCAATTGAACATTTTATCAATTGAATTGGACCGGATGTTAGGCTGTGGGCTGTGTCTGTACAGCGCCCTTGTATAGTCGTGTTACGGCGCTATAGAAATTGTCCGTGTAATTATTATTATTATTATTATTATTATTATTATTGAGAAAGATTTATCAAGCACAGCTGAAAATGTGAGCGATGTTTCCTAGGAAACACAATGTCGGGCTACATATAAAGTAAATAAATTGAAGCTCCTGTGTCCAAAGTTGCGCTCATTTCCTCTCTCTGTGACTTAAGCCGGCAGTGAACTCATCCTAAGGTCTGGAACACGAGCAGTGATGGGCACTAAACAATTTTTTTTAGTTAAACTAAAACTATTTTCGAAATAAAAAAATAGTTTAACTAAAGTTGGCAACTGATTTTGGAAATTAGCTAACTAAACTAAAAAAAAGTAGTTAAATTTTTCCAAGTTTTTCCAACTTATTACGACAAACATTTTCACAATAAAAGACGTTAAGTGAACTGTAATAATGCAAAGCGTCAATGACAATTTCACCTTCAAACTATGCAATCTGTACTGTTCTGGCATACAGTTACATGTGTACTGTAAGTAGTGTATGAATTTGAAAACACAGGCTGTTAATGCTAAAACCATGCAGTGTTAAAATGTTTTTGCTGACAGTGTTCAATGTTCACTGTGGAAAATAGTTCCATATTGCTGATTTTTTAAGTTAAACTTTTCAGTTAGCAACTAAAATATTTTAGTTAAACTATGGTTTTAATTAAACTATTTTTTTAGTTAAACTTCTTCCTTAACTAAATTTTTTTTAGTTAAACTAAAAGTTAGCAACTTTTTAGTTAACTATTGCCCATCGTGGGACACGTGGAGTAAGTGCATAACAATACGAGCAATTTACTTACCAATCTTATGCCGCTATATAATTCTGCTGCCTGGTAACTGATCTAAGTTACAAGTTGTCATTGGTCGTTACACGGAATCTGCTCATAAATTTATATAGCGGCTCTATTTCTCTTCCTGAGGTTTTCAGCTCCAAGCTGTATCTGACTGATATCGTAGGTATTCTAACAATAATCGTCAAATAACCTCTTATCCCATGGTTATAAACATGGTTTGTGCTAAAGCAGAATGTGCCCCTAATAAGAAATCTCGCCAATGGTGACTCTCCTACTCACCTGAACACTGCTCGCTTATTTATTAAATTTTTGTTCTTAGCGACTGTTAGATTGGCGTAGGTTGCGCTTTTATGAGAAATACAAAGGTCGCTATTGCATTGTATTGTATCTAGAAATTTACAAAGCGTCTCTCGCAGAATAACTATTCAGAGGCGCTCTTAGCACAGAAGCCCCGAGGAAACAGAAATGCCTTTAGGGAACGCGAGAACGATGAGGAAAAGCCAGTCATTAGTTTGGCCCTGAGCAGAAGGGGAAGGTCATTCCAGATCGTGGGACCCATTACAGCAAACGCACGGTGCTAAGGCAGTTTTAGCCCTGGTAACAAAAAGATCAAGCCGATTTACCGAGCGCAATGAGCGAGAAGAAGATGCAGATAGCGGTTTTCGCAGATACATGTTGTTCGAGAGCTATTTCGGGACAGTAGGATGTTGAGATTTAGAGACAAGGAAGAGGATCTTATATCGGATGCGCGCAGCAATAGGGAGCCAGTGAAGGACATCAAGCAATTAAGTAGAAGTATGGGCAAACCTGGGGAGTCGAGCGATGAGCATAGCAGAAGCATTTAGAACAGATTGAAGGGGGGAGAGACGCTGCTTGAGGAGACCCATGAGCAGCGAGTTGCAGTAGTCCAAGCGTGAGCAGGCAAATGCGTGAACTATGGTGGTAAAGACAGAAGGTGAGACCGAGCTTCTGATGGCCCTGAGACGCCTCAGTTGAAAGAAGCAGGGACGAGTCATGTTGGAGATATGCTCTTTGAATGTGAGGGAGGAGTCAAGTGTGACGCCCAAGTCGCGGACGGTGGAAGAGTAGGTGTAAGCAGGAAATTTCTCAGTCAGCAATAGAAAGTTGAGTTTAGCAAGCTGCTGTCTAGTCCCAAACCAGATTAGTTGAGTCTTAGCAGTGTTTAGGCAGAGACGGTTAGTCGACATCCAGTAGTGAAGGTCAGAGACAAGATGGTCAATGGAGCAAACAAGGGAGAGTTGATCAGTTGACGGCCCATGTACAAAAGCCTGAGCATCATCTGCATAAAGATGGCCATTTGCCCCATGTTTAGTAAATAGAGACGGGATATCAGCAGTGAAGAGTATGTATCGGATGGAACCGAACACCGAGCCCTGGGGGAACACTAAACTATAATAAGTGTACACGCACATAGGCCTACGTGTAGACATATATACAAACATACATACGTCGAGCTTTCGCTGTAACAGGTCCCTCTGCCTGGAATGGTCATCCATCTCGACTTCGAACTAAACTCATGACGGGAATCTCCCCTGCATCTACTCGCTTGCTCAAGACGTTTCTGTTTCCACGGGGATCATGCACTGAGGGCGCCTCTGAATAGTTTATACTGCGAGAGGCGCCTTATAAATTACTAGATACGATACAATACAGGCATTGCAAACATACATGTACGGCGCCCAGTGAATGAGACCAGGAATTAAACATGTTTATGTGATTTTATTTCAGCTGACAAACCGACAGAAGTGAAACTGGGAATTTATGTGAACAGCATTCAGTATCTCGGTGACGAATCTTCAGTAGGTCTCACGAATCTCAAACCTGTCTTTAGGAATAGTTTGTTGGCGACATTTCTGTGACACAGTAGCCGATTGGTTTGGTATTATTCGGTATTATTGGTAATATTTATTAGTTTGATAATATTGAGCGGTCGCCTTGTAACGCGAACTGCATTTATTTCCAACCTCCACTGAGATGGTTACTGTGCACGGACTTTGAGCAAAATCCTTCACTGATAATTGCTCGGCGCCATCGTTTGATGCTGGTCATTAGACAGTGGCGCTTAATAAATGCGTAATAATAAAACTAACTGTGCTAACAACAGACCTGGGTATATAAATGATCGTAAGCGAGCGAGTCAAGCGAAGTAACACTTCCGTGCTCCATAATGGAATGTAGGGAGAAGTCATTCCCTGTGAGCGTTATCGATAGACGGTTTAGTAATTTGATCACTGCGCGTAACACATACAGAAATTATAAACTACTTTAGCCATAAGACCGGGTACATCCTGACCCTTGAACCTTGACCAACAACTGATTTTGACCTATCTGCAAATAACTTCTTTTATTCAGTTCAGATGAATTAGCTGATTCCCGTGACTAAGCTGTGTTTGGTAGCTAGTATAAGCTCAAGATTACGCCTGCAGTCAAGATTACTGTTATCGTGTTAGCACTCCAGCGAGACGATTGTATTACGCGTCTTAAAAGGGTCATCAGCAACCCTCCGTCATACGCGGAGGCTAAGGAAATTGAAGTCACTAACCATTCGTACCCATTGTTACCTCTTAAGATCAGCTCACAGGACTGCCGTATTTCTTCTTTACCGAACAGGATTTCTTGTTCACTGTATACTTGAGACAAAAGTGGACAGACCCCCGGCTGAGCTTTTCCACCACCGATGGAGAGACGAAAAACATTCGGTTTCCGGAGGATAGCTGGAAACAAATCTGGGTTCCAGATACCTTCATTAGGAATGCGCGGAATGAGAAGGTCGATAGCGACATGTCCTCGAATCGTTTGCTGAAAGTGAAATCGAATGGTGAAGTTTGGTATGTCATGAAGTAAGTTCCATCTCCTTCTAATAAATTAAACACAAATAGGCAGAGGACGTTTCTCATTAGTTTTGTCGATGTGGCACTTTATAATTTTGCAACATCAATTACATAAAACCTACAACGTAGAATTACAACATCTTTTCAGCTCGTTGAATTTAATTATCGCATATGATTATTGTGATTACTGTCCTTGGGTCTTGAAAGGTATTATTTTACCCTAAAATAATTTGTCCTATGTTTGCTGAATTTTCTGAAATTAACGGAAGAAAATCTAGGAAAACTATATCTACAAGTATGTACAATCAAAGAAGTTGATTGTGAGTGCCGGAATAAAGGCAGACGCAGACGTTCTTTTGGTCTTAAAGTACTTAGAACCTATTGTGAACCTCAGAGAAAACTCCAGAAGACACCACTGAAAAATTTTCAAATACCAGGAAACAACATCTAGCATTCAGAGCACAGTAGGTAGTAAATTTCTTCGCATTCCTAGAGATCTAGAAGACCAAGCAGTTGCCAGCAGCAAATCTTACCCAGTAATGTATGAGTGTACCTAACATGTAATTTATTGTACTGTCGCTGTACTCTTTTAAAGCTGATGCTGATAGTGGTGTTCGTGAAGTAGAGACCTCGCTAAAAAATTTCCAGCCCAGGCGGGGATTTGAACCCCTTACCTGAGTATTGAGAGATCAGTGCGCTAACCAAAACAACGTGCACCCCAATGTAACACTAATTCAGAACTCTTAATAAACACTGTCTCTTCTTTTGTTGCAATGCAGAATGTCGACGGTCGTCACCTCTAGCTTTGACCTCCAACGTTTCCCCTTCGACGAACAAAAACTCCATCTGATGTTCGAAAGCTGTGAGTCTTCTCATTCCTTTCTCCTGTTCATCGATCGGAATATTTATGAAGCACCTAACTTCTTTGAGAAATGCAATAAAGCGTAACATGAGAAGAATACTTGGAATGGAATACACTAAGTGGCCAATGCGACTTTGGCAGCCTGTTAATCGATGTTCAACAATACATAGCCTGGTTAGGTATTCCAATCTATTGCACTGACTTCTATAGCGCCTTTTTCAAGATGTTCCAGACATCAGTCGACGGTCGCTTCGAGTGTGAAATCACAATTAAAAACCATGATCCACTGGAGAAGGCAGGTCGAAAATTCGAAAGAGCAGAGATATCAGATGCAGGCTACGACCGGTATGCTTGGTAGATTGAACGTTAGTGTTTGGGGAGAGTACCAGCCACCCTCCATCCGTTTAGGATCGGAATATGTACGAACAGAATTTGGAACGATGGTAAAGGTGTTGTAGAGCTAACAGATGCAGGAAGTTGTCCTAGATTATAAACTGTGTGTGTAATTGTGTTACCGTCACTTTTCGTATCTTTGATAACAGTGTGATTGTTACTTTCCTTGCCTTCGAGAATTGTTTTACCGTTACTTTCCTTACCTTCGAGAATTGTGTTGCCGTTATGTTCCTTATCTCTGAGGAATGTGTTACCGCTACCTTCGATAATTTTTGTTATCGTTACTTTACTTACCTTTGAAAATTGTTCTACCGCTACTTTCTTTACCTTTGAAAATTCTGTGACCAATACTTTCCTCCCCTTTGAAAATTGTGTTACCGTTACTTTATTTTCCTTTGAAAGTTGTACTATTTGCACTTTCCTTATCTTTTGATAAACGGTTAACTTTTACTTTTCTTACCTTTCGATGATTGTGCGAACTTAACTTTCCTTACCTGTTGGCAATTATGGTACCTTTCTTTCCTCACCTGTTGATAACTGTGCTAGATTTACACTCCTTTCTGTCTATCATTTTGTTAACTCAACTTTGCTACCTGTTGAATGATGTTTAAATTTTCACACTGTAGTTGGCTACACGATGAAAGAATTATACTTTTCGGAACTGAGTCATCCAATCGATATTGATATGGCTGCTGAGACTTCGCAGTTTCGAATAACCAGTGAACATACAGTAGACTGCTCCCAGAACTATACAAGTGGTTAGTCTAAATTAATAAAAGAAACTGTATTTAGAAATTAGGTAATTAAATATTTTATGGAAAATGAAAAAGACATCGTAAACGATATCTCAACGTGTAAATTGTTGAAACTGCAGTCGGTTACCTTGCTGTCTTAGACCTACCGATTCTCTAAATGATCGCAGTTAGAATAACGAATTTCTCAGAGATCGACTGCCAGGTGAAGTTTACGACAGGTAAGTTTCGAGAACGCACATCAAAATATGCAAGGAAGATCTATCTAATGAAAGAATGACAGATCGGATGACGAAATAAATCTACCAACATAATATCCGTTGTCCCGTCTGTTTGTCTGTCGCGTTATTTCGGTTATGGCTTATTATGGCCAACCCAAGGTCGTCTCATGTACGCACGGAGGGCCGGTAAGCCCTCCCTCCCAGCATGCCTGACGCCAGCCAGCGGCTACCGTCAGTGAGGGAGGAATGGAGGGAGGGAAGAATTGAACGGAATAGAATATAATAGAATGGAATTAAGGTAAGTAGAATAAAATAAAGTATAATGGACCAGAATACAATACAATTAAATTGAGGTTTGTAGAATAAAATAGGGCATAATGGAATAGAATACAAAACAATGAAATTGAGGTGAGTAGAATAAAATAGGGCATAATGGAATAGAATACAATAAAGTAGTACGGAATCGAATGTAGCATACTAGAGTACAACAGAGCAGAATTAAATCGAAAAGAATTATGCAGAATGGAAGAGAGTAGAATGCAATGGAATAGAATGGAATGAACAAAATGAAATTGAAGAGAACAGAATAGATCAAGTGGAGTGTAATGGAATAAAATACAGTAGAATGGATTGGAATGAAATAGAATGGAATAGAGTCGAATAAAATGAAATAGGTTGGAATAGAATTAAATAAAATTGAATAGAATGGAATAAAAATAAATAGAATTAAATAGAATGGAATGGAATGAAATAGAATGAAAGAACATGGACTAGAATGTAAAAGAATGACATAAATGGAATAGATTGTAACAAAATGGAATAGAATGAAATAGAGTGGAATAGAATGGAATAAAGTTGATGAACTGGAGTGTAATGGAATTGAATGAATTAGATTGGAACAGAATGGAATAGAATGAAATAGAATGAATAGAATCGAGTAGAATGAAAAGAATGGAATGGAATGACCTAAGGAATAAGTTTCAATGGAATGGAAGCAGTGAGACCGGAGCGGAATGGAATTCACAGGAATAATTTTGACGATATGACGTCAGATTTTAATATTATTTGGAATCGACTAGAAAAATTACGGCAGTACATTACATTGGGTTGTGCTAGATTAGACTAGGCTCGACTAGAATATATTGGATTAGAATACTTGGCTTGACCAATTACTCATTTGTTTGAAGGAGCTTTTCCATGCCTGGAAATGGTCATTGGCCTCAAAAGGAAAAGCAACCAATTCCTTGTTCGGTTCTACCTGCCCAGCATACTCATCGTGGTTCTGTCGTGGCTGGCCTTCTGGATCGACCCTGAAACTTCCTCCACGTCCCGACTGCTGACCGGGATCCTTTCTCTCATTGCACTGATCCTGTTGGACGCTTTCGCCGGCCACTCAAAGTTCGCCTCGCAGCAGATAACTGTCCTCGACTGTTGGGTTATCGCGTGCTACGTATTCGTATTTGGTACCCTAGTCCAGTACGCTGTCGTCAACATACTTTCGAAGAAGCCCAGCGGAGCTCGAGGACTCGAATGCCTCGAGCCGCCGTTCGCTAAGGCCGAGAAGACTCTCGAAGCGGTAAGAAATCAGGAATTACTGCTTTACCACTTAAGCATCTTTTATGGCTCCGGTGCCCAATGCACAGGGAATCAATCGATGGTGCATTGAAATTAAGTCAAAATCAAGTCAATACCCAGTCAGTGAATCCGCTGAAAGAGAGCCAGCCAGCGGTAGATAATCCAACTGAAAAAGGTCAGTCTGGTAAGTCAATTTGATAAAACCAAATTGACGAGAGATCGTGCTGAACGAAGAAGAGTGCAAGGCAGAGAGCTTACCATAGTGTCTCCATTAAATAATTCTTACCTCAGTTGATCTACATTACTTTTCCTGTCTGGCTAACCTCAGATTAACTCGACTTTTAACCTTACCTCGTTGACCTATCTTAGCTCAACTTACCAAACTATACCGTATCTTACCGAGTGCCGTGTTTACCATTTCATAATTCTGACCCTGCAATTTTGGTTAGGCTCGTCCTTTTTCTACATTCCCTATTACTTCACCCCGCATTTATTCGATTATTTTAATCGTAATTGCTGATGATTGTAATTTCTTGGGATAATTTCCAGTAATTTAGGTCGAATAAGAGCGGTCCTTTAATCTGGGTTGAGAGGCCCACATTGATTTGAGATGCTAGCAACTCCTGACCTTGGGATATGGGGCGGGTGACCAGTCATATCTTTCTCTATCTCTCCACCTGATCTTCCCTCTGACAATTTATAGTCAGTATATTCATTACTGTTGAGCTTACAAGCGAAGTCGACATCTTCAAAAATTTCTGCCCTGACTGCACCCTATTTATTTGGATAATTGTCCCCCAAATTAGTGGGATTAATTTGAAACGTAAGTTTTGCGGTGATCGAATGGATGCCGAGACGCATGTTTGCCTGTTAACCATTTGAAGCGTTGTCTTGTTACAGCAGAACGAGAAACCAGTTGATGGCTCCGGTGGAGATGGAAAAAGAAAGGCTCGTCTGTTCGACTGGTTTTCCAGGATCTGTTTTCCAGTTGCTTTTCTTCTCTTCAACCTGTTCTACTGGATCATGGCGCTCGCCTGAGTCAAGGACGGCCACCAACCCACTGCACGGCCTAGACGTCCGACAGAAATGTGCTTTTGTAGATGTTTTCACAATTTTATAGTCCTTTGATTATCAATCGTAGATGTAAAAAAAAACGAAGGATGCTTTCAAACAATATTTAATATACCCTTCAGCATTTTAAAACTTTATTCTTTTCACTCACCGATAGAAAAGTTAACAAGAAGATGATTGATTCCTTAAGTCAATATTTAATTCTCCTCTTACTGTAATTACTGTAATTTAATTCTCCTCTTACTGTAATTACTATAATTTAATTCTCCTCTTACTGTAATTGCTATAATTTAATTCTCCTCTTACTGTAATTACTATAATTTCTGTTCCCCCTAACCGTCCCATTGGCGGTGTCCTCCGACCGCGTCCTCATGACTTTTCACTCCCTGGAACTTTATACCTAGAGTTTTATATGAAAATATATATTGATTACTTATATCAACTACCTTTATGCAACTCATCTAATCCTTTTTTAACCAGTGCTGCAACATTTGTTGTATTCAAGTTGTGTTGCGACAGCTTGTATTAGTAATAAACGAAATTTGATTGATTGATTGATTGATTGATTGATTATATATTTGAAAGTTTTTCACCTCACCCGTTGAAAAGAAAAATGACAACGATTCCATAGGGCAATATACAGGGTGGGCCAAAAAGTAACCCGCTACAGGTTTTTGCTAATATTTCGGCCAAAAGTAAGAATTTTTACCTCAGGTTTTACTGGCTTAAAAGTAATTCATATTTACGTACAATAGCCAAATTTCACCAAAATATTTCAAATTGAGCCAACCTAACGGCTTCTCTAACGGAACCATCCTAATGGCTTCTATTAAGCCGTTGTCAAATAATGCCAAGGCATGAATCTATGGTCGCTTCAAACGCAATCGCAATGAAAAATCACAATCTGTTGGCTTGATTCCGTTATATAGCCCTGTCGACATTCTGTAGGTCGACTTTGAACATAGCCTGTTAATGATTTAGTTTGAGGTTGTGGGCTAAGGAGTTCCATGATGGATATTTTTTGTTACTGATGAAATGTTGAGGTACTATTGGGCCGGAGCTGTATGTATTTATGTATGTATCAAGCCACTTCAGAGTCGTGTATTGAGTTTACCAATAGGTCTATTTATTAACTCTTATGTTCAAATTATCTATACATATGATATCCATAGAGTGTCCGTCTGTCGGAGGACGCTACGTCACAAACGGTTTCTGTTCTATTGCGAAACGGAAACCGTTTGTGACGTCAGTACTGCCGTTTTGACGACGGCGAATTTGACGACGGCGATCAGAGCATTTTAACCAACGATACATTTATATAGGCCTACTCTGCCGTCATAATATGACGGGCAAATACACTAGTTTGACTATAAACATTACATGTTATCTCGAGGTAGCAAACGGGGCCTAATTACGGAAGCGGTGCTTGACAATATTTAAGCACCATCGTTTACTGAGGCGAGATTCAAGTTTTCTGAACAGTAGCTTTACATACGAGAACATATCAAGACTATTCCATCATAGGCGTAGACTCTGGGGGGCAGTCGGGGCACGTGCCCCCCAATAATTGAGATGGACTGTACACTCAATGCGACAAATGTAGAATAAATGACCAAATGCCCCTCCCAATATTTTGGACAAGTTTACGCCAGTGTATAGGATATTTTATTGTTCTTTATAAATCGTGCGAGTTGTCTCAGTTTTCCTCACAAATCATGCATGTTTAATTACCCGTTAATGAAAGCGACTTATTTTTGCAATGCAATTATAATTTACGATTATATCTACAATGACAAATAGTACCTAGTGGCAATAGACAAAAACGTCGTCACTAATTTCAAAGCGTGAATTCCATGTTCCATTCTCCACAGCCAATATTATCCGCATAATAGCTTAACCTTCGCATCTCATCTTGGCCTCGTCATGGCTTTCCTGGCCTCATCTCACCCCTCCCCTCGTCAACTCAACTCGTCCAACCTCACTTCATGTCACCTACACTCATCTCACCTCTCCCCAGGTTAACGCGCCTCATCTCACCTCGTCTAATGTCACCTTAGCAATTTCCTTGCGACGCATTAGTACAACTCGAACGTATTCCCTCCAGTAGACATTGTGGAGATACCTTTTCTCTACCTCTTCCAGTTCGAAGTACTGTTCTACCAGGTCGTGCCAGCGACCCACGAGACCGCTGATCTCAGGGATCCTCTCCTCATAGCACGCCAACACCACGGTCCGAAGGTCCGTCAGTTCCAGTACTGTCTCTAGCAGCGGCTCCAGTGAGCTTTCGTAGTAGATACAGTTCGCAAGTACTAGGTAGTCGGGTATCCCAATCGTACTGGGTATCGCGGACCCCCAGCAAAGCGCTTGCCCCACGGCACTGCCCCGTATCAGCCTAGGTTGTGGTCGATGTTGAACTGGATAAGAGGCATCAGGGACTCTACTGTAAGTCCGTTATGATGGACTTGGATCCGTGATAGGACGTCAGTATTCCAACGATTGCTGTTCCGGCCTCGAGTTCCACGACCGTTTTGTCGCTACGCGGGTGAGTTCATCCGCTTCCGGTGAGGTAAGAGTCTCTGCGCATGTGTCTGACGTTGAAGACAGTACGTCATTTCCTGTCATCCTCGACCGGAAATGAGGTATTTTTGAGGAAGGAGGCAGCATCTTGGACCAATGACCGATGTTAACTTAGACTATGTACGTAAAGGCGAAAACCAATGGATCATCATCATCACCACCACCACCACTACCATCATCATCATCATCATCATCATCATCATCGTCATCGTCATCGTCATCGTCATCGTCATCGTCATCGTCATCGTCATCGTCATCGTCATCGTCATCGTCATCGTCATCGTCATCGTCATCGTCATCGTCATCGTCATCGTCATCGTCATCGTCATCGTCATCGTCATCGTCATCGTCATCGTCATCGTCATCGTCATCGTCATCGTCATCGTCATCGTCATCGTCATCATCATCATCATCATCATCATCATCATCATCATCATCATCATCATTATCACAATCACCATTATCATCGTCTTATTCGTCCCCTCCTGCTTTTCCTGGTTAGGTACTGATTAGCGTCGCCTTCCCTCTTTATCCAAGGTTTGGACTGGCACCACCCGCAATGGTAGACAGTAGGTAGTAGTGTAGTCCAAGTCTTATTGCGTCCTCGTTCGTATTTTCTCTACAGCGCAATTGCCGTCTTCATTTTTCCACGCGAGTCACTTATTTTTACTATGATTATTTCTTAAACGCCAAGAATGAAATCCAGAGTTATGTGGTTAACTACTTTAGACAAGGGGGAAAAAGGGAGAAAGTAGTTTTGGAATTGCTATTTAAAACGCTACATTGTTGGAGCAACACGTTGGACGACGAAAGACTTCTCCCTCGGGTCTCCTGAAACCCTGGTCGCATCACGACCCTGCAACTCCAATTCCCAATGTTTAACTGTGCCAATGTCTCAAAGTCAAGAGGCAGAAACTGGCAAGAGGCCGGTAGGCTCTCATACTTAGCAACCTTCCTTTAGGCAGCCAGCTCGGCGGCTGCACTTGCAGAGCCGGCGGTTTGAGGTTGATATGAATCAGGCAAAATGTCCACAACACTCACATCCCTTGTGAGAGTCCTACCCGTAGGGTATCGGAGTTGTGCCATCTTGGGGCTTGCATTCAGACCTTATGAATTCAACTGGTTCTTTAGAAGATGGAAACCCAACTCTGGCAGGGGTCCGAATGATGAGGTCATTTAAAGCTACATTTAGCAGTGCTACCAGGATCACGACGGCAGGCTGTACCATGGGACCAATTGGCCAAGACCATTATGACCGTAAGGGCATCTACGGGTAGCGCAAACTTCGATCCCGAGAGGCAAACCCACATTTTTACGAATTGCCTCATCGTCAAGCCATAAACCGCAGGCTCCGATTGAGCGCCTCTGATTAGGTTGTACTGCGAGAGGCGCTTTATAAATTCGTAAATGCAATGCAATACAATACAATGCGATGGGGAGAGCAAGAAGCCAATCACCTGCACAGGACCAAACCCGGAACAACAATCCCATTTTTTTCTTCTCCTCTCCTTCGGTTTTTGAACTGTGAATTTGTCCACGCATTTGAAAATTTAGATGTGCTTTTAACAAATTCGAGAGTGCGTGGGAGGCGTGGGCGCTGATTTGAACCGTGAGGACGGCATTGGCAATCAGACGGCATGACAAGTAGAGACACAATTGACCTATTTTTTTTATCAGATCGTAATTCGCTAATGACCTTCAATAGGGCAAATTCCAGAGTGTCTGACATACACACAAACGTGTAGGTTTATTTTCACGACGTGAGAGCCAGCCTACGGTTGCCAGCCAAACAGTTTTTGGTCCATAGAAACGGGCATGGGAACACAAAGTCAGAACCTATTATAATTGAATCAGGCCAACCTCATGGCTTGGTGCACTTCAAATCGAGATCGGAGCAAGATCAGATTACTCCGAGCTAGATAGCTTTTACATTTTGCGAGAGAAGCGACAGTAGGCCTATGCGAGCGCTTTAGACTGAACACACAATGGCTGGTAAGAGTAACGCTGTAACTTCAGGCGAGAGCGAATCATTGTGATGACAATAATATTGTCTATTTGTACGATTAATGATTTACCTAAAAATTTCAGAAATTCAAAAAGTTATCTAACTCTCCGAAAATCTGTATGACGGGTAATCCTGTTGAAAGATGACGAGATGCAGTCTCCAAATAAATGACTACAGTGATTTAGAATTAGATGAAATGCTCTTTCTTAGATGCTCTGCTAGAGGCGCGCATGGCTTAATGTCTCGAAAAGGCGCTGCATAAATCCACTGAATGAATGAATAACGTAAATACGACTATCCATCGTTTCCATGAGAGTCAGGAGAGTGTTTAGGAAGCGCGTCGAAAGAATGAATGAATGAATAGCGTAACAACGACTATCCATCGTTTCCATGAGAGTCAGGAGAGTGTTTAGGAAGCCGTAAAAAGAACGAATGAATGAATAACGTAAATACGACTATCCATCGTTTCCATGACATATTAAGGTATTGCTGGGCCAAAGTAATACTGAGTTTATCAATATCTTGTAAACATAATGCTCTTGTATTCTGCCGCATAAAATAATTTGCCAATTACCGTTACATAATAATTATCTCGTGTTAGTAAACGCCTTAGTGAACTGTACATTTATTAGTAGATCTTGAAATGATAGTCACAAAGTGGCTTATTGCCATTAACATAATCGTAGGGCTTTTACAAATATCTGATCTGAGTTTCAGTCCCGACAACCAGAGGTCAAAGGTCGAAACACCCATCCCGTGATTCACTGAGCAGTCCAATATATATATATATATATATATATATATATATATATATATATATTAGGGTGTTTTTATGATGCACATGATTTTTTTAACTCAAAGATCTTGTAACGGCCAGGTCGAATTATCATGCCAAATAGCGTATAAACGCCATATCCGAAATTATATCGCGATAGCTGAACATTTAGGACTGGCGCAAGGCGACCGAAATTAGGAACCCGGTGACCTGTCTCGGTTTTGCCAAAATTTTAGACGTTACGATGTCTGTTCTTTGTGTTTTCGATCTTCAACATAATTATAGTAATTAATTAAGCTATTGTGGTTTTCTAGAGGAGACACCTGGTGCTACATCAACAGCATGGTATTTAACGCGAGTGGCTGTCTCCCTTGGTAAGAATATGTGTTTGATCCCCGAATGAGTTTGTGCCAATCAGATAATGTCGTGATTTCCGATCGGAGCAATCTGTCTACAACAATAATTCCCTCGCCCATGACAATATCGTGCAAGCATGGCGGTAGCGACGGAGGTTTCTCTGTTGGCAACATCATCTGAAGAAGAGGCGTCATCAAATAGCTCAGAAAGAGCACCAGAATCTTCAACATCAGCTGGACCACCAAAGCGGCGAAAGGGAACAATCTCTGTAGTTACTCGTGGTGTTGCAGCAGCTCTAGATCGTACCAAAACCAGCAGCAGGAATGACTCTCACATTTTCTCTGCTCTCGCTGCATCCAATCTATATGCAGCACCAGCTGGTGAGCTGATCCTCAGTCCTTCTGCTATCCATCGAGCAAGGAAGGATAACCGTGCAGCCCTAGCAGCTGAGATTCATGAATCTTTCAATCCGAAGGTTCCCCTTACTATCCACTGGGACGGCAAGATCATGCCAGATTTTACAGAAACTGGACGAGTGTGCGTTGATCGTCTTCCAATAATGGTATCTGGTAAGGATGTGACCAAACTATTGGCCAAACTCCAATCCGGGACTGCTGCCTTCATGGCAGATGCGTGTTTGGCCGAGATCAGAAGTTGGGGATTGGAAGACAGAATCGTGGCCATGTGTCTCGACACAACGGCGAGTAACACGGGTTGCAAGGGCGGCGTATGCATCAAGCTGGAAAAGGGAATTAGGAAAAGACCTCTTGAACCTTGCCTGTCGACATCATGTTTCTGAAATTGTTCTGGAAAAGGTATTTTCACTGCATGATTCTGTAAGGTCTCCAAAATTGGAACTCTTCAGTCATTTCCGGGACTTCTGGCCGCAAATCGATCAGACCAAGTATCACACAGCAATGGAGGACAAAGACGCAGCACAAAGAGTCAAAGAAATTCGAGAGAATGTCATAACCTTCGCACTGCAGCAACTGAATGCTGAATACCACAGAGACGACTACGAAGAGCTACTAGAACTAACAGTCATTTTCCTAGGAGGAATTCCCCGAAAGGAATAAAGTTCAGGTACCCAGGGGCATTTCACCGCGCGCGTTGGATGGCACGTGCGGTTTATGCAATCAAGATGTGGCTTTTCAGAGAGCAGTTTCCCAATCAACAACTCCAGAGGTGTTCTCGACAATCTTACTCTCAAAAGATGTGGAATCATCTACTTCGAGTTTCACTTTTTGTGACCACAACCTACGTGGAGTACTGGTTCACCTGTACATCACCCAATGAAGCCCCAAGGAACGATCTTCAATTCTTGAAGGTAATCCATACTTACCCAGACAAGGAAGTCTCACAGGTCGCCCTAACAGCATTTTCCCGACACCTTTGGTATTTGTCGAAGACCTTGGTTGACGTCAGCCTTTTTGACGATTCAGTCACCTTCGACGAAAAACAGCGCATGTTCTATAACATGCGCAACAATCAGGGATCCGACGAACCTCCAAAGAGCCTTCCTCCCATGCATCATCCATCTACAAAAGCGCTATCCGATTTTTTTTACCACTTCTACCATCAAACTTTTCCAGCTCCTCCAAATTCGATTACGCTTTTCTTGATCGAGATCCACAACAATGGGAGTCAGAGCATTCGTTCAATGAGGCGAAAGACATCATATCCGCACCCAAGAGTGACGAACGATTTAGCGGAGAGAGGAGTGGCTCTAATGCAGTCCTTCAATGAAGCCCTGGTTCGAAATGAGGAAGAGAAACAATTTGTTCTTCAAATGGTTGAATACCATCGAAATAGATTCCCAAAAGCACTAAAAGGACTAAGTAATGACAAATAACTGAAGGTTCTTGGTTTGCTTTGCCTTATTTTTTTATGTTTAAGTGTTGAAATTGTTTGGATCTTCGAGAATTACAATGTATGACATTGTTTTCTAAGTGGTAATTTTTCCCGGGCTTTGCGCCAGTTATAAATCTCTTTTCATTTTCATCTAATTTGGCAAATGTTAATGTTTCTCAAGGTGGAACACAAAAACAACCTGGCCGATATTAATTTTGAAACTTCAAATTATAGACACACCCTAATATATATATATATATATATATATATATATATATACTAGCTGGTTTACCCGGCGGTACCCGGGGTTATAAGTTTCAATCCCTGTACCACCACCACCACCGCCACCGCCGCCGCCGCCCCCGCCGCCGCCGCCACCACCACCACCACCACGCCACAGTAAAAGTTAATGTAAAGTGAAATCCCTACGGCGCACCTTTAGAAATGCATGCCGGTGAAACAGAATTAGCGATGAAAGACAGAGAATCTTCTGGGGTGGCGCCATCTGGGGAATGAAAATAGGTCGACTGGAATTTCTTTGGTGGGGGTTAGGGAGAGGTTTTCGCCCGTTTTCACCATGGAAGCGGTGAAAACGGGGGACGCGAAGCCTCACACTGGGTGTGTAATGCCTACCCCGAGACAGTAGTGAAGGTTTCGAGTGAAAAGGTCTAAAACTGTAGAAATGCATTCCGGTCAAAGACCGCGGTGCTACAGGCAGAGTTTCTATATATATATATATATATATATATATATATATATATATATATATATATATATATATATATATATATATTGTGACATGTTGCTAAGGGATGATACTCGCTAAAGAACGGAATGCAAGCCCAAAGTTCTAACAAAAAATAGGATTTAATATAATGAACATGCGATATAGTTACCAGAAGACGAACAAGACAACTCAAGCGGAACAAGAGGTCCATGCACCGCTCGCACGACATTCAGAAGCGGACACTCGACCACCCCGTCAGGCACGGAGTTGAACACAACCGGCGAACAACCGTCAAAACATCGACTAACGAACTATCTTTACCTAGACCACAGGCGGTCAACCGACAGCTCTCTTAAGTAATATAACAGACTGAGCTCCATTATTGTCAACCCAACATGGTCAACCAAAATAATACACTGAGCTCTACTAACGTCAAACCAGCATGTCTGACCAACATAGGACAAAGAGCTCAAGAACAAAGACGGCAGTCTTATAAGTTATTTATAGACAAGGCCACTCCTTCTATGGCCTTAGCTTCCCGCTAACCTACGGACCCAGCCTAGCACCTGCATTTACGTATTGTTGCCCACACGCAACAATATATATATATATACATGTATATATATAATATATATAATTAGCGCCTATGTATACACACCGGATGGAGAGATAAGTTGATCACAGTTGCTTAGTTAATTTAAAGATTTTATGTGATTTTTCCACGCACATAATGTCACATCTTTTGTAAAGACCAGCGAAGTATAAAGATATTATTATTTATTTATTTATTTATTTATTTATTTATTTATTTATAACCGCAATCGTCACCACTATCATCAACCTGTTATAATAATTATTACCACATCCTAAGTTGTAAACCTTTTGAACTGATATGGATTGGGATTATGGGAAGGCCTACTAACTACATGGCGGGTACGGACGGGTACGGGTATACCCGCGGGTACGAGTCGGGTCGGGTAGTAATTTGAGTTCGGGTTGGGTAACGGTCCTATGTTACGGGTACGCGTCAGGTAACCAAAATGCTCTCCCCGCAGACCTCTAATTCAAGCGTTCTGAATAGTACCTTTGCACACGAGATTACACCAGGAATATAAGATATTTCATATTTCTTAATATATCGTTCAAGTTTTCTCACTTCTCTTGACAAATCATGCATGTTTAATTACTCGTTAATGACAGAGACTTTTTTTATTACAATGTAATTATAACATACGATTATAGCTACAATGACAAAAAGTTCCTAATGGCAATAGACAAAGATGTCGTCCCTAATTTGAAAGCGTGAACCACGTGTTCCATTCTCCACAGCCAATATTATCCACATAACAGCTTTACCTTTCGCGTCTCAACTTAGGCCTATCTGTGTCCTGGCCTCGCAATGGCTTACCTCGCCTCATGTCACCTCTCCCCACGTCACGTCGCCTCAGATCACCTTCGCCCACGTCACATTGCCTCATCTCACCTCCGCCCACGTCACCTCGCCTCATGTCACCTCTCCCCACGTCACGTCGCCTCAATTCCCCTCCGCCCACGTCACCTCGCCTCATGTCACCTCTCCCCACGTCACGTCGCCTCAATTCACCTCCGCCCACGTCACCTCGCCTCATGTCACCTCTCCCCACGTCACGTCGCCTCAATTCACCTCCGCCCACGTCACCTCGCCTCATGTCACCTCTCCCCACGTCACGTCGCCTCAATTCCCCTCCGCCCTCGTCACCTCGCCTCATGTCACCTCTCCCCACGTCACGTCGCCTCAATTCCCCTCCGCCCACGTCACCTCGCCTCATGTCACCTCTCCCCACGTCACGTCGCCTCAATTCACCTCCGCCCACGTCACCTCGCCTCATGTCACCTCTCCCCACGTCACGTCGCCTCAATTCACCTCCGCCCACGTCACCTCGCCTCATGTCACCTCTCCCCACGTCACGTCGCCTCAATTCACCTCCGCCCACGTCACCTCGCCTCATGTCACCTCTCTCCACGTCACCTCGGCTCACCTCTCCTCTCCCAACTCCACCTCACGTCATCATAGTCATAGCAAAGCGTTGGGCAGTTTCTGCTTATCGACGCTGTGTCATAATAAAGGCGGTTAGCGAAGCCCTCCTTTATCCAGGCTTTGGACTGGAATCACACAAGTGTTGTAGTATCGGAGTTAGGAAATTGGATGCTCACTTTCCGTGTTCCATAGCCGCTCAGAGGACGCTTGAACATTGGGAATCAACTTTTGCGCACTCGAAGCAAGCTTGGAACACACCGCTGAATATTAGTGTTAAGATAAAAGGAAAGAAAAAAAACATAAAAAGGTGGGCAGACTCGTATACTGATCTCGGAAGGCAGCCATACGCATTCGAGAGCGGACAACCAGTCCTAGTAAGTAAGTAAGTAGTTTATTCGCCACCAAATGAAACAATCACATCAATAACACATTATACAGATATAATGGCAGGCTACCGGAGAAGTCTCGTAGGACTCATCTCGCCGATCGCCCATCCTCTCCCACGCCATCTGATCTTCCCACGGACAGTGTACATTCAGTGTACTCATCATAGCTGAGCTGTAGTAACAGTAGAAATAATAACGGTGATGACCAGGGCTGAAGTGGTGAAATTAGAGCTGCGCATACCCTCGACTACAGCCCTGATGATGACAGTCATAAGAAGTAATTAAAGTCAGGAAACTATTACCTTAAACGCATAGAGCTGTATTTAGACAGCTCTATTAGCACGATTCCATTCGATTATATAATTGGTGCCAGCCCCAAGCCCGCATAAAGTAGGAGGGCGACGCTAATCATCTTTGTTATGATAAAGCGTCGCTAAACTTCAGTTGGGTGGTCGGCGGGGGCGAATGAGAATCTGGTCTAACATCCATCCGCGGTTCGTCTGTACTTATTTGACGTCGCCCGGTAAATAACTTTTAAAGTTCGCAGAGGTCACAAATTCTTATTCAGCTTGTACTACCGCCGGAAAAAACCTGGAGTCCACTATAGATGTATACATTTTCCACTAGATAATTGAATAATACAATGTTTCTACTATGCGCTAGATCCTTTAATAATAATAATAATAATAATAATAATAATAATAATAATAATAATAATAATAATAATAATAATAATAATAATAATAATAATAATAATAATAACAAAAACAACAACGACAACAAAAACTCGCTCGGCCATTCCATGAATAATTTTTTTCTTTTATCATTTGTCTCTGGACAATTTTTTTTATCTATCTGGGGATCTTTGATACCCCGGGGCAAAATAATAATAATATTATTATATTATTATTTATTTTTATTATTAAGAAACAATAGAAAACAAGAAAGTTTTTGTAGTAGAGGTAGCAGTAGTGGGAGTATTAACAATATGAGAGGACAACAATAAAAACAATACTAATAAATATCAACAAAATAATACGGAATGGAATCGTGCTAATAGGTGAAAAGACTGATTGGAAGGTGTGGGTGCTGATTTTGCTGGAACCGTATATATATTAGGGTGTTCCTTATTTTTCAACTTTGGAATTCTTAAAGTCTAACCCCCTAAACTTGTTCCTATGGACATATTAATAACTTGTACAAATTTTAGTCAATTTGGTTAACATTTAGGGGTAGCTCAACAAAGTTGAAGTTCTTGAGGTATTCGTGTCTTTGGTCTCCAATAGTGAATGCTGTGCATAATACAAAAACTAAACGTAGGAGTGAAATCATAGATTTAGATTTCTTCTTGCTTTCACCTAGTTCTTTCCTTATATTTTACTTACCTGTTTTTATTTGGTTCAATAAAAAAATAAATAAATAATAATAATAATAACAATAATAATAATAAAAATAATATTTTGATTATTATTATGTATGAGATTATGATTCTAGACATAGCGTCTAGAACCTAGAACTCTCTCGAACCCTGAGGAATAGAGGCCGTTCCAGATGATTTACTTATTTTAAAATAATAATAATAATAATAATAATAATAATAATAATAATAATAAAATAATTATAGAGATACGAGTACCATAGTTTGTAGTGAAATGCAGAAAGCCAATGAAGCCGAGTTCGTCAACAACCTTGACAATCTGTTTGACATTGCTCACATGAATGCTCTTAGCAGCTTAATTACAATCCAAGAAGATAAAGAAAGACCTTGATTGCTCATGTTGCCCAGGTCATCGTGGCTGTGTGATCGCTGTCGACAGTGCGCTTGCTGCGAAAGAACAGCAAGGAGAAAAACGAACCCAGGCAGAAATGAAGAGAAAGTTGTGGCATGATCAACATCAGGAAGTGGCTAATGAGCTTGTGAGAGTCAATTTCTTGAAGTGATGACGAAAGGCAAAGTCAATTCAAGCACAAGCAGCAATTCGGAAGAAAATTAAAGAACTGTTGTTGGACTCACAGCACTTGAGTTAACATTATGACTCCCAGCTTAGCTGCAGTCCTCAATCGAAACAAACTGAGCGACAGAAAGGCAGCATTTGGATTAGCAACAGTTGCTCAAAGTCTTGTTCATGATGTCCAGGAGTTAAATGTCAACCATTCGTCAATCCACAGAGCTAGAGAGCACTATAAGAAAACTTAGAGCTGAAATTGCTTCACAACTTTAAGAACAGTTTCAAGCAAATGTCTCTCTTAATGTCCCCTTGGGTGGTAAACTCCTGAGAGACCTCACTGGAAGGTAACTTGTAGATCGATAGCCAGTAATAGTTTCGGGAGTTGGAGTGAACCAGTTGCTTGGTGTTCCCAAATTGACTTCCGTTACTGGTGAAGCTCAGGCCTCAGCTGTAGTCCGTTTGATAGAAAATTGGGGCCTTGTCGATCGCACTGATTCCATTTTTCTTGTGATACCACTTTGAGAATGCATCGAGCTTGTGATAATTTTTCTTGGAGGTGTACCATCACAATTAATGAGAAGAAAGGTATATAAGAGCCTGCAAAACGCGTCAAAATTGAACTACCGGTACTCAAATACCGAAACATGCATTTTGAGGACTTCGTGACAACAAATATGATGCATTTCTTTTGCCAGCTTGGCATTCTGGCTCGATTCCTGAATTGTGACCCGGACTTATGGCCACACCAAGCCGATTATAAGGATGCCACCAAGACTGTTGAACATCTGAGGGTTGTCAATCACCAGGGGCGTCTACACCATAGAAACCGTGGAGCAAATGCTCCATCCAAGAAATAGGAGAGGAAGATCTGTCAGTGTGTGTGTGCCACCATTTTAGGGGGGAGAAACGGGGGGGAAGAAGAGGGGGAAAGGGACGTTGCTCCAATGACTTAGGGGGGATAGACGCCCCTGTCAATCACAATTCTGAAAGAGACGTTGTCCTCATTGAGGAGTACAACAGTATTATTACGAAGAAAGAAAATCAGAAACAGCATTTCCTCCAATTCGTCCTGTAACAACGTCGACCGTTACCAACTTGCAAAAGACTTGTTTACTGCCAGCTCGATGCCAGGCAATTCATAGACAATTTAGATAATAGGCACTCAGCACTGTAATCAAGCTTCCTATAGACTCTCTACAGGCAGTGGCTGTTAATTCTTACCCGCTTTAAGCTCGCTAAAATATATATCTAATTTGCGTAGAAAATTCATGATATTGCAGAAATTCATGAAAACTAAAGATCTCTTGAGTGACCTCTAAAAATTGAAATATTCGCCTAAAATTTTGCAGCAGTTGTTTTTATACCAATTGGAATCAATCTAGGGGGTGAGAACATAAGAAATCAAACATTTATTTTTTTATGTACTGCTAAGGAACACCCTAATAAATATATATATATATATATATATATATATATAAACATGGAAAAAGAAGAAAGAAAGAAAATAAATGTGAAAACGCTTGTATGGAGTAATCAGTCAGATTATTCTGTAGGGGATCTAACGGAGTGTCTGGACAGTAGTCTAGAAATGAAGTTTCTCTAATCTTTTCTCGGAAGTTCGAAGCTATGGAGCCGAGGGCGCAGTCCGTACGGTCGATTAGTCTTTGGGGGTGGGAGGGAAAGGCTATGCAGGCCACGCGCATCATGGAGACGACATGAAACAGACACAGTTGGCCCATTCGAATTTTTGGGTCTGATCGTAATTCGTTAATGACCTTAAATCGGGCAATTTTCAGAGTGGCGTCATACATAACAACTTGTAGGCCCTAGATCTAGTCCCACGACGTGGGAGAGTCCAAGTTTGCCAACCGCTTTTCGTCCATACTGACAGCGTGGGAACTCAATCACAGACAGAACCTATTATGAATCAGGTCAACGTTGTAGTTTGATGTACTCCAAATCGAGATCGGGGCAAGAGCAGATTACTCGGAGCTGAATGGTGTACGTCTTGCCAAATGAGTGATAGCATGTGAGC
>OY744614.1:15765771-15823271 GCA_963556255.1 Allolobophora icterica | reverse complement strand
TCACGCCTAGAATCTTAATTGTTTCGACCCGTTCGGCGCCCGGTATGACCTGTGGGATTGTTTCTTTCCTCTTTTTCCCTTTTTGAGGAAGACATTATTGTTATTTTTTGCCCCGATGTATTATTATTATTATTATTATTATTATTATTATTATTATTATTATTATTATTATTATTATTATTATTATTATTATTATTATTATTATTATTATTATTATTATTGCAATAATAATCCATCCTGTTGGATCATGTATATTTTGGGACAGGAAAACAAAGATAACAATCAACTAATATAATTTGCTAGTACGTTATTCCGTCTGTCGCGTAACTTCGACTATGGGCTTATTATGGCCAGCCCAAGGTCGCCTCATACACGGACGCCTGATGCGCGCCTACTCGAGCAAAAAATCATCAATTACTCAAGGTCATTTTTAAGAACAAACATGAACAAGGGCAACTGCTACCCAACGATAAGTATCGAAAGTTTACCAAAAATGTTGTCATCAAACAATTATTGCAACGATAACAATTTACATTTTTACTTTCAAGCACATAACAGTTTCTAAAAAAATTTACATTCCTTGATTTTTCATCGGTTACAGCTAGTTTACAACATAAATTGAAACTGTTGAATTTCTTGCTTGTTTGCAGACCAACTCAGATTTTCAAGCGCCTACTGGAAAACTATAATCGAAATGAGGAGCCTGGTTTCCGTAAGATTTTCAAACTCTTCAGAACTGTCAAAATTAATTGAGCAGTATTTATCGAAATTGAGAAATTAACTTTACAGTTATGCAAGTTTAGAAAGTCATGCAGCCATAAGGCGTTTCTGACTGGCATGTCACCTTAAATATTTTTGCCTAATGGTATATTTTTATACGATTTTCGGTGAATACGAAATTTCTACACGGTACCTGTTCTTCTCTTAACCGATTTGCACTGGTTTACAATTTCAACGTAAAGTCTGGGTCTGAAGGAGGGTGAATTGTAAAGCACGGCTGAAAATGTGATCTATTGAGAGGGAGTTGTGAAGCATAGCTGAAAATGCAATCTATTGAGAGAGACAGACAGTGAGAGAGACAGCGAAAGAGAGAAAGAGAGACAGCGAAAGAGAGAAAGAGAGACAGCGAAAGAGAGAAAAAGAGAGAGAGAGAGAGAGAGAGAGAGAGAGCGAGCTGTAAAGCCAAGCTGAAAATGCGATCTACTGAGTGAGCTAGACTATGAAAGAGAGAGAGGGAGAGAAAGAGAGAGAAAGAGAGAGAAAGAGAGAAAGAGAGAGTAAGAGAGAGAGAAAGAGAGAGAGAAAGCGAGAGAAAGAGAGAGAGAGAGAGAGCGAGCTGTAAAGCCAAGCTGAAAATGCGATCTACTGAGTGAGCTAGACTATGAAAGAGAGAGAGGGAGAGAAAGAGAGAGAAAGAGAGAAAGAGATAGTAAGAGAGAGAAAGAGAGAGAGAGAAAGCGAGAGAGAGAGAGAGAGAGAGAGAGAGAGAGAGTTGTCAAGCCCAGCTAAAAATGCAATCGATTGAGAAAAATTTATCAAGCACAGCTGAAAATTTTATCAATTGAACATTTTATCAATTGAATTGGACCGGATGTTAGGCTGTGGGCTGTGTCTGTACAGCGCCCTTGTATAGTCGTGTTACGGCGCTATAGAAATTGTCCGTGTAATTATTATTATTATTATTATTATTATTATTATTGAGAAAGATTTATCAAGCACAGCTGAAAATGTGAGCGATGTTTCCTAGGAAACACAATGTCGGGCTACATATAAAGTAAATAAATTGAAGCTCCTGTGTCCAAAGTTGCGCTCATTTCCTCTCTCTGTGACTTAAGCCGGCAGTGAACTCATCCTAAGGTCTGGAACACGAGCAGTGATGGGCACTAAACAATTTTTTTTAGTTAAACTAAAACTATTTTCGAAATAAAAAAATAGTTTAACTAAAGTTGGCAACTGATTTTGGAAATTAGCTAACTAAACTAAAAAAAGTAGTTAAATTTTTCCAAGTTTTTCCAACTTATTACGACAAACATTTTCACAATAAAAGACGTTAAGTGAACTGTAATAATGCAAAGCGTCAATGACAATTTCACCTTCAAACTATGCAATCTGTACTGTTCTGGCATACAGTTACATGTGTACTGTAAGTAGTGTATGAATTTGAAAACACAGGCTGTTAATGCTAAAACCATGCAGTGTTAAAATGTTTTTGCTGACAGTGTTCAATGTTCACTGTGGAAAATAGTTCCATATTGCTGATTTTTTAAGTTAAACTTTTCAGTTAGCAACTAAAATATTTTAGTTAAACTATGGTTTTAATTAAACTATTTTTTTAGTTAAACTTCTTCCTTAACTAAATTTTTTTAGTTAAACTAAAAGTTAGCAACTTTTTAGTTAACTATTGCCCATCGTGGGACACGTGGAGTAAGTGCATAACAATACGAGCAATTTACTTACCAATCTTATGCCGCTATATAATTCTGCTGCCTGGTAACTGATCTAAGTTACAAGTTGTCATTGGTCGTTACACGGAATCTGCTCATAAATTTATATAGCGGCTCTATTTCTCTTCCTGAGGTTTTCAGCTCCAAGCTGTATCTGACTGATATCGTAGGTATTCTAACAATAATCGTCAAATAACCTCTTATCCCATGGTTATAAACATGGTTTGTGCTAAAGCAGAATGTGCCCCTAATAAGAAATCTCGCCAATGGTGACTCTCCTACTCACCTGAACACTGCTCGCTTATTTATTAAATTTTTGTTCTTAGCGACTGTTAGATTGGCGTAGGTTGCGCTTTTATGAGAAATACAAAGGTCGCTATTGCATTGTATTGTATCTAGAAATTTACAAAGCGTCTCTCGCAGAATAACTATTCAGAGGCGCTCTTAGCACAGAAGCCCCGAGGAAACAGAAATGCCTTTAGGGAACGCGAGAACGATGAGGAAAAGCCAGTCATTAGTTTGGCCCTGAGCAGAAGGGGAAGGTCATTCCAGATCGTGGGACCCATTACAGCAAACGCACGGTGCTAAGGCAGTTTTAGCCCTGGTAACAAAAAGATCAAGCCGATTTACCGAGCGCAATGAGCGAGAAGAAGATGCAGATAGCGGTTTTCGCAGATACATGTTGTTCGAGAGCTATTTCGGGACAGTAGGATGTTGAGATTTAGAGACAAGGAAGAGGATCTTATATCGGATGCGCGCAGCAATAGGGAGCCAGTGAAGGACATCAAGCAATTAAGTAGAAGTATGGGCAAACCTGGGGAGTCGAGCGATGAGCATAGCAGAAGCATTTAGAACAGATTGAAGGGGGGAGAGACGCTGCTTGAGGAGACCCATGAGCAGCGAGTTGCAGTAGTCCAAGCGTGAGCAGGCAAATGCGTGAACTATGGTGGTAAAGACAGAAGGTGAGACCGAGCTTCTGATGGCCCTGAGACGCCTCAGTTGAAAGAAGCAGGGACGAGTCATGTTGGAGATATGCTCTTTGAATGTGAGGGAGGAGTCAAGTGTGACGCCCAAGTCGCGGACGGTGGAAGAGTAGGTGTAAGCAGGAAATTTCTCAGTCAGCAATAGAAAGTTGAGTTTAGCAAGCTGCTGTCTAGTCCCAAACCAGATTAGTTGAGTCTTAGCAGTGTTTAGGCAGAGACGGTTAGTCGACATCCAGTAGTGAAGGTCAGAGACAAGATGGTCAATGGAGCAAACAAGGGAGAGTTGATCAGTTGACGGCCCATGTACAAAAGCCTGAGCATCATCTGCATAAAGATGGCCATTTGCCCCATGTTTAGTAAATAGAGACGGGATATCAGCAGTGAAGAGTATGTATCGGATGGAACCGAACACCGAGCCCTGGGGGAACACTAAACTATAATAAGTGTACACGCACATAGGCCTACGTGTAGACATATATACAAACATACATACGTCGAGCTTTCGCTGTAACAGGTCCCTCTGCCTGGAATGGTCATCCATCTCGACTTCGAACTAAACTCATGACGGGAATCTCCCCTGCATCTACTCGCTTGCTCAAGACGTTTCTGTTTCCACGGGGATCATGCACTGAGGGCGCCTCTGAATAGTTTATACTGCGAGAGGCGCCTTATAAATTACTAGATACGATACAATACAGGCATTGCAAACATACATGTACGGCGCCCAGTGAATGAGACCAGGAATTAAACATGTTTATGTGATTTTATTTCAGCTGACAAACCGACAGAAGTGAAACTGGGAATTTATGTGAACAGCATTCAGTATCTCGGTGACGAATCTTCAGTAGGTCTCACGAATCTCAAACCTGTCTTTAGGAATAGTTTGTTGGCGACATTTCTGTGACACAGTAGCCGATTGGTTTGGTATTATTCGGTATTATTGGTAATATTTATTAGTTTGATAATATTGAGCGGTCGCCTTGTAACGCGAACTGCATTTATTTCCAACCTCCACTGAGATGGTTACTGTGCACGGACTTTGAGCAAAATCCTTCACTGATAATTGCTCGGCGCCATCGTTTGATGCTGGTCATTAGACAGTGGCGCTTAATAAATGCGTAATAATAAAACTAACTGTGCTAACAACAGACCTGGGTATATAAATGATCGTAAGCGAGCGAGTCAAGCGAAGTAACGCTTCCGTGCTCCATAATGGAATGTAGGGAGAAGTCATTCCCTGTGAGCGTTATCGATAGACGGTTTAGTAATTTGATCACTGCGCGTAACACATACAGAAATTATAAACTACTTTAGCCATAAGACCGGGTACATCCTGACCCTTGAACCTTGACCAACAACTGATTTTGACCTATCTGCAAATAACTTCTTTTATTCAGTTCAGATGAATTAGCTGATTCCCGTGACTAAGCTGTGTTTGGTAGCTAGTATAAGCTCAAGATTACGCCTGCAGTCAAGATTACTGTTATCGTGTTAGCACTCCAGCGAGACGATTGTATTACGCGTCTTAAAAGGGTCATCAGCAACCCTCCGTCATACGCGGAGGCTAAGGAAATTGAAGTCACTAACCATTCGTACCCATTGTTACCTCTTAAGATCAGCTCACAGGACTGCCGTATTTCTTCTTTACCGAACAGGATTTCTTGTTCACTGTATACTTGAGACAAAAGTGGACAGACCCCCGGCTGAGCTTTTCCACCACCGATGGAGAGACGAAAAACATTCGGTTTCCGGAGGATAGCTGGAAACAAATCTGGGTTCCAGATACCTTCATTAGGAATGCGCGGAATGAGAAGGTCGATAGCGACATGTCCTCGAATCGTTTGCTGAAAGTGAAATCAAATGGTGAAGTTTGGTATGTCGTGAAGTAAGTTCAATCACCTTCTAATACAATAGAAATAAATCATTAGTTTTGTCGATGTGGCGCTATGTAAATTTCTAAATTGCAATTACATAAAACCTACAACGTAGAATTCCAACATCTTTTCAGCTCGATGAATTTAATCATCGCATATAATTATTGTGATTACTGTCCTTGGGTCTAGAAAGGTATTATTTTACCCTGAAATGATTTGTCCTATGTTTGGTGAATTTTCTGAAATTAACCTAAGAAAATCAAGGAAAACTATATCTACAAGTATGTACAATCAAAGGCAGACACAGGCGGTCTTTTGGTCTTAAAGTACTTAGAACCCACTATGAACCTCAGAGAAAACCCCAGAAGACACCATTGAAAAATTTTCAAATACCAGGAAACAAAATCTAGCATTCAGTAGGTAGTAAATTTCTTCGCATTCCTAGAGATCTAGAAGACCAAGCAGTTGCCAGCAGCAAATCTTACCCAGTAATGTATGAGTGTACCTTACATGTAATTTATTGTACTGCCGCTGTACTCTTTTAAAGCTGATGCTGATAGTGGTGTTCGTGAAGTAGAGACCTCGCAAAAATTTCCAGCCCAGGCGAGGATTTGAACCCCTTACCTCAATATTGAGAGATCAGCGCGCTAACCAAAACAACATGCTCCCCAATGTAACACTAATTCAGAACTCGCCACTGTATCTTCTTTTGTTGCAATGCAGAATGTCGACGGTCGTCACCTCTAGCTTTGACCTCCAACGTTTCCCCTTCGACGAACAGAAACTCCATCTGTTGTTCGAAAGCTGTGAGTCTTCTCATTCCTTTCCTCTGTTCATCGATCGGAATATTTATGAAGCACCTAACTTCTTTGAGAAATGCAATAAAGCGTAACATGAGAAGAATACTTGGAATGGAATACACTAAGTGGCCAATGCGCCTTGAGCAGCCTGTGAATCGAAGTCCAACAATGTATAGCCTGATTAGGTATTCCAATCTATTGCACTGACTTCTATAGCGCCTTTTTCAAGATGTCCCAGACATCCGTCGACGGTCGCTTCTAGTGTGAAATCACAATTAAAAACCATGATCCACTGGAGAAGGGAGGTCGAAAATTCGAAAGAGCAGAGATATCAGATGCAGGCTTCGACCGGTATGCTTGGTAGATTGAAAGTTAGTGTTTGGGGAGAGTACCAGCCACCCTGCATCCTTTTAGGATCGGAATATGTACGAACAGAATTTGGAACGATAGTAAAGGTATTGTAGAGCTAACAGATGCAGGAAGCTGTCCTAGATTATAAACTGTGTGTGTAATTGTGTTACCCTCACTTTTCGTATCTTTGATAATAGTGTAACCGTTACTTTCCTTGCC
This sequence comes from Allolobophora icterica, assembly GCA_963556255.1. Taxonomy (NCBI): domain Eukaryota; kingdom Metazoa; phylum Annelida; class Clitellata; order Crassiclitellata; family Lumbricidae; genus Allolobophora; species Allolobophora icterica. Next base: position 15,816,600 of record OY744614.1, on the reverse strand, counting down.
TTCTAGAATTGTGTTACCGTTACTTTCCTTACCTTCGAGAATTGTGTTGCCGTTATGTTCCTTGTCTCTGAGAATTGTGTTAACGTTACCTTCGATAATTTTTGTTATCGTTACTTTACTTACCTTTGAAAATTGTTCTACCGCTACTTTCTTTACCCTTGAAAATTCTGTTACCAATACTTTCCTCCCCTTTGAAAATTGTGTTACCGTTACATTATTTTCCTTTGAAAGTTGTGCTATTTGTACTTTCCTTATCTTTTGATAAATGGTTAACTTTTACTTTTCTTACCTTTCGATGATTGTGCGAACTTAACTTTCCTTACCTGTTGGCAATTATGGTACCTTTCTTTCCTCACCTGTGGATAACTGAGCTACCTTTACACTTCTTTTCTGTCTATCATTTTGTTAACTCTACTTTGCTACCTGTTGAATGCTGTTTAAATTTGTTAACTGTAGTTGGCTACACGATGAAAGACTTATACTATTCGGTGATGAATAACGCAATCGATATTGATTTGGGTGCTGAGACTTCGCAGTTTCGAATAACCAGTGAACATACAGTAGACTGCTCCATGAACTATACAACTGGTTGGTCTAAATTAATAAAAGAAACTGTATTTAGAAATTAGGTAATTAAATATTTTATGGAAAATGAAGAAGACATCGTAAACGATATTTCAACGTGTAAATTGTTGAAACTGCAGTCGGTTACCTTGCTGTCTTAGACCTATCGATTCTCTAAATGATCGCAGTTAGAACAACGAATTTCTCAGAGATCGACTGCCAGGTGAAGTTTACGGCAGGTAAGTTTCGAGAACGCACATCAAAATATGCAAGGAAGATCTATCTAATGAAAGAGTGACAGAACGGATGACGAAATGAATCTACCAACATAATATACGTTGTCCCGTCTGTGTGTCTGTCGCGTTATTTCGGTTATGGCTTATTATGGCCAACCCAAGGTCGTCTCATGTACGCATGGAGGGCCGGTAAACCCTCCCTCCCAGCATGCCTGACGCCAGCCAGCGGCTACCGTCAGTGAGGGAGGAATGGAGGGAGGGAAGAATTGAACGGAATAGAATATAATAGAATGGAATTAAAATAAGTAGAATAAAATAGGGCATGATGGAATAGAATACAATTAAATGAAATTGAGGTGAGTAGAATAAAATAGGGCATAATGGAATAGAATACAATAAGATGGAATTGAGGTGAGAACAATAAAATAGAGTAGAATGGAATAGAATACAATAAAGTGGTACGGAATCGAATGTAGTATACTAGAGTACAACAGAGCAGAATTAAATCGAAAAGAATTATGCAGAATGGAAAAGAGTAGAATGGAATGGAATGGAATGGAATGAACAAAATGAAATTGAAGAGAACAGAATAGATCAAGTGGAGTGTAATGGAATAAAATAAAGTAAGATGGATTGGAATGAAATAGAATGGAATAGAGTCGAATAAAATGAAATAGATCGGAATAGAATTAAATAAAATTAAATAGAATGGAATAGAATAAATAGAATTAAATAGAATAGAATAGAATGAAATAGAATGAAAGAACATGGAATAGAATGTAAAAGAATGACATAAAATGGAATAGATTGTAACAGAATGGAATAGAATGAAATAGAGTGGGATAGAATGGAATAAAGTAGATGAACTGGAGTGTAATGGAATAGAATGAATTAGATTGGAACAGATTGGAATAGAATGAAATAGAATGAATAGAATCGAGTAGAATGAAAGAATGGAATGGAGTGACCTAAGGAATAAGTTTCAATGGAATGGGAGCAGTGAGACCGGAGCGGAATGGAATTCACAGGAATAATTTTAACGATATGACGTCACATTTTAATATTATTTGGAATCGACTAGAAAAATTACGGCAGTACATTACATTGGGTTGTGCTAGATTAGACTAGGCTCGACTAGAATATTTTGGATTAGAATACTTGGCTTGACCAATTACTCATTTGTTTGAAGGAGCTTTTCCATGCCTGGATATGGTCATTGGCCTCAAAAGGAAAAGCAACCAATTCCTTGTTCGGTTCTACCTGCCCAGCATACTCATCGTGGTTCTGTCGTGGCTGGCCTTCTGGATCGACCCTGAAACTTCCTCCACGTCCCGACTGCTGACCGGGATCCTTTCTCTCATTGCACTGATCCTGTTGGACGCTTTCGCCGGCCACTCAAAGGTTGCCTCGCAGCAGATAACTGCTCTCGACTGTTGGGTGATCACGTGCTACGTATTCGTATTTGGTACCCTAGTCCAGTACGTTGTCGTCAACATACTTTCGAAGAAGCCCAGCGGAGCTCGAGGACTCGAATGCCTCAAGCTGCCGTTCGTTAAGGCCGAGAAGACTCTCGAAGCGGTAAGAAATCAGGAATTACTGCTTTACCACTTAAACATCTTTGATGGCTCCGGTGTCCAATAGACAAGGAATCAATCGATGGTTCACTAAAATCAAGTCAATACCCAGTCAATGAATCCGCTGAAACAGAGAGCCAGCCAGCGGTAGATAATCCAACTGAAAAGGTAAGTCTGGTAAGTCAATTTGATAAAACCAAATTGACGAGAGATCGTGCTGAACGAAGAAGAGAGCAGGGCAGAGAGCTTACCATAGTGTCTCCATTAAATAATTCTTACCTCAGTTGATCTACATTACTTTTCCTGTCTGGCTAACCTCAGATTAACTCGACTTTTAAACTTACCTCGTTGACCTATCTTAGCTCAACTTACCAAACTATACCGTATCTTACCGAGTGCCGTGTTGACCATTTCATAATTCTGACCCTGCAATTTTGGTTAGGCTCATCCTTTTTCTACATTCCCTATTACTTCACCCCGCATTTATTCGATTATTTTATTCGTAATTGCTGATGATTGTAATTTCTTTGGATAATTTACCAGTAATTGAGGTCGAATAAGAGCGGTCATTTAATCTGGGCTGAGAGGCCGACATTGATTTGAAATGCTGCGGCACCTGCGTTTTGCGATGTTACATGCTGATACGATGCTGCGAATGTGTCTGGCACCGTGACATCCCACGCTAAGCATCGACCTGACCTTGGATGGGGGGGACCAGTCATATCTTTCTCTATCTCTCCACCTGATCTTCCCTCTGACAATTTATAGTCAGTATATTCATTACTGTTGAGCTTACAAGCGAAGTCGAAATCTTCAAAAATGTCTGCCCTGACTGGAATTTGAATCCTCGAAAGCTGGATTCAGAGTCCATCACTCAACTATCGTGCACCCTATTTATTTGGATAATTGTCCCCCAAATTAGTGGGATTAATTTGAAACGTAAGTTTTGTGGTGATCGAATGGGTGCCGAGACGCATGCTTGCCTGTGAACTATTTCAAGCGTTCTCTTGTTACCGCAGAACGAGAAACAAGTCGATGGCTCCGGTGGAGATGGAAAAAGAAAGGCTCGTCTGGTCGACTCGTTTTCCAGGTTCTGTTTTCCAATTGCTTTTCTTCTCTTCAACCTGTTCTACTGGATCATGGCTCTCGCCTGAGTCAACGACATCGACCAAGCCACTGCTCGGCCTAGACGTCCGGCAGAAAGGTGCTTTAGTAGATATTTTCACAACTTTATAGTCCTTTGATTACCAATCGAAGATGTAGAAAGAAAACGAAGGGTACTTTCAGACAATATTTAATGTACCCTTCAGCATTTTAAAACTTTATTCCTTTCACTCACCGATAGAAAAGTAAACAAGAAAATGATTGATTCCTTAAGTCAGTATTTAATTCTCCTCTTACTGTTGTTACTATAATTTCTCGGAAATTTTTACTAATGAATGACATGTATTACGCCATCTGTTCCCCCTAGCCGACTCATCGGCGGTGTCCTCCGACTGCGTCCTCATGACTTTTCACTCCCTGGCAAGGACGACTGTAACTTTATACCTAGAGTTTTATATAAAAATATATTTTGATTACTTATATCAACTACCTTTATGCAACTCATCTGATCTTTTTACAACCAGTGCTGCAACATTTGCTGTATTCATGATGTGTTCTGACAGCTTGTATTAGTAATAAACGAAACTTGATTGATTGATTGATTGATTGATTATATATCTGAACGTGTTTCACCTCACCCGTTGAAAAGAAAAATGACGACGATTCCATAAGGCAATATACAGGGTGGGCCAAAAAGTAGCCTGCTAAAGGTTTTTGCTAATATTTCGGCCAAAAGTAAGAATTTTTAAATCAAGTTTAACTGGCTTAAAAGTAATTCATATTTACGTATAATAGCCAAATTTCACCAAAATATTTCAAACAGAACAACCTAATGGCTTCTCTAACGGAACCAACCTAATGGCTTCTCTAACGGAACCAACCTAATGGCTTCTATTGAGCCGTTGTCAAATAATACCATGGCATCAATCTATGGTCGCTTCAAACGCAATCGCAATGAAAAATCATAATCTGTTGGCTTGATTCCGTTATTATTATTATAATAATAATAATAATAATAATAATAATAATAATAATAATAATAATAATAATAATAATAATAATAATAATAATAATAATAAATTTAAATAATAAATTTAAATAATAAATTTAAATAAATAATAATAATAATAATAATAAATAGGGGGCTTCTAGATCGTGGTCTTTGAGATCGAACGCGCCTACTCCCATCGAACAGAAGGCTCATGTACAAAGAGAATGGGACAGCGCACTGATATCGCGTGCACTTGAAGGCCTTTCAGAAAGAGCCACTGATTCTACTGCTAAAGCCAGACTGTTAGCTGCGCAATCACCACACTCAGGAGACTGGCTTCAAGCACTACCCATAACAATCGCAGGATTACGGATGCCAGGAGAAGTTCTGAGAATAGCAGCCGGCATCCGGCTGGGCACTGCGTTATGTGAAAAACACACATGTAAATGTGGGGCGATAGTAGAATCCAATGGCCATCACGGATTCTCTTGCATCAAGGGAACTGGAAGGCAACAACGACATGCCATGATCAACGACGTGATTTGGCGGGCCTTCATCAGAGCCAAAATACCGGCCATCAAAGAGCCCAATGGCCTCTCCACAGCTGACGGCAAAAGGCCTGATGGAGTCACCATAATTCCTTGGGCCAGAGGTCGATGCTTAGCGTGGGATGTCACGGTGCCAGACACATTCGCAGCATCGTATCAGCATGTAACATCGCAAAACGCAGGTGCCGCAGCGGAAAAAGCAGCCCACAATAAGGAAAACAAATATGCTGTCATCTCGCAATCGCACCATTTCATACCTGTTGCAGTCGAAACCTCAGGAAGCTGGCACGCCGAGTCACTGGAATTTATCCAAGAACTTGGTTCCAAGATAAAAGCAGCTACAGGAGATCAGCGTGAGACCAGCCATCTGCTGCAGCGTCTATCAATTGCCCTGCAAACTGGAAACTCTCTATCTGTTCTAGGCACGTCGGACTCGAACAACAAGGAGACCGTGCAGCCAGGACTGAATGTCGGTCTATAGCCTAGAATCCCTAGATAGGCTACATTTAACAATTCGTCTGCATATGAGTTTGTTGGTTATAATAATAATAATAATAATAATAATAATAATAATAATAATAATAATAATAATAATAATAATAATAATAATAATAATAATAATAATAATAATAATAATAATAATAATAATAATAATAGTACCTTGGGGCAAAAAAAAAAAAAATAATCTTGTTCTTTAATTAAGCGTCTGCAAACGCACTGCGCTGTACAGTGAACATACATATAGTAGAAACGGCAGCCACGCAGGACGCCTTACATCCATGTATACAGTAGAAGCACATGATAACAGTTTTACATGTTTAATTACACGTTAATGAAAGCGACTTATTATTACAATACAATTGTAATTTGCGATTATATCTACAATGACAAATAGTTGCTAGTGGCAATGGACAAAGATGTCGTCACTAATTTCAAAGCGTGAATTCAGTGTTCCATTGTTCGCAGCCAAAATTATCCGCATAGTAGCTTAATTTTTCGCATCTCACCTTACCTGCTTCTTGGCCTCGTCATGGCTCTCCAGGCCTCATCTCACCCCTCCCCTCGACACCTCAACTCGTCCAACCTCACCTCGTGTCACCTCGCTTCATCTCACCCCTCCCCACGTCACCTCAACTCGTCCAACCTCACTTCATGTCACCTACACTCATCTCACGTCTCCCCAGGTTAACGCGCCTCATCTCACCTCGTCTTATGTCACCTTATCAATTTCCTTGCGGCGCATTAGTACAACCCGAACGTATTCCCTCCAGTAGACATTTTGGAGATACCTTTTCTCTACCTCTTCCAGTTCGAAGTACGGTTCTACCAGGTCGTGCCAGCGACCCACGAGACGGCTGATCTCAGGGATCCTCTCCTCATAGCACGCCAGTACCACGGTCCGATGGTTCGTCAGTTCCAGTACCGTCTCTACCAGCGGCTCCAGTGAGCTTTCGTAGTAGACACAGTTCGCAAGTACTAGGTAGTCGGGTATCCCAATGGTACTGGGTATCGCGGACCCCCAGCAAAGCGCTTGCCCCACGGCACTGCCCCGTATCAATCCTAGGTTCTGGTCGATGTTGAACCGGATTAGAGGGACCAGGGACTCTAAGTCCGTTATGATGGACTTGGATCCGTAGTACGACGCGAGTATTCCAACGATTCCTGTTCCGGCTCCGAGTTCCACGACCGTCTTGTCGCTAAGCGGGTGAGTAGAATCCGCTTCCGGTGAGGTAAGAGTCTCTGCGCATGCGTCTGACGTTGAAGACATTACGTCATTTCCGGTCATCCTCGAACGGAAATGAGGCGTTTCGAGGTACTTCGCTAAACAGGCAGCTGCTTCGTAGACCTAGAAAATAGTTCAATCGGAGCGATGTTAAACTGTTGCAAAGAGGAAATGCAGTGGTCTAACATGATGATGATGATGATGATGATGATGATGATGATGATGATGATGATGATGATGATGATGATGATGATGATGATGATGATGATGATGATGATGATGATGATCATCATCATCATCATCATCATCATCATCATCATCATCATCGTCGTCGTCGTCATCGTCATCATCATCATCATCATCATCATCATCATCATCATCATCATCATCAAGTCTATGATTATTATTATGCTTGTAATACAAACTATGCCATTATAATTTTTTAGCAGTCACGAAGCTGAAACACTTCGAAGTTTGGTACCCCTCACTTTCTAGACCAAAGTTACGCCCCTGGAATAAAGGCCTATTGTTACGTCATTTCGATTATGGAACACGTTTTTTGTTAGTAAATGTAAATTTTAAGAATAAGGCCCTTTTTACGCCACTTTAATAATGAGACTCGTCCATTGAATAAGTTTTAATTTTACAATCAAAGGCTCATTGTTACGTCATTTCAATTATGAAACACATTATTTAGTATTTTTACGTTCAGAGAATAAAGGCCTTTGTTACGTCACTTCAATTTAGAGAAAGTGTATTCTTATTACAAGTTTACATTCAGAGAATTAAGGCTTTTGTTACGTCACTGCTATTAAGTTTAAATTTATAAAATAAGAGGCTTACTGTTACGTCATTCCAATTGTTAAAATGCCTATTATTTTTAATATCAGATTTAAAGAAAAAAGGCCTATTATGATAAAAATCCATTGTTATTATGTTTAACGTTAGGGAATAAAATACTACATTGTGACGTTCGTCATTTCGATTATGGAACACGTCTGTAACCAATAACTTTAGATTTAAGAATAAAGGACTTTGTTACGTTACTTCAATTATGAAAAGTCTATTAATCTCATTGTTATTAAGTTTAAATGAAAAAGTTTATTAATGTTATTAAGTTTAAATGAAAAAGTATATTAATGTTATTAAGTTTAAATGAAAAAGTATATTAATGTTATTAAGTTTAAATTTAGACAATAAAGGCCTATTGTCACGTCATTTCAATTGTGAGACACGTCTATTGTTTGTAATTTTAGATTTAGAGATTACGTCACTTCAATTAGGCCCTATGAATAAATCTATTGTTATTAGGTTTATGATCGACACAGCTAGGTCTCTTCAATAGTGAAACACGTCTATTGTTAGTAATTTGAATTTTTTTTATTATTATTTTCATTACGATTATATAATTATTGTTATTATTGTTATTACATTTATTACTACGCTCATTGTCATTATTATATTTTTTATTGTTATTATTATCAGCATCATCATCATTACCATTATTATTCGGCATTCCGCATAAATGGTGCCAAATATAGATTCATTGGGCGCCATTATAATTATTTAACGGTCTTGAAGGGGAAAGGATGCGCAATTTGGTACCCACACTTTCTAGATCAAAGTTACGCCTCTGTCTGCTCTTACCAAGGAAATGTAATAGACCTTGGCCTTTTGTCTGCTCTCGCCTCGATTATGCCAATTCTGTGTTTGCAGGAATGTCAGATCTTCAAGTCAACAGGTTTCAACGAATCCAAAATTATCTGGCTCGTATAGTTTTCCGTGCATCTTCTCGTTCAAACTCCTTAACTCTGCGCGGTCAGCTGCATTGGCTTCCTGTAGAATTCAGTTTAAGATTTAAACTGGCCTGTCTTACCTATAGAATCTTCACAATGACCACGACTGTCTACCTTCAAGTACTACTCTGTCCTCACATTTCGTCACGCTGTGTGGTAAGGTTGAGCCTCGATGTAGCACTGTCGTTGGCTCTCGTGCATTCCATGTTGCTGTCTCTATATAAGGAATAGAACTGTTTACTCTTTCTCTTCCTTTAAGAAACGCATCAAAGTTCACTATTTCTCACTTGCTTTCAACATCTGGATATCTAACGGCTCTTAGAGTGTCGACTGACTGACTATTCGCGCCTCAGATTCGCATTTCTGTGTGACCTTGAGCACGTAAAATCGTTGTATCGATGATAATGATGATGATGATGATGATAATAATAAAAATAATAATTATAATAATAATAATAATAATTAGGTGAATAGGGCCATTCCGGACTGTTTATGTGTTACACCAGATACTATTGAAGTCCCTGAGGAATCCTGTAGGCCTATACGTCGGGCATAAAAAATAACAATAATAATTTATATACAAACAGGTAGACAGACTAACAAGCAGATAGACAGATAGATAGACCTACAGATAGACAGACAGATAGATAGATAGACATACATACAGATAAACGGACTGACTGACCCATCCTCCGATCGAGGCTGAACATCTCGTCTGGTAGAAGGTGAGCAAATCGCCAGAGTTCGTTTCCAGGTAGAGTTCAAAGAGAGTATCGATCGGTACCTTTCCAATAACCCCGAGCTCCAGCAGCTTCCTCCTCTGGCTCATCGTCTAAACAAAGCAGTTGCCAAAAACAGTTAAATTGTAAAGAAATCGTTTCTAGCACAAGGTTACGTAAGGTAAGGTATATGGTAAAATATACAAGGTAAGATTTGATAAAATTACCTGAGGTAAAAAATAAGGTTAAAGAAGATAACTTAAGGTGAAGTATGTTCCTCTACCTTTATTTTCCTCGTCACCCCTTTCCTGTCTAGGTCTCGCCTTGCCTTCCTTCCCTTGCCTTCCAGTCCTTTCCCTTGCAATGCCTTCCAGTCCCTGCTTTCACCATGTCATGCTCTCCCTTACATTGTCTTGACTTGCCTAACCATTGCCTTATCTTGCCTTGCCTTGATTTCCATGCCGTAGCCTGTTTTTTCTTGCCATACTTTGTCCTGTCTTTCTTCCCTCCCCTCCTCTTCCCTTCCCTCCCCTGTCTTTCCCTGCCCTTGCCTTTTCTTGCCTTCCATTCCCTTGCCTTCTCTTACCTTGCCTTGCATTGCTTGCCTTCCATTCTCTTTCTTTATTTCCCTTCCCTTTCTTACCGTGCCTTTCCTTTCACGCCATTCCCTTACTTTGTCTTGGCATGCCTTGCTTTTCCTTGCCATCCTTTGCATTGTCTTCCTTCCCCTCCCTTCTCTTCCGATCCCTTCCCTTCTCTTCTCTTCCGTTCCCTTCCTTCCCGTGCCTCTTACTCCATACCCTTCTCTTACTTTGCCTTGCCTTGAAATGCTTCACATTGCCTTCTCCTCCCTTCTCCTTTCTTGTCGCTCCTGCCCTGCCCTTCGATCCCCTTCCCTTCCAATCCCTTGCCTTCCTTTCCCTTCCCTAGCCTTCGCTTCTTTTCCCTTCTCTTGCTTTGCCTTTCCTTCCCCATCAACTCACCTGAGATTTCGGAAACTCTAGTTAACTTATAGGCTGAAAATCGCAGGAAACGCCAACTGTATGAAGCCGAGCAGAGATACCAGAGGACCGTCTATCGCCTACGCCGATGGACTACAGTTGGTCCCTGCAGCCCATGCGAAAGCCAGGCCTAAGCCTCTCGACAGCCTGCGTTGCTGATGGGAGATGCAGTGTTCGCGTGTTGGGTACTGCGGCGGCTTAACTCCGCACCAGCCGTATGGAACGCTGTTACCTTCATTAAAGACACTCGCCAGGTTGGCTTCGTTGATGATAATAATTATATAAGTGTAGCTGGATATATATATCGACGCCTTCAAATCGAATGCAGTCTTCAAGAACAACGACAATCAGGGTCAGATCAGGTGTACATAATTAACGCAAACATCCGCAAGGAAATGTGCACATAAGGAAATTGGTACAAATCCGAGTAAGAATAGAATCAATTTCTATGTTGACCATGTTGGATATGCTGAACGCCATGAAAATGATAAACATGAACATGCTTAACTTGATGAAAACGATAAACATGCTGAACATGAACATGATGAACACGGTTACCATGAACATTATGAACACGATACACTTGATGAAACTGAGCGGACTGAAAACGATTAGCGTGATGAACGTTAACACTATGAACATAAACGTGATAAGCACGATCATCATGAACGCGCTGAACATGATGATAATGATTAACCAAACGAAAATTAAGAATTATAGGAAAATAGTGAACATCGTGAATAAAAACATGATTGACACAGTGAGGTAGAAACATGATGAACATGATGAGCACAATGAACATGAACTTACAAGGTGAAGATGAATCTACTTAAAGTGATGAAAATCGTGAACATGAGCAAGAAAAACACGTTGAACAGAATGAGCACGTGCATATACTGAACATGATGATCTGCTGAACCATACGAACATCATGCCCACGGTGAACATTATGAACACGATGAACAAGAACATGTTGATCAAGATGAACATGTCAATCATGCGGAACATGAAAGTGCTGAGCATGGTCAATAAGGTGATCATGAACATAACGAGAAAGATGAAATGAACATAATGAACACCACGATGAACATTAACAACCGAACACGAAGAACACGATGAACATGGTGAACTTTACCATGATGAACACGAATATGAGGAGTATGAGTTAAATTATAAACATGACCAACTCGAATATGATGAACATGATGAATATGAAAACGACGAACATGGTGAACGTGATGAACATCATGTCATCAACATGAAGAATGTAATGTACAGGAACATGATTAAGGTGATGAATATGAACATGCTGAATATTATGATCACGATAAATCTTTTGAATCCATGCTGAACAACATGTACCTGATGAACATCAGCATGATGAAAATGATGAACATACTTGTCAACCCAATCCTTCCGTTGACAATCCTTCTGATTAAATCCTTGTTCTCTTCGTACTTAACGCCTATTTAACGTTCACCTTTTGAACACTAATTCTACGTATAAGTATAACCTGAATTAATCAGCAACACAGTTTAATATCTTTCAGTTTAATAAGAAACAAACAGACAGAACTCAATTCGATTACAACTCAACTAGTCAGCCACACTACTACAGCGAACACACTCGAATTCAAACTTCTCTAGTCAGCATAATTCTTCGCGCCTCTTGACACACCTGTCCTCTGTGCGCCTAAGCGAACTCTAATAATATACATATAGCGCGCCGCTGCCGAGATTGGCCGGCCGCGCGTGTCACTAAGACTATACGTTATACATCTATCATATATACATATACACGTGAAACTAAAGTAAGCGCACTAAATATATACGCTAATATCTCGCACTGCAAGACTGTACACAAAACTCAGTTCACATTACCTCCTTCCTTTTTCTGGAATTGAGCAAATTAAATTTCAAAATTTGCGAAATTACCAAAATACATGAAACATATATATATATCTAACTAATTAATAAACAGTCTTACGATGACTTATAACCTTGACAAACAATCAGCAATAACATTCAATCTGCCCTTCTTGTACTTCACCTCAACATCAAAAGTTTGTAAGGCTAACGACCAACGCACAAGTTTAGCAGACTTAGACATTGACTCAGTCAAGTATGTAAGAGGATTGTGATCAGTAAAAATGAAAATTTTTGATCCAATTATAATTTCTTTTAACTTGTTTAGAGCCCAAACAATAACATAGGCTTCCTTTTCCACAGTAGCCCATCTCTTCTGGGTATCAGTTAATTTCTGACTGATAAATGACACAGGGCGTTCTATTCCCTTGTCGTCCATCTGTGTTAAAACAGCACCGACTGCAAAGTCACTACTATCGCAGTACAAATTGAATGGTTTTCCCACTTCAAAAACATATAACACTACTTTGGATCGCACAGCCTCTTTAAGTAAATCAAATGCTTGCTGATGTTCAACAGTCCAATCAATCTTATCAGAAACACGTTTACTAGTTAAATCAGATAAAGGTTTCGCAATCTGTGCAAAGTCCTTAATAAACTGTCTGTAATAATTAAAAAATCCAAGCAGTTGCTTAACTTGCTTCTTAGTTTCTGGGATCTTCAAATTAGTCAAACTTTCAATTCTGTCTGGATTCATCTTTATCTTACCAGACCCAACCACATGACCGATAAACCTTACTTCACTCTTACCAAATATGCATTTTTTCAAATTCAAAGTAACGTTATGCAATCTCATTTGCATCAAAAATGCATCTAGATGCTGCAAGTGAACTTTCCAACTGTCAGAATGCACAGCAATGTCATCAACATACGGTTCTGCAAAGTCACTTATAGGCTGTAAAACTAAATTTATCGCCTTAACAAAAGTTCGGCCTGAATTTATCATTCCAAAAGGAACACGAGTAAATTCATACAGTCCATTATGTGTTACAAAAGCTGTCTTCCATTGATCAGATTGTTTTACAGGACAAGTCCAATAAGCACTTCGACAGTCCAAAATAGAAATTACATTAGACTTTCCAACTTTGTTCAAAACGTCTCTGACAATCGGCATAGGATATTTACAATCCACTGTGAATGAGTTAATGTATCTGTAGTCACAGGCAAGTCTTAAAGATCCGTCTTTCTTTTTAACAATAACCAAAGGGCTTGCCATTCTGCTCGATGATGGTTTAATAATGTTTGTTTTTAACATTTCTTTGATCTGACGTTCCACTTCTGATCGATAAATCAAAGGAATTCGGTATGCTGCAAATTCCTTTTCACGAAATCCTGGCTTTAGTTCAATTTCATGTTCAACCAATGTACATAATCCGGGTTTTTCTGAAAATCTGTCACAGTATTTGTTCAAGACTTTCAACAACTGTTCTCGCTGAGTTACTGTTAAATGGCTAATTTGTTCAGGATCGAGGTTAAGTGAATTCTTGTCATCTTGAACCTCATTCCTCATTGGTAATTCAACCACTGAACCAAAATCTTCATCAACAATTAGACCACAACTTAATGCTCGAGTAACATATTTTCTGATCTTGTTGGCGTGAATTATTTTTCGACCATTTTCACCCATATCGACTAAATAAGAATACTTTGATCTTCGATGTATGATCGTACATGGACCATGCCATCGAGAAATAAGTTTGTTTGTTGACGTTGGATACAAAACTATGACTTTCTCACCAGCTTCAAATTCTTTGTGCTTTGCTCTCTTGTTATACTGATTCGTGTATTGTAATTGCTTTTCTCGAGAGTAAGATTCTGCAAACAATAATGCTTTCTCCATATTTTCTTTGAGTTCTTTTAAATACTTTTCTGGTTTAACTCCAACATGAGGTGGTAAGTTTATTTCTCTAGTCCAACTCTCTTTTAATATTGCCAATGGTCCTCTCGGAATTTTCCCATAGACAAGCATATATGGTGATACTCCAGTAGTTGCATTCGGCACTTCTCGTAATGCCCACACTGTGAAAGGAATTATCTTGTGCCATTTCCTCGGGTTGTCTATTATCACATGATGGATCATCTTTTTAAATGTCTGATTCCATCTTTCTACTAATCCAGCAGCCTCTGGGTGTCCTGGTGTGTCGAATCTTGGACTACAGCCCATTAAATCGAGAAATTCTCTTGTCACACTGGCTGTGAAGTTCGTTCCTTGATCACTGGTAATCACGGACGGCACACCAACGTTCATGAATAGTTCCATCAATGCTTCACACACAGCCTTCGCTGTCAGCGATTTCAATAAAAAGATTGTAGGCCATCTGGTGCACGAGTCCACAATGCATAAACAATACTTGTGACCTGCAGCAGATACTGGATCGATCGGGCCAACGAGGTCCATCGTCATTCTCTTGAAGGCGACCTCTTCTCTTGAGACTGGAGTGATAGGTACTCTATCCATCACCAAACTCCTTGCCTTTAGTTGACACTTCTCGCAAGACTTACAAAATTTCACAATGTCTCTTCTCATCTTTGGCCATACAAAAGATAATTTTATTCGTTCTCTTGTTTTCTCTTCTCCTAGATGTCCTCCAAATACCGATTCATGCGCCAATTCCATCACTTTTATTCGTCTCTCTTTTGGTAACACTAGTTGATATATCGTCTGGTCTAATATCTGATATTTCTTATGCAATAAACCGTTGATCACACAGAATTCAGATTCTTTCTCTTGTGCTAACTTCCACCACGGCTTCAACGATTCATCCTTTCTCTGTTGCTCTTCGAACTTCTTCGAATCGGCAATCTGCACCTTTTGTTCTTCATCCATCTCTTCATCTCTATACAAGTCTCCAATCCCCACATCACATTCATTGTCTTCTTCAGTTTCATTTAATGTGCCATTCTCGCATGCAGCCATCTCTTGCTCATTCATCTCTGATGTTATACCATCTCGCGATAAGCTTCGTTGCTCATTACTTTCGTTTTCCTCATCACTTGAACTTCCATTTTCATTCTTCTCATCAACATCTACCATTTCCTGTTTCCGACTCTGCGCTCTCGTCATTACATTTGCTCGTACACTCACATCTCCTTGTATCGTTTTGACCTTCATCTGTGGTACGGCTTTTAATTCGGCAATTATCTCTGGATGCAACAAGAATCTTTCTGTACTGCCCATCTTTGCAATACTAGCACACATCAAGGTGACATAAGGTGTAAGTGAACACTGGATTTTACGCGGAAATCCCCCTTCTTCCACGTCACTACCACACAGTCTAACATCCACTTTCACTAACTTCGCAGGAATGGCATCTCCTGCCACACATTGCAAGTTCACTTTTCCAATTTGTTCCACCTTCATGCCTTCCAGTAATTCTTCACTAATCACCGGAATCTCTGAACCCGAGTCGCTCAGTGCTTTGACTTTCACTGGCTCTTTACCGTCTACTGCACGAATTTCAACCTCGACATATTGCAAGAACGATTTCTTCAATATTCGACTGTCATCTTTTCCTATGACTTCTCTCTGAATTTCAGCATCCAATAGAATTTCTTTTTGAATACCACATTTCATTACTGACTTCACTTCAGTCTCTTGGTTTTCTTGACTCGCGGTTTGATTATCTGTATCACTAACCACTTGAATCAAATTCACCCTTGTGTGTTCTTGATTTCTGCTAGACTTAGCTGCTGCCACTGGAACTGGACAAAATTTAACCAAATGTTTGTCTGAACCACAGTTGTGACAACGCTTCACCACTGTATGGTATGGTTGTGAAATACCTCGTTGTTCATTGCCTTCATATCTCTTATACTGCGTAAACGATGTGTTGCCTTCCCTCTTGGCAAACGGCGCTGACGATTTGTTAAATCCCTGACGACCAAACGTCACTTCTCTGGTCTCATTGGGTACAGGGACATTAGCCTTGACTTCTTTACCTTTGAACTGACTCCCTGTTTCTGGATTACTTTTCCACTTTCCACTCTGGCTTTGGTTTACGGAACGTTGAGAAGGATAACTGTTTATGTTTGGGAACGCAAACCCAATTCGATTGTTTACATGAATGTCTGCTAGGTCTGCCACTGCACTAGCTTGGAGACAGTCAGTTCCTTCCTTCGACAATACAAACTGTAGTGGACCTGGCGGTAAACATTCTTTTAGCTTATCCGCTACCAGCAAATCAAAGAGCGTATCATACTCTCTGTTCACGTTTCGACTTCTCACGTAATAGTTTAGCAAGTTCTTCAGTCTTGCCGTAAACATCGTATAAGTCTCTTCTGTTGTCTTCTTAGCATCCACAAATCTGGCTCTGTATTCTCTCGAAGTCAACTTAAATTCTTTTAATAAGTGCTGCTTGACTCTATCATAATTGTCTAGATCATCGTATGACAATCTATTCAGAACGGTTCGAGCTTTCGGCGTCATCAATGGTAGTAATAATTTCATCCAAAACGGCTTTTCCACAGCAAAACTACGAAATGCGTTCTCGACTGTTTCAAAATATAATGGCACCTCCATCATATCAGTTGGCATTTGAGGCAATACATGCTTCATTGCATCACCTATTTTCTTAATTTTTGACACCAAAGTTTCACTTTCTTGCTGCTTCCTTCTTTCTGCTTCCCGTTCTTCTCTCATTTGCGTTTCTTTCAATGTCAATTTTGATTTCTCCAGTTTCAGACGTTCCTGTCTTTCTGCCTCTGCCTTTTCCAAACTTTCTTTCTGAAATTTGAGTTCTTCTTGTCTTATTTGTTCTGCACGTTCCAACTCTAACGTTCGCGCTTTTTCTTTTTCTTCTTCACGCATTCTCTTTGCTTCAATCTGTTGCTGACGACCCTCTTCATCACTTTTTCTAGCTCTTTCAAATTCAATCATCTGCTCCAGTCTTCTTCTTTCAGCATCTTCCCTATCTCTTTTCAACTGTTCTAATTGAATCTCAAACTGATGCTTTTGCAATTCCAGTTCTGCCTTACGCACTTGTTCTGCTTTATCTTCTCTCTCTCTCTGCAGGCGCAATTCCTCTTGCCTTGCAAGTTCCGCTTTCTCTTCTTTCTCTCGCTGCAAGCGCAATTCTTCTTGCCTTGCAAATTCTGCCTTCTCTTCTTTCTCTCTTTGCAAGCGCAATTCTTTCTCTTCTTTCTCTCTCTGAAGACGTAATTCTTCCTGTCTTAGCTCTTTCTCTTCTTGTCTTCGTCTATCCTCTCTTTCTTTCTCTTCTTGTCTTCGTCTCTCCTCTTTTTCTTTCTCTTCTTGTCTCCGTTTCTCCTCCCTATCTTCTTTCATCATCCTCCACTGCATCAACATCTCCATAGACATAGGCGCAGGAGGTTTTTCAATAGCCTTTTCGACGGCACCGCCAACGGCACCTTCTTCTTCGACTTCTTCTTTAACCCACACATCGGCGAGTTCCTGCATCATGTCACCACGTGACATACCTTCTAATTGTTCTTCTTTAAAACCGGCTTTCAACAAACGCTGTTTCAGCCTTTCCGTAGACATCTTCTTAATATCTGCTTGTCTTTCAGCACTTAGTTTCTCCATCTTACTTGTTTACTTTGGTGATTTCTCTTTTCAAAGAAGTTACGGTTTTTCTTGTTGTGTGAATCGATAAACAAACGGGATTTCTTTTATATTTGTTCGTGGAAAACAACGAAATTTTTATACCGTTTCTCGTGTTCCACCGTCGTTGATATCGTAAATTCGTCACACAGCAACAACGCGTAGATTCTTCTAACACCGTTGTAAATTCTTTTAACACCGTTGTAAATTCTTTTATCCGCCGAAGGAGGTGATAACGTGAATTTTAATCCACCGTGAGTTTATATCCACCGTGAGTATTTATTCCACCGTGAGTATTTATTCCACCGTGAGTATTTATCCACCGTGAGTATTTATCCACACCGACGCTGTTCCACCGTGAGTTTTTATCCACACCGACGCTGCCACCAATAATGTCAACCCAATCCTTCCGTTGACAATCCTTCTGATTAAATCCTTGTTCTCTCTCTACTTAACGCCTATTTAACGTTCACCTTTTGAACACTAATTCTACGTATAAGTATAACCTGAATTAATCAGCAACACAGTTTAATATCTTTTAGTTTACTAAGAAACAAACAGACAGAACTCAATTCGATTACAACTCGACTAGTCAGCCACACTACTACAGCGAACACACTCGAATTCAATCTTCTCTAGTCAGCATAATTCTTCGCGCCTCTTGACACACCTGTCCTCTGTGCGCCTAAGCGAACTCTAATAATATACATATAGCGCGCCGCTGCCGAGATTGGCCGGCCGCGCGTGTCACTAAGACTATACGTTATACATCTATCATATATACATATACACGTGAAACTAAAGTAAGCGCACTAAATATATACGCTAATATCTCGCACTGCAAGACTGTACACAAAACTCAGTTCACAATAAACAAGATGAATATAGTGAACAGATGAACACGAACACTGCGAGCATCAATTTGATTAACGCAATGTACCAGCACAGTACAATATATGTTTTTTTTTCAAGGCGACTTTTTATTCGACGTAAAGATTGACTTATTTCAAAGCCTCGACTGCCTGTGTAATTTTAGAGTTAAAACAGTACTTGCTACTGTAACTGACGGTAACTCCGAGCATTAGCATTTGCGCTGAAAGTGCTTGTTTGTTTGTGTAAAGCATCCTAGAAGTAGCTTCCTACCAACGATGTTATATAAATAGTCGTAATTACAGTTACAATTACAATTACAATTGCGTAACCTTACCTTACCTGACTCGACCTTACTCAACCTGACCTTTACGCCCTTGACCTGTATGGTCACAGACGTTACCGCTTCCTTTATATTCCTCTCGCTTCTTCCAGCCCGTCTCCTTCCTTCCTTCCTTCGGTGGTCCGTCCGTCCATCTTTCCGTCCTCCATCACCCTCTTCCCTCTCCCTTGTCTTCCTTCGTGGTTCCCCGTCCGTCTTCCACTCTTCCTGCCCTTTGTCAATAGACTCTCCTCTTTCCGTCATCCAATTCCCTGAGACGAAATCTCCAGCAATCGATCACCCCTCTGCAAATATCAGCGTCGTCCTTCCATCTCCCGACAGACCGGTTTAATCCGGTTTTATGACGTCCCTGCGTACCTGGACCAGGCGCTCCACTCCGTGATAATTGTCCGCAATAGCCCTGGGTCAGTACGGTACGTTGTGAAGAGCGAAAGCGTCGTCAGAAGTATTGCGTCGAAGAAGGAGAACGGGAAGAAGAAGACGAGGAGGAAGAAGAAGACGAGGAGGAGGAGGAGGAGCAGAAGAAGAATTAGAAAAAGAAGAACAAGAACAAGAAGGGGAGGGGAGAGAAGGGGAAGTAAGGAGAGAAGAGGGAGGGGAGGGGATGGAGGAAAGGGGAGGGAGTAGAGGGGATAGGGAGATGGAACGGCAGAGACCATAGGGATTCAATGGAATAGTTTTGGTTAAATGTAAGGTAGGGTAGATAATGAGCAATAATAAGCTTTCTTGCAAAACCGAAACATGGCTTCTGTTTCCCTGATCTAACGGATTTCAACCTGGTTTCTCCAGTGGATGACGAGTTATAATTACGATTATACTCGAAGCGATCAGAGATTGATTTTATTTATTTTATTTATTCCGGATATTTCTATAGCGCCTCTCGAAGTCAACTACTACTCAGAGGCGCTCCCGACTACAGCATTTGATACTGTTCCGGAATTTTCACGCCGAAGCACCACGAGCAGTTGCGAGTGAAGGACTTGCCCAAGGTCCGAACGCAGTGGCTAGAGTGGGATTCGAACCTGCAACCCTCCGGTCACAAGGCGCCGAACTTACCACTGAGCCACCACGCCCCACAATGGCTTAGGCATTATGATAACGGCGAAGTCATTAGATTAGATTAGATTTATATTGATATTATAAGGCGCCAATCGTGTCTGGCATATAGTGTTCTGTTTTGCCACCAGATTCCTAATGTCCCTCTCCCATCTAGTGTAGCTATCGAATAGCTTTTCATTCTAGCTCTACATAAAATATGCAATACTTCACTCACGACAGCGCGACAATGATGATCACTAAGAAGGCGATGGGTAAATGGTGATGAAAACGATGACGTCACAGTGACGATCATCAGAAAGACGATGGATTAACGATGACGTCACAATAATAACGAATGTTGACGTCACAATGATGTTACATAGAAATGATGCATGCTACGTCCAACGCATCACATCTGAAGGTCCTCGAAATGTGTGAATCAATGCGCAGGTCTGCGATTCGTCCTAAGCGTAGCGGAAAGGGTGGCTTATTTAGAAGTATTTTGACCTTATGAAGGGTTGAATGTCTAGGGCCGTGGATGCACCAAAGAACAGAAATAGCTAGTTACTCGATTCGATGTGAGTCCACTGTCATCTGGCTATAACGTTTAAAAAACTAATTGTTGTAACATCTTTGTCATAGTCATCGTCATCATCATGATCGTCGACGTCGTCGTCGTCATCGTCATCGTCATCATCATTACAGCCATTACATTACCATTATCATCGTCATCGTTCTTCACCGTCGTAATCTCTATTTTCATTCTTATCATCTTCATCATCAACATTCATAATCATCGCGAATAAATTATATTCATTCTTTTCCGTCCACTGTCACATTCTCTTTGCTACTCTGAATCGCTGAGTGGCGCCTTTATAAATTATTTATTCGATTACAATTACAATTAAAATTAAGTTTACAGCAGCGGTTTTCAAACTTTATTTTAATGGTACCACCAGGTAAGAAATCGAATATTGCCGTACCACCAGCAAAGGCCAGATCAAAAACAACAGCCGAGTACGAAATCCCCTTGCAATTAGCGTAAAACCGTAGGTAGACAAATTTAACAAAACATTAAGAATGTAATCTTTTTGAATTTTTTCGCGGACCACTTAGCGTCAACTGGCGTACCACTAGTGGTACTAGTAAAACCTTTTGAAAACCTCTGGCTTACAGTAAGTTGTCATATGCTTCTCTCGTGTTTAGCATGAGTCTTGTTATGTCCTCGTTTATTCTGTCTATCCATTTTCTCCGGGCTCTTTACCACCATTATCAATCACTTTTGCTACCGCCATTACAATCAACACTACTACCACCAAATCATAATCGCCACTTCCGCAATCACGGACGTTATGTCCACTATTACCACTACCACGACCACTGTTACAGAGAACGTACTGGATCTCTGCGGCGGAAAATGGATTCGTTTTAAAATTGTTGAGAGATTAAACGGAGGTTTTGTAAGATTTCAACAGCAATTCACCCTCATATATTCAGGAAGGAACTGTTTCATATTGCCAGTGAAAGAAAAAGTTGTTGCAGTCGTATTTCGTCTTCTTTATCTGAGTCATCGAAGATTCGAGGAAGCAGGCCCTGATGTGAGGCTGGACTCGACCCTACGCAAAGCATCCTGGTCGGGAGGAGGACTGTTGCTGCAGTTGCGTTTATTGCTATTCCTGTTGCTGAGACAAAGAAAAGAAGATGGGAGACGCAAGTGATCTGCTCGGCTTCCTCGCGACGCTAGCCACGTGCTACATGATCTCTTCCGGTTTAGTAGCATACGTCATTTCCGGTTTCAAATGTTTGACCGTTGTTTTCGGTTTCCAGTTCCTTTCATAAATGCCATTTTCGGTTTTCAGTTTCTTAAAAATTTCCGGTGTCTAGGTCTTTAAACAAACAGCTTTGTATTGACAGTAGTGTCTTCGAATTATAGCCATGCCGATGAGTTCTGAAGCATTTGAAAGCTTTGCAATTTTGTTGGGCGTGGTTCAAAAGCGAGTTACAGCTATCAAGACGACTGCAAATTAAGACGTTAGCTAGTCAAAACAAACCTTCCAGGTTCACATGCAAGTTGCTTGTACGTGGAAGGAGCGAGAACATAACTTTAAGTTGCCTTATTTTACTTTACATTCCCTTATCCTAGACTACATATACCTTATACTGGCTTAATTTTACCTTTTTTGCCCACAATAACATTGCGTAATCTGGGCCCATTATCATCACGATCATTGTTGGCTGAAAAACCGTGCGTAGTTAGTGAGTAAATCGGTTCTTTTAGTTGCAGGTTCAGAGGATGGACTCAAACGTGAACCTACGTGGAGAGTGACCACAGCTGAGGTCGGTGCTAAACTAATCGAACCCAGGCTAACGACTTCTATAGCGCCGATGTCATAGAACACAATGAATCACCAATCGAGGACACATCAAGTGAAATTGTCGTAGTCCGTTGGTCAGAATCCGATGAGTTTATTCATCAGGAAGTGAGGCTACGCTGGATAATGAAGCTGAAACAAATTCAGTTTAAGTTTATTCCTCGACGACATGCAAGAACTGGGAGAACGTGTAGAACGGTTCTCATTGTATTCCAATGCTTTTTGAAGAGCCACGGAAAACGCCTCATAGAACCTCACAATTCCCTGTTACACAAGGCACACGAATGTTTATTGGTAAATGAGAGATGAGCAATGAACAGTGGTAGATCGGCTCATTTGTAAGGTAAATGTAAATGTCCGAAATTTAGCAGCGCCACACAAAATCAGTTTCAAGGAGACCTGCCTATGTATCAACATAAGTCCGCAAGAACAATGCAGGATGTTTGGTCCATTTCGGTGCTAGGTCAGAATTCTGGGTTTGGGGTTAAGCCAAGGAAACAGCAAGCATAGTGACAGAGTGGAAATGGTTGGTGGTCATGTCATGGAATGATGAGGGAACCAAGGTAGGGGAACTTGAAGAGTTTGGGTTTCAGTTATGAGTGGAAAGCTGCCGGAGAGAGCGCAAGCGAGTTGACAGGCGAGAGATGGGATGAGAGGGAACAGAGGGAGTGCTGAGACTGAAGGTAAGGCGAGAGAGGGGATGAGTGAATTCTGAAGAAGATATTTTGGGATGATATATATTAACATGCGAGCTATGCCGTACATCAGCGCTTGACAAAAGTTCATCGCTTTTACATCGACTCGTTTACAAATAATAGAAATCAGGAGTCGACTGAACTTTAGGATAATATCACTTAGCCAGAGAGGAAAGTAACTGCAGAGAGGTAACACCAACCGAGACAAATTATTGGTAGAGAATGCTTTGTGAAGACAGGTTAGGCGATTCTAATGTGATCCAATTAATTCTAATGTAGGCCTATTGTATTCGTATCTGAGCAGATCTGATATGATTCAGCACAATATTAAACTATATATATATATATATATATAAATATATATATATATATATATATATATATATATATATATACAACACTAAATGATGTAGAGTATAAACGATATAACGTGATGCAAAGTAATCTAAATTAATATATTGATATTGCGTTATTTCATCTAACTGCCCTATTTAATCTAACTGCCCTATTTAATCTAACTGCCTTATTTAATCTAACTGCCCTATTCGCTGAGGTAAGGTAATACTTCCCTCGCCTTACCTTCAGTCTCCGCACTCCCTCTGTTCTAGGGCTATAAGAGTCTTAAGAAGTCCTAACATGGTGGTGCTCCACTGATCGCTTGCAGAAGAACATATATTCAGACTTGTTCTTCGTTCAGGATAATCCGTTTCTGATGAAAAAGACGCCCAGTGCAACTGGAAACGAAGGCTACGAGGGATATGTTCCGGATGTACTGAAGAAGATTGGGGAGCAACTGCACCAGTGGTATACCATCCACGAGATTTCAGGTGGCCTATACGGAGACAAGATCCCGGGAACCAACAGGTGGACTGGAATGATCGGAGAGCTACTTGAGAAGGTATATATGTCCACTGCGTTAAGTAGTAATTTTTTTGTGTGGCTTGTTTCTTAATCTGTTTACGTGTCGCTCCATTTATTCTTTTTCTTCCAGATTTCTACTGCTGGTCATTTGCTTACATGCCAACCTGGTATTTGAGTCGTCTTTTTCTATAACAAGATAACAAGGAAACTCGTTAATGGATGAATTGATGAATGGTGGAAGGATGGATGGATGGGTGAAAGGATGGTTGGGTGGGTGAACTGATGCATGGATGTATGCATGCGTGGACGGATGGATGGATTGATGATGGATGGGTGGATGGATGGATGGATGGATAATTGGATGAGTGGATGATTATTGGGTGGATAGATGGATGTGTGGTTGGATGGATGAATGGATATATGGATGGATGGGTGGTTGGATGGGTGATGGTGGGTGCGTGGATGTATGGATGGATTGGTGGATGGATCGAGTGAATGGACATATGAATGAATAGATGGATGGGTGGGAGGACCGATGGGTAGATGGATGGATGGGTGGGTGGATGGATGGATGGATGTACGGTTGGATGAAAGTATGGATGCATAGTTGGATGAGTTGGTGTATGGATGTGTGTGTGTGTGTGTGTGTGTGTGTGTGTGTGTGTGTGTGTGTGTGTGTGTGTGTGTGTGTGTGTGTGTGTGTGTGTGTGTGTGTGTGTGTGTGTGTGTGTGTGTGTGTGTGTGTGTGTGTGTGTGTGTGTGTGTGTGTGTGTGTGTGTGTGTGTGTGTGTGTGTGTGTGTGTGTGTGTGGACGGATAGATAGATAGATGTAGGGAAGGAAGTACAGGTTGATGGATGGTTGGAAAGATGGATAGATGGTCGAACGGATGGATGAATCAATAAATTGATCGATCTATACGATCTATATATTGGTGTATCGTAGAGAGCAGACCTTGCAGCAGCTCCCCTCTGCATTACGGGTGTTCGCCAGGAAGTCTTGGACTATACGGAGCCGCTTTTCTCCGTTCGAGTGGTCATCGTTATCAAGAAGGGGTCGAAGGAGCCGGAGTCAGCCAAGGAGCTTCTTGAACAGACGGGCATCACCATCGGTGTTTTAAAGGACGCATCCATTCTGCAGATCCTCCAAAACTCAACGTTACCGCACTTTCAGAAGCTCTTCAGAGATGTGAGCGCAAATCCTGACCTGCTGTTCAGGGTCACCGAAGACGGGATACGCAGAATACGAAGCGAGGGTGGAAAGTTTGTCCTCATGACGGATTCTTCCAGTGGAAGTCACTGGACCAAACAGCAACCATGTGACTTAGTCCAAATCGAAACTGGCCTTGCGGAAAGTGAGCGCACCTTTGCTGTTGTCAAGGGTTCTCCGATCAAGGCTCGGCTTGACGCCGCCATAACGCAACTGAGGAAAAATGGAGAACTGGTGAAAATCCGACAGAAATGGTGGAAGGACTACTGTTCCAGTGGGGCTCTACACTCCTGGGGCGCTCTGATCGTCTTACCCCTTTTCGTGCTGGTCCTGGTGGTCGTCGCAAGCCCATAGCTCAACTGAGACTTAATCTCTCATGACGGAAACTTTTAAAGTCTATCTTCATAGAAAGAACTTTTATTGATATGAATTTTCTGAATCCTGTTCAAAGTCAATATACTATTTCTATATGGTGATAGTGGTGATGGTGGTGGCTCTGGTGGTAATTGGATGGTGGTGATGGGGATGGTCGTGTTGGAGGTGCTGATAATGATGGGGTGGTTGTCATAATGTTGGTGTTGGTTGGGTTGGTGTTGATGGTGGTAATCGTATGGGTTACCATCGTCGCCCAACACCAAAAGCAATACTAAACCGTTTACTATGGAAACTCTGAAGCTGAATTACTAGCAAACTGCGACAAAACTGGCGTTGGTTATGGTTGTGATGATGGTGGTGGCTATGGTTGTAATGGCATGGTGGTGATGGGATGGTCGTGTTGGTAATAGTGATAATAATTTATAAATGTTTAAATACAATACAATACAATACAATACAATACAATACAATAATGGGGTGGTGGTCATGATGTTGGTGTTGGCTGAAGTCGTACTGGTGGTGGTTCTCGTGTTGCTGGTGGTGGTGATAATGATGGGGTTGTGGTGATAATGTTGGTGTTGGTTGGGGTGTTGTTCATAGTGATGGTCGTGTTGGTTGTCGTGATAATGAAGAGGTGGTGGCCATGATGTTGGTGTTTGTTGAGGTGGTGTTCATGACTGTGTTCATGACTGTGGTCGCGTTGGTTGTCACCACCATGATCGCCACAATAGGACGCTTGGCAATATTTTTTCAAGCTCAGATTAGGACGACGGGGGATTACAGGAAGGGGAATGGTAGGAAGGATAAGATGCGAAGAAAGGGCGGAAGAATGCAGAGAGGGTGTGAGACAGAAACAGATAGACAGACAGACAGACTGTTAGATAAATAGATAGAGACTTATAGTTAGAGTTAGGGAGAGAGAGAGTGGTGCATACGGAGAGATAAAGAGTGAGAGAGGAAATGAGAGACCGAGAGAGATATGAAGGCAGAGAGAACAGAAATGGGCGAGAAGGGACAAGAGAAATCGGGTGGAAAATAGAATGAGGAAGTTATGAATTGATGTAACATGTAATGTGCAATCTCAGAAATTCCTCAGGGCCACAAAAAACCAGGGAGATCAGCAGCTGCTTAACACCGACGCTATATCAAATCAAGTCTTCAAGATCCATGTCAGACGCCGGATCAGAATACAGGGCGCTCGAGCAGGGTATGGGGCGTTGTTCTACGGTAGAAATGCTGATGGTCATGGGATGTGATTCTACTCTAGAAAACGTTGGTAAATCGTTAGAAATCGTTGGGATGGTGGTTCTACGGTAGAAATTGTGTTTGTGACGGTAGTATTGCGTTAAGGAAGAAGGAGAGAAGGAGGAGAAGGTGGGGAAGAATAAGAATAAAACAATGAAAAAGAAGAAGAGGAGGGAGGGGAGGGAGGGGAGGGGGAGGGAGTGGCGGATGGAGAGTGGAGGGAGCGGAGACTTAGGCGGGGGAGTGGGAGTAGCAATGGGAGAGGAAGATGCCATATCGACTCAAGGAAGTAGCTTTGGTAAAAGATAAGGTATGGTAAGTTAGGATAGATTTTCGCAATATGAGCTTTATTGACATTCGCACATGGCTTCTGTTTTCCCTGATTTCAACCTGGCTTCTTTAATAGATGATGAATTCTAATTGCCTCTTCATTAGAATCGGTCACCCGTTGATGGTTTAGGCATTGTGATAACGGCGCCACAGAAGTCATTAGATTAGGTTAGATTGCCATATTAAAAGGCTACAATTGTGTCTGGCTTAGGGTCTGTAGTGTTTGTGGTTTGCCTAATGTCCTTCTTGCCATTTAGTGTGGCTTCAGTGGCTCAGACAGGGGACGGCAGTCATGGTTAAACTTACGAAAATTTGGAAGAACAAGTGAATACATAATGACACCAAATTATGGATGATAAAGGCATTGGCATGGCCAACAGCAATATATGGATGTGAGTCTTGGACTTCAAGGAAAGATGAAGAGAAACGCATCCAAGCGTTCGAGAACAAGTGCATCAGAAAACTGTTAAGAATTCCTTGGACAAAAAGGATGACCACCAAACAAGTGTACACGCTGGCGAGGACCAAAAGCGAACTGCTGAACCACGTCCGAACCCGCATGCTAAGGTACTTCTGACACATCATGAGGCAGCCGAAGGACAACATCGAAGGCAGCCTGATGACGGGGCTCGTAGAAGGGTTCGCAACCGCGGTCGACCAAGAATATCATGGATTGACAACATTATAGAATGGACTGTTGTATCTGGGACCAGCCTAATGGTTGCAATACCATATGGGAAACGATGGACAATGTTGACCCATTCCCGTAGCCTACCATCGCAAAGCGACAACGGCGACATGACATGATATAACAGTGGCTCAGAATAGGCGAGCGTATCAAATTCAAACTTTGCATCATGTCGTACAAATGTCTGAACCACTGCCCACCACGCTGCCTCGCAGACAACATCAGGCCGTTATCGGATGACCCTTATTGGTCGGGGCTGCGATCAGCAAGTTCGCTGATGTATTCGTGCCAGCAAGAAAAACTAAATCGGTCGATCTGGCTTTTCGGGTCGCTGGGCCGCGTGCCTTTGACAAAGTTCCTGCGCATATTCAGGAAGCAAAAAGCATTTCTGTTTAAAAACACAGTTTAATCTGCACTTGATACGTAATTCCTATAGCATTAGCAATTGCGCTGACGGTATACGGTGTGGCTGTAAAACATCCTAGAAGTAGCTTGCTGCCAACGATACTATAGAAATCATCGCAATTATAATTACGATTATTATCATTCGGGCTCTACATAAATGCCATATTTCAGTCACGACACGCGATAGTCATGACGACTAAGAGGGCGATGCATAAATGGTGATGAAAACGATGACGTCACAATTACGATCATCAGAATGACGATGGATAGATGATGATTATAACGATGACGTCACAAAAATGCCCTCCACAATGCTGTTACATAGGAATGATGCATGCTATGTCCAACTCTTCAAGTCTGAAGGTCGTTGTGATGTGTGAATAAATGAGCAGGCGTGCGATTCGTCCTAAGCGTAGCGGCAAGGGTGACTTATTTAGACGTATTTTGCCCTTGTGAAGGGGCGAACGTCAAGACTGTGCAATTATAGCAGAACAGAGCCAGGTGGTTACTCGATTGGATGTGAGTCCACCGTCATATGGCTATGACGCTTAAAAAGTTAATTATTGTGAGATCATCATCATTATCGTCGTCGTCGTCATCATCACCACATCCATTATCATCACCATGGTCGTTCGTCGCCATCGTAGTCTTCATCATAATTCTTATCATCCTCATCGTTATAATCACCATTAACATTCATAATTGTCATCATTAGGCCTACAATCGTCGTCGCATCGTAATAGTCATCACTATAATCAGAATTAGCATTGTCATCGTCATCACCAACACCAACGATGGTCGCGAATAGGACTAAGTAAATGATCTCCATTCTTTTCACTGTCACTTTATTTTCCCCCTCATAATCGCTAAGGGGCTCTTGTATAATTGTTCGATAACAATTACAATTACAGTCATTTGTTACATCTCCCGCATTTGTTGTGTTTAGCACGAATCTTGTAATCGTATCGTATGGTGTCGTATCTAGGAATTTATGAAGCGTCTCTCGCAGAATAACAAGGCAGAGGCGCTCTCAGCACGGAAGCCCCGAGAACACAGGAATGCCTTTAAGGAACGAAAAATCGATGGGGAGAAGCTAGACATTAGCTTCGCCTCAAGTGGAAGAGAAGGTAATTCCAGGTCAGGAGAACCACAGCAGCAAAGGCCCGGTGTTGGGCCAAGGCAGTCCTATAGTCATAGACATACCCAGGGTTGCCACAGCTAAATTTCTAGGAGTTTATCTTGATCAAAACTTGAAATGGAATGTGCATATTGAGCATATATCCCACAAAATAGCCAAGAACATTGGCATAATAAAAAGAATTTCCTATTTACTGCTACCGGATGTACTAAAAACCCTATACTTTACTATGATACATCCCTACCTAAATTACTGTAACATAGTATGGGCATCCAATTATAGCTCTAGACTTAGAAAACTGAATATACTCATTAAAAGGATTATAAGGACAATAACGAAATCCCACTATTTAGCACATACTGATGAACTATTTAAAAAATTGGGCATACTGAGGTTAGATAAATTACTTGAATACCAAATAGGGATTTTTATGTACTCCTCAATCAATAAGCTACTGCCACCGGAATACTCATGTCTCTTCACTATGAACTCGCAGATCCACCACTATGCAACAAGGAGGGCCTCCAACTTAAGAGAGGCTTTTGCAAGAACAAATATTAGGAAATTCTCTTTAGCATGTACAGGTCCCTCAATCTGGAACTTAATACCAAAGCACATAAAAGACCGTCCTAATTTAAATACATTCAAAGGTCACTTAAAGAGCTGGCTATTGGGTGATAGGGATCAACTGCGGCACCAGCACTGGTTAAACATCTCATAATGAATAAGCTAGCTGGCTTGCCTACTGTGTTAAAAAAGGTCATTGGTAGTATCTGTTTAGATGGCATGACTACGAAACTCTTTTCACCGCCATGTTATGGTATGTTATGTATCAATAGTAATAAGGGGACCCTTCCTAGCGGGACTTCGTCCCTTCTGGGTCTCCTGTTGCGTCCAAATGATCTCCACACGACGTCGTAACACAGAACATACCCAACTTACATCATAGGTAAATTCAACACCCTGGTATAAGCCAGGACTTGGTCAAGTAGCCCAGTTACTTAGGGTGCTGATTGAGTCCGTCAAGTTGCTAAGTTGGTACTGGTTTTAACTGTTAACTGTGGTGTATCTTATGAATCATATGGTTCAATTTGGGTTTAAAAAAATACAACTGTCACTTTATGAATATTTTGTACAATCAATGTGGACCAATAAAGTGTTATGTTATGTTATGTTATGTTATGTTATAGTCCTATAGGAACAAAGAGGTCAAGTCTTGTTATGTCCTAGTTTATTCTGTCTATCCAGTGTCTTCGAGGTCTTTACCACCATTACCAACCACTGTTGCTAAGACCATTACTGTGAACTGAGTTTTGTGTACAGTCTTGCAGTGCGAGATATTAGCGTATATATTTAGTGCGCTTACTTTAGTTTCACGTGTATATGTATATATGATAGATGTATAACGTTTAGTCTTAGTGACACGCGCGGCCGGCCAATCTCGGCAGCGGCGCGCTATATGTATATTATTAGAGTTCGTTTATGCGCACAGAAGACAGGTGTGTCAAGAGGCGCGAAGAATTATGCTGACTGGAGAAGTTTGAATTCGAGTGTGTTCGCTGTAGTAGTGTGGCTGACTAGTTGAGTTGTAATCGAATTGAGTTCTGTCTGTTTGTTTCTTATTAAACTAAAAGATATTAAACTGTGTTGCTGATTAATTCAGGTTATACTTATACGTAGAATTAGTGTTCAAAAGGTGAACGTTAAATAGGCGTTAAGTACGAAGAGAACAAGGATTTAATTAAAAGGATTGTCAACGGAAGGATTGGGTTGACATTATTGGTGGCAGCGTCGGTGTGGATAAAAACTCACGGTGGAACAGCGTCGGTGTGGATAAATACTCACGGTGGAATAAATACTCACGGTGGAATAAATACTCACGGTGGATATAAACTCACAGTGGATAAAAATTCACGTTATCACCTCTTCGAAGGCGATAAAAGAATCTACGACGGTGATTGAAGAATTTACAACGGTGTTAGAAGAATCTACGCGTTGTTACTGTGTGACGAATTTACGATATCATCGACGGTGGAACACGAGAAACGGTATAAAAATTTCGTTGTTTTCCACGAACAAATATAAAAGAAATCCCGTTTGTTTATCGATTCACACAACAAGAAAAACCGTGACTTCTTTGAAAAGAGAAATCACCGAAGTAAACAAGTAAGATGGAGAAACTAAGTGCTGAAAGACAAGCAGATATTAAGAAGATGTCTACGGAAAGGCTAAAACAGCGTTTGTTGAAAGCCGGTTTTAAGGAAGAACAATTAGAAGGTATGTCACGTGGTGACATGATACATGAACTCGCTGAAGTGTGGGTTAAAGAAGAAGTCGAAGAAGAAGGTGCCGTTGGCGGCGCCGTAGAAAAGGCTATTGAAAAACCTCCTGCGCCTATGTCTATGGAGATGTTGATGCAGTGGATGATGATGAAAGAAGATAGGGAGGAGAAACGGAGACAAGAAGAGAAAGATAGGGAGGAGAAACGGAGACAAGAAGAGAAAGAAAGAGAGGAGAAACGGAGACAAGAAGAGAAAGAACTGAGACAAGAAGAGAAAGAAAGAGAAGATAGACGAAGACAAGAAGAGAAAGAGTTGAGACAAGAAGCAGAACGTGTAAGACAAGACGAATTGCGCTTGCAGAGAGAGAAAGAAGAGAAAGCAGAACGTCTGCAGAGAGAGAAAGAAGAGAAAGCGGAACTTGCAAGGCAAGAAGAATTGCGCTTGCAGAGAGAGAAAGAAGAGAAAGCGGAACTTGCAAGGCAAGAGGAATTGCGTCTGCAAAGAGAGAGAGAAGATAAAGCAGAACAAGTGCGTAAGGCAGAACTTGAATTGCAAAAGCATCAGTTTGAGATTCAGTTAGAACAGTTGAAAAGAGATAGGGAAGATGCTGAAAGAAGAAGACTGGAGCAGATGATTGAATTTGAAAGAGCTAGAAAAAGTGATGAAGAGGTTCGTCAGCAACAGATTGAAGCAAAGAGAATGCGTGAAGAAGAAAAAGAAAAAGCGCGAACGTTAGAGTTGGAACGTGCAGAACAAATTAGACAAGAAGAACTCAAATTTCAGAAAGAAAGTTTGGAAAAGGCAGAGGCAGAAAGACAGGAACGTCTGAAACTGGAGAAATCAAAATTGACATTGAAAGAAACGCAAATGAGAGAAGAACGGGAAGCAGAAAGAAGGAAGCAGCAAGAAAGTGAAACTTTGGTGTCAAAAATTAAGAAAATAGGTGATGCAATGAAGCATGTATTGCCTCAAATGCCAACTGATATGATGGAGGTGCCATTATATTTTGAAACAGTCGAGAACGCATTTCGTAGTTTTGCTGTGGAGAAGCCGTTTTGGGTGAAATTATTACTACCATTGATGACGCCGAAAGCTCGAACCGTTCTGAATAGATTGTCATTCGATGATCTAGACAATTATGATAGAGTCAAGCAGCACTTATTAAAAGAATTTAAATTGACCTCGAGAGAATACAGAGCCAGATTTGTGGATGCTAAGAAGACGACAGAAGAGACTTATACGATGTTTACGGCAAGACTGAAGAACTTGCTAAACTATTACGTGAGAAGTCGAAACGTGAACAGAGAGTATGATACGCTCTTTGATTTGCTGGTAGCGGATAAGCTAAAAGAATGTTTACCGCCAGGTCCACTACAGTTTGTATTGTCGAAGGAAGGAACTGACTGTCTCCAAGCTAGTGCAGTGGCAGACTTAGCAGACATTCATGTAAACAATCGAATTGGGTTTGCGATCCCAAATATAAACAGTTATCCTTCTCAACGTTCCGTAAACCAAAGCCAGAGTGGAAAGTGGAAAAGTAATCCAGAAACAGGGAATCAGTTCAAAGGTAAAGAAGTCAAGGCTAATGTCCCTGTACCCAATGAGACCAGAGAAGTGACGTTTGGTCGTCAGGGATTTAACAAATCGTCAGCGCCGTTTGCCAAGAGGGAAGGCAACACATCGTTTACGCAGTATAAGAGATATGAAGGCAATGAACAACGAGGCATGGTTGTGAAGCGTTGTCACAACTGTGGTTCAGACAAACATTTGGTTAAATTTTGTCCAGTTCCAGTGGCAGCAGCTAGTTCTAGCAGAAATCAAGAACACACAAGGGTGAATTTGATTCAAGTGGTTAGTGATACAGGTAATCAAACCACGGGTCAAGAAAACCAAGAGACTGAAGTAAAGTCAGTAATGAAATGTGGTATTCAAAAAGAAATTCTATTGGATGCTGAAATTCAGAGAGAAGTCATAGGAAAAGATGACAGTCGAATATTGAAGAAATCGTTCTTGCAATATGTCGAGGTTGAAATTCGTGCAGTAGACGGTAAAGAGCCAGTGAAAGTCAAAGCACTGAGCGACTCGGGTGCAGAGATTCCGGTGATTAGTGAAGAATTACTGGAAGGCATGAAGGTGGAACAAATTGGAAAAGTGAATTTGCAATGTGTGGCAGGAGATGCCATTCCTGCGAAGTTAGTGAAAGTCGATGTTAGACTGTGTGGTAGTGACGTGGAAGAAGAGGGATTTTCGCGTAAAATCCAGTGTTCACTTACACCTTATGTCACCTTGATGTGTGCTAGTATTGCAAAGATGGGCAGTACAGAAAGATTCTTGTTGCATCCAGAGATAATTGCCGAATTAAAAGCCGTACCACAGATGAAAGTTAAAACGATACAAGGAGATGTGAGTGTACAAGCAAATGTAATGACGAGAGCGCAGAGTCGGAAACAGGAAATAATAATAATAATAATATTTATTCTTTAATTAAGCGCCTGCAAACGCACTGCGCTGTACATGTACATGTTATGCGATAAATCTTAACTACTAACAGAACAGACAGCCTGCAATACACGGCGCAAATTGCAGCCTACAAAGCATGTCCGCCTATGGGACTCGATCTCTGTACCTCTCGCACTCTACGCCAGATGTTATCCACTGCGATGAGAAGAGTGAAACTGAAAGTTCAAGTGATGAGGAAAACGAAAGTAATGAGCAACGAAGCTTATCGCGAGATGGTGTAACATCAGAGATGAATGAGCAAGAGATGGCTGCATGCGAGAATGGCACATTAAATGAAACTGAAGAAGACAATGAATGTGATGTGGGGATAGGAGACTTGTATAGAGATGAAGAGATGGACGAAGAACAAAAGGTGCAGATTGCTGATTCGAAGAAGTTCGAAGAGCAACAGAGAAAGGATGAATCGTTGAAGCCGTGGTGGAAGTTAGCACAAGAGAAAGAATCTGAATTCTGTGTGATCAACGGTTTATTGCATAAGAAATATCAGATATTACACCAGACGATATATCAACTAGTGTTACCAAAAGAGAGACGAATTAAAGTGATGGAATTGGCGCATGAATCGGTATTTGGAGGACATCTAGGAGAAGAGAAAACAAGAGAACGAATAAAATTATCTTTTGTATGGCCAAAGATGAGAAGAGACATTGTGAAATTTTGTAAGTCTTGTGAGAAGTGTCAATTAAAGGCAAGGAGTCTGGTGATGGATAGAGTGCCTATCACTCCTGTCTCAAGAGAAGAGGTCGCCTTCAGGAGAATGACGATGGACCTCGTTGGCCCGATCGATCCAGTATCTGCTGCAGGTCACAAGTATTGTTTATGCATTGTGGACTCGTGCACCAGATGGCCTACAATCTTTTTATTGAAATCGCTGACAGCGAAGGCTGTGTGTGAAGCGTTGACGGAACTGTTCATGAACGTTGGTGTACCGTCAGTGATTACAAGTGATCAAGGAACGAACTTCACAGCCAGTTTGACAAGAGAATTTCTCGATTTAATGGGCTGTAGTCCAAGATTCGACACACCAGGACACCCAGAAGCTGCTGGATTAGTAGAAAGATGGAATCAGACATTTAAAAAGATGATCCATCATGTGATAATAGACAACCCGAGGAAATGGCACAAGAAAATTCCTTTTCACGAAAAGCATTTGAAAGAACTCAAAGAAACTACGGAGAAAGCATTATTGTTTGCAGAATCTTACTCTCAAGAAAAGCAGTTACAATACCCAAATCAGTATAACAAGAGAGCAAGGCACAAAGGAATTTGCAGCATACCGAATTCCTTTGATTTATCGAGCAGAAGTGGAACGTCAGATCAAAGAAATGTTAAAAACAAACATTATCAAACCATCATCGAGCAGAATGGCAAGCCCTTTGGTTATTGTTAAAAAGAAAGACGGATCTTTGAGACTTGCCTGTGACTACAGATACATTAACTCATTCACAGTGGATTGTAAATATCCTATGCCGATTGTCAGAGACGTTTTGAACAAAGTTGGAAAGTCTAATGTGATTTCCATTTTGGACTGTCGAAGTGCTTATTGGACTTGTCCTGTAAAACAATCTGATCAATGGAAGACAGCTTTTGTAACACATAATGGACTGTATGAATTTACTCGTGTTCCTTTTGGAATGATAAATTCAGGACGAACTTTTGTTAAGGCGATAAATTTAGTTTTACAGCCTATAAGTGACTTTGCAGAACCGTATGTTGATGACATTGCTGTGCATTCTGACAATTGGAAAATTCATTTACAGCAGTTAGATGCATTTTTGATGCAAATGAGATTGCATAACGTTACCTTAAATTTGAAAAAATGCATATTTGGTAAGTCTGAAGTAAGGTTTATCGGTCATGTGGTTGGGTCTGGTAAGATAAAGATGAATCCAGACAGAATTGAAAGTTTGACTAATTTGAAGATCCCAGAAACTAAGAAGCAAGTTAAACAACTGCTTGGATTTTTTAATTATTACAGACAGTTTATTAAGGACTTTGCACAGATTGCGAAACCTTTATCTGATTTAACTAGTAAACGTGTTTCTGATAAGATTGATTGGACTGTTGAACATCAGCAAGCATTTGATTTACTTAAAGAGGCTGTGCGATCCAAAGTAGTGTTATATGTTTTTGAAGTGGGAAAACCATTCAATTTGTACTGCGATAGTAGTGACTTTGCAGTCGGTGCTGTTTTAACACAGATGGACGACAAGGGAATAGAACGCCCTGTGTCATTTATCAGTCAGAAATTAACTGATACCCAGAAGAGATGGGCTACTGTGGAAAAGGAAGCCTATGCTATTGTTTGGGCTCTAAACAAGTTAAAAGAAATTATAATTGGATCAAAAATTTTCATTTTTACTGATCACAATCCTCTTACATATTTGACTGAGTCAATGTCTAAGTCTGCTAAACTTGTGCGTTGGGCGTTAGCCTTACAAACTTTTGATGTTGAGGTGAAGTACAAGAAGGGCAGATTGAATGTTATTGCTGATTGTTTGTCAAGGTTATAAGTAATCGTAAGACTGTTTATTAATTAGTTAGATATATATGTATGTTTCATGTATTTTGGTAATTTCGCAAATTTTGAAATTTAATTTGCTCTATTCCAGAAAAAGGAAGGAGGTAATGTGAACTGAGTTTTGTGTACAGTCTTGCAGTGCGAGATATTAGCGTATATATTTAGTGCGCTTACTTTAGTTTCACGTGTATATGTATATATGATAGATGTATAACGTTTAGTCTTAGTGACACGCGCGGCCGGCCAATCTCGGCAGCGGCGCGCTATATGTATATTATTAGAGTTCGTTTATGCGCACAGAAGACAGGTGTGTCAAGAGGCGCGAAGAATTATGCTGACTGGAGAAGTTTGAATTCGAGTGTGTTCGCTGTAGTAGTGTGGCTGACTAGTTGAGTTGTAATCGAACTGAGTTCTGTCTGTTTGTTTCTTATTAAACTAAAAGATATTAAACTGTGTTGCTGATTAATTCAGGTTATACTTATACGTAGAATTAGTGTTCAAAAGGTGAACGTTAAATAGGCGTTAAGTACGAAGAGAACAAGGATTTAATTAAAAGGATTGTCAACGGAAGGATTGGGTTGACAATTACAATCGACACTACTACCACCAACGCATAATCGCCACTCCCGCAATCACGGACGTGATGTCCGTCAGTACCTTTTCCAAAGATACCACGACCATCATCACAGAGGAGTTACTGGAAATCTGCGTAGAAAAAAAGGATTCGTTGAGAGAATAAACAGAGGTTCTGTCGGATTTCACCAGGAATTCATATTATTTAGGCAGTATTTCCTCTTCTATCTGTGTCATTGATTACGCTTCTGTTTCAGCGGCCTGTTACGTACCAGCTATCATCCATTCACCCATCCATCCATCCATCCATCCATCCATCCACTCACAGCCGGGCGGAGTGACCATTCGGCCCTGATGCGTGGCTAGACCCTACCTGGATACGGCGGAACAAAGCATTCTGGTTTGGAGGAGGGCTGTTGCTGCAGTTGCGTTTATTGCTATTCCTGTTGCTGAGACAAAGAAAGAAGATGGGGGACGCAATGTGTCTGCTCGGCTTCTTCGCGACACTAGCCATCTGCTACATGACTTCTTCTGGTTTAGTAGCATACGTCATTTCCGGTTTAAAGTTTTTGAACGCTGTTTTTGGTTTCCAGTTGCTTTCAGCAAATGTCAGTTCCGGTTTCCAGTTTCTTAAATGAGTAATTTGCAGTTTCCAGGTCTTTAAACAAAAGTCCTTCTCTGAGAGTAATGTCTTCAAATTATAGCCATGACGAATGAGTTCTGAGCCTTTTTGCAATTTTGTCATTTTGGGCCGGTTAAAAAAATGAGTTGCGGATGACTAGAAATTAATGGCTAAATAGCTTTCCTGGCAGTTATAGCACACACCGAGGAAGCCTTCACAGAGTATATATCGGAACAATTCGGGCAGCACCAATAGAGTGCATTGAGCATACAAAAATGCAGACCAATCCAACTATTTTCGCAGGAAGATGTTTCTGTTGGAGAAGCGACGGATGTGAGGGAGATAGATAGATCTAAAAAAAATTCCCATGTAAATTTGGACCACTCTAACATGACATAATGTATACATGCATACATGTATTCATATATACATTCATACATACATTAATAATGCATTCATGCATTAATAATAATAATAATAATAATAATAATAATAATAATAATAATAATAATAATAATAATAATAATAATAAATTAATAATCTTCTTTATTAATTCAAACTGACAAGCACGCAGTAAGGTTACATAGAAACATGACAGTACAATCTAGGTCTTAAGTAAACACACGGTTTGGCAGCCATGCAAGGCGCCACCCTAGAGGGGGTTACGGGTATCGAACCGCAATCCAATGCTCTCCTGGCCAAGAGTGTTGCCATTACTCTATTCCACCTCCCATTAATATGCTTATACACATACTAGCATATATACTTACATACACTTACATATATACATAGGCCTACATGCATTCATACATTCATTCATACATACGTACCAAATAAATAACACAGTACATGCATACAGATACGTACAAACACACACGTATGCATATGTGCATACATATGTACATACATGCCCACATATTTGCAGAATACATGCATACATACATATGTAGATACTAACCTAACTTATCGTAATCTTATAATTATTATCGTACATGTATTCCAAACTTTACTATGCTTTTGCTTACCTGATCACATAAACCACATCACATCACACCATACCTAAGCTTAAGTTGCCTTATTTTACTTTGCAGCCCCTTAACCTAGACAACCTCACATCACCTTATAATGGATGAAGTTTACCTTTGTTGCCTATAATTACATTGCGTTATCTGTATGTCCATCATCATCACGACCACTGGTGGCTGAATCAAACTAATAAACCAATTCTTTTAGTTGCAGGTGCAGAGGGTGAACTCCTCAAGCGCCTACCTCCGTGGAGAGTGGTCACAGCTGAGGTCTCTGTTCATATAATCTCATCCAATCCAGTCTTTCGTCCAATTAATTACTTCTACAGCGCCATTATGATAGAACACAATGCATCAACAATCGATGACACATTAAGTGAAATGAAATCGTAGTCTATAATCATAATCCGTTGGTCAAAATCTGATGAGTTTAGGAATCGGGAAGTGAGGCTACGATGGATAATGCAGCTGAATAACAAAAATAAAAATAATAATAATAATAATAATAATAATAATAATAATAATAATAATAATAATAATAATAATAATAATAATCCAGGACTTGGACGAGGGTTAGCCGTTCCGGAAAAAACAACTAATTTAATCTCTAAGACCCTGAGGGAACGAAGTACCTCAGGGCAAAAAAAAAATAATAAAAATAATAATAATAATAATAATAATAACAATAATAGTAAAAATAATAATAATAATAATAATAATAATAATAATAATAATAATAGTAAAAATAATAATAATGATCTTCTTTATTAATTCAAACTGACAAGTACGCGGTCAGATTACATTGAAACAAGACAGTACAACCATCAAGATCTTAACTAAACACTAGTTTTGGCAGCCTTGCAAGGGGACTTTCTAGAGGAGTGGGGGGGTTGCGGGTATGCACCGCGATTTTTCAAGATCTAATGCTCGTCTTCTGGCGATGAGTGCTACCATTCATCTATCCCCCTCTATATATATGGTGTATGAGAGATGAACAATGAACAGAGGTAATTGATTTGCAGTGTAAATGTAAATATGAATCTAAGTAATTTCTAAGCTGCACACAAAATCCACTTCAGGGAGACCAGCCTATGTACCACAACAAAAGTCCGCAAGAACCAGGTTGCTCGGTCCGTTTCAGAATTCGGGGATTGGGGCTAAGCCGAGGGGACAGCAAGCATAGTGCCAAAGTGGAAATGGTTGGTGGTCGTGATCATGGAAGGATGAGGAAGCGGAACCAGGATAAGGTAGCTTGAAGAGTTTGGTTTCCAGATGTGAATGGAAAGCTGCAGGAGAGAGGGCAAGCGAGTTGAAAGACGAGAGTGGGGATGAGTGAACTGAAGGAGACATCTTGGGATTATATCTAAAACCCTGCGAGCTACTTCGCGCATTAACGCTTGACGAAAGTTCATCGCTTCCATATCAACTCGTTTACAAATGATTAAAATCAGAATTCTACTGAAATGCTGGATCGAAATCAATTTATCAGAGAATTGAGATGAAGGCAGCGGTAGAGAGGTGATACTAGCCGAGATTCAAATTAATGCTAGAAAAGGCTTTCTGAAGACAGGTTAGGCGACTCCAATGTGATACAATTTATTCTAATATATTCTGTTTCGATCTGAGCTGACCCGATCTAGTCTGGTACAGTCAGATTTGATCCAACGTAATATAAATGATATATAACATGTTATGTGATGTAACATTAAATAATGTGTATGGCATAATGTTATGTAATGCAATTTAATATAACATGACATAACACAATGTAATGTAATGTAATTATTTACTAATATAATAATGTGATATAACCTCATCTATTCTGATTCTCTGATACAAGGCAATGCAATGTAGTTCGGTGGCTATAAGTCTTAAGAAGCCGTGAGATGGTGGTGTTCCAATGCTCGCTTGCATAAGAAACGCTTCAGGTGGATGTTCTTCGTTTAGAGCGTTCCGTTTCTGATGAAAAAGACGGCCCGTATAAGGGGCAATGAAGACTACGAGGGATATATTCCTGATGTTCTGAAGAAGATCGGAGAGCAACTGCACCAGGCGTATACCATCTACGACGTTGCAAACTGGACTGGAGTGATCGGAGATCTCCTCGATAAGGTATATGCCCAACAACTGATGAGGTCCGTTGAGTAGTTATTTGTTTTTTATTGGTTTGTTTGTTCACCTATTTATTGTCAATCTATTTATTCATTATTTATTTATTTAAATTTCTCAGTAGCTATCTACTTCTGGTTTCTTGCTTAAACGCCAACCCGTTAGTTAGGTGGATTTCCCAAAAGGATACAATGGATTTACCTGTTGGAGTTCTTTGATGAGGTTTATGAGAGGATTGGTGAGGGAAAAAAACCTGTAGATATAATTTACCTAGATTTTGCCAAGGCATTTGACAAAGTAGGCCTACCTCGTGTAAGGTTGGGCAAAAAGTTGCAAGCAAGTGGGTTTAGAGGGCAGGTACTAACATGGATTCAAAGCTGGTTATCAGGTAGAAGAAAAAAGGTGGGCATAGGTGATAAACATTATAGCTGGACGACAGTGCTAAGTGGAGTACCACAAGGATCAGTGCTTGGGCCACTGCTGTTCGTACTTTTTATCAATGACATAGATGATGGGATTTTATCTAAAATTTCTAAATTTGCAGACTATACAAAAAATGCAGAGCAGTGGACGATGAAAAAGTAGCGGAGATACTTCGGGAAGGTCTGAGAAGAATGTTCAGATGGTCGCAGGACTGGCAAATGCTCTTCAATTTGGAAAAGTGCTTAATGATGCATATGGGGAAGAGAAACAAGGAGTTTTCAAATGAAATGAGAGGTCAGGTATTGAAAGTGAGTGAGGAAGAGAGGGACTTGGGAGTGATTATGCACAAGAGTGCAAAACCTTCAAGACAATGTGCTGAAGCATCAAAAAGGGCTAACTCAACTTTAGGTATGATAAGGATGACAATAGTCACCAGAGACAAGGATACAATACTGAGGTTGTACAAATCGCTGTTAGGCCAGAGTTGGAATACTGTACCCAGGTATGGACTCCATACCTGACACAGGACATGGAAAAACTGGAGAAAGTGCAAAGAAGAGCT
Organism: Allolobophora icterica; assembly: GCA_963556255.1. NCBI lineage: Eukaryota > Metazoa > Annelida > Clitellata > Crassiclitellata > Lumbricidae > Allolobophora > Allolobophora icterica. The sequence goes on along the minus strand of OY744614.1, from coordinate 15,774,655 downwards.
ACAAAAATAATTTGGGGCTGCAAGCGTTTGAGCTACGAAGAAAGGTTGAAGAGATGTGGACTTACAACACTGGAGAGCAGAGGGATCAGAGGAGATCCTATCGAAGCTTATGAGATTATCACTGGAAAGGAAGCACTACAGTGGGAGAGGTTCTTTGAATTAGCACTAAAAAGGCAACTCGGGGACACAGGAATAAATTATTTAAGAAGCCGAAAGGAACATTAGGTCAGAAATTCTTCAGTGCAAGAGTTGTAGACTTGTGGAATGGCTGTACACTATCACAGCTTTTAAGAAGAAGTTAGGAAATTGGGTTAGTAAGCGTTCGAGGCTCATTTGCAGTGGCTCTAACACAGATTACACGTCTTCTGAACCACTTAAAACTCTTGTTATGCTATGTTATTTTATTTTAGGTCCTTCTTGCCATAACAAGAAATTTATTAGTAATTGAATGGATGGACGGAATTATGGTCGGATGAGTGAAAAGACAGATGGGTGGATGGATGGATAGATGGATGAATGATGAATGGATGGTGGGTGAGTGGGTGGATGGGTGGGTGGATTGATGGATGCATGGGTATACGTGAATCGAAAAAAGATGGATGGATGAATGGATGAATATGTGGATGGATGGATGAACGGACGGACGGATGCATGGACGGAGGGAAGGAAGAATGGACTGATGGATGGTTGGATAGATGGACAGTCGTTTGGACAGATCGACAAATTGATTGACTTTAATCGATCTGTTTTTGGTGCATCTTAGAAAGCAGACCTTGCAGCAGGCGCCCTCTCCATCACGGATGATCGCAAGTTAATCTTGAACTTCACGGAGCCGCGTTTCTCAGTCCGAGTGGTCATCCTCATCAAGAGATCGTCGAAGGATTCGAAGTCCGCTAAGGAGCTTCTTGAACAGACGGACCTCAACATCGGTGTTTTCAAGGACGCAAACATTCTGCAGCTCCTCCACAACTCAACGTTACCGCACTTTCAGAAGATCTCCACGGATTTGAAAGCAGATCCCAAACTGGTGATCGGCATATCGAAGGACGGGGCACACAGAGTACGAAGCGAGGGTGGAAAGTTTGCCCTCATGACGCATTCTGTCAGTGGACTTTACTGGGTCAACCAGGAACCATGTGACTTAGTCCAAATCGAAACTGGCCTTCCGGAAAGTGAGAAGGCCTTTGCTGTTGCAGAGGGTTCTCCGATCAAGGCTCGGCTTGACGCCGCCATTTTGCAACTGAGGGAAAATGGGGAACTGGCGAAAATCCGACAGAAATGGTGGAAGGACTACTGTTCGAGTGGGGCTCTACACTCCTGGGGCGCTCTGATCGTCTTACCCCATTTTGTGCTGGTCCTGGTGGTCGCCAAAAGCCCAGGGCTCAACTGAGACTTAATCGCTAATGATGGAGGATTTTATGTACATCTTCATAGAAAGAACGTTTATTTGTATGAATTTTCTAGATTCTGTTCAAAGTCAATGCACTATTTCTATATGGTGGTAGTGGCGATGGTGATGGTGGTGATGATCGTGCACGGTGGCTCTGGTGGTAATGGGATGGTGGTGATGGGGATGGTCATGTTGGTGGTGGTGTCTATCATGAGGCGGTAGTCATAATGTTGGTTTTCGTTGGGGTGGTGTTGGTGGTGGTCGAGTGGGTGTGGAGTCACCATCGTCGAAAACACCAAAAACAATATTAAACCGTTTCTCTCTGGAAAAAAATTTGTAGCTGAATTCCTGGCAAACTGCGTCAAAGACTACATTTTGTTCTTCCAACAATTCGTAAGCGAATACGCTTTGTCCTCCGCATAGTTCCAGAAGGAACCGTATTGGAACTCTGCGGAAGACATTGTGCTTCGACATGCAAACACGAAGGCATTTTTATCCTCCGCAGAGTCCCTACGGAGGACACTGTGTTGACACATCGAAATGCGAAGGCATTTTTAAAGCGCCTCACGTACCGACATTATCGTTAACAAAATCATTTTGTTTTTGTTAATGAACATTTTAATTTCCGTTATTGTTAACGAGAATAACGCTGATTTAATATGTAATGTGCAAATCTCGCAAGTTAGTCATCGCCACACAAAATCCTGGGAGACCAGATTAACACTGACGCTATATCAAATAAAGTCTGAAAGATACACGTTAGACTCCGGACCAGAAGACAAGGCGCTCGTGCAGGGTAGAGAGCGTCGCTCTACGGTAGAAAATCCTGCAGGTCATGGGACTCGTGGTTCGACGGTGAAAATCGTTCGTGATGGTAGTACTGCGTCGAAGAAGGAGGAGAGGAAGAGGAGGACTAGGGGTATAAGAATAAGAATTGAGACAAAGAAGAAATAGAAGAAAGCGGCGAATAGGAGAAGGAGGGTAAGACTTGGACAAAGATAATGAAGAATAATAATATGCTAATAGTAATAATAACGACAGTCTATATGGCGCCGTAGGGCGGCCATACCGCTACAAGAAGAAGAAGAAGAGGTAGTGGAGGGAAAGAGGAGTGGCTGGATAAGGAGAGAAGGAGAGGAAGAAGGAGAGGGAGAGGCCATATGGACTCAAGGGAGTAATTTTGGTAAAAGATAAGGTATGCTAAGGTAGGATAGAGTTGCGCAATATAAGCTTTACTGACTACCGTATATGGTTACTGTTTTTCCTAATCTATCTGGTTTCTCTAATTGGTAATGAATTTTAATTTCCACTTCACTCGAGGTGATCACCGATTGATAACGGCGCTACAAAAGTCATATGATTAAGTCAGATTGGATTTATATCGATTGCCATATTATAATGCCACAATTGTGTCTGACTTATCGTCTATAGTGTTTGTGGTTTGCCTAATGTCCTTCTCGCCATTTAGTGTGGCTTCAGTGGCTCAGAACAGGCGAGCGTATCATATTCAAACTTTGCATTATGGCGTACAAATGTCTAAACAACTGCGCACCTCGCAGACGACATCAGGCCGCTATCGGATGACCCTAATAGGACGCAATTGCGGTCATCAAATCCGCTGATGTATTCGTGCCAGCAGTAAAAAAATAAAACGAACGAGCGGATTTTTGAGTCGCTGACCAGCGTGATTTTAACAGTCTTCCTGGGCATATTCAGCAATCCAAAAGCATTCATGTATTTTAAACAGTTTTAACTGTACTTGATGCGTAACTCTGAGCATTAGCAATTTCTCTGACAGTAGACAGTTTGTGTAGAGCATCATAAAAGAGCTTACTGCCAACGATTCTATATAAATTGTCGTAATCACGATTACAATTTATTACTATCAAATAGCTCTTCATTCGGGCTCTATATAAATGCAATATTTCAGTCACGTCAACGCGGCAATGATGATCGCTAAGAAAGCGTTGGATAAATGGTGATGAAAACGATTACGTCACTATGACGATCATTAGAAAGACGATGGAAGAGGGACGATATTAACGATGACATCACAGTAATGAACGAATGTTGACGTCACAATGATGTTACATAGAAATGATGCATGCTGCGTCCAACGAATCACGTCTGAAGGTCCTCGAAATGTGTGAATCAATGCGCAGGCCTGCGATTCGTCCTAAGCGTAGCGGAAAGGGTGGCTTATTTAGAAGTATTTTGCCCTTATGAAGGGTTGAATTTTTAGGGCCGTGGATGCACCAAAGAACAGAAATAGCTAGTTAATCGATTCGATGTGAGTCCACTGTCATCTGGCTATGACGTTAAAAGTATTAATTATTGTAAGGTCATTGTCATAGTCATCGTCATCATCATCATCATCCTCATCATCATCATCATCATCATCATCATCATCATCATCATCATCATCATCATCATCATCATCATCATCATCATCATCATCATCAGTTGTTGACGCCATCACTTTGGCGACGATGGTCGCGTATATGACCTCCATTCCTTTGAGTCCATGGCATGTCACTTTCTCTTTGCACCTCTGAATCGATTAGAGTTACTATTACAATCAAGTTTTCATTGAGTTGTCAAAGCTTTTCTCGTGTTTAGCATGAGTCTGTACCTGATTGCTCTATTGTCTGGCAGTGTCAGCTTGGCCGCGCTCCTTTCTATCTACGTGAGCTTTGCTTTCCAGCGTCCGCGCTTCTTTTTCCACGTTCACTCCTTCCACGCCCGAAGTGACCTATAAGTTCCTTTTGCTCGCACTGCAACCATGCAGCAGCGTGTATTCTCCGTTGACGGTCCCACTATCTGGAACGGTCTCTCCCTCGGAACTCGTCCACCTTTTTCTTCGCCGCTCTTAAGGCTGTTCTCTTTCGCCGAGACTATACTGGGAGTGCCTCTGAATACTGAATGGTTACCTTGAAGAGCGCGCTACATAAATGTCTAGTTGATTGATTGATTCTAGTTATATCATCGTTTATTCTGTCTATCCGGTGTCTCCTGGATCTTTATCGCCATTACAAACCACTATTGCTACCGCCAGTACAATCAGCACTACTACCCCCAAGTCACCAACCCATAATCGCCACTCCCGTAATCATGGACCTCCTCCCTACCATTGCCACAGCTACCACGAGTCTACAACAGCCATCACAGAGAACGTACTGGATCTCTGCGGCGGAAAAAGGATTCGTTTAAAAATTGTTGAGAGAATAAACAGAGGTTTTGTCGGATTTCATCAGGAATTTAGGGAGAAACTGTTTCATATTTCCAGTGGTGGTGAAGTAAAATATTTTTCTGTCGAAATTCGTCTTCTATATCTGCAATTTTCTGCATGTGTTGTTAACTACGCTTCTGTCTCAGCAACCTGGTACGTTCCAGCTTTCATCCATCCACCCATCAATCCATCCATCCATCCAGCAGGGCGGAGTGACCATTCCAGGAGACTGACCCTGATGTGAGGCTGGACTCGACCCTACCTGGATACATCGAACAAAGCATCGTGGTTGGGAGGACTGTTGCTGCAGCTGCGTTTATTGCTATTCCTGTTGCTGAGACAAAGAAAAGAAGATGGGAGACGCAAGTGGTCTGCTCGGCTTCCTCGCGACGCTAGCCATCTGCTACATGATCTCTTCCGGTTTAGTAGCCTACGTCATTTCCGGTTTCAAGTTTTTGAACGCTGTTTTCGGTTTCCAGTTGCTTTCAGTAAATGTCATATTCGGTTTCCAGTTCTTTAAAAATGAGCAATTTTTAAATTTCTGGGCCCTAAAACAAACGTCATATTCTTGAGAGTAGTGTCTTCAAATTATGTCCATGGCCTATGAGCTCTGAGGCATATGTTACTTTTGCAATGTTGTCTTTTTGGCGCGGTTCAAAAGTGAGTTACAGCAATCAAGACGACTGCAAATTAAGGCATTAGCTAGTGAAACTAAATCCTCCAGGATCACATGAAGTGCCTTGTACGTGGCATGACACAGAACATAAAAGCATCAAATATGCAAACATATAGACATGCATTCATTCAGTCATTCAATCATTCATTCGAGGTTTTGTATAGCGCCTCTTCAAGAGAACTACTCAGAGGCGCTCCCGACACCAGCACGTTCAAATAGTACAGTTTTAAGATTAGTAGGAAAGAGGCCATGGGGACCCCATGGCACAGGCGGAGCTCTAAGGGAAGACTGTTCCAGCTATATGATGGACACGCCACGGCGCGGAACTCCAGTCACTCCACCTACCCCTCACCCCCCCCCCCAAAAAAAAACAGACTCGGGCTTGCAAAATAGGGAACCTTTTCTCAAGTAGCTCCTTCCTTCACTCCTGTATTGCTGGAAGTCGTATCAAAACCGAAATCTTTGACTCAACCTTTGACACCCCAATTAGATACCGTTTCAGCGATTGCATCTGCCATTGCCTGACCAGGTCCAGAAAGCAACTTTGAAGACGGATGATTACTGTTGCCCCATGAAACAGTGATTTGCATTCGATAGGATATAACTTCTCCCCAGTCAGACCATCCATTAACTTCTCATCCAAAGTGAAGCATCAGTGCTTTGTCCGGACTGAACTCAACTTCAGCTCTGCTGCTTGTACTGCCCGATGCATTAGACAAATACCAACTATTATTCGCAGGAATAAGTTTTGTTGGCGGAGCACTGTATGGGATGGAGGGAGATAAAGAAAACATAATTTCTTCCCATGAGAATTCGGACCACCAAACTTACATGTATGCATACATACATACATACATACATACATACATTCATATATGCATTCACACTTGCATTCGTACAAACATACATGCATGCACGCATGCATACATACATACATATCTGCCCAAATACTCGTACATACATAATACATGCATACACGAATACAGAAATATATTGATACGTGAAACAAACTTAACGTACTCTAATCTAACATACATGTAGTCAGCACTTTACATGACTTCTGCTTACCTGATCACGTAAACCACGTGACAACTAACCTTAAGTTGCCTTTCTTTGCTTTGCATTTCCTAAATCTAACCAATCGTAATTCATCTTATAATGGGTTGATTTTACCTCTGCAGCCTATAACAATATTACATTACGTTATCTGGATACATCATCATCATCACGATCATTGGTGCCCGAACCTGTCGTTGTTATAAATCGGTTCTTTTAGTTGCAGGTTCAGAGGATGGACTTAGACGTGAACCTACGTGGAGAGTGGCCACAGCTGAGGTCTGTGCTAAACTAATCTAATACAGTCTTCCGTCCTATATAATAATAATTATATTTTTTATTATTTCAAACCGACAGACGCAGTAAGATTACATTGAAACACGAAAGTACAATCAATATCTTAATTAAACACACGGTTTGGCAGCCATGCTAGGCGCCGCCATAGAGGGGGGTTACGGGAGTCGATCCGCGTACCTTATGCTCTCCTGGCCATGAGTGTTACCACTACTCTATCCCCCTCATAATGACTTCTATGGCGCCATTATGATAAGTGAAATGAAATCAAGTATCGTTGGTCAAAATCCGATGAGTTTATGAATCAGGAAGTGAGGCTGCGCTGGAAAATGAAACTGAAACGGACGAATATTAAGTTTTTTCCTCAAGAACTGAGAGAACCCGTTGAACGGCCACAGCGCATTCCAAAGCTTTGGATGAGCCAACGAATGGAAATGGTTAGGGCCTGGTCATGGAATGATGAGGGAGCGGAACCAGGATAATGGAAATTGAAGAGTTTGGTTTCCAGTTGTGAGTGGAAAGCTACAGGAGAGATGGCAAGCGAGTTGACAGGCGAGAGATGGGACGAGAGGGCAAGAGGGGAGTGCTGAGATTGACAGGCGAAAGAGGGGATGAGAGGGCAAGAGGGGAGTGCTGAGATTGACAGGCGAGAGAGGGGATGAGAGGGCAAGAGGGGAGTGCTGAGATTGACAGGCGAAAGAGACAATCAGCGAACCGTATCTATTGCGAGCTACACCGTACATCAACACTTGACGAACATTCATCGCTTCTATATCGACTCATAGGCGTAGCTACATGGAGGCAAGAGGAGGCATTTGCCTCCTCTTGGTTTTGTGGATTTAAAAATGTCCCATGGGTTATAGCCCTGCGTCCTCAAGTACACCTCAGGAGAGGTGCATTTTGCCTCCTCTTGAATTTGAATTTGTGTCTTTATAAGTCTTCGAATGTGTTAATGACTAAAAAAAAGGTCATAAACTTTTTTCGTAGCATAAATTTAAGAAATTCTCAGAGTGAAATTCAGAAATTCTCACAAGTTTTGCGACCGCCCTTCGGACGCTGACAAATTTTCCCGTCACCTCTGAAACAAGATTGCCGCCACTGCATACAAGTTTTGACAAGCAGTGGTTGCCTCCTCTTGAATTGAAGTCTGGCTACGCCCCGGTATCGACTCGTTTAGAAATAATAGAAATCAGAAGTTTACTGCACTGCAGCATGAAATCAATTTATCAGAGAATTGAGATGTAAGCAGCGGTAGAGAGACGATACAAGCCGACACAAATTACTGCTAGAGAAGGCTTTGTGAAGACGGGTTAGGCGATTTTTATGTGGTCCAATTTATACTAATATATTCTATTTCGATCTGAGCGGAACCTATCTCGTCTGGTATAGTCAAATTTGATCCAGCGTAATACAAATGATACATGATATAACAATAAATACGTAGTCTAAGTATAGTACAGCATAGTGTAATGCAAGCTAAGGTAATAGAAACTAAAATATTAATGTGATATAACGAAACCTAGTCTAACTCACTGAGGGAAGACAATGCAATGTAGTTCGGTGGCCATGAGTCCTCAGAAGCCCTGAGATGGTGGTGTTCCATTGCTCGCTTGCATAAGAAACGCTCCAGGTGGATGTTCTTCGTTTAGAGCGTTCCGTTCCTGATGAAAAAGACGGCCCGTATAAGGGGCAATGAAGACTACGAGGGATATATTCCTGATGTTCTGAAGAAGATCGGAGAGCAACTGCACCAAACGTATACCATCTACGACGTTGGAAACTGGACTGGAGTGATCACAGATCTCCTTGATAAGGTATATGCCCAATAATGGATGAGGCATATGCACACACCGTTAAGTTGTTTTTTGTTTTTTATTGGGTTGTTTGCTTTTCTATTTACTTGTCAATCTATTTATTCATCATTTATTTATTGAAATTTCTCAGTTATTTGCTGGTTATTTGCTTAAACGCCAACCCGTTAGTTAGGTCGTTTTTCCATAACAAGGAATTAGTTAATGATTGAATGCGTGGATGGGCGGAAATATGGATAGTTGTTTGAATGAAAGGATGGATGGGTGGACGGTGGGTGGATGAATGGGTGAAAGGATGGATGGATGGGTGGGTGGGTGGATGGATGGATGGATGTTTGGATGATGGGTGGATGGATGGGTGTATGGGTGGGTTAAGGGACGGTAGGATGGATGGATGAATGGATCTATGGTTGAATGGATGGATAAAC
>OY744614.1:15723271-15760771 GCA_963556255.1 Allolobophora icterica | reverse complement strand
CCTAAGTACATCCATACAAACAGGCAGGCAGAAGATGGACAGAAGATTTTCTAAAAATGTTAAGATTCATACTTGAGCACACACACATGCAAACATACATACAAACAAGGAAACATGCAAACATACATGCACGCATCTCTATCTTAGTCTATTTGCCTCTCTGCAGGTATGTATGCATACATACATACATGCACGCATGATACACATATACATACATGCATGTATACATACATACATGAAAACATTCATGATACACACATGCATACATATATACATACATGCATACATACATACGTGAAGACATACATAAATACCTAAATACATACATGCATGAATACATACATACATGCGTACATATATACATACACACATGCATACCTACATACATCAAGACATACATAATCCATACATACATACAGACAGACAGACAGACAGACAGATAGACCAAGACAGGGAGACAGACACGGACGTTATTGCCATGGCATTCCGTCAGCTACCTATGTCATTGTCGACGTTTTTGTTTCAGCAGCCTGGTGCGTGCCAGCTCTCATCCATCCATCCATCCATCCATCCATCCATCCATCCATCCAGCCAGCCAGCCATCCAGCCAGCCAGCCGGGCGGAGCGACCATTCCAGGACGCTGGCTTGAAGCGAAGCCGGACTCGACGGAACCTGGATTCGGTGGAACAAAGCATCCTGCTTGGGAAGGACTGTTGCTGCTGCTGCTGTTTATCCTGCGTTTATTGCTATTCCTGTTGCTGAGACAAAGAAAAACGAAGATGGGAGACGCAAGGTGTCTGCTCGGCTTCTTCGCGACGCTTGCCATCTGTTACGTGTCCGCATCCGGTATGGTAACAAACGTCATTTCCGGGTTCAAGATTTTTAAGCATAGGTCATGTCTGGTTCGAGTTTCTTAGAAACTAACAGTTTCCACTCCCTCGTTCTTAAACATACGTCGTTACCAGTTTCTCGTTATTTCAACATAAGTCATTTCCGCTTTCCAGTTTTTGAAACTCACGTCAGTGCCTGTTTCAATTTTTTTCAGCACGTACTGTATCCCGTTTAGAAATCGTTTTGCTTTTCAGTTTCATTGAACATACTTCCTTTCAGGTTTCCAGTTTGGTTTCCAGTTTAGTTGAAAGATAATTAATATTATGTTGTCATTGTAATTGTAATTAGTAACATTTATTGCGCCAGTGTCTAAAGCACAAGGCATCAACCGATGGCACACCAAAACCAAACCGTAATCAGGTCAAAATCCAGAAGATCAGTCCGTAAGACAGAGAGGGAGCCTTTGGTGGATAAGCAGTTTAAAAGAGGTAAGTTTTAAGTTGAGAACGAAATGACACAAGCGACTGAGCAGAGCACACAGACACAGGGCGAGAGTTCCAAAAAGTAGGTCCAGCAACCGAAAAGGTCGTTCACCAAGAACAGTTCTTGCGTATGTCACTAATGAACATAATTATATGATGACTTACAAATACTGTTTACATGGCCAATGAGAGGCATCATCATCATCATCATCATCGTCGTCGTCGTCGTCGTCATCATCATCATCATTATCACCATCGACATCATCATTGTTATTATCATCATCATCATTATCATCATCGCATATCATCATCATCATCGTCATCAGTCATCATCATCATTAAATATATTTTCATCGTTAATATAAGTTTCTGGTACCAACCAATTATTGGCGACTATGAATCCGGATAAATGATCTCCTTTCTTTTCTGTCATTTTTCAAATCCAGTTCTGGCCTCTCCTTTAGTCCAAGACTTGGATATCTTCTTTTTAAACTTTAAATCGTCCATCCATCCTACGTAGTCGCGATCTAACAACACGATGTGTGTATCTAAGAATTAATTTTGCATTAGTGGAAAGGGCAAATCTAGGGGGATTCTAGCCAGGCATCATCTCAATATGCGGGAGGCAAGCCAATGAGTTGAACTTAGAGAGGGGCAGAAATAGGTAGCGAATTCGAGTAGTCTTGATCACAGCAGCTACCGAAAACACAACATAAAATAACAAAAGGTTTTAAGTGGTTGGAAGTCGTGTAGTCTGTGTTAGAACCACTGCTAGTTAACCTGTAATGCTTAATAGCCTATCTTTCTCCTGAAAGCTGTGATAGTGTCCACTGAGACAGTGCTAGCATCCAAACCATTCCACAAGTTCACAGCTCTTGCACTGACGAATTTTCTAACGTTCCTCTCGGTTTCTTAAATAATTTATAGGCCTACCTGTGTCTTCGATGTAAATTCAAAGAATCTCTCTCACTGCTCTGCCTCCATTTCTTTCCACTGATAATTCTGTAGGCTATAATTAGGTCTCCTCTGCTCCTCCTTCACCTTAATGTGGATAAAAACCATTAACCCAGTACCGGGCTCAATTCAATGAATTTCCAAATACGTGTGAATCCCTTGAGTAAGCGAAGACGAAGTTTAGAATGCAGAAGTAGAGCAGAGGGCAATGGCGGTTAGCTAACCAATGGGTACTGCTTCCTAGACTAAAATAATGAGACGCGTCTGTAACTCGATTTTTGCATTCCACAGGATGCCAGTGAAGTTGATTGAAGCGTATGTATAATGCTTTGAAACTTCGATGGCCAAGGAGTTCGAAGCTAATTTGTCTAATTTTGTCTTTGTGACGTCGTTAAAAAGTGAATTGCAGTTATCAAGTCGAACTGGAAATCAAGATGTTAGCTAGCGAAATCAAAACCTTCGAGTGTCAGACGAGATCTCCTATTCTGCGGATATTTCGTACATGAAAGTGAACGGATTTCCATGGAAATGATTTAAACTGGCTTTCCATGCCGTCTTACAACTGTTAACCTATGACTATAATGTTCATTTGCAAAACACTGTGCTCCAAAATTGTGTGCTTATGAACACCTGCTTAATCACTTAGTTAAGCCTATCACTGTATTTCTCAATCTTCAACGTAATTTACTGACATAGGCGTAGGGGAGATTTCGGCGGCGGGGGGTCAAGATTTATTTCTGCCCGAAAAAAATCCGAGTAATTGCCATGGCGGCGTGCATTTATAGTCACTGTAGACGTGACATCTCTCTAGAACAGCCCCAAAAGTCCCCGGGCCCCTGAGAATTAGCCTCCTCTGCCCCCCCTTTCGGCGGGCCTGCTCTTGAACCATTCAGGATTAAAATCCCTTCGAGTTCCTTCACGTCCGATTCTTTTTGGACAATACTCTGAGCATTGGTTGGTTTGGGCAAGGCTGGCCATCCTTCATTACATCATCGCTACAGGGAGTGTTGAAGTTCTCATTCTCAGACTCAGGTTGGCCAGCATCCTCTTCGTCAAAACTTGAACTTTCACTCTGGTCGTTTTCATCATACAGCTCGTTTGACTCAACTGTCGTCTGTCGATCAGCTTACACCAGATGTGTCCGGTGCAGACAGCAGACTGAGTATAGGTCTATCTGAGGCAGATTGTGAGACTGCGGTTTGCTTTGGTTGCACGAAAAAGTCAGCTGCTTTTGGGATTTTTCACGCACAGCGATGCACTTAACATTTTTACTCTGGTGATTTTTAGCACGCTGATCTGCGTAGTCTGAATTCTTACCACATTCACTGCACGTAACACGCTGTCGATACCTTCGTTTTCGCGAAGGTTCGGCCATTACAAAGTTAAAATTCTAACTTGATAACTGATGCTAACAATTAACACTTAGTTTTGAGTCACAAACTCACAACTAAGTATATATCAAACACGAGAGAAATGTCTGCACACAACGCTGACTTCCCGACCTGCACGCCGAACAGTGGAGTGCAACAGAACTTGAATTTATTTCTTTTCTGAAAGTCGGTATCCAGCCCACATGTTGGATGCTATAGGTAAGTGACTAATTATTTAGTCTGTAAATGCTGTCGCGTCTCTCTAAACCCTGTCGTGGCCTATAGAGAGCGCGACGTATTCAATCTCGGACCAAAGGAGGTTTTTAGAGTTTTAATGTAACAACCTACATATACAGATTACATATACGTACCAATCTCTATCGTTTCTATCTATCCCAGTTACTCTTCCAAGTCAGTCTGACCCGTGTTCCCTGTCCCACAACCTTTGCGTTCCCCTCCCCTCCTCCACGATCCCTTGTATCGCCCCCATCAGTCTTGCTAAGCTGACTAAAGTCCGGTAGGGTGAAACGCAGGCAGGCAGGTAGGCAGGCAGGCAGGTGCCCAGCTTACACACCAGTGGGCCTCGCCTCTGGGATGATTACGGCGAAGGGGTGGATGGAGGGTACTCTTCGGTTGATGTGGCCTCCTGCGAGATGTGACATAGTTTCAGGCATCTGCTGTTCTTCCATCACCACGCTGTGCTGGCCGTTTCTGTCGTAAGCCAAGTCGGGAGACGAAGCCGTGAAAACTGCTATAGTGGTTTGCGAGCAAGTAGCTACTAATAGTCTAATACTATTCCGATTCGGACAAATTGCTCAGCATATTTCCCGGTGCCTACTTGCCCGAAAAACAGGAATGCCCGAAATTTGGGGGGGCGCTTGCCCCCTTGACCCCCCGCCTCCTACGCCTATGTTTACTGATAAAATTGGGTGTCCCTATTTGCCGGATTTTCATCCCTTCCGGGCCTCCCCTTTGTCAACGTTTTCATGTAACATACCAATGTTGAATGTTGTATGTTATATCGTTGCAATAAAAATTGATTAACTGATTGATTGATTGATTGAACGATTCACTCCTTAGCCTTGCAATTTCTCTTAGCCTCTGCCTCCTTCTCTCCGTGATCTTCTGGAAACCGTAGTTGGTTCTTCACTTGGCCTCTCTGGACAACCCTCTGACTCGACGCAGCGCTTTTGAATAAGCTGGAGCCGTGCAATTGGTTTTTAAATTACGACTACGATTACAGTCGCTCTTCCCAAATGAGTGGGCGTAACCATTTGAGCGTGTGCAGCTTCTAGCCTGAGCCCCCAAAGGAAGGGATCTGGTTCTTTTCTGACGGATTCTAAAGAGGCTTATTGGATCGATCCAAATTTATGCACACAGATGACAGTAATTGGAGAGTTGTTGGCGCTTTTCTGTAGAGTCCTGACATCGCAAATCCCTGCTGTGTCTTGGGATTCTGACATCCTGTGCTTTAATTTGCTATGCAGGCTGACATCTCTCTGCCTGTTTAGAAGCCACAGTATCTGGTTCCCTGCTGTGCCTGAGCGTCTTGATATCTGGTTCCATGCGGCCGTACGGCTTACAATGAGTTGCTGCACTTGGCGTCAGAGGGCAGAGTGAGAGGCGATGGGACAAGAGCGGTAATTGATATTCAAAGCATCTCCGGCTAATACGATGATGGACGGCGCGGCGGAAGGATGGACTGAGGAAGAGGAGGAGGAAGAAGGGGGAGAAGAACAGGAAGAAGAAGACAGAAGAGGATGAAATGGAAGAAGAGGAGGAAGAAGGTAGAGCAGAGGAAAAGAAAGAACAAATAGAAATGGAAGAAGAGGAAGAAAAAGGCGAAGGAGAGGAAAAGTAAGAACAAATGGAAATGGAAGAAGAGGAGGAAGAAGATGCAGTAGAGGATGAAAAGAGGAGGAAGAAAAAGACTAATAAGATGAAGAAGAGTAAAAGGAGAAGAACAAGAAGAGGAGGAGGAGAAATTTGAGGAAAAATAAGAATAGAAAAGAAAAAGGGGAACGAAGAGAAAGAACATTAGGTACTGGAAGAAGAGAAGGCAGAGGAAAAGGATGAAGAGAAAAGGAAGAGCAGAAGCAAGATGATGATGAAGAAGATAAAAATAGAAGAGTACAAAGAATTAAAAATGGAGAAGGAGGAACAGAAAAAATGGAAGACGAGGAAGAATGAAAAAGTAGGAATGGAAAAGTAGAAGGAAGAAGATGTGAGAAATGAAAAAAGGAGCAGTGTGATTTTCCTTACAGATTTTATTTTAGTTACAGTTACAGTTACAGTTAATGGTTTCTCATTTTAGTTATAGCTACAGTTATAGTTAATATTAGTTTTTAGTTATAGTTATAGTTACTGGATTTTTATTTTAGTTAGTAATAATAATAGTCACAATAAGGTTAAGCGATATTGTCTACAGACTGTGCATTTTAAGACGGGTTACACAATATTCTTAGAGCATCAAATTTTCCAAATTTGCTCTGGTCAACTTGGTTCGCAATCGTTGTAGAAACGTTTACAAAATAACTAAATTTAATCAAATGCGCCACTACTACTAGATTAATACACAAATCCAAAATCCGGGGCGAACATAAGTTTTTGTATTGTATTGTATCTAGAAATTTATAAAGCGCCTCTCGCAGAATAACTATTCAGAGGCGCTCTCGGCACAGAAGCCCCGGGGAAACCGATGAGGAAAAGCCAGTCATTAGTTTGGCCCTGAGCAGAGGGGGAAGGTCATTCCAGATCGTGGGACCCACTACAGCAAACGCCCGGTGCTGGGCCAAGGCAGTTTTAGCCCTGGGAACAAAAAGATCAAGCCGATTTACAGAGCGCAATGAGCGAGAAGAAGATGCAGATAGCGGTTTTCGTGTTATATTTTATATTATAGTTTTAGTGCATTTTCACGTTCTCATGTTTATTGATATTGCACTTTTTTTATTATTCTTTGTAATGAAAATAACTATGAATTTTCGTTAATGTTGTTTTCGTTATAGTGATATTTTAAATTACAGTTATAGTTAATGATATTTTAAATTACAGTTATTGTTTACGAAATCATTTTATTTTCGTTAACGAACACTTTCATTGCCGTTATCGTTAACGGGAATCACACTGGGGAAGATGAAAAAGAAAAACTGGAGAAAAGGAAGAGGAGGCAGGGAATATGGAAAGTGGACGAAGAAGAAACATAGGTGGAGTAACGACGATGTTGGAGGAATGGAAGGAATCAGAAACAGAGGAATGAGAGATGAAGATGGGAGGAGCAAGATCCTAATGGAGGAACAGGAAGTGGGAGAAACCAGAAATGGAAAACGAGCTGGAGGATGAAGCAGGGCAGGAAGAGGGATGGATGAAGAATGGGCAGGCAGCAGAGGAGGAGAAAAGGAGGACAAGGAGGATCAGGAGGAAGTAAGGAGGAGGACAAGGAGGATATGGAGAAAGAAGGGGAGGATAAGAAGGTTCTGGAGAAAGAAGAAAGGAGGACTAGGATGATCAGGAGGAAGAAGGAAGGAGGGCGAAAATAAACAGACCAAAGAATGAAGAGTAGGAGGAAGAGCTGAGGAGGAAGACGAAAAGAGACAATAGGAGGAAGTAGAGGTAGAGGAAGCGAAGAAGAAGAAGAGGACGAAGGAAAGGAGGAGGATGAAGAGGAAACCAGAGGAAGAGGACGCGGAAGGGAGGATGAGGATAACCAAGAGGAAGAGATAGCATATGACGAAGGACAAGAGATACTTAGACGGAAGGGAAGAGACAGGAGGAAAAGGAGGAGAAAGGAAAGGATTAGGAGGAATACGCGGTGGAAGAAGCAACGAGAAAGAGGATGAAAGGGATGACGGTGGAAGGGCGGAAGAGGCGCTGGAATGGAGGAGGAGGAAGTCCGTCGACGGCGGTATGGCACCGTCGAGACAGAGCAGACGAGTTGCATTATTGACGCAGTTCGGTCGAAAGCAGCGGGCAACCTCAGCCGGGAAGGCTACCGGGAGACATTAGACGTCCATCGGCTGACCATAAACACCTCTGCCCCCTGGCCGCCCCATCGGTCTGGTCCGTCAGTATGATCGGCCAGTTTGTCTGCGCCGACTGACTGACTGATTGGCTGACTGACTGACTGACTGACTGACTGGCTGATTGGCTGACTGACTGGCAGGCTGGCTAACTGACTGGCTGACTGACTGACTGACTGACTGGCTGACTGACTGACTGAGTGACTGATTGGCTGGCTAACTGACTGGCTGACTGGCTGACTGACTGGCTGACTGACTGGCTGACTGGCTTGCTGTCTGACTGGCTGACTGGCTGACTGATTGGCTTGCTGTCTGACTGACTGAATGACTGGCTAGCTTACTGACTGACTGACTGGCTGGCTGACTGACTGATTGATTGACTGACTGATTGACTGACTGACTGGCTGACTGACTGACTGACTGACTGATTGGCTGACTGACTGACTGACTGACTGACTGACTGACTGACTGACTGACTGACTGACTGACTGACTGACTGACTGACTGACTGACTGACTGACTGACTGACTGACTGACTGACTGACTGACTGACTGACTGACTGGCCAATTGACCGACCGACTCACTCACTCACCATAGACGAAGCTAATCCAAGTGTACAAATGGGAGTCGTACATTTCACGTTCTATGTTGTATTCTGTCTCTCGCACGAATTAGCGAAGCACGAACGCCTTCATTGTCTTTCATTGTATTTGTCTGTGTTTCCTTCTAGCTCTCTGTCTATCTGTCTGTCTGTCTGTCTAACTACTTCTGTACTATCTGTCTGAAAAAATATATATTATATATATGTGTGTGTATATATATCACCACTCTTTCACTCTCTCTCACACTCACATTCTCTCATTTCTCTCACTCTCTTTCTCACTCTCTCACTCACTCTCTCACTCACTTACTCATTTACTCTCTCTCTCTCATTCTATTTCTGTTTCTGTTTCTGTGTGTCTCTCTCTTTCACGTCCTGAGTCAGTCTCTTTGTCTAGCTATAAAGCTAAGTCTGCGGTTAGCAGTTGGAATTAATAAAGAATGTACTTACTTGTATATTTTTCTTCTTTTCTTGTCTATTCTCAGCCCTGTTGTTTCACCGTCTTGCTCGCCCTGTTCATCTCCCTGTTGTTCTGTCTCTGTATTTGTCTCTAGCTGCCTATGTCTATCTCTCTAACCCTTTCACTCTATGTCTCATGCTTTCATCTATCTATCTCTATCTCTTCTTCTTTTATCTCTTTCTCTCTCTCTTTCTTTCTCTCTCTTTCTGTGCCTGTCTGCAGGGGCGTCTACTCCATAGAAACCTTGGATCAAATGCTCCATCGCAAAAATGGAGGGGGAAGTGTCAGTGTATGTGCCATCATTATTGGGGGAGGAAGGGAAGGGGGAAAGAGGAGGAAGGGGAAGGGAAATTGCTCCAATGACTTCGGGGGGATAGACGCCCCTGCCTGCCTGCCTGCCTGTCTGTCTGTCTGTCTGTCTGTCTGTCTGTCTCTCTACCTATGTACCTTTGTATCTGTCTGCCCTTTTATCATCTTTTATCTTATCCATCTTCGAAATTCACCAAAGCTGCAAATCTTACAACCTCTTCTCAGATCTTTCACTTAACACTGAAAACACTTCTGTTCCACAAATCTTTTCCCCAATCCTCCGCTTCCTTTTACCAACCTGGTCGCTCCAGTTTTAAGCACCAGTTACCGTAACCGTCTGACTGTCTACCTTTTTGACCACTGGATCTTGACCTGAAAGTGTAGTTCTAAGTTTAAAACCAAATGGCTTGAAGTGCAGACTGTGAACGCGGTTTTAGCCTAATGAATGCCATCAAGATCAAATCTCGGAACCGTCTAGAAACTGACCACTTGGACATGATGATGAGGATAAAGTCTTATCAAGGTTCTGGATTGAAAGTCAATCTCGACAGAGTTTATCAACTATGGTCTTCGCAGAAGGATAGGCAGCAGAAACTTTAGCGTTCAGCATTATTTTGATGCTAGAATAAGAACTACATGTAGGTCTATAGTTTATTGTAGTTTTGCATTCGTAATCGTAGGATTCATAGCATAATATTTTCACTGCGATTAAGTATGAACACTATATGTGATTTCTGAGCCATACATCTTTAATAAAAGAAATTATTACAAACGTGTATGTAGTCGATAGTTACAATTACAATTACTATCAAAATGTTTTCTGAAATCGTGTTGCTTACGCGGAAATGAGGATGCTCAAACAACCGTCAGTTCCGCGCACAGAGGAAAAATATTACAGGGAACGTTGGTTCCGGCACCTTTTTTCAGCTACTAAAAAATAATTTATTTAGGCCTATTTTAGTAATAAAAATTCAGTTATTTTAATTTAATTTAAGTGTTGTGAACTGTTTTCAGTGTTTGTTGAGACCCCTTCCGACCTCTAATCCCGTTTTTCTCGGAATTTTAGCCCTTCCATAATTGTTCAGTTCCGGAACCTTTTTTCTAGAATAAAAGTACTGGATAGATGAATGGTAACATTAGATCTTAGATAAATTTAGAGCATTAGATCTTGAATAGTCGCGGTTCGATACCCTTAGGCGCCTCAGCATTCCACTCCCTAGGAGGTAGCAGTAAAATGAGAGGGTGCCTAACAGGCTGCCAAGACGTGTGTTAGACTAACGTTTCACCCCTTGTTTCACTTCAAACAGTTTTTTTCTTTCTCGAGACAAGTTTGTTGTGCTTCTCTGTGCAAGCATTGCATACTTTTACAGCGCGGAAATTAATAATTATTATTACGAAAACCAAAATAAGAAGTAAAATTATTTGAGAACTAAAATAAGAACGATAAGTAAAATTATTTGTGAAGTAAAATTAGAATAAAAAGTAAAATTCAAGAGCTCAGAACTGAATTAAAACTGAATTAGGAATTATTTTTAAAAGTAAAATATCACTGCACCCAGTTAAGTCTTCATTGCACACCCCAGCGGGTCGTTTCCAACCCCCTCAGTTGCGCTAATCACAGCTAGTGTGATTTAGCATTATTTGACTCTGAGTCTCTGGCAAAGAGAAGAAATTTCCATGATGTATCATGTATGCATTTTTGAATTTTCTCAACAAAGAATTGATTTTGATTCGAATCTGACTTGCAAAACTACTGGCTTTGAAATCCACTGCTTTCAAATTTCGTTGACATCAGTGTGTAAAATACAGATGAAACATTCAACCTCCAGTCTTTTTTCTACAATTCCCACACTACTACTACTACTACTACTACTACTACTACTACTACTACTACTACTACTACTACTACTACTACTACTACTACTACTACTACTACTACTACTACTACTACTACTACTACTACTACTACTACTACTACTACTACTACTACTACTACTACTACTACTGCTACTGCTACTACTACTACTACAACTGCTACTACTGCTACTACTGCTACTACTACTACTACTAGTACTATTACTACTACGGCTACTACTACTACTACTACACTGTTTTCACAAAGCACAAGGCAACAATAAATGGTTGTTTGAAGTGAAACATACCACCTTCTGCGCTGGCATACAACTTCAGCTTTGTTATTCCAATTCCAACTTCAACTAAGAATTAATTAGTACAGAAACATGTCTCCAACTGACCAAGACACGAGAGTCACGCTCCACAGAGTTTCCTGTCGGCTCAACTCATTAACATAAGTACGGTTTTAATTATAATGAATTATCCCCATAAGCAAACACGTTTAAAAAGACACGAGCGTCTATAAGGACCCTACTGCGTTCTTTGTTGCAGCTGGGATCGTGAGCAGACAGACACAGACAGACACAGACACACAGACAGACATATACCGACACCAACAGGCATACACAGACAGACACAGACAGACAGACAAAGACATATACAGACACACACAGACATACACAGACAGACACATAAAGACACAGACATACACACACAGACACAGAGAGGCGGACGGACGGAAAGACAGACACAGACACGGACAGACACAAACAGACATAGACGGACGGACGGACGGACAGAAAGACACAGACAGACAGACACAGACAAACACAGATATACAGACACACAAACATACATTCACACAGACAGAAAGACACTCAACCAGACACACTCTCGCAGACATACAGATAGACACAATACAGACATACACTGCAGCAGGCAGACAGGCATTCAACCAGACATCCAGACAAACACACATTCAGCAAGACAGAATATCATCCAGACATACATAACTTTTTATCGCATCGATGTCCAATGTACTAGACAATCGACGGCACACAGAAACCAGGCTGTGAAGAAGTCATTTAGTCATTTTCATGAAAGGAAGACTATTCGAGTCATTTTTTTATTTCTCCGAAAGGATGATTATTCAAGTCATTTAGTCATTTTCTGGATCGGGTGGCTGTGCCCAAGTCATTTAGTCATTTTCCCAAAGGGTGACTGCATTCAAGTCATTTAGTCATTTTCTCAAAAGGACGACTGCATTCAAGTCATCTGATCATATTCAAATCATTTAGTGATTTTCCGGACCGGGTGTATGTGCTCAATTTAGTTAGTCATTTTCCCAAAGGGTGACTGCATTTAAGTCATTTAGTCATTTTCCCAAAGGATGACTGCATTCAAGTCATTTAGTCATTTTTCTCAAAAGGACGACTGCATTCAAGTCCTTTAATCATTTTCCCGTAAGGATGACTATTCAAATCATTTAGTCATTTTCCGGACCGGGTGTATGTGCTCAATTTAGTTAGTCATTTCTCAAAAAGGCGACTGATTTCAAGTCATTTAGTCATTTTTCCCGAAAGGTAAACGGCCGGACAGAAAAGCAGACAGAAAAGACACCTGCTGACGAACCAACAAATGCCCAGACATCCAGAGGCAGACGTAGACGTAGAGAAAGACACGCAGGGACACGGGCAGATACATGCAGACAGATACAGACGTACAGACACACAGACAAACACGCGGACAACCGCCGAGCAGAAGAAGCCGCGACAAGGCATCGGATGATTATTAATGATAATTGTAATTAGACGCAAATTAAGACGAACGATGACTCTGCGCACTGACCCTTCGATGTCCACTCCCACTGGACACACGCAAACTGACCCTCGCTCGCCTGGACGACCGTGATAAGCCGCCAGCGTCACGTGATCGCCGGACCGAGATAAGGGAGGACCATCACGTGACCGGTCATTACGAGGTCCACACTGGAGGAATTGGGATCCGGCATGCAAAGCGGTCGTTGGGAATAGAACGGGGGATTGGGTGGGCTGGTCGTTGGGAGTGGCCGTGGTTCTACTACTCTGTGGTAGATGGATCGCTGGAGGTGGGTGGGGTAGTCGCCTGTTGTTGGCTGATAAGAAGAGACGGGTTGTTGTTGTTGCCGAGCGGTTGTCCTGTTGACTGGTTGCTTCTCGCAACCTATGAGGCTGGTGCATGACTGACTTACTGACGGAATAACTGGCTGGCTGACTGACTCACCCACCAACCCAGTCCCTACTCACTCACTCACTCACTCACTCACTCACTCACTCACTCACTCACTCACTCACTCACTCACTCACTCACTCACTCACTCACTCACTCACTCACTCACTCACTCACTCACTCACTCACTCACTCACTCACTCACTCACTCACTCACTCACTCACTCACTCACTCACTCACTCACTCACTCACTCACTCACTCACTCACTCACTCACTCACTCACTCACTCACTCACTCACTCACTCACTCACTCACTCACTCACTCACTCACTCACTCACTCACTCACTCACTCACTCACTCACTCACTCACTCACTCACTCACTCACTCACTCACTCACTCACTCACTCACTCACTCACTCACTCACTCACTCACTCACTCACTCACTCACTCACTCACTCACTCACTCACTCACTCACTCACTCACTCACTCACTCACTCAAGGTATTTATGCGACAGAGGCCTATATGTATAATATATTTTAATATAGGTATGTACATGCGCTTACATACATATAATTTATGTATGCATAGGTCCGTACATTTGAATATATGTATGAATGTATGTCCATGTGTATGTGCGTATGTATGTATGTATAGATGTATGCTAATTAAGAGCCTAATAAATAATTATAATTTATAATTATAAATCTCATACATACATGCTTTGAAGGCTTGGCCCCTCAATACCTGCGGGAGCTCTGCTGTCCCACCTCATGTTCGCAGCGTCGTTGCTCTCTCCGCTCAGCTGGGCAAGCTGAGCTTATTGTTCCCTACGCTTGGACAGCCATACAGCAGCGCCGTGCCTTCTCTGTGGCTGGCCCCATGACCTGGAATGGGGCCTCTCTCCGCCAAATACCAATTGGTCATTTCACCTTGTTTCTTACTGTTCTCAAAACTGCGTTGTTCGACCGCGGTTGGGCTGGGAGCGCTCCTGAGTAGGCAATCTTGAAGCGGCGCTATAAAAAACTGCTTGAATAATAATAATAATAATTATACACACATACATTCATACATTCATCCATCCATACATACATTAATACATACATACAAGCATACACAATTACACATGCAAATGCTGTCACGCATAAATATTAAATACACGCATACAAACGTACATAGTATGTATGTATTGTAAACTTGTACGTATATATGTAAGTATTACATACATCTATACATACATACATACGCACATACACATGGACATACATTCATACATATATTCAAATGTACGGACCTATGCATACATACATACACGCATACACACTCACATGTTCCAAGGTGAAGTGGTGAGTAAAAGGAATGCAGTCTCTACTATAGGATTCGATCCCACATCCTCACGATCAGCGGCTCAGCGGTGGCTCTTTTAGGAACAGCGTTGTCCGGGAATGATTAACAGCTCATTTATTAGCCGCCTTTAAAAATATCTGCCATGAACGATCGACAGAGGTCAGCTCTATCGCCTGCTTTATCGCGAAATCGTATGAATTATTTTGCAGGTTCATAAACGTAAACTTCAATTTTCTACAGTGCTCTAAAGATAATCGCAGGGCACCAACTTATTCACGAGCGCTGTGTCGTGTCAGAGGGGTTGTCTAGAGATAGTCAGGGGAAGATCAGAGTCTGGTTGTCAAAGAGACCAGAGAGAGGAGGAGGAGGAGGAAACACAGGAGCTGCTAAGGCGTATATGTATGTATGTGTATAATGCATAATGAGGCTCTTAATTAACATGAAAAACAGAAAAAACGACACTGCCAGTGCCCAAATCGACACTTGCTTTAGCACGAAAGGGAATTGGTCCAACGTTCGATGTTGAAACGAGACAACGAGACAACGGATGAAAGCGGAGAACAACGGATGACAACGACTGAATTATGCAAGCCACGTTCCTGCAGCGGACGGCACGGCGGACCACAACGCGGCGGTGGCAAGGCTAAGCGGATTAGAAGGGGAAGGCAGGGAGGTAGTGGGGCCTGCGTTGCCCGCCTCTTCCCAGGGTTTTCTTCCATCCACGTCTAATTTCCAACGACGGCTGAAATTGCATTAAATATTGACGTTTAAGGCCGGTGCGTGAGATGAGCAGCACCCTCTCTCTCTCCGCCCGTTTCTCTTCATATTACGCAGTCTTTCCATGGGGCTTTTGCCGACGATATATCGAGACAGTGCGACACGTACACGTACAAAGAGGCATACATACGCAAGCACTTACACATGCTAAATTGCTCTACCCGCGTAGTAGCCGCCAAGCTGACATATTCGCATATATCGCAATATATGCGAGAGACGCTACACTGGCTTCCTGTTGCCGAGCGGTTTTTTTAACATCATCTTGCTGGCACGTGCTTCAATTGCTGGCGCTGCCCTGGCATACATCAGATAGCTCTGTGTTAGAGTCACAAGTCACCTGGTCCGCGATCGTTTCGCTCTGCTGGCTGTGGAGATATGCAGGTGCCGCGCTTCCGCACTTCAACCCGAGCTCATCGTGCCTTCTGGTGTATTGGACGATCTTCGTGGAATAGTCTTCCATTGCATTTACGCTCTGCTGCATTCGACCCTGTGCACCAAACATTCTCATATTGTTTTAAGACGCACTTTGTTTAGATCAGTCAGATACCAATGTGTGGAGCTCTTTTGTGTGGTAAATAAAAGGAGCTATATTAAGTATCTAGATACATACTTACCAAGACCAAGCCACAGATATGTATGCATGCATGTATGTATGTAGGAATGTTTGAATGAATGTATGTACGTGTATTCGTAAGCATGTAATTACATGTATGCATGGATTCATACTGTATGCATGTATGCATATACGTTTAGAGGCATTGCATGTTTGCATGCATGTATGTATGTGTGTATGTCTGTAGCATGTGTGAATATTTGAATGAATACACGTATATATGTACGTATTAATGTATGTATGCATGTATGTGCGTGTATACGTATGCATGTATATATATATATATATATATATATATATATATATATATATATATATATATATATATATATATATATATATATATATATATATATATATGCATGCACGTATGCATGGTTGGGTGTATACGTACGGTATGAATATATATAAATATACATTCATGCATGTGTGCATGGATGCATAATGTATGCATGATTGTATGTATGTATGTCTGCATGTACGTTTTTAGATCAATAATTATATACGTACGTTTATGCATGTAAGTTTGCATGTATGTATGTTTGTGCGTTCCTGTGTCTGTGGCCATTTATTTGCACCTTCGTAGAGCCTCACATGGCGCGGCTTATGACTGTGTGACAGCTTCAAGAGGATGCTCTTCATGTGTATAAACACACACACACACACACACACACACACACACACACACACACACACACACACACACACACACACACACACACACACACACACACACACACACACACACACACACACACACACACACACACACACACACACACACACACACACACACACACACACACACACACACACACACACACACACACACACACACACACACACACACACACACACACACACACACACACACACACACACACACACACACACACACACACACACACACACACACACACACACACACACACACACACACACACACACACACACACACACACACACACACACACACACACACACACACACACACACACACACACACACACACACACACACACACACGCACGCACGCACACACACACAAATGCACAAATACAAGGAGACAAATAGACAAGCATGGAAACAGCGTATGGCTATTAGGCGAAGTGACGCCATTTTGACGTGGATGACGAGTGATTACCATAGATGTCGCTAGTGTAATCGAAACGTCCAGTTCTCCGGCGATTGACGCTCTCAAGGGCCGCCGTCTCCTGACATCTGCCGGCCATACTTACATTTTAATCCCGTCATTTGCAGCACATATAAACACTCATATATAATGCATACATACGTATATAAATGCATATATACAATGTTATACATACATAAACGCATCACACATACATACGTACATACATACGTACATACAGTATGAGAATTGTAGAAAAAAGACTGGTGGGGGGGGTTAGACCTTGATTCATGTGGAGTTCAGGTGTGAAATGAAGACTTTACTATGGGGTCCTAAGAAAGACTAGGGGGGTTGAACCCCCCAACCCCCCGACAATTCTCACCCTGCGTACATACATACATACATACATACATACATACATACATACATACATACATGCATACATACATACATACATACATACATACATACATACGATGTCATACATGCATAATGCATAAATTCAAGCATTCATATATGCATACTGTAGGTCTGCGGGTTTACCCGTACCCGACCAATACCCGCGGGTCGGGTAAGGGTCGGGTAAGGGTCGGGTAAGGGTCGGGTAAGGGTCGGGTAAGGGTCGGGTAAGGGTCGTGTACGGGTCGGCTGGTGACTTTTCACAGGTCCGAAGTACCTTATGCGTGTGTTCACTGTAGGTCCGTGCACCTTATTGAACTTTGCATTCATTAACCCCTTGCATGCCAGATATTTTGAGCCTTGTTCCGGCCATGGCCAGATATTTCAGGCTGATTGCTAAGGAATACGGCTGCTAAGACGACTAGTTGCTAAGGAGTCTGGTTCCTAAGTCTGGTTCCTAAAGTGATGTCATTTTGTCGTGGATGACGAATGATTACCATAGATTTCGCTTACTTGGGATACACAAGCTGACCTTGAGGCTGGTTACTTGGGAGGCTGGGTTCTAGAGGTTGTTTAGAGGCTGAGGCTAGAGATGCTGGTAGCTAAAGAGGGTTTTGCAAGGAAGATTGGTTGCTAAGGAGGCTGAGGCTTACATTGAGGCTGGTTACGACTTTACTTGCACAATGGCACATACGATAATCATACACGTTGATTTATTGAATACGGAGGTCGGATCTGCGAAACAATCCTGGCGAGTAACCGCGAGAAGACCACCGACATCAGGGTCTATTATCTCCCCAACCGTCCCACGTTTGTAGAAATTGCCCATGGGAAATTTACAGCCCATTTATTGCTTTTTTTCATGGCGCACTTGTTTGTATAGAAAGACCGCTGGCTTCATAACGTTATCTGCTTTACTGAGCGCACCCATAATGTTGCAAATGTGTGCCTACGGCAGGGAGAGCAAGGTCATCAATTGTCGCAATTTGGCGCCCGTGGCGCGCAAAGGGTTAACTTAATAGATGTTCAAATTACAGTTGCAGCGTGGTTTGGGTCCATTAACACAATACTGGTGATTTTACACATAATTGTCTGATCTGAGTTTCAGTCCTGACAACCAGAGGCCAGAGGTCGCTAACGCCAAACCCGTGATTCACACAACGTGCTTGGCAGTCTAGCAGTCGTGTTTTCTGTAAAACCGGTTGATGCAGTCGAGGCCGAGGATATAGGCATATTTAAAAATCTGGCATCCCTTTACCTCTGAGAAATACATGAACGATTCATAATAATGAAAACATTCGTTTATTAGATTCAAACTGACAAGTACGCAGTAACATTATATGATATAGTAGTAACAGATGATAACAATTTTAACAGGAGTCGAATTTAACTGTATGGCAGGGTGCAAGGCGCCCATCTGTCCTACTGCTCATTTTACAGCCGCCCCCTAGGAAGTGTAGGGAGTGAAAAGGCGGAGTCAACCTTTGTGAGGGTTAGCTTGTATCGAACCCGCGTTCTTCTTAACTTCGCACCAACGTGTTACCATTCAACCATCTCGCCGCCCCCGTATTTTGCTGCAAACTGCCGTGCTTTGGCTGGCTACATAAAAGCCATCAACTGCTGACTTTGGGTGTCAATGGCACAGACCAGAATGGAAAGACGATTAATGGTGAGGCTGGCATGGCATCGTGGATGATGGCATAGATGCCTCAGGTGTTAATACAACCTAATTACATCACACTAATTTGGTTTATCGTTTGATTTTGAGCCCTCAATCTGAAAAAATACACCGAACATCAATAAATTTAGTTGGGCAGCAGGTTCACTGTCATCATCATCACCATTCTCATTATTAATGATTATAATTATTATTATTGTTATTATTATTATATATTTTTTGCCCTGATGTACTTCGTTCCCTCAGGGTCTTAGAGATTAAATTCGTTGTTTTTACCGGAACGGTTAACCCTCGTCCAAGTTATTATTATTACTTTTTTATGGCCCAAGTTACTGCATTCATTGCAATGATAACAAGCATATTATTGCCACATGCTAAGTGTAAACCTATTGGGCTGATAGGGACTGGATCTATGGGAAAGCCTACTGATTACGTTTTGGGTACGGTATGGGTATACCCACGAGTACGAGTCGGGTAGTAGCCTTGAGTACTGCCCGGATACGGTGTAGCGATGTTAGACTTATCAATCCCTTGTTGACTGAACTGACTTAATGATTTAAATGTGAACTGTTTCTTTCTCAATATAACTGATAAAACTACACGAACATGTCTGATTTTTATCTTGACAAATACCACGAAGCTAAAGGACGGTCATGACATACGGGTACGGGTAACGGCAATGTGTTCGGGTACGGGTGGAGTAACAAAAATGCTGTATACGAGCAGACCTCTAATACATTCACACATCATACATACGTACATACAAACATACATACATACATACATACATACATACATACATACATACATACATACATACATACATACATACATACATACATACATACATACATACATACATACATATATATACATACATACATACATACATACCTACATACATACATACATGCATACATATATACATACATACATACATACATACATACATAGTACATACATACATACATACAAACATACATACATACATGTACAGACATACATAAATACATATACATACATACATACATACATACATACATACATACATACATACATACATACATACATACATACATACATACATACATACATACATACATACATACATACATACATACATACATGTACATACATACATACATACATACATACATACATACATACATACATACATACATACATACATACATACATACATACATACATACATACATACATACATACATACATACATACATACATACATGTACATACATACATACATACATACATACATACATACATACATACATACATACATACAAACATACATACATATATGTGGGCGTGGTGGCTCAGTGGTAAGTTCGGCGCCTTGTGACCGGAGGGTTGCAAGTTCGAATCCCACTCTAGCCGCTGCGTACGGACCTTGGGCAAGTCCTTCACTCGAAATTGCTCGTGGCGCTTCGGCGTGAAAATTCCGACACAGTATCAAATGCTGTAGTCGGGAGCGCCTCTGAGTAGTAGATGACTTCCAGAGGCGCTATAGAAATATCCGGAAAAAATAAAAAAAAATACATATATAGTGGTGTATAGGGCACACGCAGTTGAGAGAGAGATACAGAGAGAGACAGAGAGAGATGGACAGACAGAGACAGAGAGACAGCGCTAGAGGGAGTCAGATAGACAGACAGTAGTAGAGACATACAGACAGACAGAAAGAGAGACAGCGCGAGAGGGAGTCAGATAGACAGACAGTAAGAGAGACAGACAGACAGACAGACAGACAGACACGGACATAGAAAGACAGACAAGCAGAGAGGAATGAGCAGAGACAGAGTGGTCTGTGTTATGCGTATGGCTGGCAGCAATGCACTAGCATGTGTAACCTAGGTAGAGGAATCGTGCCTGTGGTCAAGCCACACAGGGTGTTGTAGATCCTGCACGTGTGCACAATATGTAGACTAAGCGACATGGACCAAGAGGGCATTACAGTGTAACGTTGAGACTGTAAAGTCTCTCAGTCGGTCGAAGTCGCTTCTAGAAGGTCGTGCTGCTGTATGGATGGTCATCGAACTTTACATCATCCGAGTGTTCGCCTCTACTGTTGGTCGAAACCCAGAATCTCGAGCGATCAAACACCTACATATATACATATAATATTAATTATAATATTCGTTTATTAAATTCAGACTGACAATTACGCAGTAAGACTACATGATAATAATAGTAACAGGTGATAACAAGTTTAGCAGGAGTCTAATTGTATGGCATCCTGCAAGGCGACCATCTGTCCTTCTGCTCATTTTACAGTCGCCCCCTAGGGTGTAGGGAGTGAAAAGGCTGAGTCAACCTTTATGGGGCTGGTGGGTATCAGACGACGCGTCCTTCTGATCTTCGTGCCAGCGTGTTACCATTCAACCATCTTCCCTCGTACATAAACACACCATATATGCATACATACAAACGTGTATAATAATATATACATATTACAGGCATTTCATATCACATACAATCATATATATGCTTCTATGTATACACTAGAGTATTTGCCCGTCATATGACGGGTTGAAAAAGAAAATGAATGGATTGATAGGAAGAGAAAAGAATTTGTTTATTGGAATGCTTCATTATAAGTCACACTGCGAGTGAAAATTCGAGCATCATTTAGCAACTGACTTTGACGATCGGTTGTTTCATGAGTGTGTACTTTGATGTTGTCTCCGGTGATAATGCGCATCAGTCTCACGTCTTTGCGACCTCAGGCGATCGAGAGTTTCTTGGCTTTGTCCATCTTTGCCGTCGCTCTCGATTTAAACGTAATCGTCACTCTTGGGGACTTTCTTCATTCATGGAACAACGAAATGTTCAAAGACTATTTACCAACAATATAGTATTTGCTCTTAATTGTTGCTTTTCGTGTATTGCACGTGACCAATCGATGTTTAGGCTAATCAGTCTTCGCCTCGTCCTTGCTCCTCCTCCCCTCAACCTCCCGTCAGATCGTTTGCCATACTGAGGCAGTGATGCCGGGAGGGAGGCATGGATGCAGTGAGAGGGAGGGAGGGAGAGAGGGAGGGACGGAGGGACGGACGGACGGAGGGACGGAGGGACGGACGGAGGGAGGGAGGGAGGGAGGGAGAGTGGGAAGGAGGAAGGGAGGGAGGCAAAGCCTTAGGGAGGTCGGCCAACAGTCTCTCAGGCATGTTTAGTAGAATCAGTTACATTCCATACATTCCACAACGTTTATCGTAGAACACACAGATCTGGGAAACTATATAAAAGATAAGCGCACGTACACAAACTTACATGAAAATAGCCTGAACAATTCTTTTCTTATCTGCCTCACCTTACAACACCTTTCAAACTTTACCCTACTTCTTTTGCCATGCTATGTATAATATATCACATATACCATGGCACCACCTTACTTTACCTAAGCTTAGCCTAAGCAACATTACCTTACCATTCCATGCCTGAATCTTACCTTACGTTATCTGCGCACTTGATCATTACGATGAATAGTCAATAGTCATCCTAGTTACAAATGATGAGTGTCTCTCTTGAAGTGGCGTTATATAAATTACTATGACCAAATGGGGTAATATGCATAGTGATATATAGTAAGTCGGTTCTTTCAATTGCAGGTTCCGGGGTTCGAGTTGGGCGCAGCACTGCGTGGAGAGTGACAACAATTCTGGTCTGTGGTAATCTATTCGAATCTAGTGTGTCTTCCATGTAATCGAATAATTTCTACAAGATATCGGTTGAAGGTCGCTTTAAGTGAAATCATGGTCGAGAATCGTAATCGAGCGAGTTTAGGAATCAAGAAGTGAGGATACGCTGGATAATGAGGCTGAAGTTTATTCCTCAATGACATGCAAACACCGAGAGAACGTATATGACGGACCCCAATGTATTCCAGAGTTATATTCCCACTGGGCAATTTCGCATGAGAGTTAGAATCTTATGTATTATACTCAATGGATTGAGGTATAGGTAACCTGTGCAGTATCTCGTATGTAGGCAGAGATATTTGCCAAATGTTGAGATGCCACCGATCAGCCGAACAGATGCATTAAGAATGCAATTTCGAGGTAGAAGGACCCAATCCGGGGAAAATAGCATTGCGACGTTGATTCCAGAGGAAACAAAGGCGTGGGTCGGTGCAGAGGCAGCTTGTGTGCCAAGCGATCGTCGCACAATACGCGTCTGACGAAAATGATAATAATAGCAAGATCGACAGACATTGTTCGCATGATTGCAAAGCATTAGCTCTTGATCAAGGATAATGCGCAAATCCCTCATAGAGGTGGAGAACGTGTCATCTGGAAAAGATCGGCAAAGGGTGAGAATATCAGTTTTGGAGAGTTGGACACGGATACCAAGCCAAGTAAATTGAGTCCAGTCAGAATTAAACCGAAGACGGTTTGAAGGCATTCAACCAGCTAAGTTATTTATAATAATTTTACACAACATGTTCTAATCTGGCGTGGAAGTCGTGTCCGAATCTACTAAACCGATTTTCTTGCCCTTCGCCAGTGGCCCGATTGCCTCGTTCCGCTGTCTTAAAACCATTTCTATTCACTGGGTCTTTTTCTCACTGGAAGCGCCCCTGATAAGCGAACACTGTGAGAGGCGTTTTAAGATATTATGTTCAGACACAGTACAATAATCTAAACTAATATGCTTTAGGTCTAATAGGACACATAACATAATCTGGTTTAATATTATGATAATATAACATAACAGGATAATAATAATAATAATAATAATAATAATAATAATAATAATAATAATTATTATTATTATTATTATTTAATTGAAAAACCAAAAGCGAACCGCACATTGTTGAACAAGTTACGAGATAATATAAAACATAGAAGTAATAAGATAATAAAATTTGCAAAAAAGAGTTTGAAACTGTTATAAGAGTTTAAAAATGATAATAATTATGCTACATTAAAGCATCGCAGTAATGGTGATATTAAAAACTAAATTGATACAACAAGGCATAATCTCATCCTATCTAGTTCGCTGAGGCGTAGCAATGTGGTGTAGTTCGGCGGCTGTAGAAGTCTTAAGAAGTCCTGATATGGTGGAGGTCCTCCACTGATCGCATGCAGAAGAACCGCTTCAGCTGAATGTTCTTCGTTTAGGACTTTCCATACTCGAGGAAAAAGACGCCCAGTGTACCGGGAAATGAAGGCTACGAGGGATATGTTCCGGATGTACTGAAGAAGATCGCAGAGCAGCTGCAGCACCAGCCATATACCATCCACGAAGTTGAAGATTTAAAATACGGAGCCAAGGACCCTTCCACCAAGAGATGGACTGGAATGATCGGAGAACTCGATGACAAGGTATATGTCCACTTCGTTTACGACTTATTTATTTATTTATTTACTTATTTATTTACTTATTTATTTACTTGTTTATTCATTAGTTTATTTACTTGCTTATTTACTTACTTATTTACTTATTTATTTACTTATTTAGTTACTTGTTTTGTTACTTGTTTACTTACTGATTTATTTACTGGTTTATTTACTGATTTATTTACTGGTTTATTTACTGAACTCTTTACAGTTTTATTTACTTGTTTATTTATTTATTTACTTATTTACTTACTTATTTGTTTGCTTCTTTATTCACTTATCTTTTTACGGATTTATTTATGGATTTATTTATGAATTTATTTATAGATTTATTTATGGATTTATTTACTTGTTTATTTACTTGTTTATTTACTTGTTTATTTACTTGTTTATTTAGCGATTTATTTACTTGGTTATCTAACTTTCAAGACAGCTAAACAGTGCTTGACTGCTTGTCATTTACTTATGCATGAACTTGTCATTCTAGTTTCTTCTTGATATTATGAGTGGATTGATGGATAGATGGATGGATCGTTCGGTGAAAGCGTGGATGGATGGGTGGATGGATGGGTGGGTGGATGGATGGGTGGATGGATGGATGGTAAATATTCGTGTTTATTGATAAGCTCACTGACAAACCGCAACAAGTAACACTGAAGCAATTGAAACTTGACGGAGCAATTATCACGGTCTTAATTAACACACGTTGTTTGTTAACACATGTTGTTTGGACGGAAGAATAGATTGTTGAATGACTAAATAGATGGATGAATCGATAAATTGATCGACCTGTATCGATCTCTGTTGATCTACCATAGAAAGCAGATGTTGCAGCAGCTTCCATAACCGTTTCGGAGGCTCGCAAGGAAGTCGTGGACTTCACGGAACCATTGATGGACATCCGAGTGGTCATCCTTCTCAAGAAGCCGTCGGACGGATCGGAAGTCGGGATCAAGTCCGCAGAGGACCTCGCTGCTCAGACGGACATCAAGTTCGGTGTCGTCAAGGACGGTACGACGTTCCAGCTCATCCGCAACTCAACTCTACCTCACTTTCAGACGATCTCAACGGCCCTGTCAGAGCCCAACCGGCTGATCAACACCTCGGAGGATGGAGTAAGCAGGGTACGAAGCGGCGGTGGAAAGTTTGCATTCATCACGGAATCGGCCACCGGAGACTACTGGGCGAACCTGACACCATGTGACCTGATCCAAATCTCGACTAACCTTCCGAAAACTGAGTACGCCTTCGCTGTTGTCAAGGGTTCTCCGATCAAGGCCCGGCTCGACAGCGCCATAAAGCAGCTGAAGGAGAACGGGGAGCTGGAGAAGATTAAGAAGAAATGGTGGGAACACCAGTGTTCGAGTGGGGCTCTTCACTCCTGGGGCGCTCTGATCGTCTTACCCCTTTTCGTGCTGGTCCTGGCGGTCAACAAAAGCCCAGGGCTCAACTGAGACGCGCTCTCTAAAGATGGAGGCTTTTAAGTGTATCTTCGTAGAAACAAAACAACGTCGTGTTTGATGTTATCGTCGTATTTGTTGTCTGTCGCCAGATCCAATGTGTTTGTGCGACCTATGAGACTTTTCTATGGCCTATTCAATGTCTGTGGACTTTCCTAGACACAATTCAAAGTCTCTGGATTTTTCTGTCTCTCGTAGGCGTCTGTCGATTTTTCTATGCCATGTCTATGAATTATTTCTTGACCTTGTAAGAAGTATATTATAATGACTTTTTCTACCCCATTTAACGTTATAATTTTCTGTATCGATCTAACTTTTTATGGAATTTTTCGACTTTCTAGTCGCAGTACATGCACTTCTCTATGCTCTATTTAACTTTCTGGATTTTCTCGATCATATTCAATGTCTATGGCTTTTCTTTGCCCAGTCAGCGTTCAGAGATATGAATTCTCTATTTTCTATTCGAAATCAGTGAACTTTTTATATACCCCGTTTAGCTGCATAGATTTCATCCTCCCCCCCCATTTAATGTAACGCCTACGGAATTTGTCTATACCTGATTTATTGCACGTGATTATAAACAATATTCCACCTCAATAAGCTATTGTAGATACTAAGTAATTGCCATGGATTTCATAGATTCCAAGCAACGTCTATGGAATTTCTAGATTTCATGCAACGTCTTTGGATTTTCTAGACTTCATATAGCGTCTATGGCTTTTCTAGATTCAATGAAACTTCTATAGATTTTCTGGATTTTCATTCAACGTCTACGGATTTTCTAGATTCCATGAAACGTTTTAAATTTTTGTTGACTTTATGAAACGTCTATGGATTTTCTATAATTGTATCTTTCTATCATTGACGTTGGTGCATCGTCTAGATCTCTTTCTATGTCGATGGGGCGAAACTCCTTCATCAGTTGCTGTCAGTTTTCTGAATTCTCGTCGTATTTTTAAACTTTAGATGTGTTTTTTAATTCCTGTTAGTACAGTAGTATATTCCACTTTAGCCTGAATGTGAAAACCTGATTTGCTGGTAACGTATTGTGATGTATGACATGAAAACTCTGTCCCGGTGTCCACGAAAACACGAGGAGGAAATTTGGCATTAATTATGCCAGCGAACAATACGATATGAACGGTAACATTGCAAAACGCCAGAGGACATTTCAATAAGCCAGAGAACTTTAAAACAAGCAAGGGGACACTACAATAAACAAATATTAACGTACAATAGGCAATTGACATTAGTCACATTACAATAAGGAAAGACTACAAAGAGCAAGGGAACATTACAAAGAATAAGGGAACATTTCAATATATATAAGCAAGGAAACACTGTATTCAAGTTGTGTTGTGCTGAAACATTTAATGTAACCATGCACGCGGGAAGTAAGCAAACGTTGTCCGGTTGTTTAATTACTAGTGTCATATTTGCGCTTCAGCTAAACTATCAAACAACGTCAGGACTAGGTTTTAAGACTTGCAAGAGCTGAGGATGAATGGACAGTTACCTGGCCTTACACGACCTTACCTTACCTGAACCTTAAAAGGCAGTGCTTTATCGCTTTCCCTAAAGCCTTTTTCAGTAAAAGACGGTCAGGCTGCATGCAATAGCTTTTGCTTTGAGCACCTAAGCCCACTTTTATTCCAAAGAAGCTGATACTTGGAGCTTAAGCTTTTCACACGTTATTGCAGGCCCACGAATTCTTACAAAGACAAACCTGCGGTACATTCTCTAGGGTAACACCTAACAATACAAATGTCTGGTAGTTACGATACGACTTGTGTTAAATCCTAATAAACGAAAGTTTAACAGAATAGCATTTGTTGTTTCTTTTTCAGCCGCGTAAATTATACAGTGGCGAGGCAGAAGTTTGAATTCTTGATCTTAAATTTAATGTCTGACTTGAAAAAAGCTTATATTCTTAAATTTGTTTGTCTATGTTCAAGCGCCAGTCACTATTAGTCTGCAGCCAGCTGCTCCGTTCCTCGTACGAAACCGGATCTTATTCCCATCTTTCTCCGGTTCTTATTCCCTTCTTCCACCGGACCTTATTCCCATATTAAACCGGATTTTACTCTTATCTTTCTGGGAGATCTTACTATTCAAAAGTAGGCTAATGTAAAAAGTATCCTCCAGTTGCAAAACACTCTACTAGACATCACTCTGGGGATCATCTTCTCGGAGAGGTGTTATATACAGTAAATGTTTCTTCGTTTCAGTCGGTGTAAATCACTCACAGTGTTTATGCAAACGCAGCAGAGCGGTAGAACAAGGCTGGAAAGCCCAGCCCTGAAACCCGGCATATCTTTTCAGTCTGATATTAATTAAGTATCCAGTATCCGTTAAGACAGAGAGGCAGCCTATGATGGAGAAGCAATTTGAAAAAGATTATCTCTTGGTTCTGTTTCAATGGTTTGGCCATAGACCCAGACAAGTCTGAGG
Source organism: Allolobophora icterica (assembly GCA_963556255.1). Lineage (NCBI taxonomy): Eukaryota > Metazoa > Annelida > Clitellata > Crassiclitellata > Lumbricidae > Allolobophora > Allolobophora icterica. Next base: position 15,732,463 of record OY744614.1, on the reverse strand, counting down.
CAATTTCGTTCGGTTCACGCCAAAGCCTGCGTTCTCTCCCTTCGCTTTCTAACATCAACTTCGCAAGCAGTATCAGATACTGTCAAAACACTTGGGGGAACCCTGGACAGTAAGCTTATATTCCGACCGCACATAGCAAACCTTTGTAAATCTTGTTTCTATCATATCAGGGCAATACCTCACATCAGATCGGCTCTGACTATGACTACATCGCAAACCATATCCTGCTTCCTTGTCCAGGAGCGTAGCTTTGGTCTAGAAAGTGACGGGTACCAAATTTCGCATTGTTTCAGCTTCGCGGCTGTTAAATAATTATAACGGCATCGTTTGTATTACAAGCAAAATAATAATGATGATGAGGATGGGATTATGATGAAGGTCAAGCACTTGGATATCTTACTGCATCTTTTATGATGATAATAATAATAACAATAGCGACAATAATAATAACAGTGAGAGTGATGATGATGATGATGGTGTTTTTGAATCTTCAGGGTTTCCTGAGAAAAAAAATTACGAATTAAATTAATTAATTATTAATAATAATAATCAATGGGTATGAGAAGTGGAGGGTGCGGTACCCTCCAGTTCAAAAGGATGGGTAAGGCTCGAGGTACCTCTCGTACTCCCCGTGAATTAAGCCTTTTCCCATCGTCTCCTCTCGCCATGATTATGCTAATTGTGTTTTTGTTGGTCTCTCAGACCTTGAACTCAAACAGGCTGTAACACATCCAAAACTCGTTAGCTCGCTTAGTGTTGCGTATTCCACTGCTACATCAGCTACATTGGCCTCCTGTTGAATTCAGAATAATATTTAAATTGGCCTGTTTGACCTATAAAGCCCTGAGCAGTAGCACAATTACCTACAATCACTACTAACTTAATAACTCCTTACATCCCTCCTCGTTGCCTGCGATCATCAAGTACTGGTCTGTTAGGCGAGCCCCGATGCAGAACCGTTATGTACTCGTGTATATTACATGTCTCTGCCCCCAGGGAATGGAATCGACCACTGGCGTAAACTTGTCCAAAAATTGGGGGCATTTGGTTATTCATTCTGCACTTGTTGCATTGGGTGTAGTCCATCTCAATTATTGGGGTGCACGTGCCCCAGCTGCCCTCCCCCAGAGTCTACGCCTATGGAATCGACTCTCTCTCCCCTCTCTCTCTTCATAGTTCAAATTCACTTCCTACCTTCAAACAAGCGGCTCAAAACTCACTATTTCTCCTTGGCTTTCAAGCACTTGAATATCTTACGGCATCTTTTCCTTGGGGCTGACTATCCGTGCCTCAGATTCACATTTCGGACAGATACAAGGAGAGAGTCCCAAAAATCTAGGTTGAGCAATCGACAAAGCTCGTTCGAACAGTAGAACTCTGGCTCTAAGCAGCTCTAAGCATGGCCAGAGAAGGATTATCAGACGACCTAGTTGAATAGTACGCAGTCTGGAGAATCAGGAATGATTTAAGTATTGTTGTCGGCCAGGGTTCAATGTTTTGACGTGTTTGGTTAAGGCTGGATGGCAGGCAAAAGTACATCTGCACATTATAGGCCTCTTTAGGCCACCGTACTTAGGCTCTTTAGACTGTCTTTCAGTTTCATTAGAGTGATCATCGGGATTGACCGAATTACATCGAATGATGCCTTGTGCGTTAATGAAACAGTGTTATACAACTTCCAAGATTAGACAATATTAGCTAATCCATGCGAGAAGGCTTTTCTGTGTTCCAACGAGCATACCCTGTGAAAGCTTTCCTCCCAACATAAACCTTCCCTGCAGCTGCAACAACAAACCTCAGCATCATCTTCCTTGCTCCCTCTCCTCCCACAGCACCCATCTCTCTGCATAACCATCAGCTATCGCGAGTACCTACCGCAGCAGCCCGGTCCCACTGTCCAGCACCTCCCTAGACTTGAAATAGACCTGACGGCATATATACCTAACCTGTCTGTACACCAGCCGCTGCTCACACGAACACGACGAATTACAGTCCATTGTTATGGTAATGGCAAATTTATATAGCGCCACTTCAAGAGAGATTCACCAGACCCCTTGCGATAACCTTCGGTAGGCAGCCTTTGGTATGGTGTAACCGTCTTCATTTTCTTAGCCTCGGCATTGACCAGAGAAGGATCATCAGATGACCTGGATGAGCGGTACGCATACTATGCAGAATAAGGAATGATTTAAGTATTGCAGTTGGGCAGAGTTCAATGTTTTAATAGTTGTTTGGTTAAGCCTGGATTGCAGGCAAAAATATATCTGCACTGCAGTGCACTTATAGACACTTTAGGCCACCGTACTTAGGCTCTTTAGACACGTCCTCTCCCTCGCCGTCTCATCTTCCCACCGACTGTACGGTCGTTGTACTCATATTACAGCCGTCCGCAAGGGGGCGATTTTAGTTCCAGACAGTTTTAATTAAACCACCGACGATCCGGTGGAGTTAAGCCCAGAGGTAAACTTCTAAATTTCCATTGGGGGAGCGGTTGCTATCATTCGTCCCTGGAGACGAAATGCCTGGGTTCGACACCAGACGGTTCATGTCTGATCTATCTAGACACTCAAGTTCTTACACCAGGCAGACATTGCTTCAGAAAGCCTCACTTTGAGGAAAATCGCTACCTAAGGTAAAGTGAGGTAAGCTGAAGTAGTCAAGCTTCGCTTCTAATATTATTGGTCTTCCTAAGGTCCGTCTTATGCCTCTGCAGTCAGACCTAAATGCAGCTGCGATATTACTAGCACGTCTGCCACGCTACTCACGCATTTCATCCTTCACTATTGAGCAACTGTACTGGCTTCCTCTCTCTGCACGTATTAAGTTCAAAATGCTCATTCTGGTTTCCAAGACACAGTGGGGTCTCGCTCCCAAATATTTAATTGATGTAATTCACCGGCCTCTTTCTGTCTCCTCGCATCGTCCACACCGCTCCTCGAACAGATTTGATCTTTCAGTTCCTCATACTAGAACAGCTATGGCGCAATTCCGATCTTTTGCCTCAATTGGCCCTCTCTCTGGAATACACTGTCGCCTTCTACTCGCTCTCAAATTTTAATAGGTAACCCCCAGTCTTGTTGTCCTCGAGACCAAGGTCTTGGTCTCGAGTGCACTCGAGTTCGTTTTAAAAGTCTTGGTCTTGGTACCAAAAGTTTTGGTCTTGGTCTTGAGGTTCAAGGTCTTGGTCTTCGTCTTGAGGTTCAAAGTCTTGTTCTTGGTTTTGCAAGACGAAGACCAAGACTTTTGACAATATGAACAGTCATTTAACAAAACGAAAGAATTTTAAAAATTTATCCAATAATTACTAATACAATTGCTTTAGTGAATGGGTTCTTTACTGTTGTTTTGGACAATTATTTTGATTTCCGGTTATTTACCATGGAATGATTTCAAAACAGAGTCAACGATTTCTACATTTACATCAAGTGCTTCAAAAGCTGCTCTTTGTACCAGTGATTTCTGCACCTGTAGAACGTATTTTTCACATGGCAGAATTTTTATGAGGCCCCACAGGAAATGGTCAGGTCTTGGTCAGGAAATTCTGAGCGAATTGTTTTTTTATTATTAAATGCAACACGCAATTGGAATAACATTTCGCATGAAGGACTTTTGTAAATACGAATTCTGAATTCTCTGCAGTTGCATTTGGAATTGTTTTGCTTGAATAATATAAAAGACTCGTGTTTTAATTAAATAGCGAGTAGTCCGACTTGACAATTTTTTTTTAGTAAGGAATAGAAGTCTGGATATGGTTGTGATTTTGTGGGTCTTGTTCTCGGTTTTGGTATTGAGTTTCAAAGTCCTGGTCTTGGTCTTGAGGTTCAAGGTCTTGGTCTTGAGGTTCAAAGTCTTAGTCTTGAGGCTTAAGGTCTTGATAACAAGACTGGTAACCCCTCGTCTTCTATTGGTAACCCCTCGTCTTCTATTGCTTTCCTCAAGACTTATTTCTTCTATCTTGGCCTTGCGCACTGGGAGCGCCTCTGAACGGTTCACCCTACTAGAGGCGCTTTATAAATGTTTAAAAACAATACAATACAATACAATAATTACAGTAATCACAATCATCATCATCATAATCATCATCAGTTCCTGACGTTAGCCCTTTGGCGGTGATGGGTACGAATAAATGATCTCCATTGTCCTTGGTCATTTGTCAAGTCTATTACCCCTTTAGTGTTAGTCCAAATGACGTTATGTCCTCATTTGTATTATCTATCCAGCGTAGTCTTGGTCGGTCTACCTTTGTGTTTTTTGCCTTCGAAAATAGTAATACTGATTTCATTGTTAAATAGTAATTGTAATAGAAGGCATAGTAGTAGTACTAGTAATAGTAAAATAGCAATAGCAGACGTTATAACAACTATGGTAAAAAATAATAGTGGAAGTTATAGTGACAGTAATTGTTATAGCAATAGTAACAGTCGTAGTTATAGTTACAGTAACAACTATGGCAATAGTAAAGCAACAGTGATAGTTATAGTAACAGTTATCGTTATAGCAATAGTAAAATAGTGATAGTTGTAGTAAGTTTTTTAGCAGTAGTAAAAGTTATCGTGATAATTATATAGTAACAGTTATTGTTATATATCAAAAATAAAAGTAAAAGTGGTAGCTATAGTAACAGTAATTGATATAGTAATGGCAAAAGTGATAGTTAGAGCAATAGTAACCGTGTTAGTGGGAGCAACAACTAACTACAATCGTGGTAGTAATACTAAAGTTCATTAATCACTGTACAGTGAAATCTATCATCTAAACAGTTTCCTCTTTTTATACACAGCACAAACTAACGATTCATAGAAACCTAAGCTCTCAGGAGATCCATAACAATTAATTTGTTACATCATGCATAAATCACAGTTGCCTTGTGACGTCATGCATACTGAACAACTCAACGCAGACGAACCATCCGTTGCTAATCGACGTTACGTGGATGATATGTCGAGCTGACTTTGCAACGTCACGAAGACGCGTAGCTTTTCTGTGACGCAACATGAATGAATTGAGCGACATCTACCGGTTTGTTGGTCGACTTATATGACGTCATCGTTCAGGCTTCTTCGAACGCCGGAAACTCTTAAGCCGAGTTCCTCGCCTTCAAAAAGACATCGGAAGTAAACTGAAGATTTCCAAATTTGTCTGAAATTGCACGATTTGAAATGGAACCCGAAAAGAAACTATAGTTGAAACAACCCTAGAGTTGCGGTATATCAAGTCATTTGAAAGTTCCTGAAAGTAAAACGTTCTCTAAGGCGGAAGTCAGCCACCGGAAGCTGCTTTCTAAATCCTGACAAAATACCGGAAGATGTAAACGAAATCTTGTTTGCATAGCGAAAGTTGTTAGAATGGTTCTGACAAGTGAGAGAAGGCACAATTACCGGAAGTTGTTAGAAACATTTCACCGTCATACTGGAAGCTAAACTATTAGAAATCCTCGTGGCTTATTGGAAATCGAAGTGCGAACATTTTTCGATAAGTACAGCCTGGAAATTAGACGCTAATACAACCGCAATGGTCTCCGATATCAGTCATCTTTTCCATGTAAGGCATCCACAGTTCAGCTTCTGTTAGACACCGGAAGTGGAAAGTGGAAACCTGGGAAGTTGCTCTCGGTGGTCTCCCTCCCGTTGCTCCTGGAAAGCCGCAGGGACACGAAAGCACTTGCCAAATACTGTCCAGATTTTAAGACTTAGCCTCAGCATAAGGCCTTTTCTAAACAACTAAATTTCCAGATATTATTGGCGAGATAGCTCCAGAGCTCCCCAACACAGAACCGATCCCGCGTTTTAGCCGCACTAATGTCACATTTGAGGAGTCATTATTGTTCAGAATTCATATGACGTCAGAACCACCCAATAACTGACGTCACGAAAGCCCTATTAATGACGTCAGAACTACCCCGTGAGTGGCCAGTACTGCAGGTGACGTCAGGACCACCACATATATGACGTAATGATCACCCTATCTGTAACGTCAAAACCATCCGGTAACTAGCGAGAAATGAAGGTCAGTATCACGCCATAAATGACGTAGGAAATACCCTATAGGTGACGTCAGAACACCTCGCGAGTGGCGAGCGAAGCAGATGACGTCAGAACAACGTCACAAGTATCGAACAACGTCACAGACACCTCAGAGGAGGCGATCATTCTTTCTCTCAGCTGTACAACATCCGGCTGGCGACGTCTTTCATAATCTTAAGAACGATGGCAATGACGCTCCCAATGGCCAGTCCGACGGTGAAGCTGCTGACGAAAGCCTGCCGGGTGAAGGCGTGAACCCTCAGCCCGCTGACGAGTCTCTTCGCCCTCGGGTGATGGAAGACGAACCGTCGGAGGTCCGTCTCCGTCAGACTGCCTGGTCCACCGGGAGACCCTCCGGCGGCCAGACCTACGGCGGCCCTCCGCTGGGCGTTCAGCGTCGACGAGACCGTTGAGCCGAAGGACGCGGTCCTTCGCGGTCCCGCGTCGTCATCGTCGAAGCGAGCTGCGCGGGTGAAGTACGAAGTTGGCTGGTCCGAGTCCGTCGTCGAGGGAGACTTAGGAGTGGCAGTCTCCGGTGTTGTCGAGTTCCACCCCTGGGATTTCTGGCTCAGCATCAGACCGGTCAGCGAAGCGAGACGGGGCGTCGGAGAGGCGTCTCCGTTGCTGTCTGGAACGGGAGAAGTTGGAACACAGGGAGTGGTATTCGCAGCTTCCGGTTCGGGACCATTCTGGTCCACTTCGGGTGTGGAGTTTTCCATCGAAGCGTGAGCAGAAGACGCCGACGTCGTGGTGTTAGCCTGGGTCTGGCGCTCCAACGACCTTCCCATTCAGGTCAAGGTCGACTTACTGTCGCTGAGCTCGAAGTACGTGTGGTGGCACTCCTGTCATCAGTGACCTTCAGGCGACCTTGGACGAAAGCGAATTGCACAGAATCCAAACGAGAAAGTGATTTCTGTGAAAAAGAAGGAAACAAAGAAGAGATTTATAATTAAGCAAACAATTGCACCCAATCTATAACCCTATCTGTCTGTCTGTATGTATGACTGTCTGTCTGTTTATACGTCTGTCTCTGTCTGTTTATATGTCTGTCTCTGTCTGTTTATATGTCTGTCTCTGTCTGTTTATATGTCTGTCTCTGTCTGGGTGTCTTTCTGTCTGTTCCTACTCTGTGATTATGTATTTATGTCTGTCTGCTTGTCTATCCGTATTCTGTCTGTGTTTGTATACCTGTCTGTCTGTGTATGTGTGTGTCTCAAACTGGTCGACAGTCTGTCCGTCCATCCGTCTGTCTGTCTGTCTGTCTGTCTGTACCTCCTCTGTATTTATATATTTATGTCTGTCTGTCTATTGGCTAGTCTGTCAGTCTGTCTATGTGTCTGTCTTTGTGCCTGTGTGTCTGTCTTTGTGTCTGTGTGTGTGTGTCTGTCTTCGTGGTGTTTGTGTGTGTGTCTGTCTGTCTGTCCATCGTCTGTCTGTCTGTACCTCCTCTGTATTTATATATATATGTCTGTCTGTTTGTCTGTCAGTCTGTCTATGTGTCTGTCTTTGTGCCTGTGTGTCTGTCGTTGTGTCTGTCTGTGTGTCTGTCTGTCCTTGTGGTGTGTGTGTCTGTCTGTCAGTCTGTCTGTCTGATAAGGCTTATTCGCTCATAACAGTTGAAACTCCTGGACGAAACTGAGTCAGACCCTAAACGGTCGACTGGGCCGAGGCTCAGCCGAAGTTCAGGATACACTGCGACTATCACGTGCACCTAATAATTAGGCTTAATAATTGTATGACAAGCCTAATTGTATAATTCTACAACACACACATAGTCACATACTGATATAATCGTATTGTACATGAACTATTCGATATGCCACTACAATGTCTATCTAGGCATTCCCACTTGGCGCCTTTGTGGCGTTATGTAATAAGGCCCTATATAAATCGTCATGTACATACGTATACATGTACACAATACAGAGAGGCGTGCTACAGAAATAGGGCCAGCCACGTGTTTGGTATAGACAGGTGAACAGCAAAGCTAGGACAGAGTCACCTATACTTAGACCGACATGACTAATAGGCCTATCACACAAATGATATGCATTCTCGTTATATATGCATATGTATACTGAAACACTTTGTCCAAATGTACATATATATATATATATTTATACTGTATAATTGTATATGGATTAGCGACTCGTTGGGGGAAAAGGGTTATCAAAAACACCGGAGGTCATTTACTGAGAAGACAAAGCGTTGATAAGCGTGGGGGTCATATTTTCACAAATTGGATGTTGCTTCTTTGAGGTCATACTAAGTATTATTATACAGGGGAATTAAATTAAACACGTTCATACATACATAAATAAATAACAGACTTTCTTTTTCAGTTGTGTCTATAATACAAGCACTGAACAAGCTTTGCCAAGTTGATAACTCATTTACTTTTCCTTTGAGTAAAGTTAAGTTATTATAAAGATGGCATTCATGTATACATGTTGTGGTTAGCATGCTAGACTGTCAATCCAGAGGCCGGGGGTTCAAATAGCCCCCAGGGCAGAAATTTATTTCCAGATTCTGCTCCACCTGTGCCCCTATAACCAACTCAGCTCTAATGAGTACACTGACCGTACACTGTCGGTGGGATGATGAGACGGTGAAGGAGAGGACTGACCACCCACCATCATATTCTGAGGTTAAGAAAATGAAGTCGCTAACACTTCATACCCATAGCTGCCTCAGGGCTAGCTTTAGAGACTGCTCTTCTCTTCTTTCTCTAAGTTGTAATGAATTTCAATCAATCAATCAATCAATCAATCAATCAATCAATCAATCAATCAATCAATCAATCAATCAATCAATCAGTCTTTATTGTTCCATGAACAGTGCACGTATCAACATAATATGTGAAACATTGAAGCAATGATGTTAATACATTCATTCATTCATTTTGATATGTGAAGTTTAGGAGTAATATTAGAGTCTTCACTGTTAATATATTTTCTAAATAGTGAGTTAATACTGTATACTAAGTACCATGGTTGAGTTAATACAAGTGACACTGAACAGGGAACAAGGGCGACCCAAAAGTGGCGTAAGCCCCGCTGTATTAGGGTAACCCACATTCCATCTACATATTGATGGCAGTTGCATTATTTATCACTGGTTTACAGAATCGTCACGCACCAATCATAAAACAGCTATTTGACAACTACTT
>OY744614.1:15698271-15718271 GCA_963556255.1 Allolobophora icterica | reverse complement strand
TGACATTCGGAGATAGGATCCGAGAAAATAGAAAGAGCTACACATAGAGTTAGAAAGAGAGAAACAGAGGAATCTATTAAATGGAGCGGGAGACAGAATTTTAATTGTAGTTGTTAACTTTTATTGCGCCGGTGTCCAATACATAAGGCATCAACCGATGGTACACCAAAACCAATCAGTAATCAGGTCAATATCCAGAAGATCAGTCAGTAAGACAGAGATGCAGCCTATGGTGGATAGGCCTAAGCAATTTGAAAGAGGTAAGTTTTAAGTTGAAAACGAAATGACAAGAGTCTGAGCAGACAGGGAGAGCTGCAGAAAGTAGGTGGAGCAACAGATGAAGATTATTCACACAGTTCTTGGTTTAGACAAAGATAATCAGACATACAACGCAGGATTATGCAGTTAGACACCTTTAGAACGCATCATTTTCAACTATATATACACCAATCGCGTTCAATCGTCAGACCGCTCCTGAGTACTCTACATTATGATGCAAGGTCGACTTCAACGCAACTGACATCCACGAGATGTCGCTAAACACTCAATACTGTTACGTGGAATCCACGATTTCAGTTAGACACCTCTGAAACACAGCTACTATCAGCTACATTGTAATTTTAATTGTAATTGAACATTTATATAGCGCCACTCAAATCAGCAGCGCTCATACCAGGTACGGTATGACAGAGAGACACATAGAGACAGAGACAGAGAGATAGAGAGGGAGGGAGACAGAGAGATAGAGAGGGAGGGAGACAGAGAGAATAATCTCCGATTTGTTAAACACTCACAGAGCTTAGCACCATATTCACCAGTGGCGTTCAAACTTGGATTTGATCCAAGTATCCACCGAAGCTTAACATTAACTGACATCTGCGAGATGTCGCTAAACAGTAAGCACTGTTAATTGTAATTAGTAACTTCTACTGCGCCGGTGTCTGATTCACTAGGTATCAACCGATGGTACACCAAAACCAGATGTAATCAGGTCAATATCCAGAAGATCAGTCTGTAAGACAGAGAGGCAGCCTATGGTAGATAAGCAATTTGAAAGAGGTAAGTTTTAAGTTGAAAACGAAATGACACAAGCGACGGAGCAGAGCGGAAAGACACAGGGAGAGAGTTCCAAAATCTTATGAGGTCATCCCCGTTAACGTCGACCTTGACCCTCATAGGAAACTCGCAACTAGGCGACAAAAATATCGATTGAACGAAACTGGCGATTACACAGTATATAGCTGAGAATGGGGACGTTTTAAAGGTGTCCAATTCAGTCGTCGATTTAATGCTGCATTATTTAGTGTTTAGCGACATGTTGTGGGTTAACGTCGACCTTATCCTACCTAAGAAACCCAGATTCAACGGAGCTTACCAAATTAACGCCACTGGCATACATGTACCTGAGAATGGCTGTGTTTTAAAGGTGTCTAACTGAAACCGTGGAGTATACTACACGCAATTATAGTATTAGTCTTTAGCGACATCTTGTGGATAACACTTTTTAGTCCATTATCTACAAATGTAATATACTTTATGGAAACGCGGGGGAATGAATCTGTGTATTATTATAAAGATTAGCATGCATCTTACACGTAAAAAATGAGTCTGCATAAAAAAGAGGTCGGAGAAATAAGAAATTAGAGACTGAATTTGTACAAAAATTTTAAGATTAATTTGTTATAAAGTTAGTCGCCAGGTGGCTAAGGTGGACGCTCAAGGATTGTATGCGTTGAAAAACCTCAGTATTTTCTGTACATTTTCAAGTTTATTGTGTTTTATATTTTGTTTTTATATCTCAGTGTCTCAGATTTTTATTATATACTTCGCTTATGAACCGGACTTGCAAATCGTCGATCATGGTTACTTAAGTTTTACACACCTTTTTCATCGTACGCTATAACTATATGCGACCGTTATCACGCAAAAATGGCCGACGTACATTCAAAATGCCTCGTTGACAGCAAAGACGCTGTCCGCAGTCCGCACAGCTTTCGTCAATTCTTACTGTCGCTAGCCAGTGGTGTAGTGGGGCGGGAACGCGGGGGAACGCCGTTCCCCCACTTTTTTCCATACTTACCTACCAAAGATTGCACTTTTTGCTACAGTTGCTACTTCAATTTCCAGGCGTTCCCCCACTTCATTTTTTAGGACTACACCACTGTCGCTAGACATCAGTCTGTGAACTTTCCTGTACAAGTAGAGCAGATCTCGTTATAGGCCTACTGCGTTCTGGAAACAGTACGCTGATATTTTGGATGTCAGCCGAAAGCGGTCTGCACACGGAAGCGTTTTCTGGACAAGTAGGCATAAGCTCTTAACTATGACACATCACAGGAGTCCTGCGATGGTCTGGAACTAGTATCCGGAGTCAGTCGCTAAGGACTTAGCGACTGACTTGTGCGTTATCGACTGACTTAGAGACTCAGTCGACTAAGTCGCATGCTCATCGACTGACTAAGTCGCTTAGACTTATCGACTGACTTAGCGACTCTCTTATAATGTACCAAGTTGTGGCATGTCAGCATGTTTTCTTCAATAAACGAATATTCTATTGTATTGTAATGTTGCTCGTCCTGCTGCTGATGTCTTTATCAAAACGAAACTTGGATACCGCGATTAAAACAATATGTATACAAGCAAATATTAAGTGAACGAAGTCGCTAACAGTCAATAGCTTACCGACTAGTTTCAACTTGAGGGCTTAACGGCGGTTGATGGCGGCGGCGCCGGGGACTATCTGGAACTGATTTCCTTTTTTGAGAAGGGAAAATGACTAGAGAGTGCTTACAAGGGGATAGGATCAAGTTCGCATTGCTTGTTGGAAGGGAATTTAGGAGTGATAGTTTTGCTTCGGAGGCAGGAGAGAGAATTGAGAGCGATGACTGAGAGGCAGGAGGTGTAGGGTTGAGAGAAAGGGAGTGAATCAGAGCTGGTGGAGGCAAGGGAAAGTATGTGTCTAGAAGATATTGTAATGTGAAGCGAAGGGAAGGGATGAGATTCTGTCAGAGAAAAATGAACAGAAGGTGTCAGCGACAGAAGGGGAGGGAAGGAAGCTGTAGGCAGTGGTGAGGTCGTGAGGAAGATTTGCAATGAAGTAGAGAGTTTACAGTTCTCCAGAGATGTCTTGAGTTGGAGGAGCTGGAATGGATGAGTAAGGAATACATTTTTTCAGCAGTGTTGAGTTTACACGGTGACACGGTAAGAATGAGTAGAAGGAGGAAGCCGAGGAAAATGGTTAATTTCAAGGTCAGCCATGATAAGATAATGATCAGTAATGTTGAGAACAGAGTGTGATAGTTTGAGTGATGACGGAAGAGGTGGAGGTCACGAGAAAGTGAAGGGTGCATTTTCTTGACATGAGTCGGGAAGTGGACGTTTTGGGTGAGATTGACTGAAGAGACGAGGAACTCGGAGGCAAGGGTGTCAGAGGGATTGTCTACATGAATGTTAAAATCGCCGGTTAGTAAGAACTCGTTGGGAGTAGTGGCAGCGAGAGAAAGAGAGAGACAGACAGACAGATGGAGAGAGAGACAGACAGACAGAGAACAGAGACAGACAGAGAGGTGGGAACGAATTCATCAAGGAAGATAGAGGATTTAAAGGAGTAGGCGGACGAGGTGGAATGGCGATAGATATTGAAAACTGCGAGTACGTCGGGGGCAAGTCGAGGAGTTGTGGAGGGGCATTCAAAAGAGGAAAAGGTATGAGAGAGGCATTTAGGACGACAGCCGGTTCACACGGACCAAGAAGGCGGTGCCGCACCAGAGATTTTTGCAGACTTTGAGGAAGAGCTGATGCGAGAAAAGCTTTGCAAGGAGTAGGCAGGAGGAGTGCAATCAGAGATATGGGGGTTAGAAGACGAAATGGAGATCCAGGTTTTTTGAACGGCAAACATTAGCTTATATAGACGGTAGACCAATTATTATTATAATATGGCTAATGCAGAAAACACCATAATGACTCATTATTAATGAGGATTTCAACTATAAGCCTCAAGGTCATAATAAAATCAAATCATTTCATCATTTCATCATTGATGGCGACTAGTGGGGCTAAAATGTGTTAAATTAATCAGGATGGAGTGTGGATGAAGAAGGTGTTCTCGATCCAGTCTGGTCTACAATTGGTCCTGTGCCACAGTTGTGTCTAGAGTTTGTCTACTCTAAATTATGCAAAGTTGATAAGTTGAGCACCAAGCACTGCTGCTGTCGAAGTGCGAACTTGCCATGCACACTTATGTGCAATTGCGTTGACTGCAACAATGCTTGAAACAGCTCTAGTCAGGTTATGAAACACGAGTATTGCATACGTAATGTATAAAATGGTTAAACAGCAATCATAGGCTACTAAAAAGTCATGTAAATAATGATGGTTACACTGCAATAACATCAATGTAATGTTCCATACATAATGTTACTTCCTTTGTATGTTTTGACCAAGAAAACACTATTCTAGACTGACCGCCATTTTGTACGCCATTTGTTTTATAACCATTTGAAGATATTTGGCCGCCATTTTGTCCGCCATTTTGTCCGCCATTTTGTCTGCCGTTTTGTTTTATGGCAGTGCTACATATTTGTTTCATCGCATTCCTTGACCCCGAAAATGCTAACGTAGACTCTAAAATCGTATTTCTATCACATACATGGCTTTACTTATAGACATTTGAAGATATTTGGCGGCCATTTTGTCCGCCATTTTGTTTTATGGCAGTGCTACATATTTGTCTTTAGTTTCATCGCATTCCTTGACCCCGAAAATGTTAACGTAGACTCTAAAATCGTGCTTCTATCACATACATGGCTTTACTTATAGACATTTGAAGATATTTGGCAGCCATTTTGTCCGCCATTTTGTTTTCTGGCAGTGCTACATATTTGTCTTTAGTTTCATTGCATTCCTTGACCCCGAAAATGTTAATTTAGACTCTAAAATCATGTTTCTATTACATACATGACTTTACTAATAGCTATTTGAAGATATTAGCCGCCATTTTGGCCGCCATCTTGTTTTTTTATGCAACCGCTAAAAATCCAGCTTCCTAATCGCGATTTTCGTTTTCAGCAGGGTCAAATATGTCTAGAAACACCTGTTAGCAAATTGTCACATGATTTGCTTCTAACAGTCATTTCTAGAATCTAGAGCCTTTTCTAAATTCCAAGCCTAGACTATTTTTGGATGGCGGCCATCTTGAAAGTGCTTTAACTTTTACATCCAACCTATATTGTTTGCAGACTCAGCAGATTCGTGTTTGGGTATGTCTGTACTACATAAAAAACCTTGTCTGCGTTCCCCCACTCCCAAATAGATACCCTCTATGGGTCAGACACTGGTCTATTTCTTGGCAGGCCGATGGAATCCAGAAATCGAACGAAACTGGTAAATATGTAGCTGAGTTTAAAGCGTATTAAAGGTGTTTAATTGGAACCGCGGATTTTACGTAGCGCTGTATAATATTGTATAAAATCGCGTAAGTTAATTAATTAAATTTTTCAAACCAAAGAATACAGAAACAAAAAACGATTTTCTTTCTTCATTTCTGCCAAAGTAGACACAGGTTTATTAAATAGCGAAGATGTCTCAAAGTTTGTGACGTTCGTATATTTAAAATTTAAACGTTTACACCTTTCTTTTTCGAGTTATCTCCGCTAGAGTAGGTTCAAAGTCCAATTGTAATTGAAATTAGTAACTTCTATTGCGCCGGTGTCTAATGCACAAGGCGTCAACCGATGGCAAACCCAAAACCAAGGCTCAGCCGTAATCAATATCCAGAAGATCAGTCCGTAAGACAGAGACGCAGCCTATGGTGGATAACAATTTGAAAGAGGTAAGTTTTAAGTTGAGAACGAAATGACACAAGTGGATGAGCAGAACGCACAGACACATGGAGAGCATCAGAGATAGACGGCGAGAGAGAGAGAGAGAGAGAGAGACAGACAGACAGACAGACAGGCAGACAGACAGACAGACAGACAGACAGACAGACAGACAGACAGATAGACAGAGAGAATGCATAGGGAAAAGAGAGCATAGATAGAGACAGATATACAATGCCATACAATACAACTGTTTCTGATATTGCCCTCCTTTCAAAGGGGTTCAACTATTGTGCACACATGACCGTACGATAGAGCACAAATTGATGATGCCAAGCAATTGTGAGTGAAAGACTTGCTCAAGGTCCAGAGGCGTCTACTCCATAGAAACCTTGGAGCAAATGCTCCATCCAAAAATTAGGGGGAGATCTGTCAGTGTATGTGGTATCATTATTGGGGGAAGGGGAGGAGGAAGGGGAATGGGGAAGAGGAGGGAGGGAGGGGAAGTTGCTCCAATGACTCCGCGTTACAGGTCGAGCGTTCTACCCATTCGGTTATCGTGCCCCAGATCAATGAATCAATCAGTCGGAATTTATATAGCCCCCTTTGTCGATCTCTACTCAAAGGCGCTCACGGTCCAGGCCAGGCGGAAAAGAGCTGTTTTGAATAGAGACATATGCAGAAAAGACAGACCTACAGACAGAGAAGCTGGAGAAAGGGAAAGGCAGAGATGGAGGGGGACAGAGGAAGGGACGGAGGGATGGAAGGAGGGAGGGCACAGATAGGTGCATAAGAAGATTGAGCCATCGACGTCATTTGCTGAACGAATGTTCGAATATAGACGAGTAAAGATCAAGCGAGCAATAAAATATCAATAAAAAAAATGGTTCTGTTGAGTGACGTTTACAGTATATGTATATATATATACACATATATATATATATACATGCATACATACATCATATATGTATACATACATGCGTATATACATATTATATATACATACATGCACAAACATATATGTTTACATATACATACATACACACATGCATACATACACAAACATTTATATAATTATGCATACATATACAATCATAGACATATATAATTATACATACATAGACATATATAAACATATATATATATACATCTATATATTTTTTATAAATGCATACATATACACATAAACATAGATATACATATATAAACATATGTATTAATAGTTTTACTCGGTCGCTATGCATACAAAGTCTATGTATATCTGAATGTACATTGTCTTTCTAACTCCGTCTACCTCTTTCTGTCCCTCTACGTATCTCTTACTATCTCTGTCTTTGCGTCCCTATCTCCTTCTCTCCCTCAACGATATACGTGCATATGTACGTATATTGTGTTTATATATTCACATATACATATGTACGACAAGGCACGATAGGATACTGTGAACATTTTGCAAGAGGGAGAAGTGTAGACCTGTTATGTCTGACAGATCAGCCAGAGTTTCCTGTAAACATCACCTGGAAAGCAGGTGCGCAAAGGTTCCATCGGTTATAACTGTAATTAGGAATTAGTATAATAGCGCCAGGATTTTGCGAGAGATATCTCTAAAGGAGACGAAGACCAGAAAAGCCAGTATCGTCCGAATTCAACTCCGACACTATACCTTATACCTGTGTTGTGCCAGTCCCAAGCC
Source organism: Allolobophora icterica (assembly GCA_963556255.1). Taxonomy (NCBI): domain Eukaryota; kingdom Metazoa; phylum Annelida; class Clitellata; order Crassiclitellata; family Lumbricidae; genus Allolobophora; species Allolobophora icterica. Next base: position 15,710,759 of record OY744614.1, on the reverse strand, counting down.
GGAGCAGTGTTTAATCTAGACGTCTTTCGGGGGGAATTTCCCCCCTCAAGATTTATGTTCCCCTCCCCACCCCCCCCCACCCCAGAGCAGAGAAATAAAAAATAAAATAATAGTTTTCAGACTACTGGGGATTTCTGTGTGTCGCAGTATTGAAATTGTAAGACGAATTCCTAAAAAGTCATGAAAGTGAGATGAATATCTAAAAAAAACTTGTTTCCACCCCTCCCAGAAGAGGGGGACTAGATTAAACAAAAATAAAGGAGGAGGGCGCGTTGTGACCCAGCGTCGTCAAACAGTAACTGTAATCAACCAGTCGTTAAAAAACGATTGTCTAGCAATGTTATGATTACAATATTACGATCACAACGTTGCGATTACAACGTTACGATTACAATGCTACGATTACAGTGTTACGATTAATATATTATGATTACAGCGTTACGATTACAACGTTAGGTTTACAAAAGCGCAAAAAGGACAAAGACATCTGAAGATTCAGGGAACTGAAGTGCACCGTAGTCTATATTGGTTAGCGTGTCGGACTGTCGACCGAGATGTCGGGGGTTCAAACCTCTGCCGCGGCAGAAAGATGTGTCGAAATTCTGGTATACACTTACGCTCCCTACTCCCTAGGAAACTCAACAGCGAAACGAGTTCAATGACCACACATGTCGGTGGGCAGATATGACGGCGAGATAGAGGACTGGCCAGTATCACCTGCAAATTTGTATCTCTTTCTACATCTGTATCTCTTTCTCTGCTGTATCTGTATCTGTATCTTATATGTTACTGTTCGTTCTACTCAGTGCTCAAATGTCATTTCGTTCACAGCTTTCGACTTAACCTTTTTCAAATTGCTTATCCACCATAGGCTGTCTCTCACATATTGTTCTGATTATGGCTTGGATTTGGTGCGTCATCGATTTATGCCTTTTGCATTAAACATGGGCGCTATAAAAATTACTAATTGACAACAACAACAACAACAACAACGACGACGACAACAACAACAACAACAACAACAACAATGATATAAAGGATCTGGGCTTCAAGCATAAGAAAAACAATATAGGACAAAGTAACACAGTCTAACATCAAGATCAACTAAAAAGGTTCAGACCTTTAAGTACAACATCAATAATTCATGCCAGACTGTATAAACTCCAGTCAACACCTTACAGACTTAATTACCTAACTATGCACGTTTTATCGAAGAACGGAACATAATGAGACTGAACGACGCAGGAATTTATTCAACAATCAACCACTGTTTAGCATTTGCACAAATGAATGAATGAATGAATGAATAAAGGAATGAATGGAACGAATGAATGAACGAACAAATAAATCTGTTAATAAATGACTGAACCAAGGAATTAATGAACAAATGAATTAATTAATTATATACGATAAGAAATTAATGAACGAACGAAAGAAATTAGAATGGATGCTATTGCTATTATTATGAACGAATGATTGCACGAACAAGTGAATAAAGAAACGAATCGATGAATGAGTCAATCAATCGATTTGGCAATCAATCAAATCAATCAAGCAATCTGCCAATCAATAAATCGATCGATCTAGCAAATTAACTAATCAATCAATCGATTCGGCAATCATCAATAGATCTGGCAATCAACCAATAGATTCGGCAATTAACCAATCAATCGACCTGAAAATTAACCATTCAATCAATCGATCGATCTGGCGATACATCAATCAACCTGGCAATTAACCAATCAATCAATCAATCAATCAATCAATCTGGCAATCAATCAATCAATCGATATTGCAATCAATCATTAATTAATCAATCAATTAATCCGTAGCCCCAAAACTTGCAGATTCCCTTCTGTCTCAATGGTTTTCTGTAAATCCCAAAGTTGGACTGTTATACCCAGAGGCAGTTCGTGCAAACAACAATCTCCGACAGTCTTTAGAATAGTACAATTGTTATGGGCTCCACAAAGACTTCAGTGTTAGCAACCTATTGTTTACCTTTGAAAAGCCACAGCAGGCTGATGTAGCCCCAAGTGAAAGTTGATGCTCGGTATCGTCAAACACCACTAATCTAATCCAATTCAATCTAATCTAATCTAATCAAATCGTAATCTGAAATTTCTAAAGCGATAATGAAAATCTAAGCTCAGCGCACTAGCTTATCCACGATCGCTGCGTCGTGTCAGAGGGGTTGTCCAATGACTTCGGTTGCTTCATCCCTCTCCCTTGCCATCTGATCTCCCCCCCCCCCACAGAGAACGTGCGGTCAGCGTGCTCACTGTGGCTGAGTTGGATAGGGGAGCGCAAGTGAAGCTAAAGCCTCAACACAAATTCCTCTTCCCTTGCGAGGATTTCAACCCCTGACTTTATGATTGACAGTCGAGCAGGCTAACCACGAGAATCTTACACGGAACAGTTAACCTGTATATTCATCGTTTATTCAGTGTATTCATCATATCTTCAAGACTGCAGACAATAAGAAACCAAGGCATCTTTTTGATTTGGGCATTTAGGCCTAGCACATGCCGACTTTGATTAGGGGGCACTTTTCTATTACAATTACAATTACAAATCCGTGTTCTTAAAACAGTTTATCTCATGTACTTTGTGTCTCAATGCTGACAGTAGAATAACGGTCAACAGTTTACCTGGCCACATTAATTTTATTTACATTAGGTATCCAAACAACTCTGCTATACAGAGTCGTTCAACGAAGACTCCGATGGTTTGCACATGTAGAGAGAATGCCAGTTGACCGAATCCCACACAGTGCACTACATGCAAGATTCCAACAAAAAGGAAACTAAGGCAGACCAAGACTACGCTGGATAGATAATATAAATGAGGACAGAACACCACTTGGACTAACACTAAGGGGAGCAGTGGCCTTGACAAATGACTGAGGACAATGGAGATCATTTTATTCGTGCCAAATGCCATCGCCGCAAAATGTCTGGCGTCAGGAACGGATGATGATGAAGATATTTATTTATCCTATATTCACAGTATATTCACCGTTTAGTTTTTTATTCAACGTTTTTCTCTCTATTTTATAAATCCTCATTGTATTTTTCAGTTCCTGTTTTCCTCCAATTCCCAAAAACCCAGACGCATCGAACAATGCGAGACTGGAGTGGAAGAGATAAAAGCCAAAAGCCTGAAAAGCAAGCACTCTAGCGCTTAAGCCTATAGCTTGAACCCTACCAACACTTGAATAAACTCTGAGCCAATTGACCAAAAACATCTAATCGAATACCACAGCTGGTGCCAGAAAAGCACATGCCTACCCGACCTGCAAATCGCATCTAATGGCTCACGCAAATAAACACACGTGACATATATAGAGCCTGCAGCAGAAATCTGCGAATACTTAACGCTGCTGCCAACCTTATTGGCCTCCCGAGGTTTTCCCACATATCTGCCTTCATTTGGAACACTTTCCACTGGCTTCCTGTGCCCCAGCGCAGTCGGTTCAAATTTTTAAACTCTTATGCTCAACTGTTTGGTCAGCGTGGCACCTTCATACGTCAAAACCTGCTGTACCTCGGTCTGTTCACTGTCTGATCGCTCCACTCTCTGCTCAGCCGCCAGAGGCCTACTGGTTGGTTCCCTGCATGTGCAGGGCTACTGCTCAGCCTAGAAGTTTTGACTATGTTGGCCTCTCTAGTTGGAACTGTCTTTCTCTTCCTCTGTTCCGGAAACGCCTGAAGTCCATTTTATTTGTTAGTGATATAGCACTGACTCGGGTTGGAAAAGTTCGTTGATTGGCGCTTTTATAAAATAATGTTCCATTACAATTACAATCACAAATCAGTGTTCTTAAAAGAGCCTAATCTCTAGTGCTTTATGTCTCAATGCTGACAGTAGAAGAACGGTCAGCAGATTTTTCTGGCCACATTAATTTTATTTTATTTATTAGACACCATGTTAGAGGTTTTGATTTTTTGCTGGGTTAACGGCCTAACGTCTAACTACAGGAAGCTCTGCCGATGGCATCACTCGGCTCTCTAATTAGAATAACAGCATGAAGGGAAGGAAACGAAGAGGCAGGAGGAGGAGTAGGAGGACGGAAAGGAGGAGGTAGAGAGATGAAATAGGAGGAGGAAGACGGAGAGGAGGTAATAGGAGGAGGAAGACGGAGAGGAGGTAGAGGAGATGGAAGAGGGGCAGAACGAAGGAGAGGAGGACGAAGAGGAGCTCGAAGAGGAGGAGGACGGAGAGGAGGAGGCAGAGGAGAAGGAAGTGGAGAAGGGAGAGGAGAAAATAGAGGAGATGGAAGAGGAGGACGGATAGGAGGAGGTATAGGAGATAGAGGAAGAGGAGGAGCACAGAGAGGAGATAGAGGAGATGGAGGAGGAGGTGGTCTAGAAGGAGGAGTTGGACGAAGAGAAGGAGGAGGAGGAGGAAGACGACGAAGTGGAGGTCGATGAAGAGGAGAGTGAGAAGGACGAGCAAAACGGAGGAAGACGACGGAATTGATGAGGAGGACGATGAAGAGAAGAAAGAAGTAGAACGAATCGCAAATGATAAACAGTATGTGCTAGACAAAATATATATATATATATATATATATATATATATATATATATATATATATATATATATATATATATATATATATATATACACACACATATACACAACACATACATATGCATAAGGCCTCACACCAGGGCCACAACATGCATCAATAAAAGGAGCAATGAATAAACAGAATACATGAAAAATAAACACCTTAATTAAACGGCAGGAGTTATAAACAACTTGATAAACAGACAAAGAAATGTTATAAACTGTTCAGAACAGAAGAATACAATAAACAGCTTAACAAACAGAAAAATGACCAATCGTAATCGTAATTGCTAATTTATATAGCGTCTCTTCAAGATAAAACTCCATCACAGGTGATCAAGAACCACGTGAACAGCACGTAAGAAATAATTAACAACACTACGAAAATAGTTCGGGATGCTTTAAACACGACACTGATGTAAATAACAATAGCTATCGTCATCCACTGATTACCCAATTATAATCCAATGATGATCTAACTATTATCATCCATATATGTCGTCTAGAAGGAGGAGAAAGACGAGTTAGACGAGGACGAAAAGAAGGATGAATGAGGATCAGGAGGAGCAGGAGGAAGACGACGAAGAGGAGTAGGAGAAAGGGGAAGAAGAGAAGAAGGGATGTCTCTCTCCTCATCCTCCTTCAGTCACCATTCAATCAACTATCGTCCAATTATCATCCAATCATTATCCGATTATTTTCCAATTATGACTCAATTTTATTATCCAATTCTCATTCAATCGTCATCCAATATCAGGCAATCATCATTCAATAATCTTTCAATCATCATGCAATCATCATCCAATTATTTTCCAGTTACCCCATGATCATCCAATTATCATCTCTTGATAATGAATAGGAAATATGATAACCAATAAAAAATCAGAATGGCATAAACATGACATAACAATAGCCAGAAAACAATTGACAATCAGCAATAGGCAACATGTCAGTAAACAATACTAATATCGACAGGAAACCAAACCCATACAGACAATAAAAAGAATATTGACAATGAGCAATATTCAGACGCAATAAAGAACAATGACAACGTGAATAAAGAACAACGTGAACAAAGAACAATGACAACGTAAATAAAGAACAACGTGAACAAAGAATAATGACAACGTGAATAAAGAACAACGTGAATACAGAAAATCGTGAATAAAGAAAATCGCGAATAAAGAACAACGTGAATTACGAACATCGTGAATAAATAACAACGTGAATAATGAACATGGTGAATAAAGAACGTCGTCAATACAGAACAATGTGAATAAAGAAGAAAGAACAATGCCATGGAGGATTTCTGCAGACAAGCTCCACAGGAATTCAGCCGTTTAAATCATTCGTCCTGTTTATGAAGCTGTTTATTATTCTTGCAGTTTTACTAGGTTGTTTATTTGTTCATGTTATCCGTTCATTTATTCTGCCTACTACCGAAGCACACGCCGTGGCTATATTTTGTGAGCCTTATAAACAACGCTCAAACCGATAATAACCTAGAAACATTTTGCTAAACAGTAACAATATTACCAACAGACCACGAACAATTATAAACGCCAAGCTCATGCATCAAAGCTATAATTCTCGCCTATCGTTGGCAAAGCCATTGGACAATAAATCAATCCAAGGCCACACGAGACCAGAACGGGTATAGACGGAGCAATACACACACGCTTCAGTCCTCTAAATATTCTACAAAGTCTCTGAACTCACCGATAAACGCTCGATCGCCGCAAGTAACGCATACAATGCAACGGAAGCGTCGTGCAAGGAACACGACGGGTAGCGTATCAGCACGCAGGGGTTCCTGCCTCCCGCGGTGACCCGGTTTCGCCCAAACAACCGGAGAGCGTTCAATAAGGCGGACCCGTTAAGAACCGGTCGCGTCTGGTCCGACTCGGTCTGAATCTCTATCACCGCACGGGGCTAGGCGTCTAACGCACCACTCGCCACAGATCCGTCTTAAGTTCGCTTTGATAAACATGTGCGGGCTCCTTGGTCACTTGAAGGTGGGTTGTGCAGCACGGCTGCTAGAGTGAAGTAGGTTGTGTGCCATGGTTGTTATAATCTGGGTTGTGTAACAAGGTTTATCCATCTGTTGTAAGGCCTAATTGGTTGTGTTTGCCTAAAGCCTTTCGTAAATATCTCGAAGGCACTGAGGATATTTAAAGAATGCTCAACTATTGTTTTAACAGGCGTTTATTGGCAAGGTTGCTATTTCAAGGGTTGTGTTGTATAGCACAGTTGTCATAAGAAAAGGTTGTGCACTGTGCTATAAACTTTGTTTATACGGAAGTATCTAGTTTGATAAATTCTACGTCGTGTTTCAAATAACTCTGCTATGTGCTGGGATCTTTTACAAAATGCTAAGTTGTTGTTTTAATGTTCTAATGAGCAAGGTTGTTTTAATTTGGGTTATGTGGCCAGGTCATCCAAAGTTGTTCATGCATAGCTGCTTGCAAGGTTGTTTTAATATAGGTTGTGCAACAAAGCTGTTATAAGGTGTTGCAAAGTTCTATGATGAATTTTGCGGCATTGTTATTTTATGATAGAGTGATAGACTGTAGAACGAGACTTCGATGAAAATCAATGTAGGGCAAGCTATTGTAATATACAATGCATTTTGTCTAGAACTGCACATTTACTATAAGATGGGTTTTGCAGTCGGTTATACGTTTCGCCAACGGTCATACGGTTATTCGCTAACGACAACTCTAAAACTCTCGCGGACCAAAGTACTGAGGAGTCGGCCATCTTGTCAAAACCCACGTGACTTCATAACACGACATGCACACATCCCTGTAGTGTATACGTCCATGTAGGTGCACGCAGGTATTGTGTGCCCCGAAGATAAAAATGGGTCTGGCAGGCCTGTGCGCGCGATGCGACCTGAGGCGTAAATGAGGTCACGGAGGCAGTTGGCCTTCAGCCAATCAGACTCATTAGGCCTAGTTAGGCCTAGCAGGCACTTGAGAGACCTGTCGCCCCACTATGCGTACAGCGAGAGGGAGTCGTCAATTACAGACTGCTTGGTAATAGTTAAAGGACAAGAAGCTATGGTATTGGGAGAGAGGCGAGCCACTTGCATCATGTGCATGGATCTATGCATAATGGCTGAATGTAAGTAAGTAAGTAAGTAAGTAAGTAAGTAAGTAAGTAAGTAAGTAAGTAAGTAAGTAAGTAAGTAAGTAAGTAAGGAAGGAAGGAAGGAAGGAAGGAAGGAAGGAAGGAAGGAAGGAAGGAAGGAAGGAAGGAAGGAAGGAAGGAAGGAAGGAAGGAAGGAAGGAAGGAAGGAAGGAAGGAAGGAAGGAAGGAAGGAAGGAAGGAAGGAAGGAAGGAAAAAAGGAAGGAAGGAAGGAAGGAAGGAAGGAAGGAAGGAAGGAAGGAAGGAAGGAAGGAAGGAAGGAAGGAAGGAAGGAAGGAAGGAAGTAGCCTTTATTTGCATATGACAAGCGCACATGCATTACATATATACACAGATTATAACATACATTTTGAAAATAAACAAAAACAGGAGCAGCTTATAAATTCACACATGAAAAACTAGATATAATTGAAGATACATCGATTAACAAGGCTGCGTTTAAACAATTCAGATTAAACAAGAGGCAGCATGAAAGGATGTCCTCTCTTGCGAAGTGAGTACTTGTCCTCACGAGGAGGTAGCAAGAGCTTATGAGCGCAGTGGCCGAAGTACTGCGATTTCTGGAAGAGCTTCCTGTCTGCTCGAGCAATCAGCTCTTCTGCAGTATGGGTCTTCACGGTTGTGTGTATGGAGGGTGTATGTATATAATGTATGTACATGCATATGTAGCATATCTATGTAGGCATACATGTACGTGCATATGTTTGTACGTGCACATGGTATGGTATGGTATGGTATGGTATCTGAGAATTTATAAAGCGCCTCTCACAATGCGAACTATTCAGAGGCGCTCTCAGCATGTGAGCCTCGTCACTTGAGCATATGTAAGTGTGTGTATATATGCATCTGCATATGTATGTATTTGTGTAAGTATGTATGGATGTATGTATTTACGTGCATATCAATCAATCAATCAACCAACTAAGCATTTATATAGCACCCTTCAAGGAATCTATTCAGAGGCGCTCCCAGCCCAACCCCGGCGAAAGAGAACAGTGTATGTATGTACGTGCATATGTATGTATGTATGTACGTTCCTATGTATACATGTATATATGTATGTACGCCCCGGTCTTTGCCTACAAGCGTGACGTCCCGTAATGGCTTCCTGCCTCAGAGCCATCTCCTATAGAATTTCAAGAATCATGTATGCACTTCCTGTGTGTGTTTTGCGGTGTCTCTCTGGCAGCGCCCCGTCCTACGTGTCTGAACTCTGTCATCAGATCTTTCCTTAGCCTCTCGCAGAGCCTTGCGCTCTGCAACACAGAGGGAGCTCTTGGTCCCTCGGACCCGCTCCGCAGTCAGACAACGCCGAGCCTTTTCGATTGTTGCCCGTCTACCTGGAGTGGTCTTCCAATCGCCTTACGCTGCTTCCCCCCGGATTACCTCACCTGCTTCTTCCAACTCCTCAAGTCGTCTCTGTTCAGCCGCGGCAGGGCTGAGAGCGCCTCTGAGTAAGTCTGTTGAAGAGGCGCTACATAAATTTCTAGAATGAACGAATGTATGAATAAATGTATGGATGTATTCATATATGTATGTATGCATGCATGTGCATATGTATATATGTGTGTATGAATGTACGTACGTCTATATATATATATATATATATATATATATATTATATATATGCATGTTGCTATTTATATATTGCCTTTTATTTCTCTGTTATTTATGTATGTGATTATTTAATTTTTAAGTAGCACATTTAAAAACTGGCGTAAAAGTTGTACGTCTCATTATAGAAAGCAGGCTAAGTGGCAAACCGAACAGCGACTTCGTTTTCTTGACATCAGCAAACAACAGAAGATGTAACAGTAACAGTTTGCTTACAAGCCTCTTTAACAATTTCCTTTCCGACTGACTGTACTACTTTGTATTCGCTAGATAGCGCCACTTGCCACGCAGACTTCCGCAGAAATCAATTGAAGTTCGCTAGATGGCGCGGACCTGACATCAACGGCAGTTACGATGGGTGCAGAAATCATTGACGGATGTAGCAGTCCATTAGCTTTGCCTTCACTTTTGCTGAAGAGAAGTCTATGTAAGCCGACGCCCATGGCGTCTCTGGTCCGATCTTTATCCTTGTTCATAAACTTCTGGTGACTTATATGGGAACTGTGATGGATTGTAGGAAAGGTAGTGGATTGTGGGAACGGTAGTGGATTTTGGGAACGGTAGTGGATTGTGGGAACGGTAGTCGATTGTAGGAACGGTAGTGGATTGTGGGAACAGTAGTGGATTTTGGGAACGGTAGTGGATTGTAGGAACGGTAGTCGATTGTGGAAACGGTAGTGAATTCTGGGAACAGTAGTGGATTGTGGAAACAGTAGTGGATTGTGGGAACGGTAGTGGATTGTAGGAACGGTAGTGGATTGTGGGGACGTATGAAACAGCTAGGGCCCAAGACTGGCCACTCGCCTTCATCAGGGGAGGCTGAAAAAACGACGTCGCTAACACTTCATGTCCATGACTTCCTCTCGGAGTTAAACTATGAGAAACTTCTGCTTCTTCTTTTAAGTGAATCTAAGCGACATTAGCAAAGGAAGATAACTAAGTTCCACAGGTCTTATAAAACGATCGCACTGCAATCATGAATGGCCGATTTAATTGCCTCTTTAACGACGTTCTGAGTTATTCAGTCACTAAGCAAGTCTGTATGTATGAAAGTATGTGTGTATTTATGTATGCATGTTTGTTGTATGAATGTATGGATGGGTGGGTGGATAAATGGCTGGATGTACGCCTTTTGTATGCATGTATATTTGCTGTGTGTATGTATGTATGTATGTATGTATGTATGCATGTATGTATGTATGTATGTATGTATGTATGTATGTATGTATGTATGTATGTATGTATGTATGTATGTATGTGTATGTATGTATGTATGTATGTATGTATGCATGTATGTATGTATGTATGTATGTATGTATGTATCCATGCATGCATGCATGCATGGATGGATGGATGGATGGATGGATGGATGGATGGATGGATGTACGCCTTTTGTATGCATGTACTATTATGTGTGTCTTTATGCAGGCATGTATGTATGTTTGTATATATGTATGTATGTATGTATGTATGTATGTATGTATGTATGTATGTATGTATGTATGTATGTATGTATGTATGTATGCATGGATGGATGGATGGGTGGATGGATGGATGGATGGATGGATGGATGGATGGATGGATGGATGGATGGATGGATGGATGGATGGATGGATGGATGGATGGATGGATGGATGGATGGATGGATGGATGGATGGATGGATGGATGAAAGTACGTACGGATAGAAAATTTTCAATTTGACTTATCTCGTCCAAGCCTACATAGAGTCCAAGGTCCAACTGTAGCTGATAAGTTATCTTTACTGAGACCATTAATCTTCCACAGCTTAATCTAAACCACTTTAAAGGAATTTAAAAGACATCCGCCCTATCAATCTATTATAAAAATTCTTAAAAGAAAGAAATACTTTATTTTAATGAATAATTTATAGAACTGTCACAAAAGAATTTTCTACATATCCAAATCATCGCAGTCCTCCCCCTGCTCCTGCTCCTGCTCCTGCTCTTTCTCCTCCTGCTCCTCCTCCTCACCATCATCATCATTATCATCATCATCATCATCATCATCATCATCATCATCATCATCATCATCATCATCATCATCATCATCATCATCATAATCATCAGTTCCTGACGCCAACCATTTGGCCGCGATGTGTACGAATAAATGATCTCCATTGTCCTCTGTCATTTGTCAAGTCCATTGTGGGTTAAATATGGACCTTCCGTGTGCATAAGAAATGATTGCCATTACCTAATTATTGAACGCGACTCGTGAATATGTACCTGAAAACGAATGTGTTTTAAAGGTGTCTAACTGAAATCGTAGAGTACACGCAAAAGTATTAGTCTTACCATATCGATATGTACGAATAAATTATCTCCATTGTACTCTGTCATTTGTCACGTCCATTGTTCCCCTTGTTTCCTAGTGCTAGTCCAAGTTAGGTTATGTCATCGTTTATATTATCTATCCAGCGTAGTCTTCGTCTGCCTTTGTGTGTTTGTCCTTCGAATCATGAATGTAGGGCACTGTGTGGAATTCGCTCAACTGGGATCCTCTCTACATGTCCAAACCATCGGAGTCTTCGTTGAACGACTTTGTCTAAAAGAGTCTTTTCGATACCTACTGATTGTCTTACGTCATCGTTTCTTATTTTCAGCAGTTTCGAAATCCCTGTGATCTTCCGCAGCCAACCTAATTTGGCTGTAAGAATACCTCTCTCGTCTTGCAAATGTAATGTAAATGGAAATCTCCGAAATTTCTATGAGCCACACAAAAGCCGCGTCAGGCAGACCAGCTTACACACCGGCGCTATATAAAATCAAGTCCGCAATAGCCAGGCTGCCTTGTTCGTTCCGGTGCCAGGTTAGAGTCCGGTGAGGTCAATCCGAGGAGACAAGTCGAGGAGATATCACGGTGCAACGGTGGTAATCGGTGATGAATGTGGTTGTGTGGTAGCGCAGGAATGGAATCAGGATAGGATAGCTTGAATAGTTCGTTGTTCAGTCGTGAGTGGAAAGCAGTGGAGGAGAGTGCAAGCGGAGGATAGGTGAAATTAACAGGCGAGATAGGAGGATGAGCAAACTGGCGGAGATCTTTTGGAAAATCATTCCAAAGTGCTGGTGCAGCATAGACTAAGGAGCGGTTGCACAATTTCAGAGAGGAGGAGACTGGAGGCCGAAA